>CAMZMU010000039.1:37936623-38536623 GCA_947311845.1 Poa pratensis
TCTATGCCTAAATAGTCCACTTCGGTTAACATCCGTACCCCTTCCAGTATTAAGTTGCAAGCAACAGACAATTGCATTAAGTAATGTGCGTAATGTAAACAATACATTCATCCTTGAATAAAGCATTGCTGTTTTACCCCTAGTGGCAACAACACATCTACAACCTTAGAACTTGCTGTCACTATCCCAGGTTAAATAGAGGTTGAACCCAACTATCATGCATAAATACCCCCTCTTGGAGTCACAAGTATTCACTTGGCCAAGGCTTCAACAAGTAACGGAGAGCATGCAAGATCACAAATGACATAGACATGATAATATAATATTCAGCTCCACATAGGTATCAATATAAGTCAGATCCCAGCAAACACAACATGTAGCATTACAATAAGATGATCTTGATCATGATAGGCAGCTCACAAGATCTAAACATGATGGCACAAGTGGAGAAGACAACCATCTAGCTACTGCTATGGACCCATAGTCCAAGGATGAACTACTCACGCATCACTCCGGAGGCGGGCATGGCGATGTAGAGCCCTCCGGTGATGATTCCCCTCTCCGGCAGGGTGCCGGGAAGAGCTTCAGAACCCCCCGAGTTAGGGTTGACGACGGCGGCGGCAGCGAATATGTTCTGGATGAAAGGCTCGGTGTTTTAGGGTTTTCACGTCTCGGGG
Source organism: Poa pratensis (assembly GCA_947311845.1). Lineage (NCBI taxonomy): Eukaryota > Viridiplantae > Streptophyta > Magnoliopsida > Poales > Poaceae > Poa > Poa pratensis. The sequence continues at coordinate 37,937,301 of CAMZMU010000039.1, forward strand.
AATAAATAGGCGAAGGGGCGATGTCGGCGGACCCCCGAGGGGCCCAAACCACCGGGCGCGGTGGGCCCCGCGCCCAGGTGGTTTGGCCACCTCGTGGCTCTTCGTCTCTCCTTCGGACTCCGTGTACGTGTTGGAAAAATAGGGACTTGGCCTTTTGTTTCGTGCAATTCCGAGAATATTTCCAGAAGTAACTTTCTGAAACCAAAAACAGCAGAAAACAGGGAACTGGCACTGTGGCATCTTGTTAATAGGTTAGTCCCAGAAAATGCATAAAAGTGATATGAAGTGTATATAAAACATGTAGCAAATGGTATAATATAAGCATGGAACAGCAGAAATTATGGATACGTTGGAGACGTATCAAGCATCCCCAAGCTTAGTTCTACTCGTCCTCGAGTAGGTAAAACGATAACAACAAATAATTTCTGAGGAGACATGCTTTCACACAATCTTGATCAATATATTGCAAGGCTCATGTCATGAATGAAGTGACTCAAAGCAATGTCTATAGTTTGCTAACAAATAGATAAAGAGTAAACAATGAATCATATAAGCAAAAACTTTTCATGAATAGTACTTTCAAGACAAGCATCAAAAAGTTTTGCATAAGAGGTAACTCATAAAGCAATAGATTCAAAGTAAAAGGCATTGAAGCAACACAAAGGATGATTAAGTTTCAGCATTGCTTTCAACTTGTAACATGTATATCTCATGGATAGTTGTCAACATAAAGCAATATAACAAGTGCAATAAGTAAACATGTAAGAATCAATGCACACAAAGTTGACACAAGTGTTTGCTTCTAAGATAGAAAGGAGTAGGTAAACTGACTCAACATAAAGTAAAAGATAGGCCCTTCGCAGAGGGAAGCAGGGATTAAATCATGTGCTAGAGCTTTTTAAGTTTTCGAAAGCATATAGAGAGCACAAAATAAGTATTTGAGAGGTGTTTGTTGTTGTCAACGAATGGTAGTGGGCACTCTAACCCCCTTGTCAACCAGACTTTCAAGAGCGGCTCCCATGAAGGACGTTATCTCTACCAGCAAGGTAGATCATCCCTCTTCTCTTTTGTTTACACATGTATTTTAGTTTCTTTATAGATGACACTCCTCCCAACCTTTTGCTTACACAAGCCATGGCTAACCGAATCCTCGGGTGCCTTCCAACATTCACATACCATGGAGGAGTGTCTATTTGCAAATTAAGTTGCTTACTGATAAATCAGGGCAAAACATGTGAAGAGAATTATTAATGAAAGTTGTAATTAATTGGGGCTGGGCACCCCGTTGCCAGCTCTTTTTGCAAATTATTGGATAAGCGGATGTATATGCCACTAGTCCATTGGTGAAAGTCTGTCAGAAGTAAATGACAAGATTGAAAGATAAAACACCACATACTTCCTCATGAGCTATAAAACATTGACACAAATAAGGAGTAATAAAGTTTTGAATAGTTTAAAGGTAGCACATGAAATATTTACTTGGAATGGCAGGAAATACCACATAGTAGGTAGGTATGGTGGACACAAATGGCATGGGTTTTGGCTCAAGTTTTGGATGCACGAGAAGCATTCCCTCTCAGTACAGAGTTTAGGCTAGCAAGGTTGTTTGAAGCAAACACAAGTATAAACCGGTACAGCAAGAATCACATAAAAACATATTGCAAGTATTATAAGACTCTACACTGTCTTCCTTGTTGCTCAAACATTTTACCAGAAAATATCTAGACCTTAGAGAGAACAAATATGCATCCCAAGTCTCAACAAGCTCTACGGTAGTTCTCCACTACTAGGCTTTAACTACATGATGCAAGAGCTTAAACATGATCTACTTGAGAGCTCAAAACAATTGCAAAGTATCAAATCGAAACAAGACAATGATCTACAAGAATGCATATGTCTTTTCCAATACCAACTACTACATGTAGCATTTTCTTTCTTCCAAACAAACACCAATCAATTTAAAACATAAACTCTCCAAATGATAATATAATGCAGCAAGAGAGTATTTATAAACAAGTGCTAACAGCTCGAAGAGATGCATGAAAAACAGGAGCTAAAAGCACTGCAGTAGCTAGTTAAGAATACTCAACAAATATAAGTGAAGAACATGAGTATTCACATGAAAAAGCGGAGCGTGTCTCTCTCCCACACAAGGATTGCTAGGATCCGAATTTATTCAAACAAAAAAAAATAAAAACACACAGACGCTCCAAGTAAAGCGCATAAGATGTGAAAGAATTAAAATATAGTTTCACTAGAGATGACCTGATAAGTTTGTTGATGAAGAAGGGGATGCCTTGGGCATCCCCAAGCTTAGACGCTTGAGTCTCTCTGAATATGGTTGGGATGAACCACGGGGGCATCCCCAAGCTTAGGCTTTTCACTCTTCTTGATCACATAATATCACCCTTCTCGCTTGATCCTTGAAAACTTCCTTCACACCAAACTCAAGACAGTTCTCATTAGAGGGTTAGTGCATAATCAAAAATTCTCATATTCTGTAATGATACAATCAATCCCAAAGCTTCTGGACATTAGCTACAGCCACCAATGCTTTGTGGAGCAAAGAAATCCACACAAACACAGTAAAAGAGCGAATGCAAAACAAAAGGCAGAATCTGTCAAAAACAGAACAGTCTGGAATGACGAATTTTTTCGAGGCACTTAAGTTGCTCAGATGGATCTGGCCTAAAATAATGAAAGTTGCGTACATATCTCAGGAATATGCGTGATTTTTTCAGAATTTTTTGAATTTTCTACAGGGAGATAAGCTCAAATCCGTGACAGCTAAAAATCTGTCACTGCGCAGAAATCCAAATCTTGCATCAACTTTCAATATAGAACTTTACTTGGCACAACATTGCGATAAAATAAAGATACAAAGGAGTTGCTACAGAAGTAACAAAACTCCTTGACTCAAAGAAAACAAAAATAACAGCAAATAAAAACGATGGGTTGTCTCCCATAAGCGCTTTTCTTTAACGCCTTTCAGCTAGGCGCAGAAAGTGAAAATCAAGTGTTGTCAAGTGGCAAATCATTCAAATCATCAAAAGCTTCTTCCAACACACAGCTTGTAACAATGGGTATCTTAGATGTTCCTGGAGGTGTTTCATTACCTTTAACCGTACTAAAAGTTTTATCAATTTTAAGCTCATAATGAGTCTTTGGTTTTGGCACTTTAGGAACATACATAAACTTTTGCTCTCTACCCACATAAACTTTCTCCTTTTTAGACTTAAGAGAAGTAAAGGTTGAACTTAAGGTTTCAATAGCTTCCTCTAACTCATCAATTCTATGATTTTGGGTGTCATGGATATTATTATCCTCAAGAACAGTGATTCTTTCATTGATGGTGGCTATTGATTCATTAGTCTTACCAATACAATCAAGAAAATTTGGAAAAAAATTCTCCATAGAGTCTAACTTATTTATAACATCCTCCAAGGTGATCTCAATTTTAATATCTTTAGTGGGTGGTGTTCCTACCAAACTTTCAATAATATTACAGGCTTCTAAAGCAGGAGTACCCAAGAAATTTCCACCTGTAAGAGTGTCTAGAACATACCTATACCAACTAGAGATACCAACATAAAAGTTCCTAAGGAGGATAGTGGTAGAGTGTTTCTTAGTACATCTATGATGAGCATCACTAATTCTATACCAAGCATCTTTCAAATTTTCACCTCCTAGTTGCCTAAAAGAACGAACTTCAACTTCAGGAGCATTCATTTTGAAAAACAAAATCAAACCGAATTAAACAAGTAACTAATTTTTTTGTGTTTTTGATAAAGAGAGCAAACAAGACTAAATAAAAATAAACTAAGCAAGACAAATAACAAAGTAAAGAGATTGGGTGTGAGAGACTCCCCTTGCAGAAGCAATTCGGTTTTCCCCGGCAACGGCGGAAAACGTGTTGCTAGCGCTAAGTTGACGAGGGAATATCTCCCCGGCAACAGCCAGAAACAATGCTTGTACGTCACACGTCAGTTGGGAACCCCAAGAGGAAGGTATGATGAGTGCAGCAGCAAGTTTTCCCTCAGTATGAAACCAAGGTTTAATCGAACCAGTAGGAAAACGAGGTTGCTTCGAAGGTGTTGGTGAAGGAGTGTAGTGCGGCGCAACACCAGGGATTCCGGTGCCAACGTGGAACCTGCACAACACAATCAAATTACTTTGCCCCAACTTAACAGTGAGGTTGTCAATCTCACCGGCTTGCTGAAAACAAAGGGTTAAACGTATCGAATGGAAGATGATGTTTGTTTGCATAAAACAGTAGAGAACAATGATTGCAGTAGATTGTATTTCAGATGTAAAAGAATGGACCGGGGTCCACAGTTCACTAGTGGTGTCTCTCCAATAAGATAACTAACATGCTGGGTAAACAAATTACAGCTGGGCAATTGACAATTGATAAGTGCATATAACATGCATGTGTGAGTTGTGGTGTCTACTATGAGATTCATTTGGGCATTACGACAAAGTACATAGACCGCTATCCAGCATGCATCTATGCCTAAATAGTCCACTTTCCGGTTAACATCCGTACCCCTTCCAGTATTAAGTTGCAAGCAACAGACAATTGCATTAAGTAATGTGCGTAATGTAAACAATACATTCATCCTTGAATAAAGCATTGCTGTTTTACCCCTAGTGGCAACAACACATCTACAACCTTAGAACTTGCTGTCACTATCCCAGGTTAAATAGAGGTTGAACCCAACTATCATGCATAAATACCCCTCTTGGAGTCACAAGTATTCACTTGGCCAAGGCTTCAACAAGTAACGGAGAGCATGCAAGATCACAAATGACATAGACATGATAATATAATATTCAGCTCCACATAGGTATCAATATAAGTCAGATCCCAGCAAACACAACATGTAGCATTACAATAAGATGATCTTGATCATGATAGGCAGCTCACAAGATCTAAACATGATGGCACAAGTGGAGAAGACAACCATCTAGCTACTGCTATGGACCCATAGTCCAAGGATGAACTACTCACGCATCACTCCGGAGGCGGGCATGGCGATGTAGAGCCCTCCGGTGATGATTCCCCTCTCCGGCAGGGTGCCGGGAAGAGCTTCAGAACCCCCCGAGTTAGGGTTGACGACGGCGGCGGCAGCGAATATGTTCTGGATGAAAGGCTCGGTGTTTTAGGGTTTTCACGTCTCGGGGAATAAATAGGCGAAGGGGCGATGTCGGCGGACCCCCGAGGGGCCCAAACACCAGGCGGGCGGTGGGCCCCCCTGCCGCGCCAGCCTGTGGTTTGGCCACCTCGTGGTCTTCGTCTCTCCTTCGGACTCCGTGTACGTGTTGGAAAAATAGGGACTTGGCCTTTTGTTTCGTGCAATTCCGAGAATATTTCCAGAAGTAACTTTCTGAAACCAAAAACAGCAGAAAACAGGGAACTGGCACTGTGGCATCTTGTTAATAGGTTAGTCCCAGAAAATGCATAAAAGTGATATGAAGTGTATATAAAACATGTAGCAAATGGTATAATATAAGCATGGAACAGCAGAAATTATGGATACGTTGGAGACGTATCACCGCGCCGCCTTGTGGTTTGGGCCATCGTGGCCCATCTGCAACTCCCCTTCTAGCTTCGTGAGTCTTCTGGTAAAATAGGAGGTTTGCGATCTTTTCTGCTGTTTTTCCCGAAAGTTGACTTTCTGCACAAAAACAAGACACCAGGGCAATTCTGCTGAAAACAGCGTTAGTCGCATTAGTTGTATTCAAAACACACAGTTAGAGGTAAAACAATAGCAAAAGTGTTCGGGAAAGTAGATACGTTTTGGACGTATCAGGGCCTTGATTCTGTTTTTCTTCTTCTTGATCTCTTTAGACACTGCCGAAATTTTCTTTACTCCAGGAACTTAGGTGGTCTCTAGTCTTGCATAGCTTCTGGTTCAGATCACTAAGAGAGGTGCAGGTGGCAGAGCTGGACCACACATCCTCAATGATCGAAGAGAGGCTCGGATCTCTTTCCCACATGTACTCATATCGGGGGATTTCTTTTGCAGTAGCTCTGGGTTCCTGTTTCTCAAGCTCCAACAGAAGAGGGGGTGGTCTGATCTAGTAGAACATATATGGGTAAGTTTGGCCTCAGGGAATAGACTGATCCAGCTATCCGAGGCAACCCCTCTGTCAAGCCTAGCTCTGACGTTTTTCTTGTGTTTCTGCTTGTTGTCAAACATCCATGGAGTTCCAGTGAATCCTATATCATGCAGATTACAAAAGGAGAGGACATTTCTGAAATCTGCCATCCGTTTCTCAGATCTTCTTGTCTCAGAAAAGTGTTCGTGCTGCCACATAGTTTCATTGAAGTCGCCCAGCATCGCCAAGGTGCAGAGCTAGCAGGTTTGATCCTACGGAGAGTAGTCCACATGTGGTGCCTCTCGGAGGCTTTCGGCTCCCCATACACAAAGGTGCAGCGCCATGGTCGGCCAATGGTGCCCTCCTTGACAATCACATCAAAATATCTCGGACCCTCCGACAAAACAGAAATATCAACGTGTTCATCCCAAAACAGAGCAATTCCGGCACCCTTGCCTACACTTCATTGTGTCATGCAGTTTTTTAGGCCAAGCCTCCATCTAAGTTCTTTTATTTTTCTCTCACCCTGTCCGGTTTTGCTGATGAACACAATCTTGGGCTTGTGCGTGCGGACGAGCTGCATGAGTTCTTGAACTGTCCAGGGTAGCCCAGGCCCCGGCAGTTCCAACCGAGGAGTATCATTGCTTCTGACAGGCGATGTCTATCGCGCCTGTCAGAGTACCAGCAGCCCCTGGGCTGGTTGCTACCTGTTCTTCCTCAGTCCCGATGTCCCCTCCCTTCTGGCCTCCCCGTCGGGGACGCCAAGTTCCTTTAGCTTCTTGCAGCAGCCTGTGTCGATCAGGTTCTTGTCAGCATCCCCTGGCTCGCTGTCCCTTCTCTTGCCCAGCATTGGCAGAGGCGGTGAGGCCCCTGTCACGGTCACCGCGTCGGGGAGCGGAACACGCACAGGGCAGCATCATCACCCTTGTTGACGTTGTCGAGGTCCTCCTAGTTTGTCTCCTCCACTTCTTAGCCTTCCCAGCTGTGTCACTGGTGTCGGTCAGCTGGGAGCTGTTGGTGATGAAGATGTTGCGTTGCTCTCGGTGTTGTCGATGTTGGTCTTGGTCAGGTCGAGGGCGTCGGTGTCCGAGGCTTGCTCATGAAGATCTTGTGTGTACTTGTCAGGGGCGCGTGGGTTGTTGGTGTTGCTGTTGTCGCCCTCCGTTGCTTCGTCGTGGACTGAGAGCTTCTCCACTCCGACAGCTATGTGGGCGACGGTAGCGAGTTGGTCCGCCGTCGAGGACACGTGTTTGCGGCCCAAGGAAACCACGTTCCACCACGGTAGGTCCATCTGCAGGTGCGCCCACTTGGCCTGCAGTTTCTGGGATTTGCCACTTCTAGGATCATCAGGGTAAGTAGGCTGGACGCCGAGGGCGGTTGTGTACCTTTTCTTCCTCAGCTCGGCTGGGGTGCAGGAGGTTCCTCGTGGCCGATGATGCCGCAGTAGAGGCAGTTGTTGGGGAGGCGTTCGTAGAGGACGCCGACGATGAGCTCTTCGATGGAGCCCTCATCCCTGAGGGTGATCCACCTCTGCAGCGGCCGCGCGACGGGGATGCGGACCCTGGCGTGGAGGATTTTGTCGTCGATGTCGCCGCGGGCAAAGTTGTCGATGGAGACGTACTCCCCCAGCTTCTTTCCCAGGTTCCTCGCCAGCTGCTTGGAGAGGAGGATGTACGGGATGTTTGTGAACTGCGCCCACACCGGCATCGCCATGAACTGGGCCGTGTTCGGGTCCTCCTTCTCCTTCAGGGCACGCACGAGCACCGCGTCTTTCTGGTATCTCCATGGCCCTCCTTTCGTCACGTGCTCGAAATCTCCCTCCTCCGAGAACTCGAGCACGAAACGCTTGTCTGCAAGCTGGCTTGATTCAAGCGTACCTCTGATGCGCCAACATTCTTCATGTAGCTCACGAACTGCTTGGAGGGGACGGCGATGACCGAGAGGAAGATGCCCACTGCTAGGAGGCGAGCGGCGGCCTTGCCTCTTACCGACGAAAGGTTGATGAAGATCGGTTGCCTTCTCCTCCTCAGTACGGTTATCCTCCACGGTTTGCTTCCCGCGTGGCGCCGCGACGTCTCCGCCTCCGAGGTGGCCAGGCTACCGATGGTCAGTGACGCAGAGGAAAGTGAAGGGGTGCTTGGTGGGAGGGTTGCAGATGGGAGTGTGGGCGTCTCCGCGGCCGCTGACTTGCTTGGGGTATCCATGGCGAAGGTGTCGGTGGAAAGGAGGAATTGGCAGTGGGGATGAACAGAGCCGGCGGCGCCCGGTGAATATATAGCCGGCCCGCCGGGCTCTGGGGGCATAGGGGGAGGGACAGGTTCAATGCGGGGAGGTAGGTCTCCGGGGGCGTTTCTATCCGTTGTGGTGATGATGGTTCCGGCGATGGCGCCATGGCTGGCTGGCAGGTAATAACTCCGGCCATTACACACTGGGCGGGCGGCGACCGCGGCAGGCGATCTCCTACGGATATTGAAGGTGCGGGGCGTGGGGAGTGATGGATACGGGAGATTTGGTGTTCGCTGGCAGCATCAAAGGATTGGGGGGAAAGCTCGGTTTGGGGCGGAATGGTGGGGGGAATTGGCTCAAGGAGGGGGGGAAACGGAGTCGGTGCGAGATACCAATTTTGCTGGCGCGAGGAGATGCGCGAATTTCGCACGGAGATCCTCGAGTCTTCTCCACGGATTTGCCGATCGTTAGGATGATGGTTCTTCCTCTTTCTCTGAACTCGCCTGGGATGAGGCTGTGGATGGGGCGAATCTGGGCAGATTTTTGCGTTGTTTGGATCAGGATGGAGAGCGGAGTGTGGGGGATTGGATTGCTGGGATCTCTCACGGAATCAGCTCTTGTGGGTTCGGTAATTTTGGGTTCGATTTCATGGGGATGGGGATCGCCCCACGGGGGGGAAGGGTGGGCTAGACGAAGCGACATTGTCTGCAGCTGTTCTATATGGCATGCTATGTTATTGTAGGAAGAAATATTAAATGCACCGGGAGTTATTTTTCAGAGTTTCTTAAAACTTATGGATATTGCTTCCATTTTTCTTCAAATAGAGCAATCACTGGAACTCAGAAGACAAACGACTTCCGCATAAGCGACTTGAATTGTTGTCCGGGTGGGATTCTCTAGTTGCCGACAGTCAGTTTGTCTACGATAAAACTGGTAAGCTGCTTGACTCAGCGGCAGTGGTGGAGCTACTTGTATCCAAGGGGTGCACACTGCACAGGACACCTGCCGTAGGAGAAATTTTCTTGGTAAAATAGCAATTTTTCACCACGTATGCACCATAAGGAAATGTTTTTTCCTTCCTGGTGCACCGGTAGGCACCCTAGAACACATATGCTTAGCTCCGCCACTGCTTGGCGGCGTCATCCGCATCAAGAACTCTTTTTTTTTAAACGGGCAAGAACTATTTCGATCCCAATCAAGAGCGTGGAGGAATTTCGGTTGCGGAGCACAACCCCGTCTGCGCGCAGCTGCAGGGCAAGACGAAAATTGAGGGACAGTCTGGAGCTGCCTTCATCGGATTAGCAGACTGGAGTTTTTTACAGCCCCGACGCCATCGCAGGCTGGACTCACTTCCATACAGCGCAAAATCAGTACATCAAGAAGCAGGCCTTCTAAGAGCATCTCCAACCGGAGGCCCTAAATCCGGCCCCCAAAGTGACCGCGGACGCGTCCGCGGACACGACCGGACAACCCCCAAAACTAGTGTCCTACAACCACAATGTTCAAATTTTGACACCCAAATCCATGCAAGCCATGCACGTCCATCATAGATGTAGTTTTGATGCATCTCAAGGAATAGTTCACACCACGTTATTACAATTAATAATTGTATCTAAACAAATAAAAGTAGCCGGACATAAAAGTTCACATTATTCGGACACAAATCATTGCAACTTAAAAATCAGTCCCTCCCATGAAGACATACATGTGTTCCACCAGATCTGTGAGTAGTTGGGTGTGCACTACTTCATCTCGAAGTTGTCGATGCATCTCAAGGAATTGCATGACATACTCTGCTTCTTGTTCAGGTAGGTGGACATGTTCTCCAGGCTTCTCAAAATCAGTGCGAGCAACCCCTTCTCCCTCATCCTCACAATCATGTTGTGCAAAATTACACAACAAGTCATGACCTGCCATAGAACCTCCGGATCCCACATCATAGCCGCTCCACAAACTATGCCCCAACGAGCTTGCAACACACCAAATGCCCTCTCCACATCTTTCCTAACTGATTCCTGCGCAGCTGCAAATGTACGTCTTTTGGGAGTAGTGGGATTACTGATAGTTTTCACAAAAGCCGCCCACTGAGGATATATACCATCTGCAAGATAGTATCCCATGGTGTAGTCGTGTCCGTTGATGGTGTAGTTGCATGGTGGAGCTTCCTCATCATAGAGCCTCTTGAACAGGGGGGAGCGCTGAAGCACATTGATGTCGTTGTGAGAACCGGGCATGCAAAAAAAAAAGCATGTCAAATCCACAAGTCTTGAGATGCCACAACTTCAAGTACAATTGTGGCCTCCTTACTGTGCCCTTGGTACTGCCCACGCAATCCCGTTGGACAGTTTTTCCATTGCCAATGCATGCAATCCACTGAACCTAGCATACCAGGAAATCCTCTTGCTTCTCCTAGGGCAAGTAGCCTTGCGTATCCTCGGCATTAGGTTCTCGCAGATATTTTGGCCCAAAAACCTTCACGACAGCATATGCAAAGTGCTCCATAGCCTCGATGCATGTACTCTCGCCCATCCGGACATACTCATCTATGGCATCAGCGGCTTTATAGGCAAGCATCCTCAAAGCAGCGGTGCATTTCTGCATAGGGGAGAAGGATAGTTTCCGGCAGCAATCATACCTCAACTTGAAATAATCATCATACTTTGTGACTTCCTCCTGTATGTGCTAAATAGCCTTGAGCTCATCCGGAACCGGCGTCAGAAAAACCCCTCATGGAACACCGGTTTGGACGCTTGAAGTAATCGTCATAGAGATCTCGAGCGCCTTTGAGCCTGTCACGGGCCACGGTGATCCGCCCTTAATTGATTCCTTGAAGTTAAGAACATGCTCCTCCTTCTTCTCCATTTCCTCTTGCATGCTCATCATCGACATGACGTCCTCTTCGTCTCCGTCGTCAAGCTTGTCTTCATCACTCGACCCATCGACGAACTCCTTGAAAATGAACTCATCGACGGCCGAGTAATCATACTCCTCATCGGACGAAGAATTCATGCCTACATACATGGAAACTTGCTCAAAAATCCGGCTCCGACGTTTCAACAAACACTTTGAGAGCGAGGTGGATGTCGGCCGATGCAAAACGTACCGGAAACGATGCGGTCAACGGGCTCCGACGGCTGCCAACGGGCTCCAGGGCTGCCCCGGACTTGGGCGCGGGCTCTGTGACTTCGCGGGCGGCGGCAGTCGAAGGGGGCGGCGACGAAGAACAGTGGGCGGGCAAACTGGACGGAGCGGCGGTGGAAGAGGAAGAAGCAATGGATTCCGACCGCTTTTAGGGGAAAATTGGGTAGGCCGGCCTTGACAGATCCGACGTGGCGGACGCGTCTGGGCGGCCCCAAACCCGCCCTAATATGGGCTGCCTTTGGGGTGTGCCGGACCGTCCGGACGTTTGGGCTGCCAATAGGGAGTCGGTTGGGTGGAGGTTTTTGGGCCAAATGCTATCCGGGCTGTCCGTCCGGTCGTTTGGATGACTATGAGGACCATGACTAGAGATGCTCTAAGCTAGACATGCACGGTGCCACGGCCGCACTGCGGCATGAAGATATGGTTTGGGATTTTTACTCAAGGAAACGTCAACCAGACTGACCAATACAATTACACGAGCCAAGCCCCTAGATTTGCTCAGCTTGGGTACCGTACTGAAGCGAAACAACGTCAGCAATTCAGCGCCGAATAGTCAAAGCAACTCGGCGATTTCAGCGCCGCATGCAGTCTTCTTGGGTGAAGTCCCGGGATTTTGTTTTGGCTCAGCTGATGCTGCACAAGTACAAGCAAATAACTCAAGCATGTCTAATACTAGGGAGAAAGGCGTAGGATACTGTTCTATCATGAGTTGCCAATCAACTGGCCAACTTCGGCCTAGCCTCGTCACGCCTTACTTCAGCTCCTTCGTGGCTGACCTCGCGGCTAACTTCATCTTCACAGCGGCCTACTTCGTCTTTGCCACACGTGGTTTCTCCATGATCAACAACGCCGTAGACGGCTTGGCCTGCTCGATCGATTTTCGGGTGTTTGGTTAGACTTTTTATTGGCTTTTGGCTTTGGCTTATAAGCCAAAAAAGTACCTAAATAGGTGCTTTTGGTTTTTAGCTTTCGGGTTTTTCTTTGGCCAAAAGGTACTTCAAACTTGGAACGAGTATGAAGAGATTAAGGAAACTTCTTTCTCTTTTGAGTTTTTCTGACGGACCCGCGCGTAAGATCTTTGGTCTTCCCCTGAAACCGATGAAAAAAAGTGGATCGCTTCTTATGTACTCGCTCAGAATGATTCTTCTCTATCTATAGTTCATGGCCTATTAGAAGTAGAAGGTGCTCTGGTGCAATCCTTACCGACAGAAAAAGATTGCAGTCAGGTTGATAATAATCGAGTGTCTTCGGCTTATAAGCCACAAAAGCAGCTAAATATGTGCTTTTGACTGTCAAAAGCACATATTTAGCTGCTTTTGTGGCTTATAAGCCGAAGTCGAAAGCCAAGAAAAAGTCAACCTTGACGCTCCCCGGGCTCAGATTGCGTCTTCAACGCCCAGGGCATAAAACAACTCTTTATCTAAAAAAAGGGCATAAAACAACTAAATCCTTTCCATTCTTAAGTTCACTCTTTTATTCATGATCAATGAAATAAAGTCGATACCCTTTGAGCCATTTTGTATTTATCGTTGTTAATCATAAGGCTACCAAAGATGACATGCCCAAAGGCCTTGTCAAAAACTGAGTCGGGCAAACAGAAGTCGATGTGTGTTCTCTCCAAAATCATAAGCGGCTCACAAACGTCTAAATAGTGCGTATAGTTGTCCAATACGACATTAAGCAAAAGAGGCCTTGTCAACCATTGGGCATGTATTTTACATGAAAACAGTCATGACCAAATAACTAACTAGTCAGATAAATAACAATCTATAAACCAATAACAACCTAAACAAATGTTACCGGCTCTCGAGGTCTCTGGAAGATTCCAAATGAAAATATTGTTTTGTTATTTTCTCGGTATTTTTTGGGACTCCAGAATTATTATTTTTTGTAAAGGAAAAAACATGCAGAAAACAACAAATGGCAATAAATATTGTATTAGTGCAGAAAAAATGATATAATACTATACCAGAATCATGTGAGAATTATATCATGATCAATCAAAATATAGATATGTTTGAGAGTATCAACATACTCAAACTTAATCCCTATTCGATCTCAGGTAGGTAGATGATAAAACAAAATAATTTTTTATTCTACCCCTCATGATTTTGTTCAAATGATGTAATCTATATGAACTTAAAATAAAGTGATTCAAGCCAATAATCTATAGTTAACATTAACAAATAATAAAAACATACGAGTAAACAAGCGATTTCCTTTCATGAAAATGCATTGGAGATATGTTTTCGTACATAAAGTTAAGAATAAGAATATCAATATGTCAAGAATGTATTATTTTTACTCCTTCTACCTGGACTCAAGCAAAACTTACATGATTAGGCTCAAGAGCAAACCAGACGACATCCACGCAACACTTGCCTGAAGCTCGGTCTTAACAATTAAATGGCAAAATAGAATAATTATGGGGTAGATGGAGAAAGTCTCACACCAACTTAAGGTGACCACTAGGCAATCGTGAGACCTTATAGTCAGACATTGATGCAAGGACTAGGGATTTTCATGCAAAAGGTGCACGAAGAGCAAGAGAATTTTGAGAAACTCGTCACTGGAATATACAAACCAATGTTTTCAATGTAAAGGTCCCACTAGGGTATATGAGACACATGAACTCTCAATATAGATGCAAGATGCTACGGTGAAAAATAAGTGTGTATAAACGATAGTACCCCATCCAGTCCACTGTAACTTTAACGGGCTAGCCCACTTAAGTTTAATGGGTCAGCCCATTGAATCTTAACGGGCCAGTCCACATAACATTAATAGACCGATCCACTTAATATGAAATGGTCTTAGTTGGGTTTGACATTTACCTTGGTTTATAACCGTGGCAGGATAAACGACGACGTGACAATGATCTAAGGCTGTGTTTGGATGAAGGAAAATTTGATTGGAATTGAATTGGACTAGCAATTCCATTTCCAAGATGGAAAGGAAATGGCCTTCAATTCAAATTCTGTTGTTTGGTTGTGAATTGTATTTATTGTTGGAATCAAAGTTAGCATACGATTCCAAATCATGTTTGGATGTATAAACCTTGAAATTGGATGGAATTGCATGTTTTCTTGAGTTGGACAAATGAACTTGTTACATATATGAAAAAATTGTATGTATGTACATGAATATTGGAATATTATTTTGCACATCATAATAACATAAAAAATGAAATCAAGTGACACTGTTAAAAAAAAGGAGAGCTGGGAGGGCAAGGGCAGGACGCCGGCGAGCTAGAGGCAAGCACACAGGACGCCGACGAGTGAGATGTAGGAGCGGGCAGGACGCCCGCAACCGCGCAGAGGCGCTGCCGTCTCTCTCCCGTCGCGCAGGAGACGCCGTCGTTCCCTCCCGTGCGTGGCGGGGGGCGACGGGAGAGGAGGGAGGGATTCCCTCGGCTGTCGCCGTAGGCGCTGCCGTGCCCACCTCGAGAAGAGAGGTCGCGCAGGAGGCCCCGTCGTTCCCCTTTGTCGATCTAGGGTTAGCATGGGCGAGGGTGGGCGGCGGAAGAGGAAGAGGAGAGCTTGGGAGGAGAGCAGGGAGAGAGGAGGTCAGGATTCCGTCAACCGTCGCTGGCGGGAGTGGAGAGTTGGGGAGGAGGGTAGGGAGAGAGGAGGGCGGCGAACGAGCAGAGGTCGCGAAGGAGAGGCGCGAGCCGCGCGACTCGTTTCCAGACGTTTTCGAGCCTCAACGCTCGGAAAGATTTTGGTCGAGCGAACAGGTGCGGGCGGTGTTCTCGGAATTGGTTCTCGTTTCCAGGCCCAAATTCCGTAGCCAGCCCAAACGGTAGAATTTGGTGTCTAATTCCAGATTCGCTGATTCCAAGCCCCAATTCTTACATCCAAACACAGCCTAATAGTGTTTGCCACATGTCTGTTATATTCATCTACCACGACAGGCTTTTTCATGATTGATGCATGAACCATTTACCACTTTTCTTGAAATGTTGGTTGATTTTGCAGTCACGCATCTTCTACCACGGTATTTCTATCATCGTAAAAAATGTATTAGCAGCGAAAAACGAGCATTGTAAAAGGCACTTTTTTCTAATGCTACATTGCTTCTTCCACTTTGATGCACAGCCTTCAAAATATTGACGCATATAGAATCAGGATTAGAGATTAACCTCCGTTCTGGCTTTGCCAGTAGGTCAGATTAACGCGGTGCATGTCTCCAAATCCCACTACACCTTGTATATTGGAACGCACATCTTTGCGCGTGCAAATCAATGCATCATCCTATGACTTTCTTCTCTTGTCTCCAACCAATGCTTACATTGACATCCCAATAATTGTTCATTTAATAATTCTTTTTATGTTTAGGAATTTTAAAGATGGACACCCCATATGTTGGGATGGCTTGGGCCACCGCTTTCATAAGCACCTTTTTCCCCATGTGGTATTTCATACATTGACACACACACTCAACAAGATACATAAAATTTCACAAAAAAAAAGATACATAAAACAATTTGTACGATCTAGTCCAATTATCGCGGTGGCCCCAATATTTATGATATAATGCCTCGGGCAAGATATTCAAGGCTTACATAGTTACATACCTCCACCTGTATATCCACAACAGTGTTAAGACTGAAAAAAACTGTAGATTCAATCTCAGTAACAAGCTATCCTGACGCTGCACATCAATCATCGAGTACTTTTTTTTAGACATTTTGCCTTCGATCAGCGAAGAATCAATGAGTCATCGGCGAATAATAAATTTGATACTCTGGTGCATATGTACAAGCTTTCAACCTCATCAGATCCCCTTAATTTCTCATCTGCACGTGTTATAATAATGTTATGCGTTGGATGCAAAGGAGAAATAAATAGGGGAGCCCTGTCTTAATCCTCTGGGCGGTGTGTTAATAATGCAGCGACCATAATATTTTTGATCTGTCGATTCAGTCGATACATGGGCCATGGGTGTGTGCTATAAATACGTGCCAGGTGGGGCTGAAATACAAAAGGAGACCAAAGAACACCCACTCGACAGACACAGACATAGTACGACCCAACAAAGAACCAAGCAAAAACAAATTCATTGATGATCTAGTGATCTCTTCATTTAAAAAATAAATAAATATCATACTTATTAGTCTAAACAACGTAGAAAAAATCCTACATATTGTCAATGATATATCACACAAATGGGTAAAATTTTCAATTTGAAATACTTTTCCTTTGAGCTACACAAAAATGACAAATGTGTGGATCTCAATATTTTTGTCTAGCTCAGAATATAAAATATTTCAAATCGAGATTTCACACGTAGGATACTAGGATACATCATTGACAGCAAACATAATTTTTCTCAGAAATTTAAAACTTATAAATATGATTTTTTTTTTTTCTCCGTGGTAAATTAAGCACATGTCACATACTCGCGCTCTCAGAACACGAGCAAATCTCACTCGTTCCTCCGTCCGTCGGATGATCATTCACCACTAGCGCCCTTCCACTCGCTGACTAGTGCCGCGAGAGCCCGGCGCTGCGGCCCTCCCGGTGCCAGCGCTATCTCCGCCCCTTCCCGCAGTTGGCCCGCCTTCTTCCGCGCCAGCGCGCCCTTGTCCCCCGCCATAAGCTCCCTCGCCAGCTCCGCAACCTCCTCGCGCGGCACAACCACCCCGGCATTATCGATCGACGGCCTCGCCCACAGCGCCAGCCCCACCCGCTCCGACGACAGCATCACCGCGTTCATCCTCTGCTCCGCGAACAATGGCCATGCCACCATCGGCACGCCGGCCGCCGCGCTCTCGAGGGTGGAGTTCCATCCGCAGTGGGACAAGAACCCTCCCACGGCGGGATGGTTCAGGATCTCCACCTGCGGCGCCCACAGCGGCACGACGAGCCCCCTGCCGCTCGTCCTCTCCACGAACCCTTCCGGCAGGTAGCTCAGCGGCTCATTTCTATGCTCGGCCGACGTTCCTAAGTAGCCCGCGCTGCGGTCCTTATCGCTGGGGAAGTGCACCACCCACAGGAACTTTTGCTCACTGGCCTCCAGCCCGGCCGCCAGCTCGGCCGTCTGCTCAGTGGACAGCGAGCCCCCGCTGCCGAAGGACACGTACAGGACCGAGCTGTCCGGCTGCTGGTCATCCAGCCACCGTAGACAGCTGTGCTTGCCGGCCTTGTCGGAGACCGACCGGATGAACGGACCAACGGCGTAGACTGGAGGGTACACGCCTCTGTCCGAAAGCTCTTTGAACGCGACCAGCGTCTCGTGCTCCATCGCGTCGAAGGTGTTGACGATGAAGCCGTCGGCGAGGAGGTAGTTGAGCCCCAGGTCGACCATGAGGGGGTACACTGGGTCGGAGCGGTTCTGGACGGGCTCGACGAGGTCGGCGCCGTGCAGCGGCACGCATCCTGGGAGGACGATGGGCTCCGGGAGGTCTCGGCACTCGCAGGTGGTGGTCCTGGCGAGATCCGGGGTGTAGAGCAGCGAGGCTAGCGACACGAGGCTCGAGGTGAAGAAGACGTACCGCGGCACGCCGAGCTCCTTAGCGACGGCGAGCGCCGCGGGGCAGAGCATGTCGGTCAGGAAGGCGGCGACGCCGGCAGGGGAGTCGACGAGGGAGCGGAGCAGGTCGCGGAGGTGCGGAAACGTGCGGTTGACGACGGTGAAGATGCGGGTCACGATGTGCGCGTCGGCGGGGAGGTCGTCGAGGGGCACCTCCGGGAGCGCGGCCACGGAGACGCTTGGCGGGAGGGAGGCGAGCGGTGAGTTCTGTGCGGGCGAGGAGAGGCTGCTGTAGGTGACGATGGTCGCGGTGAAGCCGTGCTGCGCTGCGAGGCGCGTCGCGAACTCGGCCACCGGGAGGACGTGGCCCGCGCCGGGGCTCGTGAGCAGGACGACATGCGGGACATGCACGGCCGGCACCACCGTCATGATCGGCTTTTGCTAAAACTACAGCACGCTGCGGCTGGTATGTTCCTGCGGATGCGTCTTGTTCTGCTGTTCTGCATCAGACGCAGACTAGCTGCAACTTATAAGCAGAACGGTCGGACGATTTTTTACAGAATCGCATTTACTGTACTGTACTGAAGCGGGAATAACACTACCGCTAGCGACCTCTGTATTTTTGTATGTGCCTAGCGGAATACGCTGCCACATTTTTAAGGAAAATTCATGCATGGTGCCCCCAATCATCTGTGCGAGAGCTGTTCATTAGTGTTACTAGCATAATAACCGTGCGTTGCTACGGGACCATACGTAAGACACACATCTGTTCAGTGGCGGAGCCAACGCTATGGAGTTGGGTTCAGGTGAACAAATTTTTGTAAATGCTCTAGTAAATCAAGAAAAATAGTAATGAACCCATGTTATATATATGAAGATTAACCCATTAAATGTCCGCCAGCCACATCAAACATAAGTTAAAAAAATGAAATGAGATAATTTTTAAAAAATCAAGCAATTTTAATGAAAACACCTCAAGTCTACCTTTAGCAGCATAATCTGAAGCAGACGACGCAGCCGCAGAGACATACAGCCACATGCAGTTGTCGTCGCACGCACTGGCTGCTTGCTTCTATGTAAGGCTCATCTTGATGTTAAGCAGCGAGTCGGACCGCTCCCCTTTCCCCATCCACAGTGAAAGGAGAACTTTTTCGCCCCCCCCCCCCCCCCCCGCATCCACCACCTCGCCGCCGGCGATCTACTCGATTCCCCGCCTCCGGTGGCCGCTCCGGCGGCGGGAGGTTGGGGAATCGGTAGATCCGGCGTGTACATAGTGTAGGTAGTTGCAGGGAGCTTGCTGGCGGCGTTGTGGAGAAGACGGCGGCGTTGGAGAAGCTTTTGCGGATGGAGATCCTCTCTGTTCTGGGTCCTCTGCCGGAGGCTCGGGGCAGGTCTGCCGTCCTCGGCGTGCTTGCGGCTCTTCGGAGCTTCGACGCGCCTTCCCTCAAGCCGGCGTTCGTGATGGCGGCGCCGGAGCTCGAAGAT
This sequence comes from Poa pratensis, assembly GCA_947311845.1. Lineage (NCBI taxonomy): Eukaryota > Viridiplantae > Streptophyta > Magnoliopsida > Poales > Poaceae > Poa > Poa pratensis. The sequence continues at coordinate 37,956,729 of CAMZMU010000039.1, forward strand.
CTGGTGGATGGTGATTGCGTTGACCAAGTTGGTGCTGCTCATCGTGCGGGATGGAGGCATAGCGCCGAGGACCGTCGACTTCCTTGCTGCATGAGGGCTCCTCCCAGTCCAACGTTTGCTGGAGGAGTGGCGGCGGGATCCGCCGGCGGAGCGTTCTGCGCGAGCAGGAGGGCATCAGAGCCCAGGAGGACCTTGTTGTTATTTCTCTTTGTTTCTGGGTTTGTCTGTAAGATGCTTGGTTAATGTAATCCTGTTTACCCTCGCAAAAAAAAAAAGGCTCATCTTGATGTTGATGGCGCTACATACGGCTCACATATTTGCAGGCTGCATACACAGATGCATGTGTACCTCAGCTTGAAGTCCATGCACACTTGATGTCGCGTACCTCAGCCGCCGTCTGCTCCCGCCTCCTCAGCCAGTCAGCCACGCGGTGGTGCAGGTCTGGAGGACATCACCTCGGTGTCAAGTTCAAGTGCCCCCAATAGGGCTGCCAGCCCACCGCCAGGCCTGACACCACGCGCTCTGTATGGAGCCGTGGTGCACCTTTGTGGCCCCTCCGCCCAGGCTCCTCCGCACCTCGCCGACGCCCACTCCTGGCCCTCGCACGGCATCGCCTACGGCAAGGTTCTCTGCGTGTCCCTGTCGGAGCCGCTCCGGCTGGTCCTGGCTGATGACGACGGCTGCGTGTTCGTGCTCGGCGCTCACCGCCGTTTCGATTGTGTGTGTCAGGCGGTGGACGGCGTGCCGCGATCCACGGCCGTGCTGCACGCCAGTGGTCCGCCCCTGCCGAGCGCGGCAGCGGACATCATGATCATGGTGGTCATGGAGACGGTGATGCGCAGCGAGAGGCCCGGCGAAGTCGCCATGAAGAATCTGCCGTCGTCTTGGCCCTGCTGCCCACGTATCCGCTGACGCCTGGCCATTCGCCGGTGTTTCGGATAAAATTTGGGATTTAGCAGGAGGCCGCCGAGCTCGGGGTGCTGCTCCATGATGGAGTCGACGGTGGCGAGCTCACCGCAGGAGGATGGGAGCTGCCGGCCACGTCGCCATGCCGGTTGACGATCTGTCTCGGCCTCGCCTTCCGACTCCTCTTTAGTTGGTTTTTGGCCCACACGTGGGATCGTGTGGCGATGGGAGCTGAGCCCAGCGCGCAAGAGTCGGACGATCGTAGGAGGTCGTGTTTGAGACGAACTCCTTTGTTCTTTTCTCGATCGTTCTACGTGCGTACGACCGCCCGACGTACCATCGCTCGCGACGTACCACGGACGAAAAAACGGTAGGAAGAAACCTTAGCTATATCTATACCTAATAATAAAAGCATTAAGATTTCTTGTTGTACGTCAACTTGTCTGCCGATTTCGCCTCCCTCTCTAACTGGCTCTCCTTCGTTTGTCTCTCTGCCAAAACAAGATAGGGCTGAACCTGATGTTGCTGGTATTTTCTCAGATTGTGGCTACTAATAGCCCTCCTACGACTGAACCAGTTGCCACACTTGGTCTGTTTTGTATCTCCGGATTCTCATGCGACGACTGAAGATAGCTTTGTTGTGGTCTCTTTCCTCATGGCTGATGGGTCATTGATTTCTCTTTTGGTTATGGATTTCAGGCTTTTTAGCACATGGCAATCTGAATAAGGAAGTTCAGACTATATCAGTTCAAGATGATACATCAGCTGTACGTGGAGCCGTGGCTTTTGGCGTTCAGCTTCAGGTCTTGATGGTCGTATGGTTAAGTAAGAACATGTGCTTCAGTCACACTTTGACTGATATAACTGAGATTTGGTTGAGGCGTATTATATGCCCATCGAAACGTCCATGGTCAGATGCTTTTGATACCACTGAGAAGATCTGGTTGTATGGTTAATTTCAGATTCTTGAGTTGACACTTTACTACAAGGTGAATAGTTGCATTTTTTTGTGTACATTAGTACGCAGCTGTGATCTGACCAGTGTTTCTAATGTGATGCATCTGTTTATTCAAGGTTGTTGTCATATTAGTTTTCGTAGGTTTTATTCCCATAGTTTTGATAATACTCCCTCCGATCCCTTTTACTTGTCGCAGACCGACACCTAGCATGTGGTATCAACTCACGACAATTAATTCGGATCAGAGGTAGTAGTATATTTGTTCAGCTGTTCGCTCTAGATATTCAGTCGTCATTAATTATCATTTATCTTTGTCATTTCCTCCTTTTCTCTTTTTCAGTCGTGATTGCCTTGGATATCCGTCTTTCCTCTGTATTTTTCTCGTTTTTCTCTCTGTCAGTCTTCATTTGCCATGCATTGTTATCTTGTCATTCTGTTAGTAATGTCTCTCTTAGTAAAGTATGTCTTAGTAACGTTGTCTATATTTCTTAAGTCCTTTTCATTCTTTCATCTTGTCGATGTTTATTTTCTTCAGATTTCAGTCTTGTTTGATTCTTTGATTTATTCATCTTTGTCATTTTCTCTCTTTCTCTTTTTCAGTCTTCAGTTCCTTGGATACGAGTCTCTCTTTCTCTTTCTCAGTCTTCTGTCCCTTGGATGTCAGTCTTTGTTAGTCTTGAGTCAACATGCATTTTCCTCTATCTATTTCTCAGTCTTCAGTCCCTTGGATATGATTTTCTCTTTCTCGGTATCAGTCTACCTTGCATTGTGTAGTCATTCTCCTTCAGTTTTTAGTGTACAATTTGAGGAATATTCATTCTCTGTCAAATTGTCTTTTTTGTCGTTATCTCTTTCTTTATTGCACATTTTTGGGTCAGTTCCTCGTTTTCTGTTTCCTTAGTCTCTCTTTCTCTGCCAAATCTGTATGAATGTCTTGTCATTCTGAGTGATCTTTCATTCTCAATTTTCTCTCTTCCGTGTCGTTCTCTGACTCTCTCTGCTTTGTAGCCTTTAAACGCCATGTCATTCATCATTTCTTAGTTGTCATTTATATTTCAGTCTGCCTTGTCGTTTTTCATATCTCAGTTATCATCTGCAAGTCTTCATGAACGGCGCCGACGACGGACAATGAAGTCGCTGGAGAGGAGCTACACCAATCTCAGTTGCGCCGCTCGAGGATGGCCATCAATCTGCCTTGTCTCTATGTTGGTCCATTTAGGTCTTATGGTTCTTGTAAGTTTTGTCTGAACACATTGTGATGAATGTAGCACTATGCGCCTCAACCGGTGTTTGATCAGTGATCTTTGTTTTTTTTAAGATTTTTTGTTGGTTGTTTTTCTGCTTTTTGTGTAACTTTGGTGCATAAGCCTATAAGCTTAATTTCTAGAACTAAGACCAATATACAAAGATGAAGATGCATTTCTCTTCCCAGCTAACTTTATTCTTCTGCATGTACCATGTGGATCATGTTTTCCCAAGAAATGGTTAATAACCTGGGAATTGTGCGCACTGATCTGGTCGATCTCGAAGTTTCCAAGTCAGTATAGTTGACAGTTTTCTCCCTCTTCCATGGCTTTCTACAGATGGGAGCCTCAGATAACATGGCTTTACACAGGACAAAGAGGTCGATGTGTTCCAGCCATGACGACACTCAAACCCCGCATGCTTTTCTCTGTTTTGGGTTTGGGTCCGGAATTAAAAATACAACCCATTAACCCACCCTGGGACTCAGTCGTTTCAATCGTCGAGTTAAAAGTGTAGTCACGACTCACGACTCAAACTAACAAAGCACGCTGATTGGCCGAAAAATGTGTCTGTCCCCCAAATCAAAAACAGCTGACTGACAATTAGACAGTCCCTATTTTATTTTCATTTAGTTGTATATTCAAAATGCAATATTGCCCGAAAGGGAGATATTTTAGAATTATATCACAAAAAATGATTTGGTGAACCCTTATACTTTATTAGTGGAACTGGAACCCCTTGCAATGTCACACTCAGTCCCAAGTCCGGTGATATAACGATGCTACTAAAAAATGTTGATAACGGGCCCCAAAAAATATATTGATGTGAAAGACCACAAAAATAATCTTAGACAACAAAAACTAAAAGAACCGACCGTAGTTTTCACGGATATTTCTTCTCGCCCGTTGCAACGCACGGGCACGTTTGCTAGTCACTTATTATCCACCTATACCACCTGTAAGTCAAAGAAAAAAACGTAACAGCGTAATTAGTCAAGGTGGTACTAAAACACGACTTCATCGCAGCACCATTTTTTTTTTTTTTTTTTTGAGTTTTACTTCATCGCAGCACCTGTGTACGTTGCAGCGTGGCTATTTTGATGGGCCCGTCGTTGGTCCGACTGCTAGAGAACTCAGCCGATGGAAGCCCAAACTCCATGCGGCCGCTCGCACTACCTAACGAGCTGGGCTCGCGTGATCATGCTGGTTGGCCCAGGCCCAGCAGTGTACTACATGACGTGCGCCAGAAAGGACGGGCCCAACTCCATCCACCAATCCATCCTGATCGATTAGTCTCCGTGTCGTATGGAGTGCAGGCGTGCAGCAGCTGAGCAGCATAGCATGAGAAAAAGAGCTCCAACGAGCATTCTACCTGCCTTGCTTTTCCTATTTTTTTTTCTCTTTGCAGAGAAGCTGCCTTTCCTAATAAGCAAATTATTGGTGGTTCTCTTGGTTGAGCGTTTGGTACAGTTTCCGTCACGTATCCCAACTGGTACTAAGCTAAAGATAGTATACAAGACATATATGTTTTTATTTAGTTGTCAATTTGAGTGCAAATTTCCTAAGAGATAAAATGGAAGATAGATATTGATTTATTAATTGTAGTTGCATCTAACTCGATGAAATTAATTTTTAGGTTTCAAGCATTCCAGTATTGGCGCGGTTCAGTGACATTTGTGTTGTGCGGTGGTCAACTTCATCGCCTTAGGGTTAACCACGTTCGAACGCATTGCCATTTTAATCGGGTGCGCACCAAGAAGAACATAATCGATGGCGATAAGGAGGATAAGGGGTGACATGAGTAGGGTGTAGTGTTGAAATAAGTGACGTTGAGCTAGGAGGATTGTCTTCAGCCATGTTTATTGGGTTAGGATGTGTTATGTTTTGTTTTCCGTTGCAACGCACGGCATGTTTCCTAGTTATTATATAAGTAGAGACTACAGAGTAGCTTCCAAAAGAAGTCGTTGTCTGCCGGATACACCAGCACTTCCTGAGGTCAAAGACGCAGAGAGGCCTATTTTCGTACTAGCACGTGAAGTCAAAATAGAGGTGTGTGTCAATTGTTTTGAAACAAAAATCCTAGGAGTTGATAATGTTGAGATTTACCACTCGATAAATTTTCAAGGCAAAATCCGTATTGTTTTGGACCACATAGAAATGACAAATCTAGCAAGATTTCAAAATTTTGAAACTGTGCACTGTCACTCATCCATATCCACGCAATTGTCTTTTTTTTTCATAGCCAAAAAATATCACAAAATTTACATTATCTACTCATACGATTTTTTCGGAATTTTGAAACACAAAAAATGCAAGTTTGATGTTTTCTGGAAAACCGAGCTACATATAGCTCGGCCTCCATATTCACCATGCTCTCGCATTTTTTGGACGATAATCGATATACAAGTAATGAAACTGGAAAGTGACATCGGCTCCTGAGCTACACTGATCCTCTAGTTTTAAAAATTTAAAACTATTTACGAGGTTCAACTTTTTTTTTGAAATAATCTCGTATGTAAGCAATGGTGTATCCCAGAAATGTGAGAAAAATAGTTCCAGAAACTTTGTATTTCGGGCTAAACAAAAATGTCAAAATAAAGTATATATAAGGTCTCACATGTTGGAGAACTCCACATATCTTGGAACCTTAAACAGGATAATACTAATATTTGAAAGGTTGCACTTAATTTGTTGCCTTTCGGCATGTAGTTTGCTAACAAAAAATTCTTGTTCTCAACTCAAGTATTTGAAATTAGCTAGGTTGTGAAATAAGTCTGAAACACCTCACTTTGTTGAGAGTAAAAATAAATTTCATCTCGAGTCAATTTATAATTTTTCAAATGTAGATGCAAATTATGATCCAACAACTACTTTTCTCCACCAAAGTCTCATTACCAAAACTCCCTACCTCAATGCGAAGTCCATATACCTAAAAAGTGAAATATACTTGGTGTTCTAATGCTCAGTTTTTGGGACATTTGTTTTGCATTGGATAACGATAACATTACACCATCTTACCACTCATGACCGAGATGTCATCGAGAAGAAGTGGACAAAGAAATATAGCATGCTGAGATAGTCGGTTGTTTTTCTCCGTTCGTTTTCATGTGGGTGCGATGGAGCTTTTCCCCTCAGTTCAGCTTTTGTGGTTGAAAAGAGGAAAAGACGGGGTCAATTGATCGTTGTTTTTGTTGGAGAGTATGCACATTGAGCGGAATGGAGTGTTGGGCATGAGCTGGATGGCGTGAAAGCTTGTGAACGGATGAAAATTAGATGGTTGGAGACAACTCAGGAAGTCATTTGTGCTCGCGAGCTTCACTACTCCCTTCATTTTGAAAAAATAGAAGTTTAAAATAAATTGAAAATAATTACGTATGTAGTCAAAGATTTAGCCTAACAAACGTGCAAAATCACAACACGGAATTCTTTCTATTATGGGCTACATTTGTCTTTTTTGTGTAGGTCAGAACACAAATTATTTCTAATTGAATTTTTGCACGTTTTTAAAATACATCATTGAGAATATCCATGATTGTTAAACTGTGAAATATGATTGTTGAGTTTTTAAAATACACAGAGCACTAGAGATTGGGAGTAAGAAATTCTCCACTCGACACAACTGCTTACGAATAATACTCTTAGAAGATTCGTCAAACATGAATCTCAAGTAAAATAAATAATAACAAAATAAATAAAACTCAGAGAAAGCCCAAGAGCCTCTGTGGGTGTTGAGACTTGAGAGCCAGAAAAGGACCTCCCTCGGTTGGGTCCGGCTAAGCCGTCTGGCTGGACCCTCTCGACTCTCCTTCTCACTGGATCGGTCCACAAGTTGGCCCCAACCCCGATCAGACCGATCACGTCTTCTCCGCTCACTCACTCGCGTCTCCTAACCCAACGGCGGCCACGCTCCTCCGCCAACGCCGGCGCCGCGGCAAGGTGAGCCCAAACCTCCGATTCGCCTCCTTCTTCGTGGTCGTGGTCCGGCCCTTCCCCACCTGTCTCTCAGCGGCGTTGGACTGATCCATGCGTGCCTTGGAACCCTAGGTTGGTTGGTGACGGCGCGGCCAGTAGGCAGGCGGCTGGGCGGCCGCGGCGGGACGCTATGGACACCGCGAGGCCCCTGATGGGTATGTGATGCCAACTATTCTCTCCCTCGCTGATTCCCCACCGAATTTTCGGTACCTGCGATGGTAGCTAGGGGTGCTGCTCTGATATGTTGATGATGATTTTGTATGCCCTTTCGTTGCTCTGCTCTGGAATGCAGTACCCCTTATGCTGCGTCAGTACGATTAGGACGAAAAGTAAGATGTGTTTGGTATGTCATGATGGTTAGGACTTATCCAGTGTACTTCGGCTACAGTGCATATCCAATGTCATCATGTTATAGAAGTAATCTTAAGATTTGCGACCTTCTGTGAGCTAATAGCAGTGGTAGCTCGTGTGGATTGGAAATTTTCGTTGTCTTCACACGCATGGTTACATGGATTAGCCGTAGATTTTTTTTTTTTTGCATCTTCTGCACATGGCTAACTAGAATATCTGTGATCAGCACTTGAAGAGTTTTGACATCTGAGTTTATTTATGCATGCTTGTCTGTGTGGATACTTCTGAAATGAGCATTATTATTTATAATTTCACAAATGGAAATATGTTGTTCGTGTTGCTCGCTTGCCGTGTTGCTTCATTATATCTGGAATCTGTTAATTGTATGCTTTCTGTCATAGTATGGGAATGAGAAACTGGAAACTGCATTTATGATGCATATTATTATGTGTTTTTTCAATCCTAGTTTGTTATTATAGATAAAACTGACTACATGACTTGAAGATGTACTGGAATCATATCTCAAATTCTTTGAAAATGGATTTGACAGTTCAGTTACGCTGCTTTGGGCATGCATATGATGACTAATTAAGTAATTAATCACTAATTTTGATTAATGTTGTGTTTATTTGGCTACCTCTGGTATGATTGCATGCACTTTCTTAATTACCAGCTCCAGTTTTTGTACAGGCTTGCTAGTCATGTGAGCTAGCCGTACATGCCTGCAGTACTTTCATCCCGCTAGATAACCTGCACATGTATGAATGATCATCTCATTGGATTGGATACAAGTTATATGGTGTTATCATTGATCACATATTTTGAACCTCCAGGAAGTTTATATATGTGCTTGAGGCATATACGATGGGTGGTTTTGAGAATATTTGGATAGCAAGTTTATGTGCAATTTTTACTTTGACGAGATTGTATCTTTGATACGACCACTTTTCAAAACATGTTGGTGCTTTCATGTGCCGGTTGTTATCTATCAGTTGGTGCTTTCATGTTAATCTTTGAAAAGGGCTCTTCAAATGTTTATGGAAAGATTATCAACGCTTTGATCATGTGCTTTGTAAGTTATGTTTCTTTATAGTTCAGCATACTACAATGAAAATTAAATTACCTAAGTTATTTCCTCGTTCAGTTTAGTGTTCAGCCTATTGAGGGAATGAAATTGATCAGTCAATCCAGTGGATGAAATTGACTGGCTGCACTGGTTCAGTGTTCAGAACTGATGCAGTGAATGAAATTGATCGACTGCACTACATTTCCGTGCAAAGTTTTGTTTGTATCCAAGCGTCCATGTACAAGGGTACCTTTTCTTACGAATAGTATAGTACAATACAGGGGTATATGATGTACAGATGTAGTACTTTGTATGATTCCCAAACATACCCTAAGTGTTTTTAATTTTGTTCGATTTTGGTAGGTTTCAGAAGGAAAGAGCTTATCGCAAGAGCACTCAGAGAACGGATAGCCTATTTCAGCAGCATGCAACTGGAGTAGGTTCAGCAGATCATCGGCAGGGGAGAGACAAGGTGACCCGCCACCACCAGTCCCAGCTAATGGCTATGGAGCCTCAGCCTGCTCAGAACAGAGATGACCAGTTCGTCTGGCCCTGGATGGGTGTTCTGGTCAATGTACCTACTGAATGGAAAAATGGACGCCATGTTGGAGAAAGTGGGAACCGGTTGAAGGAGAGGCTCTCGTGCTTTTGCCCTCAGAAGGTCATTCCTTTGTGGAATTATAGAGGCCACACAGGGAATGCCATTGTTGAGTTTGGTAAAGACTGGATTGGCTTCAATAGCGCTCTTGCCTTTGAAAACCACTTTGAGTCTGAAGGATATGGCAAGCTGGATTGGAAGATGCACAAGCATCGAGGGTCGGAGATGTTTGGATGGATTGCAAGGTCTGATGATCAGAAATCTCCAGGACCGATCGGAGAGTATCTGCAAAAGAATGGTGACTTGAAAACTATCTCTGATGTTGAGAATGAAGAAACACGCAAAACCGACAAACTGGTGGCTAATTTGGCTAGTGAGATTGAGCTAAAGAGAAGGCATGTGGAAGAACTTCAATGCAAGTACAAAGAGACAACTACCTCACTTGACATGACAATGGAGCAAAAGGATCAGCTCCTCCGTGCATACAATGAAGGTTTGTATTGGTCTTTTGCCATTTATATGTTTTGTAATGGTTTAACCATCAGAATATGCATTTCTCTCCTTTTTAAAATTCTTGGGTCTCAGCTTTTTAATGTCCTTTTGAACTTATTCTTTTACCAGAAATACACAAGATGCAGCAAATTGCTCGTACCCATTCACAGAGGATAATTGATGAGAATCAACAGGTACGTTCAGAACTGGAGTCTAAGATGAAGAACCTTGACTCAAGATCCAAGCAGCTCGATGAGATAGCTGCACGTACTGATTCTGATAGAAGGAAACTTGAGCAAGAGAAGGAAAAGGTATGCAATGTCTTGTTCCTGTTATTGACTTTATCAGATACGGAATTCTGGAACTCGTTTTTCTGTTCCCTCTTCTTATTTCCCATTTAGGTAGGATGGTTGCTTGTTTCTGCGCGCCTTTCTTTACATAGCCATTTTTTTTGGAGTTTCTATCAATGTATTTTGTATTGTTACCCTACATTGTCTTTTCAAATAGTAATACAGTGCAGAGGGTTTGGTACTAGGGCAATTTAGGTAAAAGGAAGGGGTCATGTTCTTAGTTCGTATGGATGTAATGGCGCTGGAGACAAAATGTTGGCTGCCGTTAGGTATATTGCACGTTGGTGGTCTATGCTTATCACTTACGAACTGTTATATGGATGCAGAACGGTGTTAAGACAAAGCACCTTAAGATGGCAACGCTGGAGCAACAGAGGGCTGATGAAAATGTGCTGAAGCTTGTGGAAAAACACAAGGTTTAGGCCTAGTATATTTTTTCACTTTAATTTCGCAACGTAATTTATATGTGTCTTACTATGAAGAAAATGGCGAAATGCAGTTGGAGAAACAAGCCGCTCTAGATAAGATAATCAAGTTGGAGCAGCAACTGGATGCCAAGCAGAAGCTTGAGTTAGAAATAAAACAGCTGCAGGGTAAACTGGAAGTAATGAAGCATATGCCAGGTGAGGAAGACTCTGAATCCAAGAAGAAAATAGATGAACTTAGTGAGGAGTTACAAGACAAGTATGATGAAATGGATGCAATGGAATCACTCCACCGAACCCTACTTGTCAAGGAACAGAAAAGCAATGAGGAGTTGCAAGATGCTCGGAAGAAGCTGATAGATGTAAGTTGACTCATTGATTGAGCACTTATATTTGTCCACCACTGTTTGCATAACATCCAGGACCATTATTGATCTGTTACATACCCTGCAGGGTTTGCAGAAAATTACAACTGGCCGAGCAAATATTGGCATTAAAAGAATGGGCGAGCTTGATCTGAAATCACTAGTAATTGCTTGCAAACATAGATTGTCAAAACAAGATGCAGAAGTTACCGCTTCCATTCTTTGTTCAAAGTGGCAGGCTCAGATTAAAAACCTAGACTGGCACCCTTTTAGGGTTGTTATGGTTGATGGAAAGAAAACGGTACAAATCTCTTCTTATTTACACATTTTCCTTTCCCTAATAGCTTGTAAGTTTGAGTCATCTGTGCCATACTGGGTGTCTTTTCTGGAAACATTTCGATTGTGCATCTATTTATGAATTATTCTGGGTGAAAATTAGAGGCGCCAAGTTTAAATTACCCCTTTAGAGATTCTGAATTAAATCTATAAATCAATAATAGAAGAAATTCTTACATCATAAACATGAAAAAGACCTATACATTCATCAAACTTTATCAATGATAGATAACAAGAGTTGCCACAGTACAAACATCAGACTCACGGTAAGTTACCTGCTCTGAATGATGTTATGCTATCCATAACCTGTCATATGTGTCTATCTCAAAAATATTAGTCACATTACCAACCCAGATCCTTGCCTTTTTTCTTCATCTATTAGAAATGGTGTGTTCTTTTCCTGGTCCTCTATAAATGTGGAATATTAACTTGCTCTATTCTATGGGTTCAGTGTGCTATCTCTCTAACAACAAGCGAAGGGCTACAATTTCGCGTTCTGTTAAACAATCTTGTTTTTTCCTTGCATGTTGCGGATCTAAGCTATTAGCTATCACATGCAGGTTTTACAGTTAATCAGTTAGCACACAAAGTTAGGTGCTGTAGTAAATTTGCTTTTCTGTACAATGTTTGAGTACTCTATGTGCTAAATCTGACACTTTAAACATATACATGTATACCGGTAGTATCAGGTTACCTAAGATAGATTTACTGAACATGCAGTTTCATACGTTATCTAGTATTCGTGGAGGGTTCATGTAACTCATAGACCCCTTGCAACTTACTAGTAATGTTGCACGTGCAATGCACGTGTTTATAAATTTATAAAATTTAGTTACAAATTAAACTATAATAATTAATTTATCAAAATTCAACTGAATATTATAATTGTAATAATCATGTACAGTGTACAAATTTTTCGCAAAAACCCAACGAAAACGCTAGCCTTCAAGGATCAATACGTTGCCCATTCCCCTAGCTGTATGTAGCAAATTCTCTGGCATTACATGAAAAAATCCACAGTATATCACAATAGGCCAAGAACTCAGGATGATCACGATTACATAAAAAAAAAGCATAACCTGCTAGGCTACATGGGCCTTGTTCAGTTTTTCACATCCAATTGCACAAACAGGTTTTCCAACCAGCTAGAGTAATTATTTTCCTCAATCGGTTGATGGAACCAAATACATTGCTTGAAACCGGTTCTGCCATAGCTTGAAACCACCGCATAGACGCTCCTATCGTCCATGTGTCACTTCATCGGTTTCCTCGCTTTTGAAAGAAATTCAAGATCTAGAGAGAAAATGACAGCGACGACTTGAGAACAGCGGTATTGTCTACACCTTCTCAATCTCCTCATGGACTTGCTGACGCATATGCATTTATTGAAGAAAATTCTAAGCATGTCATTTTGGCAGGGCTCCATCAGTGCATCGACCAGATTAACAAAAAAACATTCCCAACTCACCTCCACGGCAAACTCAATGGAAATTAACGGTTTCACATAAGTTTGAGGTGATTTTTTAATTGAAAATCAAAATCAAATTAGAGCACATTTTACAAAATTAAAATAGCTGGGAAGAGAGATGTGACTAAATTCCTGAATTTTTTAGAACACTGTAGTCTGAATCACCACTAATATAAAAAAGAGAATTAAAGATCAGGATAATAGCAATTGTATTGCTATAGTACAGAACCAGATAACATGTACCTTTTTAATACCAGTATAGACTACATCACAATACTCTCACTTCTATCGTCATCTGCGAGAATAGACTTAATCTGAATCATTCCTTAGTAGACCGTTCTAAGCAAAAGAAAAATGTATTAAGAACTATAAAGAGAATGCCTAAAAAAAGTAGCCTGCAGTATAACACATCTGAGGCGAGCCCACGATTGAGAGCAGGAAGCAAAACCAGACATGGATGCCTGAACTTTGCTGCTATGATGCAAAATAAAAGTCCATAGTGCCTAGAATGGCAGATATTTATGACTTGTGAACCGAAAGCTCACAATAAACTATAACTGTCCCAAGTCCCAACATATATATTATCAAAACTCCCAGGGAAACATGGTTTCCAGTTTTAAAGCTGTAACAGAACATTTGCTGCGACGAACTGCAACAAATGAATGATTGGGTTTAAAGCCTGGAAGAGTAGGTTTCACACAATTTCTTAAAGCCACGAATTTCTAGTGCAGATTATGTGCAAATGCAAGATATACAACAAAGTAGGTAACGGTGCTAGCAAAAGGAGGTTGAGATATACCACTTTCTAGAGTTCATCATTTTTGGAGTGGAAAGAAAGCATTGAATCAGGGCTAGCTTTAGTTTCCTTCTTCCTCGCTTAGATGGGAGTTTGTAATCTGAAAATGTATGACTGGGTGTTCTGCTGTCTGCCGGGAGTAGAAAATAAAACATCTGCTTCCTAGCACAGAGGACATGATCAGCAACGGAAAAGGCTCAGTTTACGCATTTCCTAATGCAATCAAAACAAAATTTCAACAACTCTGGCAGTCCGCATACAAATACATGAACTGTCTTTGACAATGGCAGGGAGTTTTCAATGTATTATAGGGACTTCGAGGGAAGGTGCAGGAGCAGTTGGAGTGGAGCCGCTGGAAGCGGCCGTCGACCCACCGCCGCGGCGGCTTCGCGTTACGGCGTGCAGGTCGACCGGTCGCCACGGCCGGCCGGTGCAGGGGACGTGCAGGGCGGCGGCTTCGTGTGCCGGCGTTCAGGGCGCGAGAGGGGCAACTCTCTTGGGGGATCTCGTGCGGGAAGGCGGCGGGCTTGGCGTTAGGTCTGCGACGGCAGGTTTGGGCGGAGGGCAGTGGCGGCGGCAATGGGGATGGACGTGGGCGTCGGGGATTCCGCTGCTGTGTTTCTGGGTGAACGGTTCGGGGACGGTGATTAGCGTTTTCGCTCTGTGTCGGGGGAGAGGTTTGCGATGCGCTGCGCTCTGCCTTCGTTTAGCGCAAATCACGGTTGCATTGTTAATCGTTGGATTAGAAGGTTAAACGTCCACGATTTGTTGGATCTGCCACCTCTCTCTCTTTTTATATTAGTGGTGATAATATTGGGTAGCAATTGTATCGAGAGGTCAAGACCTTATGTTAATGTTAGCTGCTTTTGACTGAGATCTACACAGTATAATCGGATCAGTGTGATTTGCTTCGTAATGAAGATTTGGTTCCTTCCAGTTGTCAGTTTCCTCTGAAGCTGACGGAAACTTCTGCACTTGTTATAGTTAATCAGTCAGTTTCAGTGCATCTAGCACTTGCTTGAGATCTATACCTGGAGCAATCAACCTTTTTTCCAATAGAATACTTACCGCATGCCCATTGAATCTCCTGCTGTATCTCAAGTTTCACTCGGTGCTCACTTTGTGTGTGCTAACTGCTACTCCCATTTAAAGTGTATGACATTTCGTCAATTAAATTAGGCAAGTAAGTTGTGCTCTCTGCCTGTGACTCACTAGAGGCAAGTCTGCTTCATCTCTTATCAAGTCTTCATTTTTAGTTCAGTGCTGGATAACTTGGATAAATCTTGGGTCTTGGCTGTTGACATTTATGAAATGATTTCTTGTGTTTGAAGCCCTAACACCATGTCATGTAATATGTCCTTCCTGAACTTTCTGTAATTTTACTTCTACCAAAGACATGGAAAGCTAGTGTTGTAAATCTGATACAGTTTTTGCAATGCTGTATTACCATATAACGAAGTAGTCGTGTCTTGAGTTGATTATAACATGCTTATTGCTTATACATGAGTCAACATGTTCAAAATCTTGTGGTGAGCTGTGGTTCAGACAACATTTGTATATGCTGCAATTCTTTTATGAATACTTTGTCAGCAGCAAGATATTTGATGATGATCACTGTCTTAGGAATATCCATGGACTAGACGTTTTCAAGCCATTAATTATTTGTTCATCTTCCGTTTTTTGAATGGGAGACTGTATTTTTTATCTCATGATGTGTGCTTTTGATGTAGGAACATCTCCTTGAGGATGATGAGAAGCTTCATGCTCTAAAGGAAGAGCATGGCGAAGAGGTGTATGCTTTGGTAACAAAGGCGCTGCTTGAACTTAACGAGTACAACCCGAGTGGCCGCTGTGCTGTACCGGAGCTGTGGAATTACAAGGAGGGCCGCAAAGCTACACTGAAAGAGGTATTCCAGTACGTCCTGAGACAGTGGCGGGCTCATAAGAAGCGATGAACTAGATTCCCCGAAGCACTGAACTAGAGAAGATGTTATGGTTTAGCATTAACACGTTACGGCCGTGCGGTTCTCGGTGATGAGATGGGTAGAATGTTTAGCTGTTACAGTCGTCTAGTTGTTAAGAGTAGCTGGGCTATTTTGTCGGTGGTGTAGTATTACTGTGAGTGCTGCAGACTTCAGATTATGCAATCCGAGGTGTTGCAGCGTGTGCAGATGCCATTTCCAGGGTTTCAGGCCAGGGTGCACATGATGTGTGAAGCAACACCTGGAGATGTTCTTCTAGCAGACAAAGATTTTGGTACGGCAGAATTGATGTATTCCAGTGCCGCAAGCTGCGATGATGAATTTTGTTAGTACTCCAATCAAGTTGAATAGCTCGTGCCTCTGTTTTGATTGTGAATTGAGTTTTTTTTTACGGGATTTTGAATTGAGTTGTGTTAAGGGTAAATGAGAGTGGAACCTGAACGTGCAAAAGTGATTACTAGTGACGTTCAAACAAGCAGCCTGCATGGTAATCCATGAGAGCTAAACTTGATGTATGTGAAGAGATATCAAACACTGCAGGTATACAAGCTGGACAATTTTGATTTCTCTGTTTTGAGTTTTGACACTACAATTCAAAAGGACTTTTTTTTTTAATGTGAAGAGATATCTCCCTTTCTCCCGGCCATCAGCTCCTTCACCACCCCCGCCCCACGCCGTCGTCTACCCTTGCCTTGGCCCTTGGGTCGCACTGCCATCCCGGTCCTCTCCTCCGGGTCGCAGTGCCATGCCGGTCCTCTCCTCCAGCATCACAGCGTTCATACCCTGCTCCGGGAACAGCGGCCACGCCACCATCGGCACGCCGTCAGCCGCCCAGCCCTCACACCAGCAGGACGATATGGGGGTTTAACCGTTTGCGTTGCTGACATGATGGGTCTATGCCAAGTCTGCGTATATCTGTACCATTTTATATGATACTACCGGAGTAGATTAATAGGTGAAATAGTCTATGCATGCACAGTCTCCACATTTATATAGGCACACAGAATGTATGATGTATGCATTTCCTTTCAATTTTTAAGTTTCGGATAAGCTCTTGTCACGCCCACTACAGGAATCAGATGCTATGCCGATAGTTGCCTTCGCATTGGGCCACCGGCAACGTCTTCGACGGCAGTCAGTTGGGCGGCCGTCTGCATAGAGTTGTCGTCGGCATTAAACCCCATGAGTAGGGTTTTGGGTGGCCGTCGGCATACAGTTGTTGTCGGCATAAAACCCCATGACTAGGGTTTTGAGCGGCCGTCGGCAAAAAAAGTGGTCGTGCCAGCAGTTGACATCGTCGGACGACTACTAGGCGGTCGACACACGTGTCCACATGGCAGCGCCTGGGTGCTCATGGGACGTTGAGTATTCTAACGGCGTTGCACTCGACATACGTCAATACGTGTGCCACACGGCGGTACTTAGAATCTCGCCATGTGTTTATACGCCGACGATCAAGCTGAGGGCCAGAAAATATGCCGACAACACATGCAAAAATAAACAAATAAAATAAAATCTAGAAAATATGTATGTTACCATCAACATAGATGCCACATGTCAAATTCTGGATACCCCTAGGCGACCTGGGCACTACCTATGACGAAGTGAAGTTCTGATATGTCGAATTATTTGTAGAAAACAGAGAACTATGCGAATAACTGAATTTTATGTTGCAACATACTCACTTCGTTCTAAATTAGATGACTTCCATTTGTTCAAATGTGGATGTATCTATACTTGTAGCATGTCTAGATACATCCAAATTTAGACAAATAGAACTTATCTAATTTAGAACAGAGTATTTGCTACTACCACTAAAGTTGCTAGTTGGTACTACGCGCATTTAATTTTCAGCCTCAGGACGTGCTAGTTGGTAGTACGCGCATTTAATTTTCAGCCTCAGGACGTTGCGATATGATGCGCATATATAATTTGCAATTGGCTGTACATATATGTATATAGTGATGCCTTTGCCTATTACGGTGTTAATGTTGGATAGGTTTTGGGAAATGGGATATATGCGTCCCACTTGAATATTATTTCTCATACTTGAGTAAGATGCTTCGCCTTTTCACTTCGACCTTAAGCCAGAAGCCAGCTAGATATACTCTGATAATTCGTTGGTGCCGTTTGTAGACCATACAGTTACCGATTCCATATTAAGTGTCCTAATCTAATGCTATTATACAAGTTGGTGTCGGTTGCACTGAAAATTAATCTAAAGCTCGGTATATTTGAGATGCCTCTTTGTAATCTGGTTTCGTTAATGAAATCGGGAGATGAGAACTTGCCCGTGGCAAGATGGTTAGAAGGGTGGTTGTACCGCTAGCCCATCAGGGTTCAAACCCCAGGTTTGACGCTGATGTTTCTCATTTAGGCGGAATATTTTTTAGTGGGAGGCGACGTTCCCGTCGACAGCGAGGCGCCTGTAATGACTTCGTCAATCTCAAGACACGACCCGCCGGCTCGGTACTTCGGAGGTGGTCATAGGGATAAGGTGTGCGTGTGTATGTTCATAGGGGTGAGTGTGTGCATGTGTATGTGAACGTCTGTATTTGTACTGTGTTTCAAAAAAAAATCGGAAGATGCCTTTCGTCTAAACAAAATTGGCGCAGTTGATGTGATCGTATATATGTGCACTAGCAGACATGCATCAGCTGTACACGATCCAGATGTAAGCGTATCGGCGTATGTGCTATGGGTAGGATGCGGAAGTAGGACAAATGAGATATTACCTCCGATCCGAAAAAAGCGTCGCATGCCATACGTACCAGTTATACTAGCTAGGTTGTTTTTGTACGAATCTTTTAAGGGATCGGAGGGAGTAGTAAAAGTTACCATATTATACCCTAGTTTGTACTATCTCACTTATCCCACCCAATTTTGCATCCTTGCCTATAGGGAGAACAAACAAGTTTCAGATGCATGGCGAAACCTCAAAGTTGGCGATAGGAACTCATGACGAGTGGCGGCTAGTGTTTTGGTGCGGAAGCGGTAGAGTGGCTCGGGATTAGGAAACTGCATCTGATAGCATGTAACCAAGAGATAAAATGTTGAGATGCATTATAATTTCATTAATCTCATGTGGTGTATATGTATAAATGTTCAAACTTACATATCAAGTCCTTGGAAATCTCTTATCTATAGCTAGAAGATGTGTTTCTCTCTTCACCCGTCTGATTTCTTGTCGTCCGCCATTTTTCTGTTTCATTTTTTTTGGGTAAAGTGAGTTTTATTATTTAAAAGGTTTGGCATTACACCCAGTCTCTTCATAACGAAGATGCACACAGCCGTAACAAGTCTGAAGTTCAAAACATAAAAAGCGAAATTACATATTATAATGAGAAATTGTAAAAAAAACGTCAATGGTGGTGGAGGGCCAATCCGCAAATTATGCTGCCATCCATGTTGGGATAAAAAATCCCTCGCCGTATCCTCCAGTCTGATACACACCTCCATAAACACGCCCCACACGTTGCAACTGAGACCACGAACGTAGAGTAGCAGTAGTCATGTAGATAACCTACATAAGAGAACAATTTTTATCATTAAAGATCTTGTCATTTCTACATAGCCAAAGCAATCATATTACAGTAAGCGCTCCACCTTAATAAGTTGTTTAAACCTATTATCGACCTCATTCAGCCAATTGCCAAAAATATTGGAATGCTTTTAGGTGGATATATAGTAGAACCTATTTGGATGATAGACCATATAGAACTAGCAAGCATGCACTCAAGAATAAGTGTTTGATAGTCTCATCTTTGTGACAGAAGACACACTGTTTACTTTCATGCCAATTACGTTTTGTAAGGTTGTCTTTAGTAAGAATAACACCTCGACGAAGGTACCACGCAAATATTTTGTTTTTTAGTGGAGTCTTCATCTTCCAGATTTTCTTATTATTATCAATCGACACTTCTGGCTGGAATAGTGCTTTATACATGAAATCCACTGAGAATTTATCGCTAGTGTGTAAATTCCACCGAAACTCGTCAGGCCCTGTGTCAAATTGACAGAAGCTAGGCGTTGTAGCAACTCGTGCCAAGCTACCAACCTAGGCCCAACAAGATCTCTTCGGAACGTCACTGTTAGAGTATTATTTACCAACACTTGAGCAACGTATCACTCTTGTGACGTCCATGGACTATATTATATAAAGCTGGATATTGTTCTCGGAGTGAGGTAGGTCCCACCCACCTATCTTTTCAGAACCTTATCTCCGACCCATACTCGATGAAGAAAGAACCATATAGGAAGAAGAATTTCTTCGTCGCCATTAGGCCAGCCCAGAAATGCGAATCACCTGGTTTTTAAGAAACCTGTGATAATGCACTTGAGCCTACATATTTTCTCCTAAGAAGAGTTTGCCACACCCCGTCCTCGGTGAGAAGCTTAAACAACCACTTACTAAGGAGGGCTCTATTCTTTACCTAAGGAGGGCACACCACATCCCGTTTTGCAAGCCGATATTTCTTTTTTTCATTATCCCCTTGCCAGAAGAATATAGATCGAAAACAATCTAGATCGAAAAATAATTTCGGATTTTTTGGTGCACTGTAGATACCAAAATGAGGATTAACACAAAAATGGATGGTCTGATACTGTATCACGTTGCTCAATCTTAACTTAGTATTAAACTTCCCCAGTGTCAATATAGCACATCAATAAATAAAGAACGGTGCAGTTCCTATTTCCTCCTTTATATACTACGACTCCGTACCTCGGCACGCAACCACCATCCCTCTACAGAGCATGTGCTGGTCCTGGTAGCAACGTTCACAGTTCGCTCCATCACACACAGTTCAAAATTAAGTTGTAGCTACTCTGGTAGCAATTTCAAAGTTTGCTCTAGTTAAACATAGTTGCAATGGCGATAGAGGGAACACCAGCACCGGAGCAAAGAAGAACGCACGTGGTGTTGCTGGGCTGCCCGGGCACAGGACATGTCCTCCCGGTGGCGGAGCTCGCTCGGCGCATCGTCGAGCTCGATGGCTTCACCGCCACACTCGTCAGATTTACCAATTTCTCCTCGGGCGATCAGTACGCCTCCACCTTCGCCTCCCTGCCTCCGTCCGTCTCCACGGCTCTGCTCCCCGAGGTGTCCATCGACGACCTCCCAGCCGACGCCCGCGCAGAGACACGCATCATCGCCGTCGTCAAGCGCGCGCTCCCGCACCTCCGAGACCTCCTACGATCCCTCCTCGACTCTCCGGCCGGCGTTGTGGCGTTCGTGCCGGATTTGTTCTGTCCGTGGGCGCTGGAGGTCGCGGCGGAGCTCGGCGTCCCGGGCTACATCTTCTGCCCGACCAACCTCATGGCCCTGTCGACGCTGCTCTACACCCCGGAGCTGGAGAGGAGCACCACGTGCGAGTTCCGCGACCTCCCGGAGCTCGTTCGCCTCCCCGGGTGCGTGCCGCTGCACGGCGCCGAGCTCGTCGACACCATCCAGGACCGCGCCAACCCCGCGTACGCGCTCATGTTGGAACTCGCGAAGCTCTACCTCCTCGCCCAAGGCTTCCTCGTCAACACCTTCGACGGCATGGAAGAGCAGACCATAGTGGCGTTCAAAGATCTGTCCGACAAAGGCGTGTATCCTCCGGCCTACGCGGTGGGTCCATTCAGCCGGTCGTGCTCCGACAAGTCATCCAACCACAGCAGCTTGCGGTGGCTGGACGAACAGCCGGACGGGTCGGTCCTGTACGTGTGCTTCGGCAGCGGCGGCACGCTGTCCACGGAGCAGACGGCCGAGCTGGCGGCCGGGCTGGAGGCGAGTAAGCAAAAGTTCCTGTGGGTGGTGCAGTTCCCCAACGACAAGGACAAGTGCGGGAGCTTCTTCGGCGGCGGCCGCGGGGATGATGACAGCCCGGTGAACTGCCTTCCGGAAGGGTTCGTGGAGAGGACCAAAGGAACCGGTCTCGCAGTGCCACTCTGGGCACCGCAGGTGGAGATCCTGAGCCACCCCGCGGTGGGCGGGTTCGTGTCCCACTGTGGGTGGAACTCGACGCTGGAGGCCGTGGCGGCAGGCGTACCGATGATCGCGTGGCCGCTGTACGCGGAGCAGAGGATGAACGCGAAGATGCTGTCGGAGCGGGCCGGCATGGCGCTGCGGCCCATGGCCAGGAAGGACGGTGTGGTGACGCGGGACGAGGTGGCTGAGGCTGCGAGGGAGCTGATGGCGGGGGTGAAGGGCGCGTCGGCGAGGAAGAAGGTGCGCGAGCTGCAGGATGTTGCCTAAGGCACGAGCCTGCAACTCACTCAACACACGATCGAGAGGTGGAAGATGGACTGAAACACACAGTGGACACGAGAATTTCACCGGCCGGCGCACGAACGCCGCCACGGGCGCTCAAACACCCTAGTCTCTATTTCAATGGCAACCCGAGCTCTGTCCTCGTGGTCTGGCGACGATTACAGGAGAGGGAGTGGGCTTATAAAGCCGTGGCTCGCACACACGATCACCACGGCGCGCCCACGACGCGCACACACGCGCACACGCACCCACTCGCCCATGCACAGCTCGCCGCAGCGCGCGCCCATGACGCGCTCTAACGCGATCACCGCGGCCGTCCCTGCGACTGGACATGGTCTCCACCGTCTAAACCGCTAACTGACTAACTGAAACAAACACACACACGCGATACATGCACTAATCATGCACTGACATGGCTTAGTGCTGACAATCTCCCCCTAAGCCATGTCAGTACAGGCCCGAGTCGTCGTCGTCGTCGACGGCGAGGTGCGCCTCCGCCTGCTCCTTCTTCTGATCCTCGTCCTTCATCTTCTTCCTGCAATCGCGCTCGAAGTGGCCGCGGATGCCGCAGTAGCGGCACCTGCCACGCCTGCCCCAGTCCGAGCCGTTCTCCGTGTCGTCGTGGCCGCCACCGCGCGCACGGCGCCGAGCCTCCCATTGCGCCGCCGTGAGCAGGAGCTGCCCATCGCCGCGCTCGCCACCACGTGCAGCTGCCTTGCGCCGCTCCGACCGCTCCTGGAACGCCTTCAGGCGGCCGAGCACCTCGTCGAAGCACACGGTGTCGACGTCGCAGAACTGTTCGATTCCGGCCACCGCCGTGTACAGGGCGTCAGGCACGGTGTCGAGTAGTTTCTTCACCATCTCGGCGTCGCCTAGCGTCGCGCCGAGGCTCGCGAACCTCGCCGCCATGCCGCTGATCTTGCCGGCGTAGACGTCCAGTGCCTCGCCGTCCGCCATGAACAGACGATCAAATTCGCCGCGCAGCGTCGACAGCCTCGCTGCCCTGACGCGATCCGCGCCCACAAACCTCGCCTTGAGGCTTGCCCAGACCTCCGCCGCCGTCTTCTTCGACGAAACCTGCAAGAGGATGTCTTCTGCGAGCCCGCCGAGCAAGTACGCCCTCGCCGGCTTGTCCTTCTTCGCGATGATCGCCGGCGCCGCGTCCGCCGGAGGGACCACGGCCTCCCACAGGCCCTGAGCATCAAGGTTCGCCTCCACCTTGATCGCCCAGACCGTGAAGTTGTCGCCGGTGAGCATCGGGCACGGGAACGACATGCCGCTCCCTCCTCCGCCGGCGGCCGGAATCAACGCCATCTCCCTCTCCTCTAACCGAGCTCTGATACCACGTGTTGCCTAAGGCACGAGCCTGCAACTCACTCAACACACGATCGAGAGGTGGAAGATGGACTGAAACACACAGTGGACACGAGAATTTCACCGGCCGGCGCACGAACGCCGCCACGGGCGCTCAAACACCCTAGTCTCTATTTCAATGGCAACCCGAGCTCTGTCCTCGTGGTCTGGCGACGATTACAGGAGAGGGAGTGGGCTTATAAAGCCGTGGCTCGCACACACGATCACCACGGCGCGCCCACGACGCGCACACACGCGCACACGCACCCACTCGCCCATGCACAGCTCGCCGCAGCGCGCGCCCATGACGCGCTCTAACGCGATCACCGCGGCCGTCCCTGCGACTGGACATGGTCTCCACCGTCTAAACCGCTAACTGACTAACTGAAACAAACACACACACGCGATACATGCACTAATCATGCACTGACATGGCTTAGTGCTGACACAGGAGGAGATGGAGGCGCCAGACGGGCCGTCGCGCAAGGCGCTCGAGGCCGTCGCCGGCAGGTGGAAGGCTGCCGGGAGCGGGACGGCTGCTTGATAGCGAACTGCTACCCAGCTGCATATGTCAGTGTGTCTGTGTGTGCATGAGCATGTCAATCTTGTGGCGTGAGACGTGAGCAGGAGTCGTCGTATACGGTGTGCCTGATCGGTGTGATCGGCGTGTTGCTTACTACACTTTTCAGTTGTGCGTGTCCGGTTTGGTTATTGTTTCCCAGAGGAATAAAAATAGTGTACTGTATTTAGCTGACCAAACATGTAAGTGTGGTGTGCGTGTGCACTTTGAGATGACTCTTAGAACACAAATCAAATGCGGAGTGAGTACATCGCGTGTGATTTCTTGATTTGATGTCGATCAGTTTGGTTTTGGTCCTTCATGTGCATTTTGCATACATTTAAAGCTATCGGATTTGAGGAGATATTGATGTGCCAGATAGACAATAACGATGCAAACGTTCAGTATATATCCCACAATTAACCTAATTTATTTATCAATAAACTTAGTCGGTACTAAGAAGTATTTGTTTTAATGTTTACTTTCTCAAGAATGATTCTTTAAGACTTGTAAATAAGTTTCCACCGCTTTCTGTCTATATATGGAGTCATAGGCTCAGAGTGCATGCCTTTGTCTAAAAAATACAGAGTTTAACAAAAAAAGAGGAAGAGCACCGAATAAAGCTGCTCAGGGAATACATTCTTACATCACGTTGGGTTACTGCAGTTTTTTTTTTTAAGGGCATTACCGTAGGGGAAACCCCTACGGTGTGGATTTTCTGTTTTCTGTTGATAAACCATCACGGGTCGTCACTAAAATTGTGACTCCCAATACAAAAGTTCAAATAGTTCAGGGAGGGTCGAAAAAGAAAGAGATACAAGGATACATGGTTAAGTAAATAAAGACCTAATCCACTCAATAAGAGGAGACACTAGGTTCTCTTTAACTCTGGCGATGCAAAAGGAGGTCGTTATGAAATCTGACCCTCCAGCCTCCAAAAGATGTAGTCTGGTCTCTAAATATAAGGTCATTCCTGACTTTCCAGATGTTCCAATAGTCACACAAGCTACAACTTCCATGAAACATGGTCCTGTAAATGTATTCCAGCAGACACCATACGGGTAGAGATGGAGGCATGATTATTCCATGTTATTTACGAAGTCCCAACATGAAACAACAAACGGACATTGAAAGAACAAGTGATCTCTAGTCTCCAGAGCTGCATGGGAACAAAGAACACAGTCGGGTCCACCCTCAAATTCCAGTGTTTTCTGATCATAAGATCCTTGGTGTTGAGGCGGTCATATATAAGCAGCACAAGAAAACTCTGAGCTTTGGAAGACTTTTGGAAGCCCACACCCAATCCAGAGCTCTATCAGTCGGCACTTGTGAGAAGATGAATTTGTAGTACTTTGCAGGTGTATAGGATGAGCCTCCCCAAATGAATGACCTGGAGTCCATAACCTCTGAATCATAAGAATCGACACCCATGAACTCACAGATCTGATCAAGTTCCTCAAATGCTTGCTCAGATAAAGGCAGAGCAAAAAGCTGGGCAGGGTTCGAACTGCTAGCCAAGGCATCCACCGACACATCCTCATCAAGAGTAAAGGAATAAAGGTGGGGGTACAAGTCACATAAAAGGATATTACCATGCCAATAGTCTTTCCAAAAAAGAGTCATCTGACCATTTCCAACCGCTGAGGTTGTGATACTTCTGTAAATATTGACTAGACTGAATATGTCTCTCCACCAGAAGGAACCACGGCTAGACTGAGCATGTGCGGGTGTATCACCATAAAGAGACCAAACAAGTTTTACCCAGGGGATCTCGGCCTTACAGAAAAACTTATGCAGTTGTTTCAAGAGAAGGGCTATATTCTGAATCTCCAAATTTTTAATCCCCAATCCCCCGTGTTTTTTGGGACGACAAACCAATGACCAGGCTGCTAGGGACTGGGTGAGCCCACATCCTCCTCTTTGGCCCATAGGCAGTGTCGCCGCCCTCTGTCAAACAGCTTGATGATGGTTTTGTGAATTTTCAGAGAACTAAGGAAATGAGTTGGTAGCGAGGAGAGCACAGAGTCAACCAGCGTAACTCTGCCACCATAGTCCAAGAACCTAGCACATGCATTCAACCTTCTTTCCAGTTGATCCACAATGGGTGACATATCATTCACGGATGGCCTTGTAGTACCCAGTGGTAAGCCCAAATAAGGGAAGGGCATAACACCCGTCGAGCATCCAAAGGTATTGCAAGAAGCTGCAATCTGGATTCAGAGATATTTATGTGCATCATACAGGTTTTATTGTAGTTCACACACAGACCAGTAGTAGACGCAAATTGCTATAGAGCAAGCTTGAGTGCAAGGAGTTGGTCTGGACACGGTTGCATAATCAAGAGGGTGTCGTCAGCGTATTCTACAATCGGAAAATCAGTGTCAGGTAAAGGGACAGGCGCCGTCAAGGTCCCCAGTAGTGCCAGATGATTGATCATAGTCTGCAGTAGGTCAGCCCCTTCGACAAACAGGATCGGTGACAAAGGGTCGCCTTGACGAACCCCTCGACGACAGGGAAACTTCTTGCCAGGGACACCATTGATTAAGACCGAGGAAAATCCTGTGGAGAAAATTGCTTGAATCCAGCCAATCCACCTCTCATCACATCCCTTGCACCGAAGGATCTGTAGCAAGGCATCATGCCCAATAGTGTCAAACGCTTTAGCAAAATCTTGTTTCAAGATAATAACCTCTCGCTTAGACTGAGCACATTGATCAATATATTCATATGCCATGCGATACAATCTTGGATTGTTCTAGTCTTCAGAAATCCATATTGGTTCACATGTACTAGGTCAAGAATCTTCGTTTGCAAACGATTGGCCATCAATTTTGTGATCAGTTTGAAACAAGTATTAAGCAGAGAGATAGGCCGGTAGTCATTAGGACCTTCAGGTGCATTGATCTTGGGTATAAGAGTGATGAACGCATCATTAATGGACTGAAGATTAACAGTGCCCTCCCAAAATTCTTGCATGAGACGGTAGAAGTCATACTTAATCACAGGCCAACAAACTTTGATGAAAAGGCCATTAAAACCGTCGGGGCCTGGGGCTTTATCTGTGGGTAAATCGGCGACAACTTTATCAATTTCTTCCTGGGAGAAAGGAATGGAGAGTGATTCCAATCCTTGTACAGAGAAATCAAAAGATGGGTCTAGATCAACAACAGTACCAAGCCTCTCATAGAAGGTTGTACGCAATAACCCAGCTTTTTCATGATGCTCCGAAGCAACATAACCATCAGTTCTGGTGAGAGTAGAGATCGAATTTTTCTGTATCTAATAGTCGCCATTGAGTGGAAAAAAGCTGTATTTTCACTCCCAAATTTTGCCCAGCGGGCAGTACATCATTTCCTCCAGTAATCAAGCTTGCAGCTGAGTAAATGACCGAGTCTTGCTTTCACAATAATCCTGAAGTTCCACTCCGTTATGTCCAGAGTTCTTTGCTCTTCAAACTCATCTAACATAAAGATCACTGCATTACAGTTTTCAATCAGATTATTGAGCACCGAGATACTAGTACTCCATATTTTTAAACCTTTACAGAGGAGTTTCAGTTTGGAAGATAAGCACTTTGCCGCATCCCCATGATAATAGATATCCCAAATCCTTTTAACTACATCCAAAAAAACTGGCATCTTAATCCAGTGATTTTCAAACCGAAATACTTTAGCTTTTGGGATCTGAGTACCGATGGCAACTACACAAGGAACGTGGTCAGAAGTGGGCCTAGCAAGAGGATGAACCAAAGTGTTGGGGAATTTTATTGTCCAACTTGGAGAGGTGAAAAACCAATCAAGCTGTTCCAACAGAGGCTCAGATTGCATGTTACTCCATGTATATGCACGACCTTTGATTGGCAACTCAATTAAGCCCAAGTAGCTGATCACTTCATTGAACGTAGCTATATCAGTCAAGTTGGCACCTGGCATATTTCTGTGTCAGTGTATCTGTAAAAATTAAAATCTCCAACAAAGAGCCAAAGGGAATCATCATCGATGGGAAGGCTCAACAACCATGCAATAAAATTTTCTCTTTCTATCCCCTCACATGGTCCATATACATTCACCAGGAAGAATTCGTCAGGGACATAGCAGAAGTAAAATGAATTACCAGCCCAAAGCATTCTTCCTGCATCACTGTTCCGGTGAACATATTACCAGCCCAAAGGACCAGAAGGCCACCAGATGCTCCCGAGGAGGGAACAAAAGCAAATTTGTCAAATCTTTTCGGGGCAAAGTTTTTAATAAAGCTGAGAGAGAACTCTCCCCTTTTTGTTTCTTGAAAACAAATGATGGAAGCAAGACTTTCATCAATTTTGTTTTGAATGAGGGGCCACTTTTCAGACATGTTGATGCCACGAACATTCCAACACAAGATACGCCAGATGCGGTTCAATAGATCCATGGAGAAATAGAACAGAATGGTGGGGCATACAAGCTCTCAACAAGCTCCCAACTGTTGTACCGATACAGACCATGACAGACAAATAGAGGTTCAACAATCACAAACTGCAGACACAAAGGTTCGATAAACACAAGCTGTAAACACTGACAAAGACTAACACAATGCTGTATTGGCAAAGCACACCAAAACTGACCCATAACCCAATCACACTGAAACTCAGACATCGCGGCTTTGACGGAGCCTAGCTCGGAGAGGTCTGCAGGATCAATCTGACAATCTTCTATCCCAATGCGCTGCATCTCAGTCACTTGGAGCACCGCAGGGGGAGTGGCACGCTGCACAACAGAAGAGCGACGTCGAGTGGTGCGATCTGGGATAGCAGAATGCATGAAACCATTATTATTATGACGAGGAGATCTCCGAACTTGAGACTTAACCAACGGTGTTGCAGTCTTATTCTTACGTGCTTGGGCGCGAGTGGTGATAGAGGATAATGCAGTAGCAGCTTGATATGTTGACATAGGCCGCTTGCCTCTGCTACCTGGAGACGAGCTTCTTCTATCTGCTCCTGTACCACAGCAAAACTTCCTCGTCAGACTCAAGTTCTTCCAGAATAACTGTCGGTTCAGCAAATTGAGCAGATGCAGTGCAGCCCATCTATAGAAAACACTCTGTACCAATATCAGAAACATGGTCAGCACCCTCGTTGGTTTTCCCACAAGCAAACACCCAAGTCCTTGTGGGGCCCACAAACTTCTCTTGCCGGAAAGTGATTTCTTTTATGCGAGGTGTTAATAGAGCAGCCGAAGCCACCTTCATCACTAGATCCGCAACCCAAGCAGTTGTGCTTAATGAGAAAAATCAGAGGGCGTAAAGCTCTGAGCATACACTTGCTTCATCATCCATCCATAAGAAGACAGAAAGCAGGAGGAAGCTGGCAGAGAAGCTAATTGCATACCAGAAATCAGATTGTCTGCCGCATTTTCCACGCTAGTGATTAGAACCTCCCCAATGTTCGTAGCATCATCAGAGACACTGTCAGAAACTGCTACTCCCTCTATTGCAAGCAGGCAGCGCTGAGTGCAATCCTCAGGTCCTTGCTCCACATCACCATGGTCTGGCGGCAGCG
The DNA here is from genome assembly GCA_947311845.1 of Poa pratensis. Taxonomy (NCBI): domain Eukaryota; kingdom Viridiplantae; phylum Streptophyta; class Magnoliopsida; order Poales; family Poaceae; genus Poa; species Poa pratensis. The sequence continues at coordinate 37,985,739 of CAMZMU010000039.1, forward strand.
GCGGCGAGGGTAGGTCGGGGCGAACAAGGGAGGGGAACTGTTCGATGCAGAGGATGGGGTCAAAATACCCTGCGAAGGGTCAATCTCCTGAGAAGAGAAGACAAAGGAAGACGGTGAATCTTTGTCTGATGGACATTTTTTAACCACCCAGGTTTGCTGTCTTTTACAGGTACGGGTCAAGTGACCAAATACACCACATTTCGAGCACATAATTTGCGGGCATGAGTCAACTCGATGTCCAAGCTTATGGCAGAAAGAGCACATTGGATTAATTGGGCAGGAACGAGACCGATGGCCCGGCCCATAGCAGCTAAGACAAATCATTTTATTATGGCAGCCTTTCTGATAATGCCCTAGGCCCAAGCAACGAAAGCAGTATTCGATCGGATCCACAGACTCAACTCTGTCCCGTACGCACCTACAGGCCGGAAATTTAGCAATATTTCCATTACAATTCGGGCTTCTTCCTACCAACTGATGCGCTAATTCAGCGGCGGGGAGACCACGGAAGTTAAGAGCAAACTCTGTATCAGCAACTGAGTAATGCGCCATGCGCAAATCAAGCATTCTGTGAAGCCAATAACGAATCATATCAGAATCAAAATTCAAGCACCCTTTCCAAAACTGAGACCCCACAAATTTTGGTGCGAATTCATGAGGTTTCCAATCAGACGGCAAACATGCCTGAAACTGCCCAAAGGTGATCTTCGTGTCCCTCTCCGGTGGACATGTCTCAACCGGCCGATCAACCGGAGCCGGGCTAAAAGACCCAAACTGAATGGAAGAAATAGGGTTTTGCACGAAAGTTGGTGCAGCCGCCACCTGACTAGAACTCTTCAAGAACTCCAAATTGCTACGGACAGCCACGTTCCGCATAGGCGAGGTGACAGCAACCTCCCTAGATGCTAGCCAAGCATCAGCAGCCGCATTCACAACCGTACTGTTAACTGAATTATTGACATCACACGAAACAACGTGAAATGACAGATGAAATCAGGCCAGACTCGACCCTTAAGATGATAGGCAAAATGTCCAACTCGACTAGAGGCCACTGAGAATCGAAACCGGCAATCACTAAGCTGATAAACTCGAAAACCTTTGCAATCACCACCCAAAAAACACTGCAACGCCAAGGCAACTTATTCCTCCGAGAGGGAGAAGGAGGCATAGGAGAAAGAGGCCACAAGAAAGAACTCCTTTGCCCCAGGGGAGGGGAGAAAATGAACCTGAGAACCAAACCGAGCACGAACCTGATCCGAGAGTGCAATCCCCGGGGAGAAATCCCAGTGGATGAGGCCCTCGATGGAGACACCTAGAGGGAGGCATTAGCACCGGCGAGGGAGGTGGAGGGGTGGGCGCCGGCGGTGGGAGGGGAGGAGAGGAGAGCCATCATTCGCTGGGGTTGCTATCGGGGTTACTGCATTTGTCCCTCTCCGACCTCTGTCTTAAATTACAACACGGACAAGTAGAAATCCACTTTGGCTTCCGGGTTCATATGCACCCGGTAAGTTGTCCCTCTCCGACCTCTGTCTTAAATTACAACACGGACAAGTAGAAATCCACTTTGGCTTCCGGGTTCATATGCACCGGTATTTTAAAAAACACATTTCAAAATGTAAAAAAAGTAGAAATTCGGATGCATATCCGTATTCTATATGTTTGCAATCTTGTATTGTGGAAATCCAACATTTTTAGCACCCAAATTTGTCTTTCTGCACAAGCCATATAAAATATCGGTTTTACGTGAAACGGCTTTGTGAACACATAATATGTTGCAATATATGCTCGAACATTTTTATTATATTTTTCAAAATTTAAACAATGTTTAAAATGCATTTCAAATAAACGGTGCACATGTTTAAAATGCATTTTAAATAAAGGGTGCAAGAGACAAAATGCCTCTCACCTGCATTTGCTCATTTGCATGATCTTGTCCAATAGCATCGTGTATTTTCCTTTTGGAAAATGTTCTAAGACTAGCGTGTGTATATATAAACCCCCGTGTTGTAGCGGGTATTTTTTTAAACCGAATTTTATTATGAAAGAAATGATATTTAAGCATGAAATTAATTTTTTTACGAATATGGAGGATTTGATTGGTTGATTTGCCACAATAGTCGAGAATTTAAATTTAATCACCGTGAAATGCTCGTATATTAACAACCAAGAATTAATTATGTGGAAATTGTATGGCTAAAAGAATTAATAATGTTAATAGACTGCATGTATTAATAGATTTTTATTAACTAATGTGCGATGACATGGATAAGTGAATGGCTCAAATAGTGAATAATATGGACACCTTGCATATAGAAATAGATTAATTAATACATGTTAGTGGGATTTTATCTTATAAGAAGTATAGATTTCTTATTGCATTTGTTTCATAACACACTGATTACATGACCAGGAGGTATTACTGTACCTAGTGCACACTATTCAATAGCATTGTGTTGTTGCCTTTTGGCCAATGTTCTAAGATTAGCTTGTATGTTTATTTGCATTCACCCGCAAAAGAAAGTTTTTTATTTGCATTTTTCGTAACGCACTGCATTTACATGACCAGAAGGTATACTGTACCTAGTGCACACTACCTGTGCGTGTACGTACTTGCAAACTATGTACTCCCTCCGTACACAATATAAGATGTTGGACCGGTCTAGCGGGCGCCCAGGCGCCCGTTGGTAGGATGGAGCGCTCACGTTTAATGTTGTCCACGTAGGACAAGACAGCGACATGTCCCTAGGCTCCTGAGTGTTCCATCCAACCAAATAGCGCACCATCCCCGCGCGGGACCCCGTCCCATGTGCTGGGCGCGTGGGAAAAACAGCAGCGCGTGCAGAGCGGGAATTAAAGGCGCGAGTTGCCCCCCTGAACCAAAGTTTGGACATCTGTCCAGTTCCCCATTGGGCCCCCATAGCATGGGATTCGGTCTTTGACCTAGGGTGTCTTGTCTCCATCTATTAATCTACTCCAAACCCCACCTGCGCCGCCACCTCTCTCGTTCTTTTTCTCTCGTCCTTCTCATCCACCTCTCGTCCTCTTCCCTTCGTCCTCTTTCCCCAGCAATGGATGCTCCCTCAAGATCTGCTGCTCAACTCCTGATAGCAGCAATGGGTAGCTATCCCGGTGCAACTACTTCCAGGAACGGATCCACGTCAAGAGCTCAATATACTCCACTGGATAAGGTTTGTCCCCCACACCCCTCTCCCACACCCCCATAGTGCTACCCTTATGAGGATTTGTAAGTACCTAGTTGCATATCATACAGTGTGCTAGTTGATGGAATTACCTTGTTGTTTGGTTGGTCTGAAAAACTAGGGAATATGTAGATTCTGAAGAATAAGAGAGGCATGCAACTAGGGCTTGGTTGCTGCCGCAACTAAGTACATGTTTTGTGGCAACTGTGTAACTGTGAATCTGCAAGTAGTATGGTTTGTTGCAGCAACAAGTACATGTTTGTGTGGCAACTGTGTACATGGGGAAACTGCAAGTAGTATGGTTTATTGCAGCAACTAAGTACATGTTTTGTAGCAACTGTGTAACTGTGAATCTGCAAGTCGTATGGTTTGTTGCAGCAACAAGTACATGTTTGTGTGGCAACTGTGTACATGGGGAAACTGCAAGTAATATGTTTTATTGCGTACATGTTCTGCGGCAACTGTAACTGGGGAAAAGCAAGTACATGTACAGAAACTAGAGATAGTGGTTTCTTGATTTGCAAAATGGGACTAGAATCAGTTGACAACTTGTGAGAGCAACTATGCATTATAAAAGTTAGCAACATGTATTGACATTTAAGTGCAGGAAGAATGCCAGGTTTAGTTTTATGTGTGTCAAAGTAGCATTGTATGAATAGTTGCAGCATGAAAATATTGAAGAAAAAAACATAGCAAGCAGTTGCAGTGATGGTACTGCACAAAATAGTTGGTTGCAGTGATGGTACTCACAATAGTTGGTTGCAGATTCATACGGAAGCAACATGTAACACTAGTATGATTTCATACCAAAGAAGAGTGCAGTAGACTAAAAAAAGTAGTCACAAAGAGTAGTAACAAAAATTCCTGCATATGTTCACTGAATGTTAATGATTGTTAAATGTAGCACTGCAGGTTTTTGCGGCTCTCTTCCTCTTAGCTTTTGTAGAAGTGATCCGGGAAAACCTGCGGCTCCTATCACTCATACTTTTGCTGCTGGTTGTTGCTTTTTCATTTTGATGTGCCTGCAAAAATGTGAGATAAAATGTTAGTTAGTTGCTGGTAGCAAAAATAATGGATGTAGTAGTTGCTTGTATGTTCTGTGTAGCTGCATGTTTAGTGTGATGTTGTTGCTGGTTCTACCTATCCATTTGCTTGCTTGTTCAAATGTAGTTGCATTTCTGAGTGTGATGTATTTGCTGGTTTTAAATTGCAATTTTCCTCCATACTTATTTGCAGGTGACTAATGGAAACACTGATCAATATGATGATGCATTTGATATGGACTTTGGCTTTGGTGGCATCCCACCGAATTACTTTTCGAACCTACTTGATGAGGCTGTTGGAGAGTCACCACAGCCCGTTTTCACCACTCCTATGCATGATGTTGGTGAGGGTGCAGCAACAACGACGACGGGTCCCGGAACTAGCTATGGTGCGACGGACACGGTTTCAGGTGCAAATGGATTGGGTGATGATGAGGTATCTTCACAGCCTATCGCTCCCCATGTTGGCATGCGTTTTGACACGTTGCCGGAGGCAAAGGCACACTACAACGCCTATGCTGCCATCAAGGGGTTTTCTATCAAACAGAATACGTCGAGGAGGTCTGCCTACACAGGGGAGGTTGAAAAGCAGCAGTTTGCGTGCAACAAATTCAGGAAGCCGGAAGATGACACCGGTGGAACTGAAATACAAGTTGCTGCTGTTCCTATACCAGATGCACCCACTCCAGATGAAATAGACATAGAAGCTGCAGAGATTGCTTCCGTAGTTGCAGACATCACTGCCCAGGGTGTCAAAAAGAAACCACCAAAGAAGAGGATGAGGTTATCAATAAAAAAGACACACTGCAAGGCAAAAATGGTTGTCAAGTTGAAGGATGGCAGATGGGAGGTGATTAGATTCGTAGAAGAACACAACCATCCCCTTGTGTCAAAACCCTCACTTACTAAATACTTGAGGTCTCATCATGGCATACCACCGGATGAGAAAGAATTCGTGAAGAATCTGCACAACACAAATTTGGGTGCAGGTATGGTTTTTGGGCGGAACCTGCTTTAGATGGCAGTGTTGTTTGTTGTTGTATGCTGAATAAATAGTTGTGTGGAACACATGGTTTGTTGCATTTTGGGTAATGTCCTAGTTCCATTTGTAGTAGTGTGGAAGTTGCTGGGTGGGGTCAGTACTATTGTAGATTCATTGTCCAATGCATTAGCTGCACCATGGTATCATGACAGTTGCTGGTGCTAGCGTGTTAGTTGCTGTATTATGTTCTTTGCATTTTTGACTGTTATCTTATCAGTTTTGTGTGAGCTGCATTTTGTTCATGCTTTTCCATGTTTTCCTAGCGCCTTAGTTAGTGCTTGAGTGTCAGTTGCTGCTTCCCGCCTCCCATACTGATCTCTAAACCTTTTTTTATTTTTCTGTAATGCAGGAAGAATCCTGAAGATCATGTCAGGGTACTATGGTTTTGAGTTGCTTGTCCTGTATGGGACGAAGACAATAACAAACTATTGTGCAACATTGAAGAATGATGATGAAACAGATATTGAGCAAGTGATAAGCTATTTCAAGGAACAGCAAGATAAGGATTCAGATTTCTTCTACCGGGTAAAAAAGGATGATGAGGGTAGGACAGAAAATATTTTTTGGGTTGACGGCGCAGCACGGAGGGCATATGTTGAGGCTTATCATGACATTGTGTCGTTTGACACAACCTACTTGACTAACAAGTATGACATGCCCTTTGCCCCTTTCATTGGCATCAACAAACATGGTCAGTCTATCATGTTGGGTTGTGGCTTTGTCAGACAAGAGCTGTCAAGTAGCTTTGATTGGTTGTTTGGTACTTTCCTGGAGGCTATGGGTGGACTTCAGCCACACAACATCATTACAGATCAAGACATAGCAATGAAAGCTTCCATTGAGAGGATTTTTCCACTATCTTTTCACAGGAACTACCGCTGGCACATAATGCAGAAGGCGCAAAAGGAATGTGGGGCAGTTATTGCTATGAACCCTAGGTTGTCTGCAGATTTCAATGACTGTGTTGATTTCAGTTTCTCTCCAGATGAGTTTGAAGAAAAATGGGCTCAGTTTCTGGTTAAGTGGCCTGCTGCTGCTGCGCACAAATACTTTGCAACACTGTATGAAATTAGGTCTTCTTGGATTCCATGTTACTTCAGGCACCGGTTTTTCCCTTTCCTCCAGTCTACACAAAGGAGTGAAGGTTTTAACGCTGTTCTGAAATCATATGTCAACCCCTACAAGTCTTTGCTGGATTTTGTTATTCAGTACGAGAGAATTCAGGTGCACGTTCTCGTGAAGGAAGGTGGGAACGACTACAGGACCGAATTCCTGGAACTGCGTCGTGGTCTGATTTCCGCATCGAGGAGCAAGCACTGGCAGTGTACACGAAAGATATATATCTTCGTTTTCGACATGAGTTTGAGCTGATAGGGAGGTACAATGTGCGGCATTCTGGAGGCAATTATTACAGGCTGGAGCCGACTAGGTTTTGTGGGAAATATGGTTCCAGAACCTACTTAGTTGCAGCAAATCCCGCTGAGGGCGCCTACTCGTGTGAGTGTACCCAGATGGACCGTGATGGTTTGCTCTGTTGTCACATTTTGAAGATGTTCACACACCTAGGGGTGGATGTGATTCCAGAACGCTACATTCTCAAACGGTGGACCCCGAGTGCAGTGCCCAGTGCTATGCCAGCAACAGCTGAGTTGCCGACAGATGTGATGCCCCCTGAGGCGCAATGCGAGGTTCGGCAGTCAAACCTGAACATATCTTGCGCAAAAGTTTCAAAAGTTGCTTGCCGGTCGGATGAAGCTACTGCTATCCTCAACAGACACCTACGGCTTGCTGCAACTGAGATTGGGCAGCTTAACAAGTCTCGTAAGAAAAAAGCAAAGCAAGATGCTGGCCCATCTCCTAGTGCGCCAGCGGATGCAGAGATGCCGAGAAACCCACCCAGATCAAGTACAAAAGGAAGAACAAAAGAACACCGGATGCACTCGGCGCTTGAGTTGCACCCCAAAAAAAAATTAAATGCAGCATTTGTGGCTCTGATAAGCACAACGCAGCTACATGCGAGGAAAGGCTGAAGTGAGAAGCCTAGATGCAGTGTTTTTAATTAGGTGAACAAACAGGGGTGGGTAGAAAAAAGAATGGTGTGTTATACGCAAGTTTTGAGTTAGGAAAAACAATGTAGCATGTCTTTTTTTTTGTCATGGCATTGTTTCGAATTACACAACTATGACTCTGAAAGCATTTGGTTGCACTTGCTTAAATTACTGCTAGTTTAAAGTATGACATCTTACAGATTGTGTTGCTTGTGAAGTGTATCCTTCCAGTCGACGAGGTTCTGCATCGCAGTTACCCAATTGCTTGCCATTATCTTTCTGATGTTGGGCAGGTCTTTAGGACTGTAGTTTGGGCTGTTTCTCCCTTCCCAGTGCTCTGCATTCATGAGTGTGCATATACCGTAGTTCGCTGTTTGTACATAAAACAAAGGTAATTAGTAACAAAAACAGCTCACACCCGAAACTAGGGAGCATTGTTTCATAGTTGCAGCATATATGACATGATGGTTTTTAGGAAAATTAAAACTATGGTGAAGTGCTGGAATTATGTACCTATTAAGATGCAAACTAGGGGGAGAAAGAAAGGAAATAACTACCTCTAAGCTCATTGAGCAGCAATAAAACAGAAAAAATGTTGTATGGAGCAACTAGTGATTATTAGGTGAAGCAACTACGTAACTGTTTAAAGAAACAACAGATAGGCAAAACAACAACTAAAAGCCTGGTGTAATAGCAGCAACTAGGATAAAATCATACTGAAAAAGAAATATGCAGCAAAATAGAAGGTGCTTACTTTGTTGTCTGCTTTGGGACGTCTATTTCTTCGGTACGGAACTCTTCTAACTTTACTTTTGAATTCGGGTAGTTGTCGTCCCATAGAATGTAGGATGTTGCTTTTAGCTTCTCCACTACTTCCTTGAGCAACTTGTCGTTCATTGTCCGCCATGAATCAAGCACTTGAAATTTCCTGTCTCTAATGTTTATGGTGAACAAGAAGTAGTGATGCACAAGCACTTTGGATTTCGGATTTAGTGGTTGCAATACAGGTAGCATCACCTGGGAAAAAAAGGGAAAAAAGATTGATGTTCAAGATGGGATGTAGGCAACTAATGAAGTGTTACAGATGCAACTAACCTATCTGTTTGAAGCAATTTTCACAAGTGGTAGTAGCAAAAACAATCTGCTGTGGGGGTTAGTTGCACTTACCATATCTTTTTTGTCAAGCCGTCTGTCTTTGCTAAACAACTCCTTGATTTCAGCACGACTCCAGTCCATGTTCTGCATGTGGGTCTGTGCAAGGATGGTGGTTTTAGAAAATGTTAGAGACGCAAAACAAAACAGTTAAGGGGAATAAAAATAACATAGGCGATGGACTGCAAAAAAAAGCAATGGACAAAGGGCCTGTACTTACTGCTATCCTGAGCGGCATGATCACTTTTTTAGTTGCGCTTGGTATTGTTCTCATAAGATATTCTATGCCAATTTCCACGACTGACGTATGGAGCCATCCACCAGGTTTCATGGACTCAGCAAGTTCCTGCAGAGTGACGTGATATTTCCCGAAGTTGATGATATCGGAGCTGTTGGAAGAAACATTCACAAAAGTGAGTGTGTGTGCTAGGATGAACACATAACACTGAATGACAAAGATTTTTTTTGGGAAAAATAAAAAATAGCTTAGACATTGTTCAGAAGCAACTCTTCCCCATTGTTGGGAAATTCTGGAGCAACTTAAGAATGTATGCCGCAACTAGTAATGGCAAAGAAATAAGCAACTACCAAAAATACATTATTGGACAGTAAAAAAACATTGTATGGGAGCAACTTTCTGCGTGGAGTAAGAAAACATGCTCCTAGTTGCATTTAACACCGCATGTGCTTGCTGATCAAAAAAAGATGAAAAAAACCTCAAGTCTTCCTTAGTTTGCCCCCTGGATGGTCTTCCTCCATATAGGAGGATGTGTGCATAGAGCTTGTTGACTTCGACTGAGCACACATATGTTTTCTTGGTGGTGTATGGGGACTGCATAATAGGTGTTGGCTTAATAATCCTCCTGGCGTGCAGTTCAGGAGTGGAGGAACTTTTGGTACCAGCAGAGCTGCAATCCCCTTCTACTTGTTCAGTTAACTTTGCAGGAGTTTGAAAGTTGCTGGGTGACATGTCTGATTCAGCAGTTGGTGGCGCTGGTTGTTCGTTTGCTCTGTAATTCTCCTCTGCTTCAATGCACTCGTCCAGAATATCATCATCAATGATAATTTGCACTCCATGGTCTCCTTCTGCAGGACACGCTCTTGTACCAGGCGTCTTGTCCCACACTGGTCCGCCGGAGGTGAAACTGGGTCGTACCGCATGCTCATGACAGTCTGTTGGCAGAGGCGTCGTATCCCACTTGGTACCAACAAAGCTGCAACTGGGTCCTCCCGCAGGCTCATTACACTCTTTTGTACCAACCGCCTTTCAAACTCGGGTCCCAAATTGAAAGCGGGAGCATCGAAGCAATAATCGTCGGCTTTGCTACCTGAGTTGCACCTGACGAGGAGTTTGAGGTGAGCTATCCCGGTCTCCAAACCCGACTCTGCTGACTTTGCCCGCGGCAGTTGTTGCGTCTTTGGAGCGGGAGTTTTCAGCCTACTTAACGAGTTATACACTTCGTCCTGCGTAAACATCACTTGCTTATTGAGCGCAGGTGCAGGTGGTGGGCAGTTCTGCGGTGTGGGCGGGTTGTAGTTGCCTCCTGCAGAGCTGGTATCTGAGGGAACAGGCAGAACATTGGTTTTGGGTGGCGCACATTTTTGTGTCCCATGACTTGTTGCTTTACATGCCTGAGGTGTCAGCACAGCTGCTGTAGCTCGTAGTGCTTGAGGTGGCAGAGGTGGCTTAGATGCCTGAGGTGAAGGTTGAGGTGAAGGCTCTTTTGCACGAGTAGTTGCTGCGGTTGTCTGCATTGTGTTTACAGTTGCTTCAGGTGGAAGCACAATTGCTTTAGGTGACTGAACAGTTGCCTGATTTCTTGTACTAGTTGCTCTAGTTCCAGGTATTGGCCCTGTTGTTGATGCCATAGTGGTTGTAACTGGTGGTTTTGCAGTTGAGGTTGTCTTTGCTGGCCGTAGTCCATGAGACTCTTCGAACCAATCATTGTACGCTGAAGGGTTGCTCAGACCGTGCAGGAGTGGCTGCTCAACAATTGGTATTGGCTTCAACCAACTGGGATTTGAGGGGCTCCTGAGAATAGAGGGGCTCTCATCCCAAACAGTGTTTACCTCGAGGCGTGGGATGTCTGGCAGCCGGCAAGGAATCTCCATCTTGCATATATCGAATATCGACATATCATCTGGTTTGCGCACTTCAGGTTCGCCTTCAGCAGCTGCACCATCTTTACATTTACCACCCCTCCTCTTGCGATACACAAACTGGCTCGTGGTGGTATCAGGGGCGGTTGCGCCTGACCCCCCATCGTGGGAGTCTGGATGTACATTTTGTGCTCCAGTATTCACACCAGTGTTACCGCCACCATCGCCATCATCATCGCTGTGTCCTCTCCATCTTTTTCATTGGCTTTATCCCTGTCCTCATCATCGCTATCGTCTTCCCCCTCATCATCCTCGTCCTTTTTTCCCCATCACTTTCCTCCTCCCCGTCAGCATCATTGTCATCGCCCTCCTTCTCTGAGTCTTCTTCATCTTTATCACTGTCATCGTCATCTAACGACAAATCTTGACTGTTCTCTGCATCTGAGTCTTCTTCATCGCTCTCTTCTGGCAACAGTTGCTCTTTCGGATGTTGCTTTGTGCGTTGACGTTTGGAATTTGCAGGTTTGTGACTGTTTCTTGCTGCAGGCCGTCCAGGGCGCTTAATCTCGCTGGTACCGGCTTCATCAAGGCAAGCAATGCCTTTAACCCATTTCGTCATGGATTCTTCAAACTCCGTGCAGAATCCATGCAACATTGCAGACAGCTTGTTCTGCACATCATTCATATGTGATCAGCATTAGACACCAAAAAAAGAAAAAGAAAAAAGGTGCGAAAAACAATTTAGTTCACATGTTGCTCTAGTATGTCTGCTCCTATGGTCCAGAAAATGTTCACTGACAGTTGCAGCAACTATGCATTTTTTTAGTCTAGTATGGTAGAGGCAAGTACAAGGGAAAAATAACATAAAAACAGCAGCAACTTGTTGTATATATTACCAGTAGCTGGCACCAAAAGTAGCAGCAACTACTAAAATGGTATGACGTTAGTTGGGTGCATCAACTTTGAACATGGTGTTAGTAACAATTTTGAACATGGTACATCAACTTTGGCATGAGATAAAAACCAAGTTTCTGTCCAAAAAAGGGAAAAACAATGCAGGTAAACAGAAACACAGATATCTGAGATTCTCACACTGTGGTTGTAGCTTGCAGGCACATTCGCGGCCACAAATTGTTCAGCTTTGAGCAATCCGCCAAAAAGCCCACCTTGTGTTGTATCCCTGAACTTCTCTTTCAGCTTTTGCACAATTTACACCCAGTAAAAAAAATATGGAAATAGTCCGTTAGGTTATACGACGCAACAAAAATAGAAAGTGCAACCAAGAGGATTGACAAGTTAGTGATAAATCTAACCTGCAACTTCCCAAACACCCCAGGTCCCAACCTATCTTTCTTGAGGACAGTATTTATCAATTCAGCATGCCACGCGTTTGCGCGTGGTGTGCAGTTGCTTATCATTTCGTCGACCTCAAGTGAATCTAGATATTTAAGCTGCATTAAAACACATTAAGGAAAAAAATCCAGTTAGCCAGTGGAAAACGATGAGAAGTTGTCAGCATGGTGGAGCAACTAGTACTGATTTGAAAACATGTATTGTAAAAAAATCAAAGAATTTACAACAAAACAGAGCAACTAGATCATCTTGTCAGGAGCAACTATGAGCATACAGTACTATGTTATTACAGCAACTACGCGCACTTACCAAGAGGTGGTACACACAACAGCATACTGACTTCTTGTTGCCCAGTGCCATGAAAGCTTCCCGGATTTGGTCTACAACAAACTGCGATATGTTGTACTTGTCGATAAGATCAGATCAAAACAGCCGGGTAACATCGTGCACAGACTTTGACGCTGGTTGTAGGGGGAAGAAACAACTGTATGCAACCATGCTGTAAGCTTGCAGAAAGTTATCATTGTCTGCCCCATTCATATCAGATATTTTCTTGCACCAGGTTGTCAGGTCTGGGGGTTGCTGCTGTCAATGTCGAACTTCTTGTTGACTGATTTGATAAGCTCCGCGCGGTTATCCCAGGGGACCTTTAGACCAGTACATGGCAAACCCCACATGAGGCTAACACTCTCTGCATCAATGGGTATCCTGCCCCTATCCGGTATAACTAGCTCTGACTTGACTGGATCGTAACATCTCATAACCCACTGGCTGAGTTTTAGTGGCATGGAGGATGCAATGTTCAACAACCCACCAAAGTGCTTGTTGATAAGAAGGATTTTCTGTTTCCCGGATAGCCCGTCATTGACAGTTGCAAGCCGAAACGGTGAAGCCCTATTCCTTATTTCCTACACAAGAAACAAAACAGACATATCATCAAAAATTTATGAAACTGAGCATCATCCAAATGTAATACAGGATATGAATCAACTTATAAATCATAGGGGGCAACTTTAAAAAACAAATAGTGGCAGAAACTAATAAAAATGGTGTAGAGCAAGTGTTGCGTGTGGCAAAAAATGAAAAATGCTACATACTGGAGAAACTTGCAGTGACATGGAATCAACTTGCAGTGATATATGGAAGCAACTTCCAGCAAATCATGGGACAACTTATATACATGGACTGCCCGACAAAAAGAAAATGATTTGTACATGATGTCAAAGGTTGTAATCGCTTACATCAGAGGCATCCTTCTCCTTCTTTTCCCTCTTCTGCCTCTTCCCCATATCTTTAGATGTTTCTGGGTTTTGGAATCCAGCCTCACTGGTTTGTTTGCGCTTCGGAGCAGGACCACGCCCCGCTACAGCTTTGCCTCTTCGCGCTGGAGCCGCATTCTCCGTGGATTTAGACAGCCTTGCATTGCCTGGTGCTTCTGACGGCCCTCCGATTCCTGGGTGATCAGAACCCGCCATCTGTGTGACACAACAAGGGAAAATGGTAAGTACTACATTGATTCTGTGCAACTTCTGCTACATTGTGATTCAACTGCTACATTGGAGTCCAACAACTGATGAACTCAGCTGACAAAAAATAGTTTCAAGCATGATTTGGGCAACAAAAAACTGATGCAACTTAGCCTACATACTTGGTGCAACTTAGACTTTATACTAATGCAACTTAGTCTATATACTGATTCAACTACTACAATGGAATCCAGCAAACTTATTAACTGAGCTGACAAACAGTTCAAGCATGATTTGGGCAACAACATCATGCAACTTATCCCGAGTATTTGATGCAACTGAGACTATATACTGAGGCAACTAATACTAGTACTGATACAACTGTTGAATATGGTCCATGAAGCTATTACTGCAGAGATGAGCAAAACCAGCCCCCTCAGCCAGAAAAATGTCTGCATGTCCATGAACTCGTCACTACTACTACAAGCTGAACCAAAAATCTGTGATCCAACTCGTCACTGTAGCCCTAGCCCCTGCAACTACCAAACGAGGTTGCCAACTCTGCAACTACCAGCCCTGACGAAAATCGAGCCAAAATGAGGCTAACACTCTCTGCATCCAGCAAACTCTCGAGCACCCAGCCCTGACGAAAAAATCCACCCCCGAACGCTCTGCTCTCCATCCCTAAAACCCTAGAACCACCGCCCCTCCTCACGAGATTCCGCACAAAAATTGCCCTCAGAAAACTCACAAAAATGCAAATCGAGCCAAAAACGAGGTCGCCAACTCTCGAGCACCCAGCCCTGACGAAAATCCACCCCCGAATGCTCTGCTCTCCATCTCTAAAACCTGAAACTCAGAACCACCGCCCCTTCCTCACGAGATTCGGCACAAATTGCCCTCTGAAACTCACATGCACGCCCACTCCTTCGCGAATCCCTCGAAATCCAGCCGCAAAAATCGCCTCACATAGCAAAAAATCGCCAGTAACTCGGTTTCGCGAGGTCCAGAAACTACTCACCGGCATCAGCGCGCGTCGATCTCCTTGCTGTTGGTGTAGCCGCTCGAGATTTGAGGAAGGGGCAAGTCGATTTTGTCGCCGAGCTTCCGCCTGCCCGCCGAGCTCCGCGTCTCCTCACCCGCCTCCGCCTCTCCTCACCCGCCTCCTCCCTCCGAGCTTCCGCCTCCACCCCCGAGTTCGGCCGGAGCAGCCGCCGCACCTACTAACCGGCCGGAGCAGCAGATCGTCGCCGAGAGCTCCGCCCCGGCGAGAAATGGACACGGGAGAGGAGAAGTGGGGAATGGCACGGTTCCCCAAAATCGAACCGCACCCCAGGTTTCATGCGGGACCCACCCACGTGCGGCGTGCGGACAGCGTGGCCCCTGACGCGAATCTTGGCGCGCGTGGACGGTCGATGGAGTGAGCGCTCCGTTCGACCAACGAGCGCAGCTGCGCTATAAGGTAATTACCTAAGATGTTTTAGTATCTTTTCACATTCACATGTACATTAAAGTATCTAGATATATTGTAGTATGCATGTTTACACATTTTAATCCGAATATATACAATATGTGTAACACTTAAAACATCTTATATTGTGGAACGAAGGGAGTACTATGCTACTACGTTGCTCTACGAAGTAAGGAAATAGAAACATAGCCTAATTACTTAGCCATGCCTCAAGAAATTACATGACTAGCCTACCAAAATAGGTTAACACCAGGGCCGGGCCGGCAAAATCCGGTGCCCTGTGCCAAAATCTAAAACGGTGCCCTATCTCACAAAAAAAAATCAATTAATAAAAAATTCTAATATATATGACAGAATATTTTACGTAACAATTGAATACATTAAAAAATCATACCTATATATCTCAAAGCTGCCTAACATTCATTTGAACATCATCATTCTTTTTGTGTTTTTTGAAATAAAATCTTCAATCATATCCTCATAATTTATCTTCTCCAACATGTCGCCCTCAAGAGCTATTGTGGCCAAATCTTTGAGTCTTTCTTTTGTCATTGTAGTACGCATATAGGACTTCAATAGCTTCAACTTAGAAAAGCTTCGCTCCGCCGATGCAACCGTCACGGGAATGGTCAACAAAACTCTATATGCAATACTTGCATTGGGAAAACAATTATGCCGCTTTATAAACTTCAACACTTCTACAGGCCCAATATTTTCGTTTGGCATGAACTTTTGGAGAAACTTCAGCTCAACAAATAGATCATTGGCATCAATATCAGATTTGTCATCCTTTTTAAGGGTAGCCTCAAGATGATCACAAGAAGATTTCAGGGTATGATAATCCAATGAACGCAATGTTTCCGAGGTAAATAAGAAACCAAAAAAATTCTGGTAACCTTGATATTGGTCAAACCTTCTTGTGAGTGATGAAATAGCTTGATCAACAAGATGTATAAAATAGTCGATTCGAACTGATTATTCTGCAGACTGTGTGGCAATATTTGTTTCATCTAGATTCCTCTACCTCAATATTATCTGTCTCTGTCTGATCATCTATGTGATTGTAAGGAACAATTGCAAGCTCAAGGGTGGAAGGATCAACAGATTGATTACCGGATGACACTTGTGGCGTTTCTTTTCTAATAAACTTGTCCATGGCACCTTTTTGAGATTTAATCAATTTTGTTCCTTTTATTTTCTCTTGCGCTTCTGATAACCGGATTCCTGTTTCCCCATGATGAATTGAACCTACATTATTATGTACACAAGTTACAAAAGATGAATCAAACAAATTTTAGGTGAGGATGCGATCATGGGAGCAGAAATTGGAGAATCAACAAACAAACCTGTCGTGTGACGTGCGTGCCCTGCGTTCCGGGTTCACTGCATCCAGGACCCTGACTGCTGGTCGCCAGCTCGCGGTCGCCGCAAACTGCGTCAGTGAGGGCCTCCGCATCGGCGCTGGGAAACTGGATCGATTAATCTGTTCCACGTGTCGCGTGGGAGCCTGGAATCGACGAAGACCAAGCTGTTCCGCTTCCGCGACCTTGGCGTTTCGTATTCGCGGACTGGGAAATGATGGATCAATGGATCGATTAATTAATCGATCGGTGGCGCACCAGGTGCCTCGCTAGCTAGCTTGCACGCCAGCCCAATTAGGAGATTGACGCGCGGTTGCCAGCGGGCCTGCTAGGCTGCTTCATGGGCCACTTCGAAAATTCCTGCTATACATATATACAAAGGCATAAAAAATTTGGTGCCCCTAAAAATTATGGGCCCTGTGCGGGCCGCACCACTTGGAACTACAGTGGGCCCGGCCCTGGTAACACAGTACTTCAGTTAACGACGTTGTTGCTGAAGAGTTTGAACTGGCCGGCGTCTAGCACGAGCTTCCGTATAGACGCGAAGGCGCCAATAGCCCCGACGCCTACAAAGAGGACCATGATGGCCGTGTTGGCGATGTACATTAAGGACCTCCTAGGCGGCGCAAGCGCAATGTTGTACATGATGACAGGGAGAACGAAGTCCAGCGGGATGAACCCAACGGCGCCGACCACGCCCACGATGTCGCCAAAGAATGGCAACATAGCGGCCATGAACGCGCAGAAGGCCAGATAGAGCGTCCGCAGCAGCAGCCGTGGCACCACGTTCCTCCGTGAGAACTTGCCCTGCGTCACGTCCGCCGAGTTCTTCTCCATTATCTCGTACGCCACCTGGGAGTACACGAGCCCAATGGCGAGGAGCTGGAGGAGGACGAAGAGGACGGCGATGCCAAGCAGCCAGGTCGGTGCGAGGGCCGGGCCGGAGTCTGGCATGAGGCTCTTGAGGACGTTGGACTGGACCTGGCTGCCGAACGCCCAGTACCCGGTGATCGACGGGAGGTAGAAGCTGAAGCCTATTACAGAGTAGCACAGCACCAGGGCCTTCATCATCTTCCCGGCGGCCGGTGGCGCCAATGTGGCCTGCAAATCCGAGTTCGAAAACAGCTCAGTAAGAAGTTTTGTATGGTGGGTCTCTAATGTGATTCGACAGCTCCAATTTGGGCCTCTCCGTGTAGGCACGATGGGAAAGACATGTGCCCATTATGATACTTTATGCGGCCCGGTGTCTTGGTCTCATGTGCACAATTTGGGTCTTTCACAGACTCACGAAGTCACGATGGCATAGCATACATTGCAACTTCCCTAAAACGAGCAAATATGGCAACTTATGACTTAGGCCATCGTGATTGCTTCTTCCGTAGTTGCTTTTTTAAGAAACTAATTGAACTCGTTGATCTGAGTCATATTTACAAGGAGAAGGCACTTCTGACAAGAATTGATCGTATATCACAAAAGAGGGATGTAAAATACCTGAATTTCAGGCAGTATACCATTGCCGAAAACAGAGGCCAGGATGGAAATGGATAAGAAGACATTGAAGGTCTGCTCCGACTTCGATGAGCTTAACGAGTAGTTCTTGGCTGGAGCATCTTTCGACAACCCTGTCAAAAATGGTGACAAGTTAAATACGGTACAACAGAGTACAAAACTCTAAAATGGACTATGGGAAGCTGATGGACTACAGCTGCAAATTTTGCATGAACCAAAGTTTTCCTACTTGTACAAAAGATTTCATCGTTATTTATTCTATAAATTTTCATCAAAATAATTCTGAGTTCCTGGTAGAGAGATGCTCGATAAGTTTATAACCAGGAGTCCTTTAACTCTGGATTCTGGCACAAATGATCCAACAGAAAAATTCAGTTTTAGTTTGGAATATCTCCTGTTATTTAGTTTGTTCCTCATTCCGGAATCACAGTTATGAAAAAAACATTAAAAAACAATATATTTCTGATTTCATGTAATCGTCCATAAGAGATAATTCTTATTCGAAAGAGCACTGTTCATAAAAATCTGGAAAGTTAACGTATATTGTCTGTTGAGTCCAGAAGTGGAGGTGACAGGTGACAAAATCGTTAATAACTTGGATGTAGGTGATTAATGGAGAGTACATTCCGACAGCTTCAAAAGTTATTTAGGTGAAATTTATTGTATAGTCTCTGTTATATGCTCCAGTTGTTAAAGAGGACCACTCTAATTCCTTATTGTAAAAACCACAAATCACTTAACTTACTGATTAGTGATTACTACCCACGTGACTAGTGATGCAATATTGATCATTTTATGGACCAGTCTGGGATTGTTTCTAATGCTATGGTTGCCCAGAATCAGCACCACCTTAAAAACTCTACTGCATTATGTTGAAGAGTGCCCCGGCTAATGGATGGAGCTGCGGTGTCGACGTGTCTTTGGCTCTTTGCACATGAGTTTATTCTGATTTCATACGTCAAAGAATCACTGCAAATATGTAAGCTGCAAATGGAATTTTCTATAACAATAGATTGCGCATTTCACATTTGTGAAGTACCACTGAAAGATTAAGGCATCTGATTCCCCTGATATCCCAGACAAGTGTTCAGGAATCCAATTCCTAAATCTGCAACATCCAACTCTCATACCAGAAAAGTATTGGGAATCCAAAACAGAGTTCAAGCAATATACCTGCTCGAATGCAAGCGGCAGACACAAGGATGGTGTAGCCCAAGCTTAGGAGTAGTGAGGCGAAGTTGATATGCCGCAGCGAGTGGAATGATGGTAGTTGGGAGAGGAAAGCCAGCACCACAGCCACGATGATGATGAAATGATACAGTTTTAGGGGACCATTGGGGGCAAGGCTCGAGTACATGATCTGTTTGGGCACAATAATGATCAGCTTATGCAACAGACGAGATGAGCAACGAATAGAAAGCAGTTTTGAGTTAATTTCCATGACTGTTTACGCAATTTCAGTGAGTGCAACTATCAATTCCAATTATTTTTGTCTTACAAAAATGTAGATACTACTTTCTATCAGAGAAAGAATAGATGTCAAATGCTGACCAATTAATTATGTTCTTACTACATATTATTTCTCTTGTCTTTTGATTGGTGTGTATACTGAGGTATTTAGACTTCAAGTCAATAGACATGAAAATATCTCCTTCCTCCATAGTATTTGAATGTCAGAAAAAGATAGTATTGTCAGGGATGCATACAGTTTGCAATCTAGAGTTAACACAAGACAATCTATACATGTTCAAACCTTCCAAAGCCAGAGCAAGAACGAACACTTGAAAATGACAGAGGAGCTACTTCATTTGTTGTCTTGCTGATGTGAACACTGGTTTTCGGCCATACTACATCATCTGGATAAACGGAGTGGGAAACCATCTGTTCCCATGGTTGAAGAAAACTAGTACAATAATAGATCACTTTTTTTCGACGGTTCAGACTTGAGATTATTGTCATCATATATAGTATGTAAGGTCTTATCAGTAGATACACGATTGTGACATACTGCATGGTTGCAAATGACACCCCCGCAAGCAATGCCAATCAAACATTAATTGCTTCGTATACTCCCAATTCACAGCATTGGCAAGCCAGACTTGCGTCTATGAGCAGCATTTTTTGTAATGTCAATTCAGCACTGACGTATCCCTCATCAGACTAGTTTCTGCGGCGCAGATTAAGTGGTTGCAACAGTGGTAAGTATAAGAGAAAGCAATCCTCCCACCCTCGGATCCAGCAGTTAGGCCAGAACAGTTGTGGGAATCAAAACATGCCGTACCTCGAGCTACATAAGTAATCCTAGTAAGTGCACATGGCAGTATGGCAAATCCACACAAGAATGATCTTCTACATTTGGGACGGAAAATCTATGTGAACTTTCTTGGTTGCTTGCAGAGAGTAGCTGGACAACTCTCCAACTAATTGTGTCCAAAACGAAGACGACATGAACGATGAAACTAAGGGATTCACCATTGCACACACCTCACCAGAACAACAGACAAGACATACCTGACAGTCTATAGTGAAATTTACAGTAAATTCAGGAGTTTTGGAGGCTACATATAGGACGCACCTCGATGCAATCGGCGGCCAGGAGGATGGAACCGATGCTAACGCCGGTGTTGATGGTCGTCTGCACAATCACCACGAAGTAAAACATCCAGCCAGATCCTGCATACGGAACGCACACCCACCCAAAAGCGGATCAGTTCAGATCGGATCATCCCCTCTCCCCCACGCAAACTCGCCAGCACACGCATCCAAATTAATGGGAGGAGGAGGACAGCACACAACAGCACAGCAAAATACACTAGTCCTGCTGCTTCATGTCATGCCGTGCACACAAACGAAAATGCAGGAGAGATTAAAAAAAGGAGGCGCACTGTAACTGTAGCACTGTCAGTCGTACTGGTGCTGAAGGGGCATTGCAGCGAGCGAACACAACAATGAAATAGATGCAATGGAGTTGAGTAGACAGGTTGGTTACCGAGTACGTCGGCGGCGAGCTCGCGGAAGCGGATGTGCCTGCGTCCGCGCGCCTCGCAGTGGTCGAGCACCCGGGACATGAGGGAGTACTCGTAGAACGTGACGGCGGCGATGAGGGAGAGCGCGGTGAGGCCGAGCGCCCACCCCATCCCGCGCAGCGCGTAGGGGAGCGTCAGCACCGTCGGCCCCACGATCGCCGTCGTCAGGTGGAACCCCGCGTGCCACCAGGTCCCTGCGACCGACGGAAAGAACGGCGGAGTAATCGGAATCGAATCGGTGGGCGATAGCGCGCGGGAGAGACGATTGCGTGGGGGTACGTTACGTACCTTTGGACTCGAGCACGAAGGCGGCGCCGGCGTCGGCGCTGGGCGGCGCGGGCTTGTGCGCGCCGTTGCCCGCGATCGCCGGGCTGCCTGCCTCGGTGTCGAACGCGGCGGCGGGCGCCATGGTGTGAAGCTCGCTCGCTCGTCCCTGTTGCTACTGGTTGCGGCGGTGATATACTACACGCGCCGGACACACACACGGTGGGGCGCTCGCTCCCGATGGAAATCTAATTGATCGGTTAATCAATGCTGTAAGGAACTCGTTAGGCCTAATCACCGTGCAGCTAATGAATTGTGCATGGAAGCAACAGCAATCTGTGAAGGTGCTCGCCTGGCGTTGGAGCGTGGATATACACATGTGATTATCGAGAGCGACTCCAAGGTGGCGGTCGACCTATGTAATAATGAAAACAATAATACGTCTGAGATTATGGCTATCTGTCATGAAGTTAGAGAGATTAAGAGAGCTTTAGCTAGTTGTAGAATTATTTCAGTGGGTAGAGATGCTAATAGAGCTGCCCATCTATGTGCTAAACAATCTAGCAGTGATAGGAGGAGATGCCTGTGGATCAACTATAACCCGGGCTTTCTCGCTGATACTCTTCGGAGTGACTGTAATCTTGTCATATAATCAGTAAAGCTATTAGAATTCGCAAAAAAAAAAAAGGCCTAATCACCGTGCCGCAAACGGGCAGCGGGATTACGAGGCGAGGCGTAGCGTGCGGTCTCCGTTCTCTGGAGGAGAGCACCGGGTCGAACGGTGCCGCCCCCGTATTTATACTGCTGCGAGGTGGGACGGGATGAAAATGTTTTGCACCTTCGGATAGGATCATAGGACTGCCGCTACCATGTCTCTTACTACACATTCTAATCACATTTAGAATAGATTGGAAAATAACCGGTTACAAATTTGAAGCCGGATATAGCAGATCACGGATTCAAAATAAATTCAGAGAGAATTCAGGACGGAAACAACGATAATCGGATCGGTACGTGTATAATTATTATATTGGCAAACCATATAACCAAAAATAATAGTTCAATGTCCTAATAGCTTAACAAAAAAAATAAAGCATTGCCGCTAAAATCACTATGTAAGTGAAAGATTATTTAACGATGTATTCAGACGGAAATACATTTCGGGTCATGGGTGCAGATGCACCCAATGCTCAAAAAACAATTTTTTAAAATTCAAAAAAATCAAAATAAAAAATTCGGATGTACTTTAAGACATTGTACGTTAGCACAAAAAGTTACGCAATGAAAAGACATTTTTTGTGACCTATGCAAAAAAAGATAAATCCGGACGCTCCAAAAAGATTTTATACTATACATTTGTTTTTCTTTTTTGTACAGGTCGCAAAAAAGTATGTTTTCCAAGAAACTTTTTGTGCTAACACAAAATGTTCTGATATATATCCGAATTTTTTTCTGGAATTTTTTGACATTTTGAAAGAAAAAAATGTTTCACATAATGGGTGCATCTGCACCCATGAGCTGAATCGCCGTGTCATGTATTCAGCAAGTCAGTAACTATTATTTATGTTCTCTTAGGTTAGACGTTTCGCTAGAGAATTTGATTATTCACTATAAAACCATTAGATAATTTTATTTATTTATTGGATATTACACATTTAGATCTATTTGACATACCATATGCTATATCGGATAATCCGGGTGTCAAATTTAGAGTCGGATATCTTTATCCATCGGGTTCCTATAAACCGGATATATATTCTTCAAGACGGATAAGGATCGAATTCAGTGTGGAAAATATACTATCTATTTGCATCCCAATACCTTCCTTTGTAGGTCCCTGCGAGAGCATGTCAGGTGAAACTTCAGAATGTTAATGAAAATGATAATCCTTTTGTCCCATAATATTTTGTCAAGTATTAAGCTGACTATTCTTTTTTTTTTTGAAAGGAATGCGGTAGGGAAAGCCTCTACAAGGATTTTTTTTGTTTGAAATAATAATAACCCAAATCTGCGTCCGTGAGGATTTGAACCTGGGTGGCTAGTTTGTACATCCACTTGCCCTAACCAAGTGAGCTGTAGCCCTAACCTGGGTGACTATTCTTTCTTGATCATGTGATTTGAGGCATGCTTCAGTGCATACCCCATGGCAAAGTTGCCAGAACTTAGAAGGCTAAAAAATACAATACTCAACTGGGTAGCCCGCCCTAATCCATATCCAAGGCCTGGTGCAATGGCGGGCAATGCGGACGAGGGCTCCTTTTATACTAGTTGACAGTTTGGTGCCCGCTTATGTACGCATACAACATTTACATATAAACATACAAAAATATGTGCCCCTGATGTTTTTTAGCATACATACGAGTCATACAAGCCTAGATCGGGACCTACATGAAACCCATATCCATCCCTGACCTCAATTAGCGAAAAAGTATGACGTAATCTGGAGCGTCAATGTGTTTCACAAAGTTTGAGTTTTCCCGGGGGGGTATGTAGGGAAGCAGAACCCAATCAGAATAACCTTAAATAATGACTATGCATTTCTCAAACCCAACAGTTGAGTGCCCATGGAAATATCTCTCAAATGGAGAAGGACAAATCACATACCTCACAGAATGATTCGTGACAAATAAAAAAAAACATAATTGTCTAAAAAAATATAGAGTCTGAACTTAGAAACTTAAAAATGTTTGATGGAAGAGTATGATGTTAACATCAAAGCTGAAACAGTTGAATCAGAGGACAATGAGAAAGAAAGCATCAAAGACTTTTATATATTTTGATATAAACAATCTTTGGATGAAGGAGGAGATTAGAGCAAAGCAAAGATCTACTACACATAGGGACATTAAAAAGGGGTGGAGAGACTTCCCATATCCACTCTGTGCCTAACGAGAGGAGACGAAAGACATTACTCCACTCCTTAGATGAAGAAAATGATCATCTCACTGATATTTGTGGCATGCTTGAAATTGCTATTGATTTTTACAAAAATCTTTTCAAACCTTAAAAAGAATCTAGCTTCTCCCCTCCAAGATGATTATCATTCTGAGAAAATTTTCCATCGGCAAAATGGTCGACTTGAAGCTCCTTTTTCTAGAAGCTGAGATTAAACACGCCAGTTTTTGCTCTTTTTTTCTTACGAGGCCTCGGGCCCAGCTGGGATTCCCATTATGTTAAAGAAGGCTTGATTTGTATGTTCAATGTCTTTCATCTAGATAAACTGGACATTTTTAGATTTAATTTTTCCATTGTCACTTTAATTCCTAAAGAAGTTGATGCCTCCTCTATGTGAAAATTCAGGCATATTAATTTACTTAGTTATTCTTTAAGAAAATGCTAAGGCCCTCACTGATGGGTTGGGACTCCCTGTGAACAAGATTATTCCCATTAATAATTTGCCTTCATCAAAGGCATATTCGTTCTTTAAAGTGTAGTCACTCCACATGAACAAACTTATGATGAGGGATAAGCTTAAGAAAAGGAATAACCACAAGGCTGAAGATTGCATTTACTATTTAGAAGATGAATATGTGCAGCTCCTTTTCTTAATTGCATTGTACCTAAGAGCAAGAGCAATAAGAGAGCCAGCAGGCGGCTGTACAGCGAGTACACATCATCTAAAGCCTTCATACGTATAATAGGCTGCCTCTTGAGTTGGCTATACTGAATATTTAATCATCAATCCTTGCATGTGCATGTGCTTGCATGCAAGAGTGGAAGGGGGCGGAAGAGCTAGCTTAGCGCTCGCAGCTGGCTGCATGCCGACTGCAGTCACTTGTTTTCTGCGCTATAGCTCGGCGATATGTGAAGCGCCCGGCTCTCTTTTCTTTTCTCTTTTCTCTCGTCCACCTAGGATTTTGCTGATGTGGAGTATCTTATAGCCAGCTGATTAGGTACTTGCACTAAGAGAAATTTGACATGCTTCACATTTCAAAGTTTATCTAGGGCATGATTTTTCTTCTCGGTTGTCAGATTTTGGTTGGCTAATAAAAGGCATGCAGTACTAGATTCAGTTTGTGCTCGTGCTTTATGATGCCTCTCGAAATCCGGAATTGGTTTGATCTTTGACGGTGAAACTTGGATTGGCGTCAAACAGGTTCTGAGGATGATTTTAACTCTATGATGGAGGTGGCAAACTACACAGCCACTTCCGCATCCACACGAGTAAGACACCCGGTATTATTCTTAATATTTCCATAAGTGATCACCACAGTCACAACAACCAAACTGTTTAGAAACAACATCCTCCAAACACAAATATTTCTTTCTCAAATCCCTCCAGGGTAACAAGTTCTATGGAGGAAGTGAAGAACAATGCAGTTCAACCAATAACTTCAAATAGATTCTATAAGTTCACATGGAAGATAAACTGATCGATAGAGTAGTAAATCTTGATTTTCTATCTCTTTTTTCCCTTAAGAAATGTAACAATCATTGGATGGAATGAGATAAACAAATCTTTGGAAAGTCAATAATAGAGGAAAAAATGCGTCAAACACTTAGAAACCGTTGGGGAAGAAGATCTCAAACAACTAGCTGTTGTAGAAAAAATCTTACAGTCCGGCACTGTAAGCACCAGCCTGACGCCTGAAAACAGTCATATTGCATGACTTTTGGGTGGATCCCTTGAGATTCAAGTTTAAGCGGTATTTACGTTAGGCCGTGTATTTCAAGTTTTCAACTGCACTGGACCCATCGCATGGAATCAATGTACCTCTTGCGGGGTGGCAAGACGAACGCTATCGACTTTCGAGTCGAACCGCACTGCATGTTACCGATCGTGGCATCGTGCACCTGTGAGAAAAGGACCCATTTTTCCCACGGATAACATTTTTTACACGAGAAAGCAATCCAGTGGATCTTTCGAATCCAATTCACCGTCGTGTGTCAACTTAACAAGGAACTTCTGGGATGAGAGATCCAGTCGCCTGGCAGCAGCGCTAACCATTTCACTAACTGAAGACTAACCTGCGACAATGACCGCGATGTTGGAAGCAGGCATCAGGGAGACAAAGGCTTATCAGCATGAAAATGGTTGATTCTACACAATCCCTGCACGGACATCCAGACAAAAAGAGTTGGGTAAATTATGACATGCGTTCATCCATATAGCATACACAAATGTACATGGATATGACATATAACTGATATATCCTTACCAAAAAAATATTAAACCTATTATTATGCACCTCATCTGCCAGCAACTTCAGTTAGGAAAACACAAAATTATGCAAAATATAAAAGGGTATAAATAAAAGGAACCGTAAGGAAACACGAACTTTCAATGGAATGATTCGTTCGGTAGGTTGCTATCCACGTTCACCTTCGAGATGCTACTGATGTACCAGCAAAATCAGTGAGGAAAACACAAAATTATGCGAAATACAATGGTAGCACAAATCACCGACATAGACCAAATTTGGAGTCTGGGTGGCAGAAGCACTGTTGCATGTGCGCAACCACAACCATGCTCAGTGCCAAATATACATGCTGCCAATACAGCCATGAATAACGCTTCTAATAAACGTAGCTCAGGAGAGCAGAACACTATGATACTAGTAAAAGGTGAGTCAAGAGCAACATATTTACACATATATTAGATAAGGTGCAGCTCTACGAACATATTACAAGCCGACAATTGCACATATATCTAATGCTTTCCGTGGTGACAACACATAAGAAACATGAACAGGCTGCAGAGAAATTAAGCTGCCTGGCAGTTTGAATCATCTTCATACATTGATTTCAGCAAAAGAAACTGAATTAGTAGGACCCAAGGTCATCAATAGTAAAACCACAAGATCATGTGATCACAGCTTCTTTACGTACTACCCTCTGCTGCACACCACACTTGAAGTACTACTTTAACAAGCTTTGATGTCAATGGTAGGAGAATCACAAACTTGGCCTCCAATAGGTAGCTCCGGGGAAGTGATTAAACCCATTATTTGCAATGCAGAAACCCAGTATCACATCCAGCTACCTAAACTCTTCAGGGACATGCATACCAAAACCACGCTTCAGCTTCTCGATTCTGTTTAGCAGAAAAGTGACAACTGTCAGTAGATGTTTTAACTATTTTGTATTTTGTAAGTACTATAATCACAAAATGCTCGTGTATCTATTACTGAAATTGCTAGACCCAAGCCCTAACCAGAACATTGCGCAAACTTGTACTGGGCTTGCCAACAATCAGAGAACTGAAATGTGGCAGATGGCTGCTATGCTTCAGAGACAGAAAGAGATCCTTCCGTACAAGCATGAACGCAAAATTGATTACGTTGATTTGCTGTGTGACTTGTACTCTATCCGTCCCACAATATAAACATCTTGTGGATAATCTAGATGGGGCAGTAATTTAAGGTGTAGAACTGGGAAAGCTGGAGTTGAGCATATAGTGGAATTGATATTTTAATCCGATGAGATATAACAGCAATGACTGACAAATACAGGAAACTGTAAGTCTTCTGACCCCAAAAGGTATGTCCTTGAGCCTATTCAGCTTGATCCAAAATATAAGTCTACCAACATTGCCAACGCACATTTCCTTATTTCTTTACTATTTAGCCGCTCTCTTCTAAAAAATGGAAGCTTTCAGTAGGCCGCCTCTGCACTGAAGATGCTTAAAGCCTAATTTACCCGTTCAGTAATTCATGCAGAATTGCGGGATAACTCAACCACTCAGTATTTGTTGTATTTGGAGGGAAAAAGAGAAAGATGTAGAAATAAATAAAAATTAACATTCGCATTTTACCAACACCCTTAATTTGTGTAACCAACATTAGATGGACCTTTATTTTGGATCGGAGGGAGCGACTTTTTAGAATAAAGATGAAAACTTAAGTATAGATAAAGTGGAGTTTTAATTAAGGACGTTATTTGAAGAGCATGCTTAGATTTAAGGGTGTATTAGGAGAATAATCATTTCAGTCATATGTACAAGTGTCATGTGGATCAGAGTAGTATGCTCAAGTAGGAGTGAACTTTCCCTTCTAACTCAGAATTTCCTAGGAACCAAATCTAGGTCTCCAAGACTCTAACAGAAAGCTGGGATTTACATCGACTACTCATGGCTCAGGATGTTACTCAAAATCCATGGCAAACAGTGTGGAATCATCTTCATTATGTTCACTTTGCTAGTACGATTGCTCAATACTAGGATGTTCATGTGTTTCTCCACCTTCCAAAAGTTATAGGTAGCTCCTCCTACCTCTCACAAATATACGAAAGACACAGTGGCTCTTATATGCACAATCATGGAAGACACCGTCACCATCTCACTGACCCAACCACATAGATATTATGGACTAGGTAATAATATGTCCTAGGATGGAGCACAAATGAAGCTTGTTGTGCTTGGACTGGTGGTGCTCTATTCTAATCTGTCCTCCAACTCTGGGTTAAATATTCATGTGTTTAATAATACTTTCAACCAAGAAGATTGTTTGGACTTGTGTTGTGCCACTCTTAGCCTATTCCTCCACATGTCAGACACAAGACACACTTGCTAGCCAACTTTTGCCGCAAGTCAAGAGACCAATTTGGCTGCCAATAAAACCTGGCTTGCCACACTTGCCGCACAAGCAAAAAAGTGTGGTAGAGTGTGGAGGGCAACCAAACATGCCCTCAATATTTGATCAGCATGGATATGCAGTCATGCACAGAATATAAAGGAACTTACGTGGGAGCAAGTTTGCCAAGACTGCGTAGCTTTGATCCAGTTGCTTCATCAGTAATATTTCCAGAAATCTCAATAGAATACGATTTGCCCGAGATACGTGGAAGACCTCTACCTACAAGCAAATCTAGATCTCTCTGGTGAAGTTCTCTGCCGTTGACAATGACATCAGTATCCCCACCAGCACAATTTCTGGTAATCGGATAATTGAATTCTCTAATATATGGCTGAAAACAGAAAATCATGAGAATCAAATCTTTATCAAAGCACCCTCAGTTAGAAAGAACTAGAGAATCTAAATCTTACAGGAATAATGCCAATACATTCTCTCCCCATGATACCCCAAAAGCCAGCACGGCAGTCATACCTGTATGAGAACAAACAGAATGTTGGCTTAAAACGAAATCCTCCTGAACCAATAGAAGTTTAATCATATAGCAGCACCTATCATGATTCAACAACCAAAGCACCTATTTAGCCACATAATACATTGATCAATTTATCTAACATTGATGGCCTTCTAGTATGCATAATAAAACAAAAGCCAAGTAAAAGATTTAATAATCCTGACGGAAAAATGAAGTTAAAAGCCCATTGCAAATCCAACAGTACGATATCCGCTTCATACAAATGCAAAAAACACATCAGATTCACTACCATGATTACCTCCAGAGAGAGATGAAACATTAAGCTTGGCAGAGACGAATTCAGTCATGAAGAAATTAACAGATAATGGACCAAGTCATCACTAGTACGGGGAGGAGGGACAAGTACAAATAATTGATCCTTCCTTAATTACACTAAAGGTGTTATTCTGATTGATTGCATCTGACATCAAGCATTACTTTTGAATATATTTATTTATTTTGCACGCTTGGTGAAAAAAGAACACTTTTCACCAGCATCAGTGTGCTATTGCAAAGTAAGGTCTTCACTTTCTTATTGCTCAGTTAGACAATTGCTCACCACAATCACGGTGGAAAAGATAGTAGAGGTGGGCAATCTGTATGATGTACATGTTGAGCCAAAGTTATTTAGCCACATCCATTAGCCTGATTTTTAGGTTCTAGAAGAAAAATGGAACTCTGGCAGCAAAGAATTAAATATACATACTCCAGCTATCCAAAAAGGAATGATGAAAAATGGGAGCTTGTTTGAAAAAAAGAAGATCGGACACAAAGGCACATCTGCAAACAGATCTAAAAGCAACACATAGTCGAATACATGCAAGAGAACTCCAAATGGATCTGCTAGCCTTTTAGGACATAGTACTTGTGGTAGCCACCAGAGCATTTCCTACTAAACCAGGTTAATGCTATAAGACATGTGTTTTGTTCATCCTGAATTCCTGATAAAAGTATGCAGATCATCGACTCTATCAAAGTTAACAATGAACAAAGTGAACCATGGCATGCAGTGCAAACTAATAAAAAATGCAGCAGACTGTTCGACAATTCAATTGGTGCTACAGAAAATACTCACCAGTATGAACCAGGCTCGACCGGACCAGCTTTTTTTTCTGCCTTCTTAAGAGCTCTTTCAGAGATTGGATGTCCATTAATTGAAACCTTAACATTGTCCATGGACTGATTGAACTTGAAACCTTTCTTCAAGAAACCAGCAAAAAATGATGAATCTCCACTTTTACCAGTTGAGGATTGGTCTTCATCTAACCCAGCCTCAGAAGAACCACGAGAGAAACCAGAATTTGTGCGCCCATTAACAGATGACCCACTCTCTGTTAGAGCATTGGCATCCTCAACACATGGTTGATGCAATTTCCCATTATTGTGTTCCATTATATTTTCTTCAAATCTCTCACTTGTGCTTGCAGCTTCGGGGGCAGTGTTGGTATGTTCAAGGCCGATATAGGTGTCATCTTTGTTGTTCTCGTCAAACTCCCTACTTGTATTCTCAACCTCCAGGCCGCTCGTATCATCTTCTTTACCGTTCTGGTTATTCATCTTGCACATACTTTCACTTTCAGGACTGCTTGTGACATCCTTTTTGCTTGTCCACTCATGTTTTTCATTTCCATTCTCAAGACTATCAGTACCATTTATTGTGCTATTATGCAGATGCATTTTGCTAACATCTTCAACACTACAAGAGTGATCCTCCTTGCTCTTCTGTTCATGTCTTCCGCACATGCTTTCCTCTTTATGTTCATCTTCATCGACCTCTTGTTCACTTACTGTGCTGAAACTATCATCAGCATTAACATTGCATTGTCCTTTGCGATTTAGGTCAGATCTATTGTCTGCTCGCAGGTCATCTGAATTATTGTGTTTTTCTTGGCTGCAGAATGGATCAACAAGTTTGTCCTCTAAAACTGGGGAACATGCGCTGTTTGAACAATCTACTGAATGTCCCACCTGATAATCTGCATCTCTTTCACATAATATATCCTTTGGGCTCTCAATGTCTCCAGACCTGCCTGGTGATGCAGTGATGTCATCAGCTCTCGACTGAATGCTCCTGTTTGAGCCACATTCTTTGTCAGTCCTGTCATGACTAACGCTAGAAGAAACTGAATTGTCATCACCAAAATCTATGTTGATTTGCATGCTGCTGTGCTCGTTCAAATTATAGAACGCAGAAGTGACATCATCATGATCTTGCTGCTCAAAATCTCGTCTCATCTGATCATGTGAGCTTTGCTCAGTTTTCGACATACTGAAGGACGATGACTGTGTAAAGGCAACAACTTCTTTCATGCGCTTCAAACTGATTATCTGAGAGCAAGACCCACACTGTATCCGATTTTGTTTCCAGCCCATGCATTTGTCCATTGGTACCTGCAATAGATGATAACAAGAGCTGCAAACAACAAATGGTGCAGCACCGTGGACTGGCCGGCAGAGATGGTCTGCCTTCTTCCTAAAATACTCGGCCCTCTTCTTTGACACCGACCGATGTGAGTAAAGGGACGACGCCACAGACCTTTGGTCATAATCTGATGCCACAGACGGTGACCTTTCAAATCGGTAGCCCTCATGCTGCCCAGCAAAGTATCTCGCCATGGGTATGTGCTCTTCTGGTGGTGGTGCAGCCCTCTGTCCATGCAGATAATGCGGGCTAGCACAAGCGTACTGATGGTAATTGTCATGTCCTCCAATTCCAACGTTCTCCCATTGTCTCCCTGGGTGATGGCGATACCGCCCACTTGGCTGCCTCGCGTACCTGTCTCCATGATCAGGGTACAGCGGCTCACGCGGGCTGATCGGCAAGCCATGCCCATAGCGGGCAGCACCGTAGCGGGAGCGGTGGTACCCGGGTAGAGGCGGCAGCGGCTCGGGGTACTCAGGGATCAAGGAGGCCGCTCGGCGGCCCACCCTCCGGGTGTCCCGCGGCTGCTGCTCGGCGGCGACCTGGCAGGAGCGCGTGATTTGGTCCCTGAGCTCGTCGAGCTTGCGCAGCAGCTCGGCGGGGTCCTGCTTGAGCACGCCCCAGTCGGCGCCCCTCTGCTCGCTGCATTGCGCGCGGTCCTCGAGCCCAATCCTCCGCCTGTACTTCATCTCCTTCAGATCGCCCATGGCGCCTCCCCGAGGCGATACGCTTCACCGAGAGTCTCCCGTGGCACCCTGCACAATATGCGGGGAATTTGTCAGCGGGGGCGAGCTGTGGAGGAACAGATCGGAGCGGATCCGTGGAGCGCCGGGAAATGGGTTAAGATCTGCGGTTGCAGGGCGCTGGGAGGCAAGTAGTTGTCGATTACCTTACAACGGAGCTCGCGGCGGCGATGCTACGGCACGGGGGCGTGTCGGCGCCGCCGGTTGGCCATTAGGGTTTCGCTGGGCAGCTCGAGAAGTCCGCCATGAGCGAGGGGTCCTTCCAGTGGCAGAGCGAGCGGTAACGGAGACGACGAGGGAGCGAAGTGGAAGAGTAGGTATATATTCGAGCGGGCAAACGAGGGACCTGTTTGTGATATCGAGCTTTGTCGGGGGTCTCCGGCGCGCTGCCCGGTGGGGTTACGTGCGGATGTGGTCCGCCTTTGGAATGAATCTCTGACGTCGCGGGTCAGCGGTCTGGGTGGGTACAGCTAGCTGGTGTGGGAAACTGGGCGTGTGTGTGATCTTCAACCTTTTTTAAAAGGCTTTTTTTCTCTTGTCTTGATGCGAGCACTAGATGCTGCTCCTTTGTTAATACTACTAACCAATAATAAGTCACGTGTCTGTATATGTCCATGCAAAGCTGATTGAGTACTCCACTAATGGTCTTTCTCCTAATGATACTCCAAGCAACGCGACAGAATATGACGATGATGATGCTTAGACAAAGAAACATGGCTGGTTATTGGTGAAAGGGACCTGCATCTCTCTCTTAGCTGGGTCTTAAAGGGAAGTTCTCTCATCACTAATTTGATTTTTGTGTAGGTTTATCTACTCCAGGATCTTGGATGTACATGAAAATCTGGAATACTTTGCAAAATAGTACTGTAGGTCAAATGCATTCCGGTACTAATTAAACAGGTCGTACGCGTGTACTGTATGAGGCACGGGACACGGCAAACTTTTCCTTTACATGCCATTGCTTCTGGAACATCGATCGCAAGCTGGCGTCCTCCGCTCGATAAAGAAGCATCTGCGGACCGAACTTTCCCCGTACGTGTACGTGTTGCCTTCGACGTGAGATATACGCGGCTGTGTTCTGTCTGTACTGATGTGGTCGCCCGGTTGGCTCCATGCCTCTCAAAGCAGCCAGTAGCTTTCAGGAAGTGTCGACAAGATTACAAGAGAAGAAGAAGCAAGCAAGAATATTAGCACGAAGAACATAAAGATGGTGCAGAAAAAGCGATCTTTGTTGAAACGTTTTGTCCAAAAGCTTCGACTGAGCACCCCAGTAGTGTGACACTCTCAACGAGGCAACCCATTTCGCACACGTCAGTTTCTATCTGCGAGGCCAAAAATTAAAACTCAATGGGACGATGCAAACGGATTGTTTTTCTTCTTTTTTTTTTGTCCGCGACGACCCACTCTTGGCCCAAATTTGGGTTAGGCTTTGTGCCAGTCCCGAACAAACGCTGACAGCTCTTTCGTCCTATTTATCTGTCTATGGCCCACCCAACAGATCACTTCCCACCACAATACTCTCCGACCTCCTTGACCCTCCTGCCGCCACCCCACCCCAACGTGGCCACCCCGATTTGGTCCTCTTGGCCATCACGGGGTTGTCACCTCTTCCTCTTTGCCACCGTGACCGAAGCTACTTCTTCCCACCACGGCTGGTGTTTCTCGCGGCCGTGCGGCTCGGAGTGCCCCAGCCAAACTAAGGTATGAATCCCCCATGGATAGATTAGATGAATACTTTTACAAGAACCTCCTCATATACCCGTCGTCGTCTGATGATGACAGTGATATCCTTGTTGACACCATTGTCGTCAATGAACACATGTAAGGCAGCGACCATTGTTTAGAAGGTCGTTGTCGGACCGTGCTCCTGCCTTGGACCGCAATAGATCAGCTGGCCACGTATAGGTTATACGGTGACTACTTTCGTCATGTTAAACCAACCTGCACTCCCAAAAAAATCCAATGGCGCTTCTGTATGAAGAGATTGTTGTTCAACCGTATCCATTTGGGTGTAATACATTTTGATTATTATTTTCATATTGAAGAGAAACGTCATTGGTACGCTCGGCTTCTCCTACTAAAAAATGCACCGCATCTGTTCAGATGGTTGCAATATGGAGTTGATGGCGATCTTGTGGATGAGTATGTGAGGCTGAGTGTGTCCACATGTCTTGCAGAATGTACAAGTCTTGTAGATCTATGTTCCATGTCTTCGGCCCAAAGTCTTGAGGGAACCCACTATTGAGGACACAACCCGGCTCTTGTCTATCAACGAATATAAAGGCTTTGCTGAGATGTACATCATAGACTGTATGCCTGGGAGTGAAAGGATTGTCCATTTGCATGGCAAGGGCAGTACAAGGTACGTGTTAGAGTGCACGGTCATACATGAAGATGTGGTATCACATGATTTGTGGATTCGACACTCCTTTTCCGGCATGGCAAATTCTCACGATAAAATCAATGCGTTTCAGCACTCTTCGGTGATCAATAGGCTCTCCCATAGGACACCCTCAAAATTTTGTCCGACACCTCTCAAATTGTGTCCGCTTTAATAGGTGTAGACACTGGTCCGACCAATCTCAGGAAGTTGCCCACACCTGCACCTCAAACAGATCGGATCGTTGGATCTTCTATACAATATATTATAGTAGCGGATGAAAAGACTTGACATACTGCGGGTGCCAAGCCACCAGTGGATCGCTTGATAAGAATCTTCGATGGCCACTACACCCACCAGTAGATAAATGTGTTGGCACAAGAAATTCACTCGGTGGTTCATTCGTCTGCCTAGAGTGGATGACACTTGGGTTAGGGCGCATCTCGATGTCATCTAATGATACGTCTCCAACGTATCAATAATTTCTGATGTTCCATGCTTATATTATGTCAATTGCTACATGTTTTATTTACACTTTATAGCATTTTTATGCATTTTCTGGGACAAACCTATTAACAAGATGCCACAGTGCCAGTTCCTGTTTTCTGTTGTTTTTGTATTTCAGAAAAGTTTTTCTGTAAATATTCTCGGAATTAGACGAAACAAAAGCCCAGGTCCCTATTTTTCTGTCACGTACACGGAGTCCGAAGGAGACACGAAGGGGACCGAGGAGGCGGCCACACCATGCCACGGCGCGGCCCCACCTTCTGTCGCGCCGCCACATGGTGTGGGCCCCTCGGGTCTCCACCGACGTCGCCCCTTCGCCTATAAATACATCTATTCGGGAAAACCCTAAACACCCGAGTCATATTCCACGAAAAGTTTCAGAGCCGATGCCGCCGTCAACCCTAACTCGGGAGGGTTCTGAAGCTCTTCCCGGCACCCTGCCGGAGAGGGGAATCATCACCGGAGGGCTCTATATCGCCATGCCTGCCTCCGGAGTGATGTGTGAGTAGTTCATCCTTGGACTATGGGTCCATAGCAGTAGCTAGATGGTTGTCTTCTCCTCTTGTGCCATCATGTTTAGATCTTGTGAGCTACCTATCATGATCAAGATCATCTTATTGTAATGCTACATGTTCTGTTTGCTGGGATCCGATGAATATTGATACTATGTCAAGTTGAATATTGAATTATCATGTCTATGTTATTTATGATCTTGCATGCTCTCCGTTGCTTGTTGATACTCTGGCCAAGTTGATACTTGTGACTCCAAGAGGGAGTATTTATGCTAGATAGTGGGTTCATGCCTCCATTTAATCTGGGACAGTGACAGAAAGTTCTAAGGTTGTGGATGTGATGTTGCCACTAGGGGTAAAACAGCGATGCTTTGTCTAAGGATAATTGTGTTGCTTACATTATGCACTTTACTTAATGCAATAGTCTGTTGCTTGCAACTCAATACTAAAAGGGTACGGATGTTAACCTGAAGGTGGACTATTTAGGCACAGATGCATGCTGATAGCGGTCTGTGTACCATGTTGTAATGCCCAATTAAATCTCATAGTAGACACTACTTGCACATGCATTATTATTATGCACTTTCAATATTGTCAATTGCCCAGCTGTAATTTGTTTACCCAGCATGTTAGTTATCTTTATGGAGAGACACCACTAGTGAACTGTGGACCCTGGTCCATTCTTTTACATTTGATAATACAACCTACTGCAATCATTTGTTTTCTTCCATTCTCTGTAAACAAACACCATTTTCCACACTATACGTCTAATCCTTTGTTTTCAGCAAGCCGGTGAGATTGACAACCTCACTGTTAAGTTGGGGCAAAGCATTTTGGTTGTGTTGTGTGCAGATTCCAAGTCAACCGCCAGGACCTCCCCTACGCACCAGCACTTTTTCTTGCACCGTTGTCAGGAAGAGGAAGCACTCCCTTTATCAACACTTTTTCTGGCGCCGTTGACACCTTCAGAAGTGTCTTCATCTCCTACTGGTTCGATAACCTCGGTTTCATACTGAGGGAAAACTTGCTGCTGCACTCATCATACCTTCCTCTTGGGGTTCCCAACGAACGAGTGACTTTCACGTCATCAAGCACTTTTTCTGGCGCCATTGCCGGGGGGTGAAGGCACTTCGGATTCAGCAGGCTTTTATCTCCCCTCCGACGCCAAGAACTTTTTCTGGCGCCGTTGCCGGGGAGATCAAACCTTCTGCAAGGGGAGTCTCTCACTTCCAATCTCTTTACTTTGTTATTGTCTTGCTTAGTTTATTTCTATTTTGTCTTGTTTGCTTCTCTTTATCAAAAACACAAAAAAATAGTTACTTGCATTTATTTTATTATTTCGCTTTTGTTTTATTTTTGCTAAAATGAGTAGTCCTGTAGTTGAAGTTCGTTCGTTTAAGCAACAAGGAGGAGAA
The DNA here is from genome assembly GCA_947311845.1 of Poa pratensis. Lineage (NCBI taxonomy): Eukaryota > Viridiplantae > Streptophyta > Magnoliopsida > Poales > Poaceae > Poa > Poa pratensis. The sequence continues at coordinate 38,022,838 of CAMZMU010000039.1, forward strand.
AGTTTGAAAGATGCTTGGTATAGGATATGTGATGCTCATCGTAGATGTACAAAAAAATATTCTACCTTGATCCTTCTTAGGAATTTTTATGTTGGTATCACTAGTTGGTATAGGTATGTTCTAGACACTCTTACAGGGGGTAATTTTCTGGGTACTTCTGCTTTGGAAGCTTGCAACTTAATTGAAAGTTTGGTAGGGATACCACCACCTACTAAAGATATTAAAACTGAGATCACTCTAGAAGATGTTATTAAAAAGTTGGATTCTATAGAGAAAAACTTGGCAAGTTTTCTTGATAATATTAGCAAGGTTAATGAATCAATGGTAAGCATTGATAAAAGAAACACTGTTTTAGAGGCTAGTAATACTCATGATACTCAAAATCATAGAATTGGTGAGTTAGAGGAAGCTATGGAAACTTTAAGTTCGACTTTTTCTTCTCTTAAATTTAAGAGGGAGAAATATTTTGTGGGAAGAGAGCAAAAGTTCATTTATGTTCCCAAGATGCCTAAGCCAAAGCCTCCTAGTGCGCTTAAAATTGATAAAACCTTTAGTACAATTAATGGTGACCTACATGTTGGAACATCTTCGGGGATACCTAAAGTACCTATTGTGACAATTTGTGTTTTAGAAGAAGCCTTTGGCGATTTGGATGCTTCTTCACTTGGAAACACTTGATTTTCACTTTTTGCGCCTAGCTGAAAGGCGTTAAAGAAAAGCGCTTATGGGAGACAACCCATGTTTTTATTTCGGCACTTTTTCTTTTATTTGAGTCTTGGAGCTTGCTTAATTCTGTAACAACTCATTTGTATCATTATTTTATTGCATTGTTGTACCAAGTAAAAGTCTCTAATAGAAAGTTGATGCTAGATTTGGATTTCTGCGCAGAGACAGATTTTTTCTGTTCACCGTTTTGAGTTGTACGCACTCCAGAAAAATCGAAAAATTCTGAAACAAATCACGCGTGATCCTTAGATATGTACGCAACTTTCATTAGTTTTAAGTTTTCTGATCTGAGCAATTTAAGTGACTCGAAAAAATTCGTCTTTACGGACTGTTCTGTTTTTGACAGATTCTGCCTTTTATTTTGCATTCTCTCTTTTACTGTGTTTGAGTGGATTTCTTTGCTCCACAAAACATCAGTGGCTGTAGCTAATGTCCAGAAGTATTGGATATGATTGTGTCCTTACAGAACATGTGTATTTTTGATTATGCACTAAACCTCTAATGAGAATTGCTTTGAGTTTGGTGCGAAGAAAGTTTTCAAGGATCAAGAGAGGAGAATGATATGATATGATCAAGAAGAGTGAAAAGTCTAAGCTTGGGGATGCCCCTGTGGGTCACCCAAGCATATTTCAAGAAGACTCAAGCATCTAACCTTGGGGATGCCTTGGGGATGCCTGCCCAAGGCATCCCCTTCTTTATCAACAACTTATCAGGTCATTTCTAGTTAAACTATATTTTAATTCTTTCACATCTTATGTGCTTTACTTGGAGCGTTTGTGTGCTTTTATTTTTTCTTTGTTTTTATTTTCTAAATAAATTGGATCCTAGCATTCTTGTGTGGGAGAGAGACACGCTCCGCTTTTTCATGTGAATACTCGTATTCTTCACTTATATTTGTTGAGTATTCTTGACTAGCTACTGCAATACTTTTAGCTCATGTTTTTCATGCATCTCTTGTTCAGAGCTGTTAGTTTTTGTAGAGAAGTACTCTCTTGTTTTATTTTTGTATTATTTGGAGAGATTTATGTTGAAACAAGTTGATTGGTGTTTGGTTGGAAACAGAAAATGCTACATGTGGTAGATGTTATATTGAAAAGACATACTCATTCTTGTAGATCATTGTCTTGGATAATTTGATGCTTTGCAATTGTTTTGAGCTCTCAAGTAGATCATGTTTAAGCTCTTGCATCATGTAGTTAAAAACCTATTAGTGGAGAACTACCGTAGAGCTTGTTGAAATTTGGTTTGCATGTTTGGTATCTCTAAGTGAAAGAACATTTGTGATCTCTTAGTTTTGTGTGTTAGTTAACAACACTTAGGATGTCTAATCTGGTGTTAAGTGATGCAGGGTTTATTGTATACAACATGTGCATCAACACCAAAAAGAGAAAAGAGTTTCTGGAGCATTTCAGGCCGGAGTTTCCGGCTTCCAGGACCGGAGTTTCCGGTCTCTGGTGTTTGCTCGAAGAAGCAGCAAGCTGCTGAAATGTTGCTCAGCCCCTGGTGGGGGGCGGAGTTTCCGGTCCCCAAGACCGGAGTTTCCGCCCCTGGAAGAACTTTCCGGCCCCAGGGCACCGGAGTCTTTGCCCAAGTCACTGCTGCGAAGAACTGCTCAGCCCTGGTGTGGGGCGGAGTTTCCGGCCCCTGTAGGCCGGAGTTTCCGCCCCTGGCCGGAGTTTCCGGTCACTAGGGCCGGAAACTCCGGTGTGTTTCTTGTCTGCAACGGCTACTTTTCTGGGAGGGGTATATATACCCCTCCACCTACCTCCAGGTGTCATACCCATTGTTGCAAGCTCAAGAATCACTAGATCTCCCAATCCCTCCACCCAAACTCGTTGATCTTTGGAGGATTGAAGGAGAAGGCCCCGATCTACATCTTCACCGAGCCGTTTGTCATTTCCCCCTCATTCACTTGAGGGACCATTAGCTAGGGTTTCCACTAGGAAAACCTAGCCCCCTATTGTACTCACTTGATTGTCTTTGTGACAGATTGTAGCTGTTTGGGAGCCCCCAATCCTTTGTGGGTTGTGCCCCAAATCGTTGTTGTAAAGGCTCCGGACTCCGCCTCGAAGGTTTCCGATAGTTGAAGTGAACCAAACCTTTGTGGTGCGGTTCACCGGAGAAGAGGGTGAGGCCTTTGTGGCCGTTGAACCATTGTGTTGGTTCACACCTCTCCAACGAGACGTACTCCCCTAAAAAGGAGGAACTCGGGATTACATCCGTGTCTCCGCGTGCTTTGACTTCGGTTACCTCTATCCTTGTTTACCGCCTTATTATATCGTGCTTAGTTGCTAGCTTGTCATATAGGTAAATTCACCGTAGTTGCATATCTAGAGAATTTACCTTTTGTGTCAAGCCTAAATTGAAAAAGACTAAAATTGGAGTAGCACCTATTCACCCCCCCCCCTCTAGGTGTCATACCGATCCTTTCAATTGGTATCAGAGCAAGGCTCTCTTGTTTTGGGCTTAACCGCCTAAGAGAAGTATGACACAAAGTGAGGATGAGGCCGATCTTGCCAAGGCCAAAGAGACCATGGCATCCATGGCCGATATCAAAAAGTTGGAAACAACATTGACATCGTCCATGAATGACATGAATGTCAAATTTGGTGAGTTGCGTGACATGCTCATGAAACTCACAAATGCCAAGGTTTCGGAAACCATCCCACTAGAGGGCATCTCTAACTCCGATGAAGGTGATTCCGAGGAGGGTAAAAAGAAAAATGAGAAGGGGTGGAAACCACCTCCGGATCTAAACCAACTCCTCCTCCTACCAAGCATGAAGATGGGAAGGAAGAGTACCATACGTTCCGGGATGGTACCCTATCGACCCACCTATCACCACCCGCATAAACCCCATTGGTCCTCCACCTAAGCTTAATGCATTAGCTTTGCTAGTTGGCAACGCTCAATGAAATCTCATATTAACAGTGCCTCTATCGAGCTTTGGAGGATCATTGAAGATGGTACAAGGTTGCGGATCCAAGCAATGTGACAAGAAGAGAATTTGCCGAAAAGCAACTCAATGCCTCCGCACTCCATATGATTGAACTTTCAGTGAGTGAAAGTGACAAGCATTATGTTCTCAATGCCACCACCGCCAAAGAAGCTTGGAATTGTCTTGAGGTTGCATTTCTTGGGAATGAAAGCATGAAGAGAAACCGATATGAGTCTTTGAGCAATGATGCCGAAGGCTTCTACATGTTTGACAATGAGAATCATGAAGACATGTATGGAAGACTCAAGACTCTTGCAAAGGCCTTCTTTGATGTGGGGGCAACCTATGTGGATGATGCTTATGTCAAGAGGAAGTATGTGAATGCTCTCTTGCCTTCGAGCCCATCGAGGTGAAGTCCATTCAAGGAAGACACAACTACAACGAAATGACATCCAATGAAGTTATGCAAGAAGTGCAAGCCTCCAAGGTTGCCACCAAGAATGCCGAAGATAACCGTGCTAGGGCCATGGGGATGAAACAAGGCCCCTCACTTGCTTTGAAGGCCAAGGTGGTATGTCTTGATGAGGTTGAAGCGTGCCCAAGCAACATTGCTCCAAATGATCTTGAACCGGCTCTAAATGGTCATATAGCTCTTGCCACAAGAGAGTTTTGGCAAGACCCGGCAAAAGCTAAAGCCAAGGTTGATAAAGAGAACAACTCAAGTGGGAAGAAAGAGCTAGCCTCAAAGTGGAAGACGTGCTACAATTGTCATGACAAGAACCACTACATAAGAGAGTGTCCTTATGAGAACCGAGAGCAAAATGGTGGGAAGCTCATCCCCAAGGACCATTCAAGTTGATCCAAAAGAAGCCCGCAAGACCAAGGAAGCCTTTCTTCAAGAAGGCACCAAGAATTGTGTTGGTGGCACAAGAAGAATATGCCACAAGTGATTCCGAAGATGAAGATGCACCTACTAAAGAGGTAGCCGCATTGGCTATTGTATCAACTTCATCATCTCTCTCTTTGAATCCCCCAATGAGAACTTCTCCACCAACAACGCTCGTTGCCTCATGGCTAATGTCACCGAGGTATCATCTCCTTCTCCCAAGACTATGCATGAAATGAGTGATCAATCTAGTCTTGTGATTAAGAAGAACTTGTTGCTTTCGATACTTTCATGACTAACTTGCAAGGTGAAGCTAAGGAACATGTTGAGTCTCTCATGAGACAACTATGTGCGGCCGAAGAACTTCTTCAAGAAAAGAGTAAGATTGAGAGAGAGGATTCTCTCACCATTGCCTCTTTGAATGCTTCCGTAGCATCCTTGAATGCCTCTCTTGATGAAGAGAGTGAAGAAAGATGTTCTCTTGAGGAAAGACTTGATCTCTTGATGCTAAAAATGATGATATCATTAATAAAATCATTAAGGATAGAGATCATGTCTTTGCTAAATATAAAGTGCTTAAAAAGGAGAAAGTTGAACTTGGGGTTGCTAATGCTAGACTTCTTGAGGATATGGAGAAGCTTGACAAGGCTCACAAGGCCTTGGAAACAACTCACTCCCTTTTAGTCAAGTCTCATGAGCAACTTCAAACTCAACTTTCTAAATCTAGCTCAACTAGCATATCTATTCTTCCTCGTGTTCATGAAAATGTTATTGAAGAAAATGTTAGTGCCAAGACCTCTATTCCCAAAGGTAAAGATAAGGGTATTGCTTACTTATTTGAGCAAAAACCACACAAAGGGAAGGAGGGTCTTGGTTATGTAGCCGAGCCCAAGAAGAAAGTGGGCAACAACAAGAAGATCAAGACCAAGCCCGCACAAGCCAAGACTTCCATTGCGGTGGTAGTGCCACAAGGGGCAAGACCACTCGTAGTGACTTTGCGGGGCATAACAACCCCAACTATATTCTTTATGTTGATTATTATGGGGATGTTTATGCTCAATATGTTGGTCCATATGATGGTTACATTGATTACTCTATTTGGGTCCTAAGACCCTTGTTGCTAACCAAAGAGGACCCATTGAGAAATGGGTACCTAAATCCAAGCAATGATTTCTTGTAGGACTATGCTTCCGGTGGATCGAAATGGGTGGTTGATAGTGGATGCACTAGTCATATGACCGGAAGCAAGGAGATTATGACGGAGTTGAGACCAAATCTAAATAACTCATCCGTCTCTTATGGTGACAAGTCAAAGCCGAGGTAAAGAGTCTCGGCAAGGTGGTAGTTGCAAGGGATATCACCCTTGTAAATGTCATGCTTGTTGAGTCTCTAGGTTACAATCTTATGTCCGTTCGTGCTCTTAATAAGATGAACTTTGATGTCCATTTTACTATTGATATGGTGGTACTCTTGAGGAGCAAGACTCTAAAGGTCATGTTCGTTGGGTATGTTGAAAATGAGTTGTTTGTGGTAGACTTTTCGGGGTCTACCAACACTCAAGCAATATGCCTATTCGGAAAGGCCGACGTGGGGTGGTTGTGGCATCGCCGCTTGTCCCATGTCAACATGAGAACTTTGCAAAGTCTTCACAAGGGTGGCCACATTCTTGGACTAAAAGAGGATGTTTCTTTTTCTAGAGATCGTCTTTGTAGGGCTTGTGTTGAAGGAAAGATGCATGATTCTCCCCATCCGGGCAAGACCATATTTCATCAAAGAGGATTTGGAACTTCTTCATGTTGATCTCTTTGGTGCCGTGCCTCAACCTAGTCTTGGTGGGAAGAAATATTGTTTGGTGATTGTTGATGACTATTCAAGATTTACTTGGGTTTATTTCTTCAAGACGAAGGATGAAACCCAACAAACCGTCATCGACTTTTCCAATATTGTTCAACGCCAATACAATGTCCCTATTTTGGTCATTAGGAGTGATAATGGCTCCGAGTTCAAGAACTACACCTTAAATGAGTTTCTTAGTGAAGAGGGGATTCGTCATCAATATTCCGCTGCATATACCCCTCAACAAAATGGTGTAGCCGAAAGGAAGAACCGGACTCTCATGGATATGGCAAGGTCTATGTTGGCGGAGTTTAAGTCTCCGCTATTCTTATGGGCCGAGGCTATCTCCACGGCGTGTCACTCATCTAACCGGTTATTCTTTCGTGTTGGCAAGAAGTTTACATCTTATGAGATGCTCACCGGCAACAAGCCCAATGTCTCCTACTACCGAGTTTTGGTTGTAAGTGTTTCTATAAGAACAAAAGTGTTCGTTTGTCTAAATTTGAATCTAAAGCTTTAGAGGGTGTTTTTGTTGGTACGGTGCCGAATCTCACACCTATAGAGTCTATGACAAGACCGTTGGGAAAGTCATAGAATCTTGTGATGTGAGGTTCGATGAGAATGACGGCTCCCAAGTGGCGCAATTTCATGTTTGTGATGTAGATAATGAGGAACCTCAAGAAGCAATAAGAAGAATGGGGGTTGGTTTCCATCGCCCCATTGAAATCCATCATGAGCCTCCTCAAGCAAGTCCTAGCTCCACTCATGTGGAGACTCCATCATCACAAGTTGAAGTTGCACCTTCTATGGAAGCAAATGATGCACCTACCCAAGAACAAGTTCAAGCCCTCCTCAAGTTGACCAGTTGCTATGCAAGAACCAAGTTCTCCTATTTTGATGCTAGCCAAGGTCATGACCAAGATCAACCCTCTCCTTCCTTTGTTGAAGATGTGCTTCAAGATGATCAAGGTCAACATCCGGTCAAGACGGGGACTCAAATGATCAAGATGATCAAGCGAAATTCCTCGCATCAATGAGGATATCGAAACCCGTCGTATAGCAAGAGTCAAAAAGGATTGGAGAAGAAAGAGTCTTCATCTAGAAATATCATTGTTAATGTCAAGAACAAGGTCACCACAAGAAAACAATTGGCAAATTTCAATGAACATCAAGCCCACATCTCTATGGTGGAACCAAAGAAAGTCTTTGAAGCTCTTGAAGATCCGGATTGGTTGGAAGCCATGCATGAAGAGCTCAATAACTTCAAGCGCAACAAAGTGTGGAATCTAGTGGAGAAGCCAAAAGATTGCCTCAATGTTATAGGCACCAAGTGGATATTCAAGAACAAGCAAGATGAGCATGGAATGGTTGTGAGGAACAAGGCAAGATTGGTAGCTCAAGGGTACTCTCAAGTTGAAGGCATTGATTTTGGAGAGACCTATGCTCCCGTGGCTCGCCTTGAGTCCATCCGTATCCTTCTTGCATATGCATCACATCATAATTTCAAGTTGCAACAAATGGATGTGAAAAGTGCCTTTCTTAATGGTCCTTTAAAGGAGTTGGTATATGTTAAGCAACCTCCGGGATTTGAGGATCCACACTTCCCTAACCATGTCTACAAACTTGATAAGGCGCTCTATGGTCTCAAACAAGCACCTCGTGCTTGGTATGAGCACCTAAGAGAGCTATTGGTAGACCGTGGCTTTGAAGTGGGGCAAATCGATCCCACTCTTTTTACCAAGAGGGTTAAAGGGGAGCTTTTCATATGCCAACTTTATGTTGATGATATCATATTTGGCTCTTCTAACAAAGCTTTTAATGATGAATTTTCAAAGCTTATGACCGATAGGTTCGAGATGTCCATGATGGGAGAGTTGAAGTACTTCCTTGGTTTTGAGATCAAGCAATTGAGTGGAGGGACCTTCATCTCTCAAGCCAAATATATCCAAGACATGCTCAAGAGGTTCAAGATGCAAAATGCTAAAGAGAAGAAGTTTCCTATGGACACCAAGTGTCATCTTGAACTTAATCCAAAGGGTAAAGATAAGGATGTTGATCAAAAGCTCTATCGTTCTATGATTGGTTCTTTGCTTTATCTTTGTGCATCTAGACCCGATATTGTGTTGAGTGTAGGAGTGTGTGCAAGGTACCAAGCGGCTCCCAAAGAAAGCCACCAAACGGCGGTTCTTCGAATCTTTCGATATTTGGTTCATACCCCAAGGTTTGGTTTGTGGTATCCTAAAGGCTCAACTTTCTCTCTTGCCGGTTACACGGATTCGGATTGGGCCGGTTGCAAGGATGATAGGAAATCAACTTCCGGGGCTTGCCAATTCCTTGGTAGGTCCTTGGTGAGTTGGTCTTCTAAGAAGCAAAATTGCATATCTCTCTCCACCACCGAAGCCGAGTATGTGGCGGCCGCTAGTTGTTGCACTCAATTGTTGTGGATGAGGCAAACTTTAAAGGAATACGGTGTCCATTGTGACAAAGTGCCTCTTTTATGTGACAATGAAAGTGCTATCAAGATTGGCCACAACCCGGTGGAGCACTCAAGAACGAAGCATATTGAGATTCGCTATCACTTCATCCGTGATCACATCACCGGGGTGATATTGAGCTTGGTTATATTCCCACGAAGATCCAACTTGCCGATATGTTCACGAAGCCACTTGATGAAGCAAGGTTCACTTATTTGAGGCATGAGCTAAATATCATCGATTCGGGGAGCGTCGCTTGAATATCTTGCATACACACCTATATCTTAGCTATATGTTTGGTTTAGGTGTAGGCATGGACATAGGGGGAGTGCGGTCCTAATCCATTGGACTATCCCTCCCCCCATTATGCCGATAGAAAGAACTCATTTTGTCTCTATATTGTTCATTTTATGAATTGTGAGCTTAAATGACGAGTAGTGGCGGTGAACCCAAGATATATCTTCGCGGTGTCACACCACATACACTCATACATGGTGGCTTAGGCCACCGCCATCTTCTTTGTGAAGATTTGATCTTGTTGGAGCTTTATGGCCTTTTTGCCTATCCGTTGGTTTTATGGAAAACACACTCAAATGATGCTTCTTAATGTTTTTTTGTGCCTCTTACCAAGTTTGAGTGTGAAGTACCATTTCCAGTGACTTTGTGTCCCATCCCAGGCCTATCCCTTCTGAAAACTTGCTCCTCTTGCATCTTGCATGTTCAACAACAAAATCTGGCATTTTTGAGTTGGTGGGGCCGGAAACTCCGGTCCTTTGGGCCGGAATATCCGGTCTGACTGAAGTTTCCGCCCTAAACCCGGAATCTCTGGCTTAGGCCGGAACTCCGGTGTTTAGGCCGGAAACTCCGGTCTGGGCAGTTTCGCAGGGGTCCAAAAGGGGATCGGGGTGGGAGTTGACTTCACAACTCCCACACACCCCGACCCCCAACCTCTCCCCTGCAGCCGCCGCCGCCTCGAAGTGCCTCTCCGGCTGCTCCCGCCGCCGGAATCCGCCGTGCCTCCGGCCTACTCCTCCTCACCAACGCAGGGGACCTTCCTCTCCTTCGTTTGGGCTGCACCATGGACAAAAAGGGTACCTCCTCTCTCTCCTTAGGTTTTTCACCTCGATCTAAGTTTGGAGAGTAGTTCCCCTAGTTTTTCATGGTGTAGAATCTTCTAGATGGCAAGGTGTATCCTAGATTTAACCCTAGAATTCTCAGCACAAAGTTTCTTGAACTAAATCGAGGTTCCCCATCTCAGGGCCGGAGACTCCGGTCTTCCAGGCCGGAAACTCCGGTCAGGGCCGGAATCTCCGCCCCCTGAGGCCGGAAACTCCGGTGTAGATCAGACACTTTGTGCCCAGAATTCTTTGGTTACTTCTTCTTTGGTTCCTGGACATGCAAGCTTATCCCCATGCTTTTCTCCTATTCTGTTTTTCACAGGTGTGCAGAGGACAAAGTCTTCCATGAAACATCCTGAAAAATCACCAAGAAAAGCATCCGTGCTCAAACAAGGGACAAGCTTCTTTGACAGCGCTGGCCGTCTGAGACAGCAGAGTACCATAGATGAAGAAGCCACAAGACATGCTGCCCTAGGTGGGTTTGATAATGAAGAAGAGGCCGAGAGAGCTCATTTTGACTCCTTGACCACTGTTTTGGGCATGGGGAAGATCGAGTTTCGTCGGATGAGATCTCAGCAGTTCTATGACTTGCCATCCAACACCGATGATCCTATTTTCCAAGGAGAGAGCAGCAGCTGATCATGAATGAGTATATGCCCGCATTGAGAAGCATATGGTGTGTGAGCAAAAGGTGTTGAGCCTTGAGAGCTTGGACAAGAAGCCTTATTTTCAAGAGGCCGTGTGGATTGCTCGGAAGCTTGGACTTGAGAGGCTCATCTCCATGTTCATGAAGATTATGATATTCAGCTTGTGCATCAGTTCTTTGCCACAGTGGTGTTTGATAATGATGAAGATGTCACCATGACTTGGATGACCGGTTCTCAAAAGTGCACCTCTAACTTTGTGGAGTTTGGAAGATGTTTGGGATACAAGTTCAAGGGGCCACTACTTGTGTTGGGAAGAGGATGCATGTGGAAGGGGTGCCTACAACAAACGCCGCTTGCGCCCTTTATATTCAGTTGCATCATCCGTTGGCACAATCAAGACCTCCTCCCCACCTTCAACATTTTCCTTCGCATGGTTCGGCTCAATCTTGCTCCTCAAGCCGGAAATGTGGATGCCATTCGTGGAGGGCTTGTCAATCTCTTATACCATGCTTACAAGGTGCTCCAAGCCGGTCCGGATTGTGAAGGCCAAGAAGTTGATGTCATGGATTTCATCAAGTGTGAATGCATTGGGCCATTTTTGAGCACAAGAACCCTCTCTATGCACCTTATGTGATGAAGCTCATCCTCTCCAAGGTCTCCAACATCGATACCTCTCGCCTCACCAAGCATGCCAAGGGGACTCTCCACCAACTTAGCAAGCACACCAAGCAACCGTCTTCCTCTCGTGCACCTCCTCCGCAATCTAGTAGTGAGGAAGCGGAGACCGAGGCCCCAATGCCTAAAGGAGAAGCAAGAATGCCGACCCTCCCTCATATCTTCAAGGAAGGGCCAAGTGAACTCGGAAGTGAGTAAACTCTCTTGGTGGAAGAGAAAGTTGCTTTGCATGGATGTTGCACTTCACAAGGAGAACCATGCCTCATATGTGAGAGAGAAGCACATCATTGACAACCAACAAATCATTCAAGGAGTTGCGCAAGCTCAACAATGGTAGTATCACTCCTCCCCGGAAGAAGATGAAGATGGCAATCCTATTATCTCCTCCTCGTCGGCCGAGACTATCCCTCTTGAGAAATGGAACGAAGACATCTTTCCTTGGTCGGATTATGCGGATGTGACTTCATTGCCCTCCACTTCTCGCAACACCGGCAAGGCTCCCATGAACCTTTCCGATGAGGACTACAATCAAGAAGGGGAAGGTGATGATGACATGGAAGAAAGCTCCGGGTGATCTCCATGGGTTCGTGTAGTTATGCTCTTTTCCCTTTTTGGCGTCTCGATGCCAAAGGGGGAGAAGTAGTTCTATTAGGTTCTCTCCGGGATTTGCATGGGTTGGACACAAGCATGTGCTTTTATCATTTTATTGCGCTTGTGTCTCTTTTATGTTATTTGGAACTTATTTGCATCTTGTGTTGTGAACTATGTGAGTGTAAGACATATGGATTTCTATTATGTATGGTTGAACCTACATTATTGTGCTATGGTTATATGGATGTTTATCTACATTTATATGCACAAGGTATGGTTTTTATCTCTACTCAACCTACTTTGTGATATGTCTTGTTTGTGAAATGTATCGTTTACATATCATGTCGCCTTTTGTGGAACTTGTCTCTATATGTGTGCATTTGCATTCCAAAGCAAATGAGTTATATGCACACATCTAGGGGGAGCTTTTCCTTTTGTTAAACATGATAGTGTGGTGAACTTATTGCAAATCCGTGTGTTGTCATCTAACACCAAAAAGGGGGAGATTGAAAGGACATTTTGTGATCTCTTAGTTTTGTGTGTTAGTTAACAACACTTAGGATGTTAATCTGGTGTTAAGTGATGCAGGTTTATTGTATACAACATGTGCATCAACACCAAAAAGAGAAAAGAGTTTCTGGAGCATTTCAGGCCGGAGTTTCCGGCCTCCAAGGACCGGAGTTTCCGGTCTCTGGTTTCCTCGAAGAACAGCAAGCTGCTGAATGTTGCTCAGCCCCTGGTGGGGGCGGAGTTTCCGGCCCCAGGACCGGAGTTTCCGCCCCTGGAAAATTCCGGCCCCAGGGCACCGGAGTCTTTGCCCAAGTCTGCTGCGAAGTGCTGCTCAGCCCTGGTGTGGGGCGGAGTTTCCGGCCCCTGTAGGCCGGAGTTTCCGCCCCTGGCCGGAGTTTCCGGTCACTAGGGCCGGAAACTCCGGTGTGTTTCTTGTCTGCAACGGCTACTTTTCTGGGAGGGGTATATATACCCCTCCATCTACCTCCAGCCAGCTAGCTCGCCCAGAATTCAAGATCCCCATTGTTGCAAGCTCAAGAATCACTAGATCTCCCAATCCCTCCACCCAAACTCGTTGATCTTTGGAGGATTGAAGGAGAAGGCCCCGATCTACATCTTCACCGAGCCGTTTGTCATTTCCCCCTCATTCACTTGAGGGACCATTAGCTAGGGTTTCCACTAGGAAAACCTAGCCCCCTATTGTACTCACTTGATTGTCTTTGTGACAGATTGTAGCTGTTTGGGAGCCCCCAATCCTTTGTGGGTTGTGCCCCAAGTCGTTGTTGTAAAGGCTCCGGACTCCGCCTCGAAGGTTTCCGATAGTTGAAGTGAACCAAACCTTTGTGGTGCGGTTCACCGGAGAAGAGGGTGAGGCCTTTGTGGCCGTTGAACCATTGTGTTGGTTCACACCTCTCCAACGAGACGTACTCCCCTAAAAAGGAGGAACTCGGGATTACATCCGTGTCTCCGCGTGCTTTGACTTCGGTTACCTCTATCCTTGTTTACCGCCTTATTATATCGTGCTTAGTTGCTAGCTTGTCATATAGGTAAATTCACCGTAGTTGCATATCTAGAGAATTTACCTTTTGTGTCAAGCCTAAATTGAAAAAGACTAAAATTGGAGTAGCACCTATTCACCCCCCCTCTAGGTGTCATACCGATCCTTTCAGTAAGGTCTAGATATTTTCTGGTAAAAGTGTTTGAGTAACAAGGAAGACAGAGTAGAGTCTTATAATGCTTGCAATATGTTTTTATGTAAGTCTTGTTGTACCAGTTGATATCCTGTGTTTGCTTCAAACAACCTTGCTAGCCTAAACTCTGTATTGAGAGGGAATGCTTCTCGTGCATCCAAACCTTGAGCCAAAACCCATGCCATTTGTGTCCACCATAACTAACTATAATGTGGTATTTCCTGCCATTCCAAGTAAATACTTCATGTGCTACCTTTAAACTATTCAGAAACTATTATCTCTTATTTGTGTCAATGTTTTATAGCTCATGAGGAAGTTATGTGGAGTTGTCTCTATCAACCTTATCATTTACTCAAAACAGATTTCACCAATGGACTAGTGGCATATACATCCGCTTATCCAATAACTTTGCAAAAAGAGCTGGCAAATGGGGTGCCCAGTCCCAATTTAATTACAACTATAACCGCTGAATTCTTTCACTGTTTTGCCATGATTTATCAGAAGCAAATTTCAAAGTGTTAAACATTATCAAATAGGCACTCCTCCATGGTATGTGATTGTTGGAAGGCACCCGTGGATTCGGTTAGCCATGGCTTGTGTAAGCAAAGGTTGAGGAGGAGTGTCATACCAATTTATAAATATGCATGTGTAAACAAAAGAGATAGAGGGATGATCTACCCTTGGGTAGAAATAACGTCCTTCATGGGAGCCGCTCTTGAAAGTCTGGGTGACAAGGGGATGGAGTGCCCACTGCCATTCGTTGACAACAACAAACATCTCTCAAAAACTTACTTTATGCTCTCTTTATGATTTCAAAAACTTAAAAAGCTCTAGCACATGATTTAATCACTGCTTCCCTCTGCGAAGGGCCTTTCTTTTACTTTATGTTGAGTCAGTTAACCCACTTCTTTCTATCTCAGAACAAACACTTGTGTCAACTTTGTGTGCATCAATTCTTATATGCTTACTTATTGCACTTGTTATATTACTTTGTGTTGACAATTATCCATGAGATACATGTTGAAAGTTGAAAGCAATTGCTGAAACTTAAATCTTCCTATGTGTTGCTTCAATGCCTTTTACTTAGAATCTATTGCTTTATGAGTTAACTCTTATGCAAAACTTTTTGATGCTTGTCTTGAAGTACTATTCATGAAAAGTTTTTGCTTATATGATTCAGTTGTTTACTCTTTATCTATTTGTTAGCAAAAACTATAGACCATTGCCCTTGAGTCACTTCATTCATGACATGAGCCTTGCAATATTATTTGATCAAGATTGTGTGAAAGCATGTCTCCTCAGAAATTTTTTGTTGTTATCGTTTACCTACTCGAGGACGAGTAGAACTAAGCTTGGGGATTGTAACGTCCCAAATCTGTAACCAGTTTTATTAGTCGAAAATGTGGGCCACAAAAAATTTTCTGTTACTTTATGTGTGCTTGCTTATGTTGCTTGCTTGAGTTGTGTTTGTTTGAAATAAAAATTTAAAGAAAAGAAAAGAAACAAAATAAAAACTCCCACATAAAATCATGTGACACAAGTCACACAAATTTCCTCTTATAAAGAAATCAATTTTGTTTTCAAAACAAATTCAGAGGGGTGACATGTGATCACTCTCACCTTGTTCTCATATTCTTTCCCTCTCTAAAAATATTTCTAAAATTCTTAAATTCAAATTCCAATTCTTTCTTGAACCTTCCCAAAACACAAAATGTGCTATGTTGCACATATCCAAAAATTTCTAGCACCACACCAACAATCCCTACTTTGCTTGTGTGAATCAAGTGTGGAATTAAATTCAAGAAAATTGGATTTAATTTTCGTTGAGGCAATTCGTCGAGCACGTGGTAAACACTGCCCGTGTTCATCCTCTACTCCACGAAACCGAGATCAAATCGGTCGATTTGATCGATCCCTGCAAGGTTTGCTTGCTCTACACTCTCTCCCTCACTCCCCTCAGTCGATCAAGCTAGTAGGAAGCGTGGAGATTGGGGTGTGGGCTCGTGGCCGTCGCCGGACGCACGCCACCGTGCGGTGCACGGTGTCGCCGACGAAATCGCGCGTGCGAGCTGCCCTCTGGCCCAACCCTGCCCCCGTCCACTCCCTCACCTCTCACCGCACGCGACTGAACGGAAAAGACCACTCCCTGATGCCCTGAGACGCCGTGCTCCAGTCGCCGTGTCGCCGCTCGCCGAGCTCTGGCCGCGCGTGGACGCCGACCCCATTCCTCACCTCCACGCCACCCCAGCCCGCGTGGCTCGCCGCAGACACGCCCCTGCCACCCAGCAACATCAGGGACACATCCCCGTCGACCCTCGTGGCCTGCAGACGCCGCATCGATCCATCCTCTCCACGGACGCGCCATGGCCGCCGTGCCGTGTCAAGCTCGTTCACGCCGCAGTGCGTGCACCCCTCTCCCCCTACGCCCTAGCTAGGCCCTAGGGTCGTCGCCGTGCAGCACCGCCCCACTGGCGTGCTATCTCCCACCCTAGACCCTCCTACGCTCAGTTCACCGCACGCCGTGGTTCGGCTATAAAATGCCCCCGCGCCCGTGCCTCTACGCCTCACCACAGCCCGTCCCAGCATCTCTCCCTCACTCTCCACCCCTCAGTGCACCGCTAGGAGAGCGGTGACGCTGCCCCGCAAGTCCAGGCCGCCTCGAGCGTCCTCGATTCCTCGCCGGAGTTGAGGAAGGAGCCGAGCACGGACAGGTCGTTGCTCGCTTCCCCTCTCCCCTCTCTGGCCTACTCTCGCCTCTCCATTGTGCCCTAGCTCACCCGCCGCAGTTTGCCCGTGTTCTGTGCACAGCAGCGCCGCGGAGGAGTCGCCGGAGTTAGCGCAGGCCACGGAGGAGACGCCAAGCACGCCGTCGACGTTTGGAGCCGTCCCAGCACGCGAGACTTGTCCCAGCCGCTTCCCCACTCCCTCCGCCGTCGATTCCGCGCATCTCCGCCACCTCCCGAGCTCTCAGGTGAGCGAATCGCGCCCCTCGCCGTCGCCGGAGCCACGGCGCCGCCAGGATTTGGTCGCCGCCGTGCCAGTGCACCTCAGCCGTAGGATTAGAGATCAAGGGTTACGTACCCTTTCGCGTAATCAGTCACTGACCAGTGGACCCCACTCGTCAGTGTTTTAAACTTAAGCGCGCGCGCGAATCGTTTTCCTCTGAGACGCTGACTGGTGGACCCCACCCGTCAGGGATCTCACCTTTATCCAGTTTTTCGAAATTGAATTCTTTTCTGAAGTTCAGTACTGGACTCGGTTTAGAAATTCAATAACTTTAGTTCTAGCAGTCCAAATAAATCAAACTCAACTGTTCTGGAAAGTCTATGAAATTCTTTAACTCACCAAAGTGGTCTCACTCCATTTAATTAAATAATAAAAATGCATTATTAAAAATGCTCCAGAAGGTTTAAAACACTAAACCATTTGTTTCTGGAGTTATATTAATCCAAATGACTTGAAACCAATTTTGGTAGCTTTGTATTAGGATCCTTTAGCTCCCCAAATTTTGGTAGAATTAATTGAGTAGTATAAAATCCTTAGCCTTTGGTTGAACTTCAGTGCACCCTTCTGCACTAAAACAATTAGTATGAACTGTTGGTAGATCCAATTGATCTAAAACCAATTTTGTTAGGTCACACTCAACCAAGGTTAGATACCCCTAAAAGGATTTAATTTTTGGAGCAACCAAATTTGTTTGGTAGCTAAAACTTGTTTAAAACCCTTCTGAACTAAAACAGATGTGTAGGGAGTTTTGTAACTCCAAATGATCCCAAACCAATTGGGTGATCTTCTACACACCAGTAGCTATCCATAGAATTTTAGTTTGAATTTTTGTGACAAACATAGATTAAATGGTGAATTAATTAGTGTACAACTAGTTTCTGCCTTAGTTTGAAATTAATTAATATCAAATTTAATTCAATCAATTTGAAACCACCTTGTGTTGCTTGATGTGTGCAGTAGCTATGTGTAGCAATTGTGATGTTGTGATGATGCTTGAGTTAGTATAGTAATTATTTGTATCGCTTGTTTGACGTTAGACGAAAACGCTGCCGGAGTCTTCGAGGAAGGGGAGTACTTTGATCAGCAGGAACAAGACCCCGAGAACTTTGCTGAGCAAGGCAAGCTACTTCACTGAGCTTGCATTTATATACCTCTATTTTAGTCTCAAGAGTTGTTCAAAGGAAACAATGAGTTTTGGAAAAACCCCCCCTTTTTACAAACTACCGGAAAAACTATTTTGCCACCTTGTGTAGGAGTATAAGGTAGTTATTTAAAACTATAGGATGGGAAAAACAATGTTTTCTTGAAACTCCTTTGAAAGTACTTGGATAGACCTGCCGGAAGGTCGGTGCTCAGTTAAAGAAGGATGGTGTTGTTTTGCGAAAAATGCACATTGTGTCCTAGTACTATGACTACCAGCCGATAACCTGTGCGACCACATTTACCCACATATGGGCAAGGGCGTAGTCATATAATTTGCTCGTGTTAGTACTGGATACCTCAACAACGAGGATGACCTCGTTCCATGAGGGGATGGTCTGAGGACCTACCCCCTGACCTGGGTCCTCTTCATTGTAGTCTACCGGAAGCCGGTATGAGCGTGTCGGAGGAAGAGGATTGAAGGGCTCCCTTGGGTCCGCCGGGCAGAACTACGAGTCCCCACACTTAGTTTCTGAGGATTTGAGTGTCGGTGGAAAGTGTCGTAGCGGCAGGGTCCTATACTAGCATGAGCAAAGGACAGGCTATGGCCGGGAACTCAACTTCGCATACCTCCGGTATGGCGGGACGTGGCTGACACGATGAGTGACCGGATGGGTGTGGGAAAAGCGTACTACCTCTGCAGAGGGTAAAACTATTCGAATAGCCGAGTCCTCGGATACGGACAGTTGGAAGGCTGTCCTAAGACCATGTGCAAGTTTTGATAAAAGTTTTATAAAGCGTTGAGTTTGAAAGGAAACTGAGATGGAAAAGGTTGCTTACCTGTACCAATGAGTTGGTGCAAGGTGGTGAAGGGTTTGGAACCCTGATTGAGATTTGGTCGGACAGGGAAGGATTTTTCGGGGGAAAAATAGCTAAAGTGGTGTTTTCTCAAAGGATGGTTATAAACTTCGTCTCACCCCTTTTCAGTAAGGATTTGAGAGTTTTCACATAAAAGTTTTTAAAAATAAAACTAGTTAGTGCTTACTCTAGTTGGGGTAGTTTGCGAGTACAATCAAATGTACTCATATTGGTTTCGTCCCTGGCTATTGTCTTAGCCAGATTTCGAGGAACCCTGCGTTGAAGAGGAGTTTGGCGACGTCTATGCGAACTAAGATCTTCATAAGTCAGCTGCCTGTCGGGTGTTGTCGAGTTGGTTTAGCCCTACTACCGTAGCTTCCGCTGAATAAAGATGGTTTGGCCCTTGAAGGCACCTATGTATAATTAGGCCTGTATGGCCAGGTTTGTAAGACTTTAAACTCGGTATTGTATGGATGTAAACTTTGATATTCAGTTCGGATTATGTGCAACGACAGACTGATCACGGGATCGTTGTGTTAAGCATAATCGGGTATTTCGGACGGTTAGTCCGGGGTCCCCACAGAGCTGGTATCAGAGCCATCCTGACTTTAGGAGACTTTAGTTAGCATGGGCGTTAGTCAAGAGTTACAAAAGTTAATTTCTAAAACAAGGAAGTGAAGTATTTTCGAAAATTTCTTATCTCCCCAACCCCCCCCCCTATTTATTTAAAACCCTACACTCATTAAGAGTAATCTTTTCTTGAACCCTTAAAATTTTGCACACTTGTTACCCCATTAAGTTTACATTTGATACTCATGTCACTTAACTAACTTAAAATTTTGCCTAAACTTGTAGATGGCACCCAACGTGTCCGAGTTCGTCCAAGTGAGGAAGGACGGCCTGCTGATGTTCGAGCAGGACCTGTACGAGTTGAGCCAGATTTTGGGACGCCCTGTTCCAGAGTTTGAGGGAACTCAGGTCGATTCCCTCGGTGATGGGAACCTGTCCTGGCTCATCAAGTCGTCCGTCCGAGGCAGGATTCAGCCACCCCGTTCCAAGGACTTGGTCTACTCCACGATGGACACTACTTGGGTTGACGGTCTGACCCGAGTTATGCAGAGGCTACTAGCCCGCCTTTGTGAGGAGCACAAGGACGAGCTGGTGGGCACTCGGTTCCAGTACTTCGGAAGGCGTGACGACGATGGAAACCCCACCTACCCCGCGCAGCACACTCTCTTCGGCGAGTACATCACCGACATGGAGGTGCTACTTCACGACACCCAGGAGAACC
Organism: Poa pratensis; assembly: GCA_947311845.1. Lineage (NCBI taxonomy): Eukaryota > Viridiplantae > Streptophyta > Magnoliopsida > Poales > Poaceae > Poa > Poa pratensis. Next base: position 38,042,724 of record CAMZMU010000039.1, read on the forward strand.
TGCGCGATGCTAGACTCAAGGTTCACTTCCAGCGTAGCTCCCTCGACGATGCCCGAGACCGTGAGACCCAGCTAAAGTGGGAGAATGATAATCTCCGCCTGAAGCTGGCCCGTCAGAGGAGGTCTATCGTCAGCTCCGCAAGACGGTAGCAGAGCAGAACGAGATGATAGACGAGATGGAGCAGCAGGCGAACGAGATGGAGGAGGAGGGCGAGGATCTCCGCAAGGAGAACAGTGCCTTCATCAGTGATGATGAGGACTACCTTGAGGAGATGGATTACGAGGAGGAGGACGACGAGGAGGAGTTAGTTGACGAGGAGGAGAGCCGTCTGAGCCAGTTCTCGAGGAGGAGGATCCCGAGGAGCCACCCTACGACTCAGACGTTGAGGTCGTCGAGCCTGGGGTTCCACCTCAGTAGTTGAGCGACGAGAGCACTACCTTAGGACTGTGTCGACCCCCCCTATGCGAGTAGAGTGTGTGTGATGGTTCCTAGTGAAATCATGTAGTATGTACATTAGGTGTAGTAGGATGTTGTAAGCTTGATGTGTGAACTCCTTGATGTGATGATTGTGTTGAATAAATGTGATGGTCTTGTTTGACTAGTGTTTCATCAACCACCCCCTTTGTGACTTCATCGTTAGCCAAAGCTCTTTGCCTTGCCTCTTATATCGTATCTATTCCAGGATGACGAACACTCGCCACAACCAGCACGCGGCACCACCACCACCGCCAGAACCCACCGCTGCTCAACTGCTTGCGATCATCATGGAGGATCGCCAAGCTGCCCGGGAAGAGCGTCAAGCTCATCTCGCCGCCCTGCAGCAACTTGCCGCTGCCCACGCCAACCAGAACCACAATGGTGGCAATGGTAATGGCGACGAGGGTGGAAATCACGCTCTACCCTGAGTGACTTCCAGAAGACCACACCGCCACCTATTCCAAGGGACTTCACCCCCTGGAAGCAGATGACTGGTTCCGCACTTTGAGAACGACCTGGAAGTTGCCTCGGTGGGAGAGAATGAGAAGGTCCTGTATGCTACCCACTACCTTGCTGGACCCGCAAGAGCTTGGTGGGAGACTACCAAGACCCTCCAGCACGCAGGTCATGTCATTACCTGGGAGGAGTTCAAGGACAAATTCCGCAAGAAGTTCATCTCTAGCGGTCTTATCGAGAGGAAGAAGGATGAGTTCCGTAAGCTAAGGCAGGCAGGAGAGATGTGGTTGGTTACCTGGATGAGTTTACCGATCTTGCTCGGTATGCTCCTGAAGATACCGACACGGAGAAGAAGAAGATGGAGCGTTTTCTGAATGGACTCCATGATGAGATGCAATGTGCCTTGGTTGTCCAGGACTTCCGTGATCTGGAGTCACTTGTGGACAAGGCCATTCAGCTGGAGACCAAGCGCAAGTCCATGTTTGAAGGTCGCAAGAGAGGATGAATATTCAGGAAGGTTCCAGCAGTCAGAAACCCCGCACCTTCCAGCCAGCACCCAAGCCAGTTTATCGACCACCCCCAGCTCCACGTCCCAACTATCCCAACCGTCCCAACAGCAACAACAATGTCCCCCGCCCAAACATCAACAACAACTACCGCCCCAATGGCAACAATCGTCCCGGAGGAAACACCAACACTTTTACCCCTACTGCCAGCGTTGTCTGCTTTGAATGCGGCAACAAGGGTCATTACTCCCGAGACTGCCCCAATCCCAAGAGGAATGCTCCACGCCCCAATGCCCCTGCACCTAATCCTGGACAAGGCCGAAATGGGAATGGAAATGGCAAGAATGCTGCACCCCGTGGCAATGCGGCTGTTGCAAGAGGCCGTCTGAACCACATCAACACTGAAGAAGCCCAGGAAGCGCCAGATGTTGTGCTGGGTACGTTCCTTGTCAACTCAGTACCTGCAACTGTCCTGTTTGATTCTGGTGCTACCCATTCCTTTGTTACCAAGGAGTTTGTTGTTAAGGGAGGTCTAGTCGGGCCTCTTGTCCAAACCCTGCTCATACAAACCCCAGAGTTCCTAGTAGAGACCAAGCTGTTTTGTCCGACGTCTCTCTGAGATCAAAGGAGAAAATTTCCAGCGACCTAATCATTCTAGGAACCCAGGGCATAGATGTCATTCTGGGTATGAATTGGTTAGCAAAGTATCATGGTCGTATCGACTGTGCCAGAAGAGCGTATCTCTCACCACAGACGAAGGAACTGAAGTGGAGTATGCTTCACAAGCCAACGAATCCCAACCCTGCTGTCATGAAGGCATAGCCCAACCAACCTAGATGAGATCCGTGTGGTCCATCTATTCAAGGATGTTTTTCCGAGGAATTGCCTGGTATGCCGCCAGACCGGGATATTGAGTTCGTGATTGAACTTATTCCTGGAACATCCCCTATATCTCAGAAACCCTACCGGATGAATCCAGAAGAACTGGTGGAATTGAAGAAGCAGTTAGCTGATCAGCTCAGTAAAGGTTTGATTCGCCCAAGCGCATCACCTTGGGGATCACCTATCATCTTCGTGGACAAAAGAGACGGTACCACACGCCTGTGTGTGGATTATCGCAAGCTCAATGATGTAACCATCAAGAACAAGTCCCCTGCCCAAGATCGAGGATCTGTTCGATCAGATGAACGGAGCCCGAGTCTTTTCTAAGATCGATCTTCGGACGGGTTACCACCAGTTGAAGATTCGAGAGTCTGACATTCCCAAGACCGCCTTACCACCGGTACGGATTGTTTGAATACACCGTTATGTCCTTTGGCTTGACCAATGCCCCAGCTTATTTCATGAATCTCATGAATAAGATTTTCATGGAGTACCTCGACAAGTTCGTGGTTGTTTCATCGATGATATCCTTATCTACTCCAAGACGGAAGAAGAGCATGCTGAACATCTGCGTTGGTTTTGGAGACCCTCAGAGAACCAAACTGTATGCCAAACTTAGCAAGTGTGAATTTTGGCTAAGTGAAGTGGCATTCCTCGGACATGTTGTGTCTGCAGGAGGAATCTCTGTTGACCCCGAGAAAATCAAAGCCATTCTAGACTGGAAATCACCCACCAGTGTGACGGAAATCCGAAGTTTTCTCGGACTAGCAGGTTATTACCGCAAGTTCGTTGAAGGATTTTCCAGTATAGCCAAACCCATGACCCAGTTGTTGAAGAAAGATAAGAAGTTTGAATGGACCCAGAAGTGTGAAGATAGTTTCCAAGAACTGAAGAAGAGATTGACTTCAGCCCCAATCCTAATCATGCCAGACGTCACCAAGAGTTTCGACGTGTATTGTGATGCTTCACGTCTCGGACTTGGTTGCGTTCTGATGCAAGAAGGGAGAGTTGTGTCGTATCTGTCTCGACAATTGCGACCGCATGAAGGGAATTACCCAACCCATGACCTGGAGTTAGCAGCTGTGGTTTTTGCTTTAAAAAAATGGCGACCCTATCTTGTGGGTCATCGCTGCGAGGTCTATACAGATCACAAAAGCTTGAAGTACATTTTCACTCAGAAGGAGTTGAATCTGAGGCAGAGAAGGTGGATGGAATTGATTAAGGACTATGATGTCGGAATTCATTACCATCCCGGAAAAGCCAATGTGGTAGCCGATGCCCTAAGCCGGAAGCCATGCACCCTGAATACCCTAATCCAAGCAGAGCAGCCAACCTTATTTAAGGAGTTCGAAGATTTCGGACTTGAATTGGTTAGCTATGGATATCTTGCCAACCTGGAGTTAGCCCCAACCCTGTTGGACCAAATCAAAGAAGCCAGAAGGGTCATGAGAGTATTGAAGGTATTAAGAAAAAGGTACCCCTTGATAAAGCACCTGGTTTTGCCATAGATGCTGAAGGAGTTCTGAGATTCAAAGGACGCCTATGTGTGCCCGATGATAAGGAACTTAAAGGTCTAATCCTGAAAGAAGCCCACAATACCCCATACTCGATCCACCCCGGAGGAACCAAGATGTACCAAGATCTTCGTGAGAAGTTTTGGTGGCATGGAATGAAGCGGGAAATTGGATCTTTCGTGGCCAAGTGTGATAATTGTCAGCGAGTCAAAGCAGAGCATCAGCGCCCTGCCGGATTGCTCCAACCCCTCAAGACCCCCGAGTGGAAATGGGATGAAATTGGAATGGATTTTATCACCGGACTTCCTAGGTCAAACCGAGGCCATGACTCAATTTGGGTCATCGTTGATCGGCTGACCAAAGTTGCCCATTTTATCCCCGTCAAGACCACATACACCGGGGCCCAGTTAGCAGATTTATATGTCCCGGATAGTAAGCCTACACGGAGTTCCCCAGAGAATTGTATCTGACAGAGGCACGCAGTTTACCTCACGGTTCTGGAAAGCTCTTCATGAAGCCCTCGGAACACACTTATCTTTCAGCACAGCCTATCACCCCAGACGGAGGACAGACGAGCGAGTAAACCAGATTCTGGAAGATATGCTTCGTGCATGTGTCCTAGCCTATGGCTCTAAATGGGAAGATTGCCTTCCATTTGCAGAGTTTTCCTATAACAATAGTTATCAGTCCAGTCTGCAAATGGCCCCATTTGAAGCACTTTACGGCAAGAAGTGTCGTACACCCTTGAACTGGTCCGAGACCGGAGAAGGAAAAGTGTTTGGACCAGACACCCTCCGAGAAGCCGAGGAGCAAGTCCAACTTATCCGTGAACGTCTCAAAACAGCCCAATCCCGTCAGAAAAGTTATGCTGATTCCAAGCGTCGTGACGTCACTTTTCAACCTGGAGATTTTGTCTATCTTCGGGTGACACCACTCAAAGGGATGCAACGTTTCCATGTCAAAGGAAAGTTGGCACCCAGATATATTGGACCTTTCAAGATTCTTGCCCGTCGCGGAGGGTAGCCTATCAGCTAGAGTTACCCCCAGACTATCGGAATTTCATGATGTCTTCCACATTTCCTGCTCCGGAAGTGTCTTGAAGTTCCTGACCAGCCGACGTTTTCAAGAACATTGACCACCAATCCATCGACCTGAACCATGATCTGACCTACCGCGAGAGACCATTCAAAATTCTCGACGAAGATATTCGTCTCACCCGGAGGAACAAGATCAAGTTTTACAAAGTCCAGTGGACTAATCACTCCGAAGAGGAAGCAACTTGGAACGTGAGGACTATCTTAGAAGCGATTTCCCAACCTCTTTAGCACCTAAGCCTAGACAATCTCGGGACGAGATTTATCCTAAGGGGGGAAGGATCTGTAACGTCCCAAATCTGTAACCCAGTTTTATTAGTCGAAAATGTGGGCCAACAAAAATTTTCTGTTACTTTATGTGTGCTTGCTTATGTTGCTTGCTTGAGTTGTGTTTGTTTGAAATAAAAATTTAAAGAAAAGAAAAGAAACAAAAAAAAACTCCCACATAAAATCATGTGACACAAGTCACACAAATTTCCTCTTATAAAGAAAATCAAATTTTGTTTTCAAAACAAATTCAGAGGGGTGACATGTGATCACTCTCACCTTGTTCTCATATTCTTTCCCTCTCTAAATATATTTCTAAAATTCTTAAATTCAAATTCCAATTCTTTCTTGAACCTTCCCAAAACACAAAATGTGCTATGTTGCACATATCCAAAATTTCTAGCACCACACCAACAATCCCTACTTTGCTTGTGTGAATCAAGTGTGGAATTAAATTCAAGAAAATTGGATTTAATTTTCGTTGAGGCAATTCGTCGAGCACGTGGTAAACACTGCCCGTGTTCATCCTCTACTCCACGAAACCGAGATCAAATCGGTCGATTTGATCGATCCCTGCAAGGTTTGCTTGCTCTACACTCTCTCCTCACTCCCTCAGTCGATCAAGCTAGTAGGAAGCGTGGAGATTGGGTGTGTGGGCTCGTGGCCGTCGCCGGACGCACGCCACCGTGGTGCACGGTGTCGCCGACGAAAATCGCGCGTGCGAGCTGCCCTCTGGCCCAACCCTGCCCCCGTCCACTCCCTCACCTCTCACCGCACGCGACTGAACGGAAAAGACCACTCCCTGATGCCCTGGACGCCGTGCTCCAGTCGCCGTGTCGCCGCTCGCCGAGCTCTGGCCGCGCGTGGACGCCGACCCCATTCCTCACCTCCACGCCACCCCAGCCCGCGTGGCTCGCCGCAGACACGCCCCTGCCACCCAGCAACATCAGGGAACATCCCCGTCGACCCTCGTGGCCTGCAGACGCCGCATCGATCCATCCTCTCCACGGACGCGCCATGGCCGCCGTGCCGTGTCAAGCTCGTTCACGCCGCAGTGCGTGCACCCCCTCTCCCCTACGCCCTAGCTAGGCACCCTAGGGTCGTCGCCGTGCAGCACCGCCCCCACTGGCGTGCTATCTCCCACCCTAGACCCTCCTACGCTCAGTTCACCGCACGCCGTGGTTCGGCTATAAAATGCCCCCGCGCCCGTGCCTCTACGCCTCACCACAGCCCGTCCCAGCATCTCTCCCTCACTCTCCACCCCTCAGTGCACCGCTAGGAGAGCGGTGACGCTGCCCCGCAAGTCCAGGCCGCCTCGAGCGTCCTCGATTCCTCGCCGGAGTTGAGGAAGGAGCCGAGCACGGACAGGTCGTTGCTCGCTTCCCCTCTCCCCTCTCTGGCCTACTCTCGCCTCTCCATTGTGCCCTAGCTCACCCGCCGCAGTTTGCCCGTGTTCTGTGCACAGCAGCGCCGCGGAGGAGTCGCCGGAGTTAGCCCACGGAGGGAGACGCCAAGCACGCCGTCGACGTTTGGAGCCGTCCCAGCACGCGAGACTTGTCCCAGCCGCTTCCCCACTCCCTCCGCCGTCGATTCCGCGCATCTCCGCCACCTCCCGAGCTCTCAGGTGAGCGAATCGCGCCCTCGCCGTCGCCGGAGCCACGGCGCCGCCAGGATTTGGTCGCCGCCGTGCCAGTGCACCTCAGCCGTAGGATTAGAGATCAAGGGTTACGTACCCTTTCGCGTAATCAGTCACTGACCAGTGGACCCCACTCGTCAGTGTTTTAAACTTAAGCGCGCGCGCGAATCGTTTTCCTCTGAGACGCTGACTGGTGGACCCCACCCGTCAGGGATCTCACCTTTATCCAGTTTTTCGAAATTGAATTCTTTTCTGAAGTTCAGTACTGGACTCGGTTTAGAAATTCAATAACTTTAGTTCTAGCAGTCCAAATAAATCAAACTCAATGTTCTGGAAAGTCTATGAAATTCTTTAACTCACCAAAGTGGTCTCTCCATTTAAATAAATAATAAAATGTTATTAAAAATGCTCCAGAAGGTTTAAAACACTAAACCATTTGTTTCTGGAGTTATATAAATCCAAATAACTTGAAACCAATTTTGGTAGCTTTGTATTAGGATCCTTTAGCTCCCCAAATTTTGGTAGAATTATTGAGTAGTATAAAATCCTTAGCCTTTGGTTGAACTTCAGTGCACCCTTCTGCACTAAAACAATTAGTGTGAACTGTTGGTAGATCCAATTGATCTAAAACCAATTTTGTTAGGTCACACTCAACCAAGGTTAGATACCCCTAAAAGGATTTAATTTTTGGAGCAACCAAATTTGTTTGGTAGCTAAAACTTGTTTAAAACCCTTCTGAACTAAAACAGATGTGTAGGGAGTTTTGTAACTCCAAATGATCCCAAACCAATTGGGTGATCTTCTACACACCAGTAGCTATCCATAGAATTTTAGTTTGAATTTTTGTGACAAACATAGATTAAATGGTGAATTAATTAGTGTACAACTAGTTTCTGCCTTAGTTTGAAATTAATTAAATCAAATTTAATTCAATCAATTTGAAACCACCTTGTGTTGCTTGATGTGTGCAGTAGCTATGTGTAGCAATTGTGATGTTGTGATGATGCTTGAGTTAGTATAGTATTTTTTGTATCGCTTGTTTGACGTTAGACGAAAACGCTGCCGGAGTCTTCGAGGAAGGGGAGTACTTTGATCAGCAGGAAACAAGACCCGAGAACTTTGCTGAGCAAGGCAAGCTACTTCACTGAGCTTGCATTTATATACCTCTATTTTGTCTCAAGAGTTGTTCAAAGGAAACAATGAGTTTTGGAACCCCCCCCCCCCCTTTTTTACAAACTACCGGAAAAAACTATTTTGCCACCTTGTGTAGGAGTATAAGGTAGTTATTTAAAACTATAGGATGGGAAAAACATGTTTTCTTGAAACTCCTTTGAAAGTACTTGGATAGACCTGCGGAAGGTCGGTGCTCAGTTAAAGAAGGATGGTGTTGTTTTGCGAAAAATGCACATTGTGTCCTAGTACTATGACTACCAGCCGATAACCTGTGCGACCACATTTACCCACATATGGGCAAGGGCGTAGTCATATAATTTGCTCGTGTTAGTACTGGATACCTCAACAACGAGGATGACCTCGTTCCATGAGGGGATGGTCTGAGGACCTACCCCCTGACCTGGGTCCTCTTCATTGTAGTCTACCGGAAGCCGGTATGAGCGTGTCGGAGGAAGAGGATTGAAGGGCTCCTTGGGTCCGCCGGGCAGAACTACGAGTCCCCACACTTAGTTTCTGAGGATTTGAGTGTCGGTGGAAAGTGTCGTAGCGGCAGGGTCCTATACTAGCATGAGCAAAGGACAGGCTATGGCCGGGAACTCAACTTCGCATACCTCCGGTATGGCGGGACGTGGCTGACACGATGAGTGACCGGATGGGTGTGTGGGAAAAGCGTACTACCTCTGCAGAGGGTAAAACTATTCGAATAGCCGAGTCCTCGGATACGGACAGTTGGAAGGCTGTCCTAAGACCATGTGCAAGTTTTGATAAAAGTTTTATAAAGCGTTGAGTTTGAAAGGAAACTGAGATGGAAAAGGTTGCTTACCTGTACCAATGAGTTGGTGCAAGGTGGTGAAGGGTTTGGAACCCTGATGAGATTTGGTCGGACAGGAAGGATTTTTCGGGAAAAATAGCTAAAGTGGTGTTTTCTCAAAGGATGGTTATAAACTTCGTCTCACCCCTTTTCAGTAAGGATTTGAGAGTTTTCACATAAAAGTTTTTTTAAAAATAAAACTAGTTAGTGCTTACTCTAGTTGGGGTAGTTTGCGAGTACAATCAAATGTACTCATATTGGTTTCGTCCCTGGCTATTGTCTTAGCCAGATTTCGAGGAACCCTGCGTTGAAGAGGAGTTTGGCGACGTCTATGCGAACTAAGATCTTCATAAGTCAGCTGCCTGTCGGGTGTTGTCGAGTTGGTTTAGCCCTACTACCGTAGCTTCCGCTGAATAAAGATGGTTTGGCCCTTGAAGGCACCTATGTATAATTAGGCCTGTATGGCCAGGTTTGTAAGACTTTAAACTCGGTATTGTATGGATGTAAACTTTGATATTCAGTTCGGATTATGTGCAACGACAGACTGATCACGGGATCGTTGTGTTAAGCATAATCGGGTATTTCGGACGGTTAGTCGGGGTCCACAGGGATTGCTTGATACGTCTCCAACGTATCTATAATTTCTGATGTTCCATGGTTTATTATGCCATTGTTACATGTTTATTTACTTTATAGCAGTTTTATGCATTTTCTGGGACAAACCTATTAACAAGATGCCACAGTGTCAGTTCTGTTTTCTGCTGTTTTTGTATTTCAGAAAAGTTGTTCTGGAAATATTCTCGGAATTGGACGAAACAAAAGCCCAGGTCCCTATTTTTCTGTCACGTACACGGATGTTCGAAGGGAGTCAACGAAGGGGGACCGAGGGCGGCGCCACACCATGCCACGCGCGGCCCCACCTTCTGCCACGCCGCCGTGGTGTGGGCACCCCTGGGTCTCCACCGACGTCGCCCGCTTTATAAATACATCTATTCGGGGAAAACCCTAAATCACCCGAGTCATATTCCACAAAAGTCTCTAGAGCGACGCCGCCGTCAACCCTAACTCGGGAGGGTTCTGAAGTCTTCCCGGCACAAACCTTGAGCACAAAACCCTGCCATTTGTGTCCACCATAATATTACTATAATGTGGTTTTTCTGCCATTCCAAGTAAATACTTCTTGTGCTACCTTTAAACTATTCAGAAACTATTATCTCTTATTTGTGTCAATGTTTTATAGCTCATGAGGAAGTTATGTGGAGTTGTCTCTATCAACCTTATCTCATTTACTCATAACAGACTTTCACCAATGGACTAGTGGCATATACATCCGCTTATCCAATAACTTTGCAAAAGAGCTGGCAATTGGGGTGCCCAGTCCCAATTAATTACAACTATAACGCTGAATTCTTTTCACAGTTTGTGCCAGATTTATCAGAAGCAAATTTCAAAGTGTTAAAACATTTATCAAATTAGGCACTCCTCCATGGTTTGGTTTGGTGGGAAGGCACCCGAGGATTCGGTTAGCCATGGCTTGTGTAAGCAAAGGTTGGGAGGAGTGTTACCAATTTATAAAATATGCATGTGTAAACAAAAGAGAAGAGGGATGATCTACCCTTGGGTAGAAATAACGTCCTTCATGGGAGCCGCTCTTGAAAGTCTGGGCTGACAAGGGGGATGGGTGCCCACTGCCATTCGTTGACAACAACAAACATCTCTCAAAAACTTACTTTATGCTTCTTATGATTTCAAAAACTTAAAAAGCTCTGAACTGATTTAATCACTGCTTCCCTTGCGAAGGGCCTTTCTTTTACTTTATGTTGAGTCAGTTACCCACTTCTTTCTATCTCAGAAGCAACACTTGTGTCAACTTTGTGTGCATCAATTCTTATATGCTTACTTATTGCACTTGTTATATTACTTTGTGTTGACAATTCCATGAGATATACATGTTGAAAGTTGAAAGCAATTGCTGAAACTTAAATCTTCCTATGTGTTGCTTCAATGCCTTTTACTTAGAATCTATTGCTTTATGAGTTTAACTCTTATGCAAAACTTTTTGATGCTTGTCTTGAAGTACTATTCATGAAAAGTTTTTGCTTATATGATTCAGTTGTTTACTCTTTATTATTTGTTTAGCAAACTATAGTCCATTGCCTTGAGTCACTTCATTCATGAATGAGCCTTGCAATATTATTTGATCAAGATTGTGTGGAAAGCATGTCTCCTCAGAAATTATTTTGTTGTTATCGTTTTACCTACTCGAGGACGAGTAGAACTAAGCTTGGGGATGCTTGATACGTCTCCAACGTTCTATAATTTCTGATGTTCCATGGTTATTTTATGCAATTGTTACATGTTTTATTTACACTTTATAGCATTTTTATGCATTTTCTGGGACAAACCTATTAACAGATGCCACAGTGTCAGTTCCTGTTTTCTGCTGTTTTTGTATTTCAGAAAAGTGTTTGGAAATATTCTCGGAATTGGACGAAACAAAAGCCCAGGTCCCTATTTTCTGTCACGTCGGAGTTGTTCGAAGGAGACACGAAGGGGACCGAGGAGGCGCCAACCATGCCTCGCGGCGGCCACCTTCTGCCACGCGCCACGGTGGTGTGGGCCCTCGGGTCTCCACCGACGTCGCCCCTTAGCCTATAAAATACATCTATTCGGGAAAACCCTAAAACCCCGAGTCATATTCCACAAAAAGTTCTAGAGCCGCCGCCGCCGTCAACCTAACTCGGGAGGGTTCTGAAGCTCTTCCGGCACCCTTCCGGAGAGGGGAATCATCATCGGAGTGCTCTACATCGCCATGCCTGCCTTCGGAGTGATGTGTGAGTAGTTCATCCTTGGACTATGGGTCCTTAGCAGTAGCTAGATGGTTGTCTTCTCCTCTTGTGCCATCATGTTTAGATCTTGTGAGCTACCTATCATGATCAAGATCATCTTATTGTAATGCTACATGTTGTGTTTGCTGGGATCGATGAATTATTGATACTATGTCAAGTTGAATATTGAATTATCGTCTATGTTATATACGATCTTGCATGCTCCGTTGCTTGTTGATACTCTGGCCAAATTGATGCTTGTGACTCCAAGAGGGAGTATTTAGCTAGATAGTGGGTCATGCCTCCATTTAATCTGGGACAGTGACAGAAAGTTCTAAGTTTGTGGATGTGATGTTGCCACTAGGGGTAAAACAGCGATGCTTTGTCTAAGGATAATTGTGTTGCTTACATTATGCACTTTACTTAATGCAGTAGTCTGTTGCTTGCAACTCATACTGAAGGGGTACGGATGTTAACCTGAAGGGGACTATTTAGGCACAGATGCATGCTGGATAGCGGTCTGTGTACCATGTTGTAATGCCCAATTAAATCTCATAGTAGACACTACTTGCACATGCATTATTATTATGCACTTTATATATTGTCAATTGCCAGCTGTAATTTGTTTACCAGCATGTTAGTTATCTTATGGAGAGACACCACTAGTGAACTGTGGACCCTGGTCCATTCTTTTACATTGATAATACAACCTACTGCAATCATTGTTTTCTTTCATTCTCTGCAAACAAACATCATTTTCACACTATACGTCTAATCCTTTTTTTCAGCAAGCCGGGTGGTGAGATTGACAACCTCACTGTTAAGTTGGGGCAAAGCATTTTGGTTGTGTTGTGTGCAGATTCCAAGTCAACCGCCAGGACCTCCCCTACTCACCAGCACTTTTTTTGGCACCATTGTCAGCAGAGGAAGCACTCCCATCCATCAACATTTTTCTGGCGCCGTTGACACCTTCAGAAGTGTCTTCATCTACTACTGGTTCGATAACCTCGGTTTCATACTGAGGGAAACTTGCCGCTGACTCATCATACCTTCCTCTTGGGGTTCCAACGAACGTGTGACTTTCACGTCATCAAGCACGTTTTCTGGCGCCGTTGCCGGGGAGATCAAACCTTCTGCAAGGGGAGTCTCTCACTTCCAATCTCTTTACTTTGTTATTGTCTTGCTTGTTTTATTTTTATTTTGTCTTGTTTGCTTCTCTTTATCAAAAACACAAAAATTAGTTACTTGCATTTATTTTGTTATTTCGCTTTTGTTTTATTTTTTTGCTAAAATGAGTAGTCCTGAAGTTGAAGTTCGTTAGTTTAAGCGACAAGGAGGAGAAAGTTTGAAAGATGCTTGGTATAGGATATGTGATGCTCATCGTAGATGTACAAAAAATATTCTACCTTGATCTTCTTAGGAATTTTTATGTTGGTATCACTAGTTGGTATATGGTATGTTCTAGACACTCTTACATGGGGTAATTTTCTGGGTACTTCTACTTTGGAAGCTTGCAACTTAATTGAAAGTTTGGTAGGGATACCACCACCTACTAAAGATATTAAAATGAGATCACTCTAGAAGATGTTATCGAGTCCGCCCAACCTTTTTTTTGCGTCGACAAAAAGGACAGGCCTAGTCCGCCCCTGTCCGCCTTGGTGCCAGTGCGCCAACGGCATGAACATCGAGTCCGCCCGACCTTTTTTTCCCCAACTAACCAGGCCCTATATGGGCCTTTTTCATTGATAGATAGGGGAGGTGGGCCACAAAACGGCATGTTTACATAATATTTTTCCAAAACATTTTAAAAAAAAAGACTAAATATTTTGCCCTTCGCGGGCCTCTACTTGTTCTTCTTGTCGTCCTCATCATCCTCATCGAGGATGATGTACGGAGGGCTCCTGCCAGAGGTGCGTCGGGGTCCGCCACGGGTGGGACGACGGCCGGGCGGCGTGGGCGGTCTCCTGCGCCTCCTCCGCCTCCACTGGGAGGGGCGGTGCCCTCGGGACCTCCCAGACGCCGCTTGGAAGACCCAGCGCTGCCTAGCAGGCCTTCTGGTAGCGGAGGCGCCGGTGGCAGGGTCCACGTCCATGGCTGTACCATGGCTCCTCCCAGGACCGCCGCCTGCTGCGCCGCCGCCGTCCTGCTCCCGGGCGACGTCGGCGAGGACGATGGCCCAGCGCTTGGCCTCGTCCTCAGCCATCTGCCTGAGTGAGGCCTCCTTCACGGCCTGGAGCTTGGAGTCGGCTCCTCCTCCGTCTTCACGCGCTGCGGCGGCGGTGGCGGAGACCCAGTCCGCAGGGCGCGCGGCACTGGCGGGCATCGCGGCGCCGTGTATGCGGTGGCGGTGACCACCGCCCAGATGGCCGCGAAGGCGAGGTTGTGTACAGGGCCTGCCGCCGCAGGCTGTGTTCGTCGCGGAACCACTCCCAGACCAGTTGTGTGTTGTGCGGGTTCAGGGGGGAGGCGGCGGTGCCGCGCGATCTCCGCATCCCGTGCCGCTCGCTCGCCGGCATCGGGGGCACAGGGATCCGCTGTGGGTTCAGATGCCAATGCTCGGGGAGCTTGACATCTGGCCACGGCAGCGGCGTCGCGTGGTTCCAGTACCACTCGCAGTTCTCCTTGCGCACGTACACGCGCTCGCGCAACGCCGCGCCGGCGGCGTGTGAGCTGGAAGACGGCGGGAGCGGCGCCGGCGCACGCTCAGGGGAAGGGGAAGGGGATGGCGTGGGGGGGATGGGTGCGCAGGCGGCGACGGCGGCCAGAGGAGGACCCCGCCTCGTGGTCGTTCTTGGCCTTGCCGAAACCGGCGCGGGCATCGCGGCGAGCTGGGCGGTGGGAGGTGGGAGGGCTAGGGTTTGGTCGCCGGAGAGGGAGCGGTGGGGAGTGAAGTGTGTGAGTGGGTGGGTGGGGGATGCCGTCCCTATCCCTGGCATTAAAATGACTGGGCCTGGGGAGGCTGGACGGCGCTGGGTGGCTGCCAAGTAGTGTGATAGCCTTTGGTAGTTCCTGCGTGGATAAAAGTAAACGGGGTTAGGTTGAGACTCCAAGTGCAGAGTGTGTAGTAAGTGGAAGACGTGTTTTCCCACGAGGGGTGACTCGAGGGTTTAATATCGAACTCTCGGAGAATCAGTAGTGAAAGATTTATCTTCTTATCCTTCTTTTGGTTACTTACAAAACAAAGTAAATGTTTTGGTCCTCAACCTCACATGTGGTTGTCAAGCACAAGGTGTAAGAATGATATCAAGATAATATGCAATGCAAACAAGAAATAAATATGCAATGGTGGTAAATAATATGCAAGGATGGTGATAACAATGATAAATGATATTTTTGTGTTTTATATGATGTATGCAAGATGTAAAAGTGTTTTGTATTTTCGGATTTTTGAATGGCAGAAAATGGAAAAGTGGCAAAAGTTGTTGGAAATGTGATTCTTATGATTAAAAATGGACCGGGGTTCATGGTTTCACAAATGCACTCTCTCTTTAATAAAGTGGTAGACAATGGAACACTAGAGTTGACATATGAGATTGCAACACAAAAGTTTAGTGACAAGTGACTAATTATATGGGCATCACGTCCTAACATAGAGACATTTTGTTTATTAGTCTCACTTATACTCCGCCAAGATGCGAACTAAATCATAACACCACAGTAATTAAGATGACTCAGAGTATAGCTTTAAGTTCCATGACATGAAGTTAAAATAAGAACATGCTAGATCTAGTCACGGAGAAGTGACATGGTCACCCACAACCCCTGTAGCAAGGTATTTTCTTTATCCATAGTGAGGCAACAAAGTAAGATAAACGTACCCAAGTGGATCGCGGAACTATCTCTCACGTTCACCGCACTAGCCACCTCGTTACTCCAACGAATACACACATCACCCACACACGCTCTCATAAACATGCTTGATCAAAACAAGTAAATAGGAACGGGGTACATAATATGCATCTATATTCATAACTAAAACAAAACATTTGCAATTTCAAACATATATTAACTCATAAAAAGATCCACCACATAGGTATTACAAAGATGACCGTAATCATTTTCAGCAGCTCATACAGTGCTAATTAGTGAAGCTCAAAGAGAGGAGAGATACATAAGTTACTTTCATAAACCCATAGTCTAGAGGTGGACTACTCCCTCTTCATCATGAAGACGGTGGAGAAATCGTTGGAGAAGATGGAGACCACGTCGGCAGCGCACCACCGGAGTTTTCCCCTTCCAATCTGCAGCTCCAGGTCTCTGTTTCGGTGTTTCTGTGTTTCGGCGGCGCTCCCTCCAGAGAACGCCGGGGGACTTTTTATATAGGCGTTTTTAGGTCAAGACGAAGTTGGTGGAGAAAAGATCGACGGCAACGAAGCCACGAGGCTCCAGATGGTGGGTCCCACGCGACCCTGTACCTGGCCGCGTGGCCCCCCCTCTTTTGGACCTCGGGACTCCGCTTGTTTGCTTCCTTCGCCCCAAGTCTTTTTCCGTCCAAATATTAACGCTCGTAAATTTGCAGGTCATTTGGATGTCGTTTGGATCCTGAAACATTAAAATAAAGAAATATGTTTTCTGCCTGCGCAGGGTTAATTCTATAAAAATAGGAAATAAATATAATATTCCCAAAAATCATTATAAAACATTGATATAACCTTATATGATGCAAAATGATTGGAATACAAGTAATATAGTGCAAAGTTCATGTATGCATTTTACATGCATCAGTACGATGGTAATCTCACTCGTTGCCTTTTGCCCACGGGCTCACGCATAGTCAATACTTGTCCTGGCGTGCACCCGTAGAGCTTGACTTTTGACCTCATAGTAGACACTGATCCGTACTCACTCCTCAGCTAAACCAGATCTTAGCGGAGGTATATCTTCTCAAAAGTATCAATCGCTGAGGTCCAAACTTGGCCTGATTAATGGAAAGTTTCTATTTACAAACCTTGAATACGGTAGAGGGTAGACAATTTGAGTCATAAACTCGAAATTCCGGTCTTTGGTACACTATGATTGAAAATTTCCTTATGTTCTCAACCACATGTCTTTTTTAAAGAATCTCAAGCTAGATAATTTGCTACTCTCACTGATTGAGATGACCCACATGTCATATATGTTTTACCTCCCCTCTTTGTCCAGTCCCTCCTCTCTCTTTCTCTTTCTCATCCATTATCGATTTTTCCCTTTCTTTCTGCCCTTGTACGCCCGTTCTTCCTTGTACTTTTGCTTGAATTTTCCATGCGCATTGCCTCAATTGGCGACCACCATGGCATTTCTCCTCGCGCCACCCATTGCACCATTCGAGTAGTATAGAGGCGCGCCATGGACAAACCACGACCTGCTCGAAGAGGGCGTAGGTCTGCTAGGACGCGACAGCCACCGCATCAGCTCGGGTGGACTGTGTCGACCTCCTCGGATTGTGGTGGCCCGCTCGGTGACCGCGACCTTGTTTTCTTTGTGCAATCGTTGGCCGACCACCTTCAGCCCCATTGCACATATCTCCTCCAGGCTCAGCTCTTCTTGGGCCGCACCGAGCTGTCGGCGTGTTCATGTACATCATAGCCCGGTGTTGAGCGGCAAGCGTGCAATGGAGACACGCGCGTATCAAAGTAGCAAAGGTTGTACATACGAGTAAATATCCCTCTATTCCACAATGTAATATGTTTAAGCATCTGTCTACATTCACATGTACGCAAATGTATTTAGACACATTGCATGTGTATGTTTATCCATTTTAGCATGCATGTAGACAACATGTGAAATATCTAAAACATCTTACTTTTAGAAATGGAGGGAGTATTATTTATATGTTTCGACTAGGTTTTAACATTTTGGCGTTTTAAAAGCTGGGTGTAATTGACATACTGATACTAATATATTCCTTTTATAAAGAAACAGCTTGCAAACGAGAACATCTTATCTCGCTAATTATCTGTTGCTTTGAGAGCAGGGTGCCAGGAGAATCTGAACCGTTGGTCCACATAAACAGCTCCTCTAATTAAGAGACGGTTGCAACTTGCGACCCACGGGCCAGAGTATACAACAGAGCGCCAGAAGGCCCAGAACGGCTCCTGTGATCCGGGACCGGGAGATGACGGCCCGCCGTCTAACGCGTGACGATGAGCTGGCCTGTGGCGGACAGGCGCCTCGTGGGCCGGTGGTGAGGCCGAGTTCGAGACGGGCCCGGGAGACAGCGGCACAGTGTCGCAACGGGGATCCATGGCAACAGAGGAAGAAGGTGCCATTGCCGGCTCCGTTCATCGCACTTGCAGAACCCTGAGACCATCTCCAACAGGTGCCCAATGAGCCGACGCTGTATAAATATTTTGCAGCGCCGAAATAGACGTTTGACGCGCCGTGCGCAGGTTTCGCTTTAGCAGACGCGTTAAAAAATAGCGCGAAATCGGGTCGCTTCAGCGGCCGCGCTAAACTAGCGCGCCACAAACCTAATCCACTCGTCGGTTCCAACGAAAACGAATCAAAATTGCACTGGAAATAGAAACTATATTCGACTCCGACGAACACGAAGACGAACAGACGAACACGAACAGTACACGAACACGAACACACGCACGTACACACCTACACACGAACACACGCACCTAGATCTAACCTAGAAGACACGCACCTAAACACCTACACACGAACACTCACGCCGGATCTAGAAGTCCCACTCGGAGTCGGAGGAGTAGAAATCCGAGTCGGAGTTCGTCGCGTCGGAGACGTCGTCCTGAAGCGCCTGCCACATCTCGTGGCTGACGGCCACAGGCGCGGCCCCGCGCGCCAGTTCCTCCTCCGCCAGCGTCTTTTCGCCCGCCTCTCCTGCCGGTCGTCGTGGAGCTTGGCCCGCCGCTCGGGCCGCTCCGCCGCCCTGGTGTTCCAGAGCTCGAACTCGTCGCGCATCTCATCCGGGTGCGCCCGGGTACCACGCCTGCACGGCGAGTCTGTCGCGCTCTTCGACGAGGTCGAGTGTCGCGCGAAGGCGGAGTACGCGGCGGTCCTCGGCG
Organism: Poa pratensis; assembly: GCA_947311845.1. Taxonomy (NCBI): domain Eukaryota; kingdom Viridiplantae; phylum Streptophyta; class Magnoliopsida; order Poales; family Poaceae; genus Poa; species Poa pratensis. The sequence goes on from CAMZMU010000039.1 coordinate 38,061,378, forward strand.
GTTGACCATGGCCGGCGCAGGCGCCAGGTTTGCCGCCTCCTGGGCGCTGCGGCAGTCTTGGAAGTTCATTGTCGCAGCGTGCGGCGAGCCGCCACGCCGCCGCGTCGTACGCGCGGGCGGCCGCGTAGGCGGACTGGAAGGTCCCGAGCGGGACGCGCGTGTCGGCGGAGCGGATCTCCGCGCTGAAGGTCCCGTTGGGGCGCCGGCGGGCGCCGCGGTAGCCGGATTGGGAGCGGCGCGCGCGGCATCGTGGCGAGGAAGGGAGAGGAAAAGCGATGGCTGGATTCAGAGCGGTGGCGCGAGAGGGGAAGGGAGAGGAAAAGCGGTTGCGCTGGCGCGTGGATTTAGAGCGCGCTGGACGCGGGGCGGTCTATATAGCGCCAAATCTAGCGCTTTGGCCAGCGCGCCCTTTTTTCCCGCGCTTGCTGGAGCAGCCGAAATGGCACCGCGCGCGGTCTAAATTGGACGTCTGTTGGAGATGCTCTGACGATGGAGCGCGACTGTGCAACCATGTGCCTACACATATGCTTCGATTTTTTGTACGTGTTGCTCGAAAAGGTATATGTTGCTTATGCGCTGGACGGTTGAAGCTTCATTTTGTACGCACTTGCTTCTCGGTGCGCGCCGGCACGCGCACGCCGTGGTTTGACCGATGGTGCCGAAGATGGAGTGTCGGCGAGCAAGCCCAACAGCATGCAGCGCAAAGCAGCAGCAACGAGCTTCCAGCTCGCGCATCGTCTCAAGTCTATGATCAATATTCATATTTTTAGATAAAAGGCAGATGCCCAACTTTGAATTAACAAAGCCAGCGAGATTCAATACGGATACAGTGCTGCGGCGTACAGCTTAGCCAAATGTAACAAGTGCTGCGGCATACAACTTAGCCAACATAAAGGAAGCTACAGAGCTAAAGGTAGAGGAGGAAGATCATCCGGTCCTGCTCGGAAGACAGGCCGAGTGTAGCTCCCTAAGCTTTGCGACCAGCCATCTTGCGCCCTCCTTGTCCAGATGCTTGAGAGGAGGGATCCATGCCTGCATAAAAATCATGGATTTGTATATGATGTCAGCTGGGTGGTTAACACACTTTCGCTCGATAGTGAGCTTGTTTCTCACAATCCAAAGCGCCCAAGCTTGGGCTAGAAAAGCAAGCCAAATAAGTCTGCGAGCCCGACCCGTAAAGGTGTTCAAAATAGCAAAGAATTGAGCAAAATTATGCGGGCACCAGTCACACCAAGAGTCTGACGAAGGACCGCCCACATAAAAACAGCAGGCGAGCAGTGGAAGAACATATGAGCGGCATCCTCAACTTCCCCGCACAGGGCACACTTGCCACGGAAGGCCCCTGCCTTGTGGCAAGCTGAGAGCCAGACGGTAAACGGTCAAGGATAAGTTGCCAGGAGAAAATTCTAATTTTAGAGGGATCTTGGCCTTCCAAACTTCTTTGAAGTGAGCCACCGACGCACCTGCGGTCAACTTTCTATATATGGAATTGACAGAGAAGGCGCCGTCGCCTCCAAAGTCCAAGAGATCCTATCATGCTACTCAACCAGGCTGACCGTGTTGATAACCTCAACAAGCTCAATCCATTGGTTAAAACCTGCCTCGTCTAGCGATCTTCTAAAACGACAATCACCATTAACCGCTCGAGCAACTGAAATAGACTCGTCTTCACACACACTGAAGAGACGAGGAAACCGATGACACAAAGGGCCCTCCCCAGTCCACCAGTCCCTCCAAAACTGTGTTTTCTGCCCATTGCGGACCGCATGCCTAGCGCCAAGTTTGAAAATGTGCTTAATCTTGTGGAGGCTTTTCCAGAACTGCGACCCCCTCGGTCCGAGCTCGTGAAAATGTCTCCAGACTGCGTGTACTTGGCACGGATGATAAGTGCCCAGATAGAGTTATCCATTTGATAGATTTTCCAAATCCACTTGAGCATCAGGGTAACATTCATTTGACGGGAGTTCAGCAGGCCAAGGCCTCCACAATCTTTAGGTCTACACATAACTGGCCAGTTAACCATATGATATTTCCTCTTGGTACCCGCTCCTTCCCAAAAGAAGCGAGATCTGTGAGAGTCAAACTGGGCATGAACCCCTTCCCCAAGAAGAAACAGTCCCATGGCAAACATAGGCAGACTGGCAAGGCAGGAATTGGATAAAACTAGTCTACCCCCGAGGAAAGGAACCTACCAATCCAGGGTTCGACTCTGTCCGCAAGTTTCTGAACAAGGAATGCCCATTGATTCGCTGTGAGTTTCTTGTCTGAAATCGGCAGCCCAAGGTAGATAAAGGGAAGGAGCCTAGCTTGCAGTTCAGCTGCCGAGCTACACTGATACACACTTCGGGTTGCTGGTCTAAAACAAAGACCTCACTCTTGTGATAATTTATTTTCAATCCCGACATGTGTTCAAAGCACATAAGCAGGAATTTAAGGTTAGCAATGTCCAGGGCATTGTTCTGAATCAGAATGATGGTGTCATCCGCGTACTGGAGGTGAGTGATTCCCCCTGGAATGATGGTGTCATATATTTATATTTGAGGCCGCTAATTGATCTCATGGCAGTACTACTGTGCTCCTGAACTACTAGTGTGTGGTTGTTGTCTGATCTGCATGCTGCCGTCTACTTACTGGCCATCTCATCTTCAATAGTTTTTAAACGAGAACATCTTATCTCCTAATACTGGTATTCATTATCCTTTTGCGATGCTTCTATTTGCCTCTGCTACGTGATGCTTTGCTGGCTTCAAAGGACATGACGCACTGCAACATGTATACATCTCTCTTGATGAAGACGAGTTGTGTTCTGTTGATCCTTTCAAATGGAGCAAATGGAAGGGGTGAAAAGCCAAGCTGTCCTTTATGCTTGACGAACAGCTGGTTCTGATGCTCCTTCATATTGGGCATTCCAAAAGTCAGAAGCACTGAACTGTCTGAACAATCTTACAAAATGAGAAAATCCGAAAGAACAGATCGCTGCGTTAGTTTAGTATTACTCCGGCAGCTTCGCACGCATCATACTTCCATAACCTATGCATAATCTTACGATGTGGAAAAGTTAAATCACAAACAAAACAGCATATAGCAAACTAAAATGTTCAAGCCCAAACCATTTCGCCTCCTCACACGCTGAAGCTGCAACCATATCCGATTTCTCTTCTCCTCTTCGTCTTCTACCTCCAGCCCATAGCATGCCGCGGAGACATCAGAGGATAGACAGGGCAAGCAGGGATGGCAACGCGGTCTATGACACGGGGAGCTCGCTGTACGACTCGTACGAGCTGGCCTCCCTGAACCGGATCCTGGACCGGCACCTCGCCGACGCCGGGCCGCCGTCTCCTGACGATGAGACCTCGCCGAAGGGAACCTCCGGAGAGCCGCCCGTCGTGATGGAGGGGAAGAACAAGCAGCAGGTGGTGGCGTTCGGGGCCCGCCGGAAGGTGACGCTGAGGGCTCTCTTCAGGGGAGTGGCCTCGTGGGCGGTCAGGCCGACGCAGCCGCGCGCGTGCACCTGTGTCGGTGTAGCTCCGGCCTCCGGCTAGGAGTTCCGAAGCTGTATTGACGTCGATCCATCCTGATCTTCTGTTCTTACAAGTTCGCTCCATGCAGGCCCTGGCTCGATGGTTTTGGCTGGCCGACGCGGTTTGCTCTGTAAATTCTGTCCTTCTGTTGTACAGTTTGTTGCTCATGGAGGAGCTAGATCTGCAATGAGCGTGGCCTCTGTTGTTTTGCTTTTTTCAAAAGGGCTTCTGTCTGTGTAGGCATATGTTATTTCTCTTGCAGCATTACGGTTTGGATTGGTTGAACTAAGATGCACTTGATGAAAAAAACTTGTGTGTGTTCCTCCGGATACTCGCAATGAATTTCAGTCTGCTGTGTGTTTTTAAGAAGATTTTTGTGGTTTGTAGGAGAATTTCTGTGATTGTTTTTTTTTGTAGGGGAACCATGTGACATTGCTGTTTTTTTTTTTTGAGGATATTGTGACATTGCTGGTAAACCACGAGTCTTCTCACGGGCCCTAAAACTGAATTGCGCGTTGTGAGAGGCTGGACTTTCATTGGCTCTTCATATTGGGCCGAAAAAGACAATCGCCCAGCTAACGAACGGCTCCCCTATCCAGCCATGGCAACGCAGCGCAGACATCCTGGTATTTAGTCCCACCTCGCTGCCGCAACATGATTGCGAGGGAGGAGCAGCCTACATATACAGCATCCCTGCCAACCTTGCAACATACTTACCTGGATGGGGTCAACGGACGATCAATAAGGTCCGTGGCCTAGGCCAATGGCCCACATTGCACTTTGTAGGGTGCGCTGGCTTACCATCTCCTACGGGGAGAATGGACATCATAATTTGTGATAGAGGGGGTACGCGTCCGCGCGGCCCCTGCCAAAATAAATTTTAATGTTTAAGCGCGCGTTAAACAGCTTGGTGATGGAAGGGAAGAAAACTGCTGCAAGTAAATAGTCCAGTTTGCTGAACCTGGTGTGCAATGAGGTCATGTTCTGGACCTGCAGACCCTTTGCTAAATTGTTTCAGCTTCTTTGGTCGAATCACATATGCAGATGAACCGATCATGGAAGAACATTTGCAGAGTTCTTCAGCAAACAAAGCTTTGCTGAGTTCTGCCCACCGTTTTTTATGCCCCTGCTAATTTTTATGTTCACCATGCATAAAACATGTTCATCTCCCGGACGGTAAAACGTGCACTACATGCTGAGCTCATCGATCAGATTACTTCCACTTGGCAAAGCAACTGAAGAATAAAGTTTCTATAAATTTCAGACTGCAGTAGGCAGTAGCAGCGAGAAGTTTTGACTGAAATGAGTTTCGAACACTCTGTTATCTGAACCAGCTTCACTACCAACCAAACAATATCTATGAGATGACCCAGAACAACCGATACTTGTCTTCACAGAGCAAAACAAGAAGACAACTCGTTCATCAAAATCACACTCGAACTTCCCCGGATCACGACGAGCTCCTACTATCAGAGCGAGCGCTTGCAGCTTCCAATGCCAGCTCAGTACGTCCGACGTCGCCCGGACTAGGAAAGGCTATCGGTCTTCACGCCGAGCGTCCGTCTTGGTGCCTGCGGAGTCTTTGCGGGGTTCGCCGGCTTCACCTTCTGCTGCAGAGGCCCTGAAAAGAGAGGTGGTGCCCAATCGATCATCCTCATTACACTACCTGAATCAGAAGATCTGCGGTTCGTGAAACGAAACCAGAGATTGCCGCATTGTACGTACCTGCTTGTTTGGAGTTGGACGCCTTGCCGTCCGCCTTCTTTGCCGACGTCGGCGGCTTCTTGCCGTCGCTGCTATCAGGCATCACCCGCACGGTGCCGTTCGACGCATGCTCCGGCGACATCGCCCCGATGCCGTTCTCGTCACCGTACAGCGAGTTCCCTTCGCTTCCCGAGTCCGTGGCCAGCTTGTCCTTGGCGTGCCGCAGGGCGGTGGTCTTCTCCCTCTCCACGACCCTGTACGCGAACATTTGGAACGGCACGTCCGAGACGCGACCCCCCTCGCCTCGCTGCCACGCAGGGAGCCTCCTCAGCAGCTGCATCTCCACGTCCAGGTAGTCCACGGGTGGCGCCATGGGCGCGTCGGCCTGCTGCTGCTGCTCCGGGTTCATGACCAGGAACCGCTTCACGTAGCGGAGCACGCGGCAGACGGAGGAGAACCCTGGCCGCTGCGCCGGGTCGGCGTGCCTGCACCTCTTCGTCAGGGCGGTCAGGTACTTGGGCGTCTGGAACGGGAACAGCGGCCGCTCGCCGGCGCGGATGTTCTTGCTCGTCTTGTCGCCCTGCAGGTGGTTGTCCTCGAACGGTACCTTGCCGGTCAGCAGCTCGAAGCAGATCATCGCGAAACTGTACACGTCGGCCTTTTCGGTGCACCGGACATACGCGTCCGCGACCTCTGTCTTGAGCACCTCCGGTGCATGCCAGATGCAGCTGTTGTCTTCACCATTAGCAGACGCTTTTGATCCGGTCTTGACGCCGGAATGCCCGAACCCAGTGACCTTGACCTGCACGTAGCCGCCCTCGGGTTGCCGCGGCTTGACGAGCACGTTGAACGGGTTCAGACCGCCGTGGTAGATGCCCTTGGCGTGCAGGTACTCCATCCCGCGCGCGATTTGCAGCATGATGTCCACGGCGACTACGAGCGAGAACGGTGTCCGCCGCCGTGGACAGCTTACCTCCTTGATGTAGCTCCCTAGGTCCTTGGCCATGAGCTGGTCCATGACGATGAAGTACTCCTTCCTCTCCTCGTCGTGGAAGCAGTGGATGGCATGCGCGACGCAGGGGTGCGCCACCGAGGACAGGAGCGCGACCTCGGCGGCGACCGCCTCGCCGTCCCCGATGATATGCTTCACGGCGAAGCTTTCCCCCATCCATTGCACCTCCTTGAGCCGGCCTCCGAGACGCCTACGTACGCTGTAGTCGCCGCCAAGCAGAATGGACGCCGGGTGCAGCCTCCCCCTCGGCGCGGCGAGGACCTCGGCCAGGCGTTGCTCGTTCCTCGTCAGGCGCTTCCGCGCCACTGAGCCCGTCATTTCGTCGAGCAGTTGCGACAGCAGCCACCTGTCCTCCTTCCACGCGGCGTCCATCCGAGCAACGAGTTCCTGGGAGACCAAATATCGCTTACCGAGCGCGTTCTGGAACAGCTTGTGGTCGAGCATGTCCCAATCGTACTTCTTGGCGAGCACCAGCCGCATCCGTGTGTGATCGTCCGCCTCGGTGCCCGCGATCTCCCCGGCGCCCTCGATGGCCTCGATCGCGACGGATACGCACCATAGAATGTTGTGGAGGAGGTGGTCGACGCAGTCCGTGCCGTGCGCCATGGCCGCGGCGCGCGCCCACCAGCTGCCGCGCGGGTCGAGGCACTGCCGGACGTAACCCTCGGCGTCGCGGAGCGCGCGGTGGAGCTCTCGGAGAGAGGCGTCGAGGCCGCGCCACTTGGTGCCGCGCTCGTCGAAGCGGAGGTGGGCGCGGACCTCGCCGGTGACGGCGTCCAGCGAGTGCGCGCAGGCGTCCGCAAGGAGGCGGCACTGGCGAGGGTTGATGCGGAGTTCGGGCTCGAACGCCATGAGCGCATTGATGCTGCCCACTGCCTCGCCGAGCTGCCGGAGCTGCTCCATCCTGATCGGTGATCCCCTTCGCCGATATTACAAGGATGGATCGAGTTCTTGCTCAATTCCTGCCCTGTTTCTCGAGATGTTGCGGTCTCAACCTCTGCCTATGCAAGGATAAATAGTAAGACACCAATGTGAAATGTGTGCAATTTTCATGATTTGTGTTCGTATGTATCAACTGAGATTCCACCCTGATTTGGAAGATGTGCTAAATTACGAAGTTAGTAAATGCATGACTAATCTGGTCGATTTCTGAACTATGCTCTGTCATTTTGGGGGTTATAGGTTGTTAACCCAAAAACTTCCGAATCAGTAAAAGAACAAGCGATCAAGAAACGATACTTGTTTCACATGTACAGATGGAGCAATTCGGATAATAGAACGCGTGATTGAACACCAAAATCAATGATACGTGATACTGAATTTTGCGATGAACCATTGAGCGGAGAGGAACAGAAAAGGAAAGGCACGCGTGAGGGGAAACTCACTCACGAGCTTGTTGGAGCGCCGGCCGCCGAAAGATGGCCGGATTGCTTCGGCAGGGGAGAAGCAGCAGGTGGCCCAGGAAGAAGAAGGGGTATGCTTTGCCTTGCTTCAAGAAGCGGTCAAAACTTCAGAGGGACAACATTTTTCCGAGAGATGGAAACGGTTGACGTAGAGATCCCGCCAAGAAGACAGAACACGGGGAGGGAGGAGTCACCAAAGTGCTGGAGAAAAGACCAAGATGAGGCTAGTGTTGCGAAAGAAGTTGTGTTGTTGTTTCGGAGTCATCGGCTGTTTTCCTTAACTGCAGGTAGAGTTATGGGGCACGATCACGAACGCCTCGTTCCTGATCGAGCCTAGTCGATGTAACCGCAAGCCAAGAGGGAAGATTACTTTGCTAATAGCCTAATACGGAGTACTTGATAGAAAAACAGTTTGCTACTCCCTCCATCCCAAAATACAAGGCGTCCTTTAATTTCGTTGGTCAACGACACCCAACTTTGACCATGATTTGTACGTATAATATGACCACAAAATTATTATAAAAATATATGAAATGAAAGAAATTTGCAAGACACATCCAACGATACCATTTATACATTCTAGATCCACATAATTTATTATATATTAACGGTCAAAGTTAAGCACCGAATACCAGCACAAAAATAGCGCGCCTTATATTTTGGAACGGAGGGAGTACTATACTATTTTTTGTTCTGCCCTCGTCACACACGAGTGTTGAAATTGGAATAACAATGTCGTCAATTTGAATCTCGTCATCCTATTGCATTTTCCTGGAGGTAGAATTACTTGCGCGTGCCGTTTGGCAAGAGAGGATTTGGCCTGCTGTCTGCACACAAGAGACGGCACGGCGGCGACCATTTCGCACCAGCTACTGATGGTCAAGACGATGCCGACGACATTCAGGAAAATAATCGTAGAAAATATGATTCGGCAAAGTTTCCACGCAACGCAAGCACGATCAGTGCACCATGAATCCATGATCTCATCTCACACAAGCAACTTGGATTACTAATCATCCCTTTGCTGGTGCGACACCTGCGACAGACGCCGATCCTACTACTCCGTAGCTCTTTTATATTTCGCGCCAATTCGTCAAAGTGTCAACCTCGCCTTCGATCGCTTCCTAGCAGCTGTTTTTTTCAGGCGGGAAGCACGGCGCGCAACTGCCGCCTGGCGGCAACGTCGAGGGCACGCCGCGTGGCTAACCGACGCCCCACTTCGGCGACGAGGTGGGAAGTGGCGGTGCGGTGGTTGGTTGGTGCGTCCTTGTCCAGTCGGTTACCGGCTCAACCGCGCGCAAGCTGTGCTGCCTTTCGCCGGGCAGCCAAGCGGATATCGTCGGAAAATTTCAGGGAGACGACACTTTCCCTAAAAACAAAGATAACGCCATTTGGTGGGTGATCTTGATGTATTGGCATTTAACTGTTGGCTAGCATTTACAAAACAGAGGAAGCCAAGCACTCTCTGTACCATCACCCTGAAATTTAGTGGACTGTTGTTTTAACTGAAACTGAAACTTCAGTGTTCCACTGTGAACTGAATTTATATTGGGTAGCGGAATTATTTGTTGCGTATTGAGTGGGCATGGCTATGAGGTAACTTTCTGTGATGGAATTATTTGTTGCATAAATGCATTGTTTGTGTCCAACTCTGGATTTTATTACACTGTCATGTCCTGTACACTGAAACTGAATTTGAAGTGTTGTGGATTTTGTTGTTGCATCTTGAGTACATGATCATGAGGTATATTTGTTCGATGGTATAAGTTGATAATCTGATGAAAAAATCATGTCTTGTTTGACTGATGGAACTATCCAATTCTGAATTTTGTGTACACTGTCCTAAAACTGAATTTGTGTGAAAGTATTTTCATTTCTGTGTGGCACTTTAACTTTAATTTATGTTCAATGAATATATGTATTGTTTATTTATTTATGTGCTAACTCTTCTCTATTTGTGTTGGGTAGGATCTGATGACCGTTTCACTTTCTCAGTAGGATTGGATATAATGGTTTTTTCTGTGGCATTGGACAAGGTTTGCAATATATCTCACCTACAGTCCACAATGTTGGACGCTAATTACGGACGCTACATGCAGGCTATGATACCAACTAAGCGCTTGCCTCCACAATACGGAATGCGCTAGTTACAGATTCTAGTTTCTCTTGGATCGTTCTATTTTCTAGCGTCCTTTTTCTTCTTCACCGGCACTAGTCACAACAGATGTGTTTTGGAAAAAGTTCTGAGCGTCCGACAAAACCTTTTTTCCCTGCGCTTGGACGGGAATAGGCCATAATGCTGACCGGTCTATGTACCGATGAAAGGTTCCATAAACCCTACATGATGGGTGTGTCGAATACCTTTGATTCGGCCCCGAAGGTTGGGGGTGGAGAAGGGATTACCAAACACCTTTTTTGTCCTCCTTGCCATATACTCTTCGCGATGATGAGACTTTTGAGTTAATAAATTCCTTTTGTAAAAAATTGCACACACACTTTTCATCCACTATCGTTCGCCACCTCCCACATGTGTCGTGTTTATTGGATGAACCCAAAATAGTTATACCTATTGCGCTTTTTATTTTTGCCGCTTAATACAAACCGTAGTTTTCCTCTCTCCCCCCATCATCATCCCACTTTATCGTTACTATGGCGTGAAATCTCTTAGTGGTTAGCGTGGAAGAAGCTTACGATACTTAGCGAGCGGAGAATAGACCTTCGATGAGGTAGGTCTTTTCCTGGAAAACCACCATTATTAGAAGAAGTTTTTTTTGGCAGACTTAGAAGTTTTGTTTTTGAGCTGGCAGACTTAGAAGATGGTTGAAGGCTCCATCGAATGTCCATGTTGCTAATGAATCCAGCAGCCCAAGTAGTCCTCCGGCCTCCGCCGTGCAAAGGTTATCAATTAGGCCCACGCTCCATAGTGGCAGCACTGAAGCCCAAGGTCGAGGTCTCCAACGACCAGAGCCTTCAGCTTGCCTTTTCGCGTCTTTGCCTGATTTCCCCGACTCGCTCTCGCCGATGGATCCCTTCCGGCCGCTCAGGCGGATCCAGGTGGAACCCGGGCGCGTTGACCAGCCCCAGCCGGGCGATGGGGAGACGGAGGAGATGGTGCCGGCGCCCGCAGCGGGGATGCTCATGGGGGCCAAGGTGCGGCGCCGCTCCGCCGTTTACCGCGACTGCAAGGGCGACTACATCGGCGTACCTAACGACCCATGCCTCGCCAAGATCCTCGCCAAGCAAGGTGCCATTCGCGGATTCCCATCCTTTCCCGCATCGTCGGTTATTTCGGATGCTCTGGATCGGTAGCTCAGTTGCGCTCGTTATCGTGATTCTCTGAAATGGGTCCAATGCGTTTGCTAGTCTAGAATCTGTATATTTAGGCGATGCAATTGCGTGAGTTAAATGGTGTTCAAATGGCGTCTATTATTCGGCACGGATGAATAGAGAAGGGAGCTGTACAATTTACCTTTTGATCTTTGTTTCCTACTTGGTTTGGTCATTTCTACCAATTGGTGCTACCTATAAAATTAGTTGCCTCAAAATTTTAGAAATCTTTATCGAAATTTTTAGCCATCATTTCTCCATCAAGCCCCTTGACCCTCACTCTAAAACCACGCTTTCGCCCTCTCCTCACATCTTCCCCACATCGGACCTCCATCTGCTCGTCTCGGCACCACCTACACCGGCTCGCCAACCCGACCTCTTACCCACGCCCACCCACCTAACATTGTCCCCACTCGTAGCCCGCCAAGCCCCTGCCCCAACCATCACCACTGCATGATCTGCTGCTGCCCTCGTCTAGCCCTCTAGCCCCGGGGTCACATGGTTCTTCTCCCGTGCCACTTCCCCCACCCCCAATCCTAATCCCCATTCAGGGATCCCCCGAAATCCTAACTTGGCAAGCTCACCTTTTCCGTGCCGCCGTTGCGTCTTGTCGCTATCTCTGCCATGGCAAGAAATCGACTGAACCAACTACTGCTTTGACACCATATGCAATGCAACGACATAACTAATGGTACTCCCTCCGATCCACAAGAAGTGTCGTGGGAAATGAACTTGCCTAGTACAAATGTATAGCTATACTTGTGACACTTTTTCTGGACGGGGTACCTTAGATGCATTGTTGAATTAACAGGGCCACCGAACTAGTTTATGATCCTTGGTTCCTATCCGTGTATGAGGTATGTACCCTCCCTAGTGATGGCAATTGTTGGCTGTCCCTGACAGACAACTGTTCTGTCCTTGTGGCTTTTACACACAGTTGTGACCATTTTATATTGTCAGTTCATAACTACATAATCCAAGTATCTAAGCCTATATAGGATGATCCTCAATATATTGCAGGGGATAACAAAGTTCTTTTTGCGGACAAGATCTTAAAGTTTACTCAATCAGGAAAGATGAAAAGGCGCATCCTTGTGATCACTGACTTTGCTATCTACATGGTCGATCCTGATGCTGATATATTGAAGAGAAGAATAGCACTTGCCGCCGTTGATAAGCTATGTATAAGCAAACTCAGCGATAACTTCTTTGCAATCATAGTGCCGACCGAGTATGATTGTTTAATGGCCAGCACTAGAAAGAAGGAAATTGTTGATGTTATAGTTAAGGCTATCAAGAGCACATCTGAGTATGAACCTGAGGTGGCTTCGTCTAACAGGTAAATAATTCTTATCAAACTCTGATATTTCCTCGTATTAGCCATGGTTAATTTGCACAAATGTGTCTCATATTTTAGTTGTTTCGAAGTTGCATTTGGAATTATATACTTTTGGATCCTTAAATCTCTGTAGGTACTGTTGACCAATTACAGGTGTTCTGTTTTTCCGACCAACACCTATGCTGTTAGCGCTATAGTTGTTGTCTAGTGAACTCCACATCTTTTTGATACAATCATACAAATGATCAGTGCCTTTCTGAACTTCCTCGCCACTAAATTCTATGTCAATATGTAGTAGTGGCACTGTGGCCAAGGCTGTTATTCAGCGTTTTACATGTAGCGGTATTGCGTTTGGTAGTGTGCTAGTCCAGTTCTTCAGCTCCTTCTTTCTGCAGGTTTGAGTACCACGCTGCTGCTGAAGTAATTAAAGAAGTTGAATTCGAGGAAGCGAATGGTACGTATTAGCGCTGAAGTTGTAGTATTGTATGATGTGTTTATGAGCATGAACTTCATTCTATTACCATTAGAGCTAGATTAAATCATTTACAAGATTTCCTGGTACAAGTCTTTGTTTGTATTTCGTTTCTATGATAAGAAGGATAAAATACATTTTTTATTTTCCATGCTAGTTGTAACACTGTATTTGTATATTTTGCTCGGTGGATTAACATGTATTACTATTTCAAACTCAGGAGGCATCAAAACTAGGATTACACACAAGGAGAAGCCATGATTGAGAACTCGTATTTGTTAGCTACCTGTAAAATGTACAGCTCTTGCAATTTTGGTGGATTCTTGGGTTCACCTTGTGACAGAAAGTTCAGACAGAACATTCTTTTGTTGTAGTATATGGTATTCTGTTTTCGAAAAGAAGCGACCCTCTCATTGAAACCAATTATCAAATCTTTGAATGTCAGTTTTGTAGTGACACATTATAGCAATTGTCGATCATTTGTTTTTGTTTGCTATCATGTCGTATTCTGGAGAAAATGGAGTAATTCTAGCTATGGAGTCAGTTGTAGTCTATCTTAGCACCCATTAGGTCAGATGGAGGAAACTGGAATATGACTAGTTTCCGAGCTATTCAGAGTTTTTTGCAAGTATAGGCCGGAGCACTGCATTTTAACTAGAATTATAGCTGATTTTAAAAAAAAACTAGAATTATAGCTTTGTAGAAAGTTTCACATGCAGATTATGAAAGAAGAGGCATCTTCTATGTATTAATACTGTGCGCCATCTGATGAAATACCTGCAAAAGGTTACTTGTGCTGATAAATGTACTCCTGTGTCCACATCAGTGGAGAATTTCGTTAGGACAATCGCTTCTGTCAATTTAGAACATTCACACAAACAGATAAATCTGCATATGATAATCTGGAGGCGTGGATGGCATTGCTTACCACTTGGTCCATGCGATGTGGTTATCATCTCTGCTCCCATATTGATTCTTTAAGTACTCGAAAAGAGCACAAAGAGAAGTTTTCTTCGTCTAGTCTCCCTTGCAAAGCCGGCATCACTAACCTAAGCGTGTGTTTTTCTGTTTTTTTTTCTCGCACAAGTAGTGAAGATTTTCCTTAAAGAAAAGAGTTGTGGCGCATAAAGCAAAAACTCATAGCCTAGTAGTACGACAACATTGATATCACCTTCTCGAGTCACTTTTCTCAGATGAGATCAAACCATATATACTAGGAGTCCAGGAGATGGCTGCATTTCCTGAAAGAAAATCCTTGGCATAAGAGATAGAGTTTCTAGAGTTTTCTCTCCATCAATATACACGTCAAGATCAGCAGATTGATGCCGGCCTGCCTGCTGGCGCTCCGAAACTGTAACCGGCAGGCAAGTTGCTGTCGCTCGCCCCTATCACGACCCCAAAGGCCATGCACGCATCTGAAGCCAAAACCGAAAAAATATCACATACAGTAGTAGCACCTTTTCCCATCTTTCTTTCTATCCTCGTCGTGGACAAGGACGGGACAAGGAAAGTGGAGGATCTAGGGAACACATCACGCACAAACCCCTACCAACCTCAGCTCATGCGAGCGAGCAACGGGAGGAGGAGGAGATGCCGAGTTGCTCGCCCACGATCGATCGCCGTGACGGCGACGGCCACCGGCGCGGCTTGTTGTCACCGTTGATGCGCCACCTGCTTTCCTCCGGTTTTTCTCTAATCCAACATGCAATCCACAGTTTTTCTTTTGAGAGAATATGTTCTCCCGGTGAAATGCAGAGCTCCCATTTCTTAAATAGATAAACACGACTAAACTTCACGAGAGATAATAGGAATGGGTAAGATTATGATGTTGACCACACAAATCTAGCACATATATATGTTTGCTCCATCACTAGTTTCATTGTTCTTTCGTTCTATTCTATATAATCGAGCGACAGATATTGACTGCCTTGTCCTAACAAAACAGCGCTTTCATCGCCAAAGAAGAAGAAGAAGATTTCAGTGTGCTTCCCTCCCAAAAAAAGAGAAAAGTTTCAGCGTGCTTACATTAGGTAGAAGTAGGCGGTGCTAATGCCACCTAGCAAAGCCATTCTAACCACAGTGCTCATGAGGAAATTCCACCAAACTTTTCGTGCTCGTGCTTACCAACAGAAGTAGGCCGGGCAACGATCTCCAGTATTTCCTTGTCCAGATCGCGAGGAGTAGATAGACGCCATGTGTGTGAACAGCGATGCACAGTACCTAACATGGAACGCTGTATATTTACAGCTAGACATCAACCAGCAGTGCTTCCCTCTGTCACCTCCAGTTCTTTACACAAAACTAAGACCTTGACACATGAGCAAACTATTCTATCCGGAGAAAAGACTTCCCATTTTCCAACTCGACAAGATTAGGTGCCCAAGAACGGCCCTTTTTCGTCCTGAAAAAAATGATATTTGCTCGTGCTTGTCTCGCTTTCCTGGCTCAATATTTGCTATCTTTCCCTGAGCATAAAGTGGCACAGTTTACACGAATGCAAATGCCACACGGCTTCTCTGTGTGGCTCTTGTGGTTATGGATTTTCTTCTCTCGCCTGTACATCATCTTTCGGCTTTTGTCTACCCCTAATCCGGAACGGAGATATCCTAAGCATATTCTTCGAGATATATATAGATTGGACAAGCGCCAACCAACAATATGCTTCTTTGAGTAATTTTTTTTTTTTAGAACTGTGGAGCAAAAGCTTTGCCCCAACCATTTATTAAGAAGAAGGTGTCCGGTTTATTAGTGGAAGAAACCGGGCGAAAACCATACAACAAACACCAACAACATGGGAGGGGCCAACACAACCGCAAAGGCAACACCTAAAACCAGCAACTCTCAAAATTACAACCCCACCCCACCTAAGCAACCACAGGCTGACGGCTACCCCAGGACCACACAACTGCCGTTAAGCAGTCGCGGGCGCCTTACCAATGGCGCCACCCTTCTTGCCTATGCTCCTAAGAGACTTCTTCACCTTCTTGATTATGCCAGTAGAAGCCTCCTCAGCTATGAGGCAAGCAATCGCCTTCCCAGATCCAGGGCTAGCTGCCTCCAAGCAGGCGAGCAAACGACCAAGTTTTTCCATGAAGACCGCCTCGTCCAAACGTGCCAAAAAACCTTCGCGGTCAAAGAGATCCACAGAGGAGGGCAACTCGTAGAACTCAGACGGAGGAGGGGATGGCGCCATGTCCACCGCCAAAGGCTCCAAAGAGCCAACCTCGTCACACAAGGGTGACTCTGGTGTAGCAACCACACCACCTACAGGAACCACACTCCAAATGGACTCGGGCGAGAGAGATGCCACACCGTCCAGAACACCACTCTCATCGAAGTCCAGCTCTTGTAGCTCACATGGCTCCTCACATGGCTCTTGTAGCTCAGGCAACTCGGTGATGACAACACTCTCAACAGCAGGCGGCGACACAAGCGGAGCACGAGGAGAAAATTCTCCAAAGCATTCAGTCCCCTCATCGACGGAGCCAACCTGAAGCTCAGGCGGCAAAGACACGGTTGATGCAAACTGAAGCTTGGCCAGAGTGTCGCGAAGCTCAGTGCGAAGCATCTCAACCTTTTGAAGGAGCTCCATGCGCATCAGGGCAAACTCAGACTCCAACGAAGAACCCAAAAAGGCGCTGGCATTTAAATCCTTGCAACATCCAGATGGGGATCTTGGCGGCACCGGCACACATAGCGACGGGCGGTCCGCGACCGGAGAGCAAGCGTGAGCACCCGGAGAGTGATCGTGAGCAACCGGAGAGCGAGCACGACAGAACCTCTCCCGATGACCAGGGAGATGACAACGAATGCATCTGAAAGGACCACGGCAAGCGCTGACTTGGTGGCCACGCTCGAGGCAACAAAAGCACCTTCCTCGAGCCAAACACTTGAAGGCGAGGCTGCGCTCTAGACCTTCCCTCGACCGCTCGGGGGAGCACCCCGGCTGCAGCGGCGCCCCCGACCCACAAGCTCCCATCCCTCCTCGACATCAAGAGCGGTGGCAGCGCCGGCAGCAGCCAGAACAACCTCTGAGTGCAGCAGCATAGGGGCAACCATAGACGGCACCCGGAGCTCTTCGATGGGCTTGTGGCCGGGCTTGTCGACGATGCCGGCCAGCGGAGGTGGCGGCGAAACTTGGGCGGACAGGTCCATGGCGCAGGTGGACGCCAAAGCCGCGGGCCGGGGCTGGGAACATGCCGGCAGCTGGACGGAGGACGCGTCGGTGACGGGCGCCAACACACGCTGCAGCTTGGGCAGCGACACCATCACCGGCCTGGACGCAGCAAGGCACGAGGAGGCTGGCGATGGCGACTCCAGAGCTTGATCGAGTCCAGCGGAGGGGGACGAGCCGGGCGTGACCCGC
This sequence comes from Poa pratensis, assembly GCA_947311845.1. Taxonomy (NCBI): domain Eukaryota; kingdom Viridiplantae; phylum Streptophyta; class Magnoliopsida; order Poales; family Poaceae; genus Poa; species Poa pratensis. Next base: position 38,078,522 of record CAMZMU010000039.1, read on the forward strand.
AGCACAGTGTTGACGGCGGACTGCGGTGGCGGAGCAGCCGCGGGGGCATGGCAGGTCGCGGGGGCGCAGGGCATCCCGAAGCCCCAGTCCATGGGACCCGCGGAGGTCGTCGAGGTGAGGCCCGCATCAGCCGGCGGGAGCAAGCACGTGCTCCAAATAGATGTTACTACAAGAATTGTATTGGAGATTGGCTCTGTGTTTTTCTTTCAGAAAAGAGAGGTAAGTACAATGGATATGAGCAAAAGAAGCAGCATCATTGGACTAATTGACGTTGATTAATAAGGAGCGCGCACCAACAAGTATGAGACGCTTGTGAGAACGACATGGCGCGTTTCATTAGCCGATTAGCGTACTTGTTTATTCACATAAAAATAATCATCAACACATGGTCGTCATCTACTCCATTGCAAGGAAGATTCCTGGTATCGTCCACGAAGAAACATGAAAGCAATATCAAATGGAAGAGAGGAAAAACGGAGGAAAACTAATTACCACCATGAAAAAGGAGTATTGTGGCCGCAAGGCCGACCACATAAGAAAAAAATACGCGATTTGACCGATGATTTAAGTGACGATTATGGCTGCAGCAACAAAAACACTAAAACCACGGTAAGAATTATGAAACAGAGCTAGCACAAGACACATATTTTTTTTAAGAAAAAAATCAACCTTTCCCCTGCGGTACGACAAGCAAAAAGCTTTGCAGTATTCAAACACATGTATGCAACAAAAAAAAATCAGGATCACAAGGTTCCCTATTTGTTGCAACGAAATGGTCAAAATAGACTCCAAACATAATAAGGCAAGTAGCATTGTAAATTAACATAAGCAACAATACCTTGCAACATTGACATGCTGCCATGCAACATGCACTGGGGCAACATGTCAAAATAACCTACGCGATATCAAAAAATCTGTAAAATACTAAATATTGTTTAACTCAGCACTTGATGGTAAGGAATTCAACTCGTCTACACCCAACGTGCCAGATATGGTAAGCATGAACCTTTCCACCCGACCTACGATATGTTGAATTTTGTGAACCTTAGGCCCATGAACACAATAATTTCTGAAATATCTCAATGGCCCATTCATGAATTGCAAGAGGTGAGACTATGTTTAGTCCCATATTACTAGTGCAAAGTGAGTTAGAGCTATTGATAAGGAAACCCTTCTACCATCCACTAGGATTGAGAAGATGAGTGGTTCATGTGCACTCCTCTTCGTCGCCCATCTCACCATGCATGTGTGTCAGTGTTTCATGAATGAGCCACCCAACTCATGCATACAAGTGTGATTAATTACGACTTTTAGCATATGTGTTAATTGTAACATTTGTTGTTGATTTAATTGTCTCATAGGGTTGTTATCGATTTTTACATGGGATTAACCCCATAAGCCTTCCTAGATAGTTCTATTAGGAGAAGCGGATCATACCCATTGACTAACTTAACAACACATACATGCCCTATATCTTGAGAACTCCACGCCACCTCTAGGTCTTCTACATCCCACTTCTCAGCTTACACCATGAATCAGGAGAGCAAGACTCATGAACCATGTCTCCCGATATTTTATAGGGAGAGAGGCGATAAGGTTTTTTGGGAACTGACTTGCGCTCATGTCTCCATCGACAACTTTAGAAGAATTGTTGGTGGCGCCGTTGGGGCAACGTTGAGGTCTATTCTATGTGTTATAGATTGTTCTTACTATTTCATACTTGCAATTGAGATATATATGACATGTTTGTGATTCTACTAGGTTGCATATCTAGTTTGCTTATTATTGTTCATGTATTTAACTGCATAGCTCATTTTTCATGGGTTGTCTAGTTCATTTTTGGATTAAACATAATAAACGTTGCTAATATATTCAACAATCCTAAAACCTTATTGTGGGTAATTTCCCCAACTGACTTCGTTGTGGCCATCAAACCAAATGTGTGCGAGGGAACAAATTATAAGAGATGGTGTTTCAGGGTTGTGCTCTGGCTTATGACCATAAGTTTGCTTTCATGCATCCAAGGGAAAGCTTGAAGTAACATTTACTCATGAAGAGGAGCAAGCGACTGAGGTTGCTGATGTTTGCAATTACATGAGGGATGTGGATAAGAGAATAGATGGTCAATGAAAAGAGTAAGAACAATGGGTTTCTCAATACATGAAAAGAGTAAGAACAACATGCACCTCCGCCACTAGATACATGGTGGACTAGCCCAACTAGACCTTCACCTAATGGATTTCTCGCTTCATGGCTTTATCAATAACCTTGTATTTTATCTCGTATCTTGATCTTTGACTTGTTGACAATGTCGTGACCATGGGTGTCTAATGACTGGTCTTGACTTGACCTTACTTGACGTTTCTCCACGTAGGTGATGAATAGGCATAGAGGGGAGGGGATTTGACATTCATTTTTACAACATATCATTATTAAAAATTATTATGGTGTTTTCACTCTCCACCCGCAACGACGCTTAGTGATATGTCTCGAATGTATCTATAATTTTTGATGTTCCATTCATGTTTTATATCAATTGCCACATGTTTTATATACACTTTATATCATATATGACATTTAGTGGACTAACCTATTAATAAGATGTCATGGTTCCAGTTTCTGTTTATTATGTCTGTGCACTGCAGAAAAGGTCCAAAAATTGAAGTGCTCGGAAAATTATGGAAAAATTGCAGAAATTCTATTTCACCAGAAGACTCCGTGGGCCAGAAGGACAAGTCTAGACGAAGTCCACACCCGACACACCATGCCTCGGCGCGGTCTGGAGGCTGGGCGCCGAGGGGTGGTGTCGTTGCCTCGTACACCGCCTCGCGTTGCCTCTTCACCTATAAAGACCCTCCTGACCTAAAACTCGCGAAAAGAATAGGCATTTTCCCAAATACGACTCCGAGCTCCGCCGCCATCCGAAATCCTAATTCGGGGGGCTGAAACCTCTGTTTTGGCACCCTGTCGGGACGGGGAATTGCCCCCGGAGACATCTCCATCGACGCCGCCGCCTCCATCATCGCACTTGCTGCCTCCCATGATGAAAGGAGTAGTTCTTCATCGGGGCTGAGGTCTGATGCCGGTAGCTATGTGGTTTATCTCTCTCTCATGGTGTGATATATTTGTGATCATGAGCATTGTAATCTAGGTTAAACTCATAAATGGTTTTCCCTTTCATTATTGTATGAATATGTTACTCAAATGGTTTTATTAATGTAATCTTCGGAGTCGCTTTGTCCACAGTGCGAAGTTGACAGTGCGCATGCCGTGTGGGACTCTTTGGATTAAAGATTATAGGGATACTTGTCATGAGTTTTTCTTGTGTTGGATGTCTCTATGATATTGTGGTGTTTGTTTAGTACTATTTGGGGTGCTCATAGTGACAGTGTGGGGTGCCCTAGATGTGGGTTACAGACTTTAAGACGTGCTTTATAGCCCTACGCAGTGGATTGGTGTTCGTTATCCAACGGGAGAATAGTTCGGAGTAGCATGTGAAGAGGAAGTATATCTATGTGTTGAATTATGATTATTAATGTTGTGAGTGTCCACTAGTGAAAATATGATCCCTAGGCCTTGTTTCCAAGCTTTGAAACACCGTTTACTCTCAGTTCTGTTGCATCTTTGCTCGCTCCATTTTTATTTTAGATTACAATTACCACTTCTAATCATCCATATATATCACTTATATTTTAATATTTCTTCGTCGAACTAGTGCACCTATACACCTGGCAAGTTTATTGGGTGTGTTGGGGACACGGAGACTTCTTGTATCTTAACTGCAGGGTTGCTTGAGAGAGATATATTTGACCTCTATGTCTCTGAGTTAGATAAACCTTGGGTTACTCACTTAAGGGAAACTTGCTGCTGTTCTACAAACCTCTGCACTTGGAGGCCCAACCTACAAGAATAGAAACGTGCGTAGACATCATTAGTCGTGCATGACGAATACAATGTCAGGGTTCAACGGTAACCCGGATGCCACCATGCATGGTGACATACCCCATGAGATCATTAGAGGTTAGTGGACGACGGTTTAGTCACATGAGTCGATGAACTATGACCGGGTCTTTCGCGCCTATCCTCCATGACATACCAAAGTGTTTTCGGTGATTTTAGAATCCACAAAGCACTTAATGTGGACGTGAACGACGACGGGATAGGAGGGAGAGGAAGAGAGGGGAAGCCAATACTAGAAATGGTTTTATATATTTGAGAGAGTGAATTGTAAGTGTTGGATCGAAATTATACAATCCCAAAAACTAAAATACTACTGTACCATATTCAAGATACACACAAAACTTTCTGAGCACGGTATGACATTACTCAACTCGACACATACGTGCATCATTCCATTCCTCGCCAGAATACCAGATTATTGTCAGCATAATTCAATATCTAAAAGCATCGATCTATCCTATACTTTACTTTCGAGACCGGCAGCCGACCAACGGCTTTGTGCATGCAAAATCAGTGCGTTTTGTTCAAGACAAGAGCACAAGCATTTTTCAATGACTCGAGTGACATGATTTGAGCAAACAAAGGGCGAGCGAATTATGCGTCTTATCGCCAGTGCCGCCGCGTTGATTAGATTCGGGGCTAAGGGCACCTCCAACGGGCTGGCGCAAAGGGACACCCCAATGTGTCCCTTTTTGTCCGTTTGGGGGCGGACCGCGGACGTGATTTCGGTTTGGGGTGGAGGTGCCCCCAACGGCGTGGCGCAAAAATGGACAAAGCGAAAAAAAAAAATATACATATATAGCAGGGTTCAGTAGTAGGGCCCCACGGGCCAGTGACACAAACACGAGAAAAAAAAACTTAAAACCCTATCTATGGGTTTGGGGGTGGGGCTGGCTGCCGGAGTTGGCGCCGCCGCGGCCAGGTGCTCGCCGTGGCCTTCTAATCCTCGTCATCCGAGAGGATGACGTACGGTGGCACCTCGAACAAGTGGGCAGGTGGCACTGCAGGCGCTGCCGGAGGCGTAGCCGGCGCCTCGGGCTCTTGCGTCCACGCCGGAACGGGCTGCCACGGTGACCACGGCGCCTGGCGGAGCCCGTACGCCGCCGCCTCCTCCTCATGCTGGAGGTTGTAGGCATCCGCCTCGTCTTGGCGACGCCAGGCCTCCGCCTCGTCGAAGAGGTCCCACCCCTCCGCCTCCCGCTGCCGCCGCGCCTGCTCCGCCGCCTCCTCGGCCGATGCACGGAGCGTCGGAGCGAGGTCCGGCCACTGACCCAGCTCCTCTAGATTGGTGGCGTCGATGGCGGCCTGCAGGCCATCGTCGTCGTCCATCGGAGCTGGCGGGTCCTGGGCGCCGCCGTTTGCCGGGTTGGGCATGGCTGCCCAGTTCGGCGGCGGGACCTCCACCTCCTCCATCTCGTCGCCGCTCCAGTCGAAGTCGTCGTCGTCGTCGACGGCCGGCTCCGCCACCGCCTGCGGGGCCTGGTACCCCTTGCTAGCGCTAAGTTGACGAGGGAATATCTCCCCGGCAACAGCACCAGAAACTATGCTTGTACGTCACACGTCAGTTGGGAACCCCAAGAGGAAGGTATGATGAGTGCAGCGGCAAGTTTTCCCTCAGTATGAAACCAAGGTTTAATCGAACCAGTAGGAAAACGAGGTTTGCTTCGAAGGTGTTGGTGAAGGAGTGTAGTGCGGCGCAACACCAGGGATTCCAGTGCCAACGTGGAACCTGCACAACACAATCAAATTACTTTGCCCCAACTTAACAGTGAAGTTGTCAATCTCACCGGCTTGCTGAAAACAAAGGGTTAAACGTATCGAATGGAAGATGATGTTTGTTTGCATAAAACAGTAGAGAACAATGATTGCAGTAGATTGTATTTCAGATGTAAAAGAATGGACCGGGGTCCACAGTTCACTAGTGGTGTCTCTCCAATAAGATAACTAACATGCTGGGTAAACAAATTACAGCTGGGCAATTGACAATTGATAAGTGCATATAACATGCATGTGTGAGCTGTGGTGTCTACTATGAGATTCATTTGGGCATTACGACAAAGTACATAGACCGCTATCCAGCATGCATCTATGCCTAAATAGTCCACTTTCCGGTTAACATCCGTACCCCTTCCAGTATTAAGTTGCAAGCAACAGACAATTGCATTAAGTAATGTGCGTAATGTAAACAATACATTCATCCTTGAATAAAACATTGCTGTTTTACCCCTAGTGGCAACAACACATCTACAAGCTTAGAACTTGCTGTCACTATCCCAGGTTAAATAGAGGTTGAACCCAACTATCATGCATAAATACCCCCTCTTGGAGTCACAAGTATTCACTTGGCCAAGCCTTCAACAAGTAACGGAGAGCATGCAAGATCACAAATGACATAGACATGATAATATAATATTCAGCTCCACATAGGTATCAATATAAGTCAGATCCCAGCAAACACAACATGTAGCATTACAATAAGATGATCTTGATCATGATAGGCAGCTCACAAGATCTAAACATGATGGCACAAGTGGAGAAGACAACCATCTAGCTACTGCTATGGACCCATAGTCCAAGGATGAACTACTCACGCATCACTCCGGAGGCGGGCATGGCGATGTAGAGCCCTCCGGTGATGATTCCCCTCTCCGGCAGGGTGCCGGAAAGAGCTTCAAAAACCCCCCGAGTTAGGGTTGACGACGGCGGCGGCAGTGAATATGTTCTGGATGAAAGGCTCGGTCTTTTAGGGTTTTCACATCTCGGGGAATAAATAGGCGAAGGGGCGATGTCGGCGGACCCCCGAGGGGCCCAAACTACAGGCTGGCGCGGTGGGGCCCACTGCCGTGCCGCCAGGTGGTTTGGCCACCTCGTGGCTCTCCTTCGTCTCTCCTTCGGACTCCGTGTACGTGTTGGAAAAATAGGGACTTGGCCTTTTGTTTCGTGCAATTCCGAGAATATTTCCAGAAGTAACTTTCTGAAACAAAAAACAGCAGAAAACAGGGAACTGACACTGTGGCATCTTGTTAATAGGTTAGTCCCAGAAAATGCATAAAAGTGATATAAAGTGTATATAAAACATGTAGCAAATGGTATAATATAAGCATGGAACAACAGAAATTATGGATACGTTGGAGACGTATCACCCCTCCGGCGCATAGCCCGTGAAGGCCTGCCGGCGGCGCGCGTCGTGCTCGACCTCGAACCAGCGGTCCCAGAGAGGGGACTCAATGTGGTAGGCCGGGTCGTTGACGAACTCCGGCGGCAGGAAGCTACGCCGCCGGAGGATCTCCTCCGTCCGCGCCCTGCCGGAGCGAGGCACGGCGGGCACGGGCACGCGCTGCGGCCCGAGATGCCATCCATCTGGGAGATGGACGTCGCCCCACGGCAGGGGCGCGCGGATCTCCCAGTACGTCTCGGCGATGTCCTTGGAGACGCGGGCGCGCGCGGCACGGCGGCGGGCATTGCGAGCTGCCCTCAGCTGCTGCCATCGATCTGCGGCACGGCGGGCCGCGTCGGATGGCGGAGGTGCGCGGGAGTTGCTTGCCTCTGCATTGTGGCGGCCGGGCTTGTTGAAGAACCAGCGGCCTGGCTTCATGGCGGCCGGCGGCGGTGGCTAGGGTTGAAGTGGAAGCGGCGAGTGGGGAGTGGGGATGGGGATAGGGACAGGTGGGGGTTGGTGTCCCCATTTAAGAAGGACCAGGGGCGGCCGCGGTCGCTGGCATGTGGGCCAGGGGCGGACACGGTGAGGACACGGCGCGTGTCCGCGTCTCCCCAAAGCTGGCCAAAATTGGGCCGAGTTTGGGTCGAGAACGCCTGTCCGCGCGGACACGAGGCCTTTTGCGCCACGCCGTTGGAGCACCTCCCATGTCCGTTCGGACAGATTCGGACTGGGCTGATCCGTTTGCGCCAGACCGTTGGAGATGCCCTTTAAGCTTCGACCACACCTTACCGGATCAAAATAAGATGGATTATGCATGGCCAGTCGGCTGGGCACTGCAGGAACAAGGAATTTGTTCGGTCGTCCGAGATAGCAAGGGGAAAAGAGCGGCCCTGGATGGCTGATCGATCGGAACCATTGGTCTGGTCAGAAGGGGCAGTACTTCAAATAACTTTAGGTTTAAAAAAAAAGGTACACGTACTGAGCGTGTGTGCTGCGAGTTTGAAAGGTCTAAAGTTAGGTTTATATCGTGGGCACAATCTGTTTTAGATAATGAAAGGATCGTCCTCTCGCGGTCTCGCCAATGTTTCACACAGTTGAACTGCTGCTAATGGATTACGATATGTTGCATGAACACCGTAATGTATTACTCTCTCTGTTCTATATTAGTTTTCACTGCTTTATTATAAATCCTTACATATACTATGCTCAATAGGATTCAAGTTTTCTCCTTGCTCCCACATATACTCCAATGAAACAGTGACATGTATCATCCAAGATGGACCCCACTCAGCTCTTATTTTATATTAAGCTTGTGTTTGACATTTTTTTATATGTTTTGCTGTCAAAATTCCGATGAGGAAGTTTGTATTTCCAGTTACACAAAAAGGAAAAAAATGGTACAGAAAAAGAAAAATAGCTTAATTCCCTCTCAATTTCTTTTTTTTTGTATAGCTCAAAATTACTCTTTTTTGTGTTGCCCAAATTACAAAAAAAAGTAAAACACCTTTCTAGTTTGTACAATATGCACCGTGTAGATGTATGCTTTATTTAAAAAATTGAAACGTAGACATGTCGTTTCGACTTTCTTTAAAAAGGAAGATGCGATGAATTCGGATCTACCGGCACTTTCCGACAACTCGCTCTATCATCTTTTTCTCCGCTGCAAGTGCCATCATAGCGTCGCACAGTTTGTGTCACGCGATATTTTTCCCTCCTCTTCCTTGAGTCGTATTCTACCGAAAGCAACCATTATGCCGCAATTTTTGCCCCTCTCTCCGCACATACCTCTTCCTCCGTCAAGGCCCTAGGACTACAGGGCACCGCCACCCCAATGTCGTGCCTCAAATTCATTGTCAACATACACCACGTGCGCTCCCGACCGGTGCATATTTTGGTGTCCACCCAACGCCGTTGAGTTGAATGACTTCCTGCATTCGTTATAGAAGTTGCACGTGAATACCCATGTCGCCTCTCGCATCGGCTACTGTTGTTGCCGTTGCTGTTAGTAGTGCTCGATTCAATAGTAAATGGGGTTGTACGGATGAGTTAGATGCCTCGTTGTTGGATGTCATCTAATTAATGATGAAACAATATGTGCGTATTTATTTGCGAACCTTTTCTTTGTAGTATGTTTTACTGTGTCTCACTTGTATTATGAGAGTGAGCCATAGTATGTAAATAAGTGCTTGTGTGTATTTGGTAGATGGTTGGATGCATATACTGAAAAGTATCTATGTGTGTCTAGCCTTAGCTGCAGCCATTAGAGTGCGAAAAGTTGTGAACCATGAGTATACAATTATAAAATAATATATATGTAATGTTAAACATACCATAAACATGAGAACCTGTATGTTATTCCGGTAGTGAGATATATACTCAAAATTGATGGTGGTATTCATGTGTTTTTTTATGTAAGCAAAATTTTATGCACATATAAGATGGCATGTAAACTATCGCAGCAGCAGTGGAACACGGGGTTCCCCTAGCGCTGCCAAAGTGGGTCCACCACCTGTGGGCCCAGCACGAAGATGGACAAGGCCAAGACACGACGCAAGACCTGGCGGGTACCCACCCCGCCAGCCAAGGCCACCGGGTGCGAAGGACCCCCAGGTCCCCCGCACCCCGGAAGCAGACGAAGACCCCGAGAGCCAGAGGCCCCGGCAGCACCGGGCTCCCTCTCGGGCACCCGGCCGTACGAGCTGAAGATAGGGTTTCCACCACCCTCCAGAAGATGGTAGAAGAGCTCAGAAGACTTGGGAAGCAAGGCGCGGGTAGGAGACACCACCTGCAGAGCGCCAGCCTTTACCCACGTCGCTTTCCCCCAAAGGGCGGGGATCTCACCAAACCGAGGAAGGATGCTTGGAGGAGGAGAGGCCACGTCTCCTCCTCCACCACAGAGAGGGTTTCTTCCGCCAAGACCCCCTCACGCTCCTCACATGACCTCTGTGGCATCCCCTTTATCTATAAAAGGAGGACCAAGGCATGGCGAGGGAAAGGACGAATCCAAGGCAGAAGACACGCTCGGCTGCAAGCATAGCAAGCACACCGCAGAGCTAGGCTAGGGCAGGGAAGAAAGGGAAGGTGATCTCCTCCGGGCCAGGATCTGTCCTTCTTCTCCCTCTAGCCAAAACCCTTGCCGGGTTCCTCGCCGGAGACAACCTTGTAGCCACACCATGTTGCCACCATCTATCCAGACATGCAGGAGTAGGGCTGTTAGCCTTCGGGCGGCCTGAACCTGGGTAGATCGTTGTGTCCTTGCTTGCTTTCCATACACGACGAGGTCGAGAGAGAGAGTGAGAGCTCGTCGGAGACCCCTCCGTGAGAGACGTTCCCAGCCTCCTTCGCGCCCTACCGAATCTACAAAGGGGGTGTCCTTCACTCCTGTCCGTCCTTCGAGACACGACATAAACCAGTCAAAATTAAGATTTCACTTTGCTAGGTTTCCTGGTGAAATTATTTAGGCTTTATGGATGGAATGTTTATCTGTTTTTATATAGTAGCGACTGTCATCAATGCAATTGATTTAAGTATGGGAGAACATAATTATGCCAACTACTACAACTTTTTTTTCAAAAAACTATGTCAGAAAGCTTACTTGATTTCATTAAAATAAAACCACTGACCTTGAATGTAGGAGCTTGATGGCTAGTAGAATTTATCGGTGGAATTGATCTCTCGAGTCTGCAATGTTCATCTTATCGTATGTTGGCAATAGGTTGTCGGAATTTTGTTCATTTTTTTGTTGAAATCTTTATAGAACTAAGTGCATCATTTTAATTTCATCGCGTCCTATCCTGATCGTCTAACTGAGTATCTACAGAGGTTAAACTTTTTTATATGAGGTCATATGCTCTCTCTGGTGTACTCCTAACTTTGCTACAAAATTGACATAATTGTGTTCTCTTCTCTACTTCTATGTATTTATGTGAGAATGACTGAGTGGTCATGTTGCAAGAGAGAGCGACAGTGATACTATTTTATCCATTAATGCTATTGCTAAAAAACATATTTGTTCTGCTAAAAAACATATTTGTTCATCTATCATCGGTTAAAGTAGAGCGGACGCGGCAAGACACGTCCTTTCCTTCTAGTTTGTACTAAATCAGCGAAAACTCATATTTAACGGAGGAAGTACTCCATCTATTTTATAAATACAAGATGTTTTGACTTTATTTCAAATTCACATGTATGTACATGTATCTGGACACATTTTAGCATGTATATTCACTCATTTTAGTACGCATTTAGTCAACATATGTTTGCATACGTGAGTTTCATGACCGTAACATAAAAATGATATGAAGCCGAAAGTAACTTGGTAAGGTGGACTGATCATATTCGAGTTCGATTTGCTTCAGCACGATCAGAACTAGCCAACTATGTTTGGAAAGTCATTTTGACTCACGCGATCTAGCCATCTCTTAATTTTAGAACACTAAAAATATTGTGAAAGTGTGTATACTTTGATCCAAACTTCAGTTTTGTTTAGCTCGGAGTATAAATAATTTCAAATGATATTTTCATGTTTATGAGATACATCATTGACAATATGCATAACATTTTCTAACATTTAAGATGGAAAGTAAACAATTTTTTAAGAGCCACAAATCTCCACCAGATTATGTTGGATAGACTATTTTGATCCGAAACATCGTTCTAATAGATTCGCAACTCGCGACCATGTAAAAGCTAGTTAAATATTAGAAGCTTAAGTAAACCGAGTTTGGTTGAGATTGATCAAATCTATAAATTAAATTGAGTTTTATATGGAATACGAAGATTTTTTATTGTTATTGTTATTTCGTGTATCATTTATTTCACGTGTTATAAATAAGTTTTTTTTTTGCCATTTAGAGACTACACTCCTAAGTCGTCGCGGAGCGACACTACGTCACCCCAAAACCCACAAGAAAGTATGGCATGGGCGGATGTGGGCTACATGCAAACTGTTGCGGCGATCAATTCTTATGTGATCCGTTTATAACGGAGTTGAAGGTGGATGGAGGGAAATGTTTGACGTTCATGCCTCTTCTGAGCAACACCGACGCAAACGATGTGTATGAAGATTGTGTTGGTAGCCAAACCGTTGGAACTCTGTTGTCGGCAGGGTTGGATCTAGCACTCGTCTTGCCCAGACGGCCGCCCGGGCTTGCCGACGATGCACCTCTTGTATTTTTTGATTCTCTGTAGAGATTTTTGGTCCACCACTGCTTGTCGGCTATCATGTTTTTGGGTAACAAAGAAGAAGAAATGCAACATTCCATGCGCTTCTTGAATTTTGGCATGAACTTTACATCTATTTTTGCGTAACAAATGTACACGAGATGAACTGAATAAGAAAATAATCCATTTCTTGTCCTAGGACATCAATAGTTATACGTGCCGATTGTACCCTGTTCGATTTCAAGTTCTTGATCATTTTGCGGACGCCTTTTTTTGTGCTCTTATCGTTTCAACCGTCCCTGCAAAAAGAAAGGATCAGTCTCGACCCCTGGACATGCGGACGTCTTTGTACTCTCTCCGTTCTGAATTAATTGACTCAGATTTAGTACTAAATCTGAGTCAATACCTTGAGAGCCACTAGATCACGCCCTAGGTCATCCGAATACAGATACCTCGTCGTTTCTCAACAACCTCTGATGCACCTTTACAGGCTGGCCACAAAGTATTTTCGACTCCCAAGCCCCACGAGACGAGCGTCTAACACGGCGCACACGAAGCTTTTTATTTACTTAAAGAAACATCGTATTATAGAGTCACGGCGCACAAGATGTACTCCCTCTGTCCTAAAATAAGTGTTTCAAATTTATCAATGTGTATGGATACGTCTACTTTTGATAAAATATCGGACGGAGGAAGTATAAATAAATCAGTGTAACGAAAAATAAAAATAAAAATCAGCGTAACCCGGTCGTCGCTTTGCCCACTGTGGGCCCGCCTCGGGTAGGCGCACCACGGACGGTGGCGAGGCGCTGCCGCCACCAGCCCCCTCGCGGGCCCCACCGGCTCTGACGCCGCGCGTGACGTCGTCGCGCCCGAGGCCGGCCGGGGCGCCCCGACCCGGCGCCGCGAGAGACCACGTGTCGCGCGCCGAGAGGCGAGAAGCCGTGTGGCGGGGCCCGGGTAACGTGCGGCTGCTCGACGGCTTTTGTTTGGTTATTAAATTTTGCAGAAAAATGGGTAGCGTCACCCCGGCCGGCGTGCGTCCCAAGCGGCGCCGCACCGCCGAGTAGCCTCCTCAGCCTGCCTGGCGTGTTGCGCTGCGCTGCGCGTACCCCGCGGAATGCACCTGGATGGATCGGGTCGCTGGGAACGTTGTACAGGTTCAATGAACATGGACTTGGAGTAGTGTTTGTTGAGTTTTCTCTGGGTGGTCTCGGCGGATTAGACATCATCAGTGTGTTTGGAAGGCACTCGACACTAGATCCACTTGAGCATGTCGCTGGTAATCAGAATTTCTTTTTTCTGCTTCCTCCGTTCTCAAATAAAATCAAAATAATATTTAAGATGTTACACAATTTGTCTAGATACATACACAAAAGTTAGTGAACATACATATGAGACGTGTCTAGCTACATTTGTGTACATGTGGATATGGAGAAATTATAAAACATCTTATTTGAGAACGGAGGGAATACTAATAATTGTCTCCCTCCGGAACTCATTAAAATAATCAATGTTATTGCTCCATTTGTTTCAAAAAAAAATAAAGACCATGTTACAACTTTTAAAAATCAGAAGAAATAAATTAGGCATGTTATTAATGATGAACCCCACAATCACATAAATTATGATGCACATTTTTTTTGCCTTCTTTTGAATCAGACCCATGACCAGGTAATTGTCAAGCTTGTTATATGGTAATACAACATCCATGCAATGTGACTACATGAGTAGTAGGGCTGAAATTCGAGCCAAGTCGGCTTGTTTGAGCTTGCTAAAATAACGAGTTAGCTCAGCTCGGCTTTTTAACACAACAAGTTTAGATCTGAAACGCCGTTCCGCTTGTGAACAAGTTAGCTCGACCTAGATCTGAAACAAGTTTGGAGCTAAACGAGTAACTTGCAAACTCGTCTTGTTTATCTTCATCAACACAAGGTCAATTCCAAAACTCGCCTCAACTTGTTTGTCACCAAGTTCAAACCGAGTCGAGCCAACTCACGAGTTTATGTTCCACTCGTGAGTTTTGAATTTAATTTCAGCCCCATGTACTTGACACCGTGAACCTTTGCAAAAGAAAGAAAAAGTCAGCTAACAAATCAACTCATTTGAAATGTGCACATTTTAGCACGGTACCCAATGGCAATATAATCATGTGATCCTTCAGCCCACTAGATGAAGATCAACCATTAAAAATACCAAAATAATTGTACTCAAATCGAGTATTCTCCAATAAGGGAAATAATATCCTATAGAAGTAGAACGCCGTACAAATGCAAGCCCAGCATATTCTGCCTGTACCATTTTGGATTTTTTTTCAAATTTCAAGCCGTGTGAAGAACACCTTTGGAATTGTAAATAAAGGCAGTTCACTCCTCCTACTGCTGCTACTACTGGTGGTGGTGGAAAAAACAGAACCGGTCGTACCTGGACAAGATGCCAAACCAGGTGGAAAAAGGGTGAGGGCACGAGTGCATCGCCTTTCCCCGCTTTCCATTTCCTCTCATGGCGACGGTGTAGGCCAGGCCACGAGCACCGGGTGGCCGCAGCGTTTTTTTGTTTGTCGCTGGCGCCCACTCCATCCTCTCTCCCGTTCTTTTATAGCGTCCCAGGCCCCGTATGCGTCCTCGGTTTTTCTCCTCTGCTGCCTCAAAGAGCTTTCGTCTCTCTCCTCCTCTTCACCCGTTCTCCTCCTACAAATCTGGTCGGCGCTGTTCGCCGCGGCGGGTCTCTCGCTCCTGCGCGCAACTACCTCAAAACCCTAGCCCCCATCCGGAACCAGACCCAGACGCCGGGAGGTTCGCCCGCGACCTGCTCGCTTCCTCCTCCTTCGCCCGCCCGCCCGCCCGCCTACAGGTGCGTCTCCGCCTCCCTGCCGCCTCTGTATTCGTGATGATTGTTTTGCTTTTACCGTTGGTTAGTTTATTGGTTGGACGCGGTGCGGCGCGCGGGATTGGGTCGGCTATCGTCCCCGATTCGCGCCGGGATTTCCTGGGGCCTTCTGGTGCCAGATTCGTGAAATCCATTAGTTGGTGTTTGTTTGTTATGATTTTTGGTAGCAAAGTCATGTTTGTTGTCCCTTGAGAAAAGGAATTTTGGCGGCTTTCGTGTATGCGCCTTTTTTCCTTTATCATGCAAGCCTTTTGCCCTTTGTTGTTGTTTCTTCCTGTTTAAGGTGAGCAATCTGGTGATAGGAAAAGGTCGCCTTTTGCCCTTTGTTGTTGTTTCTTCCACGGATCATTCCTACAGGACATGTGGATTTGTTTGTTGTACGCGAACAACTTCAGCCCAGATTTATACTTTCCCTTATCTCGGCTACAGCTGTTAATCTGATTACGAAAATGGAAGAGTTGATGTTTCTATCGACTTACAGTATTCGTGGTTCGTTAAGTTAGGATGAATGATTAGATGAGCATAACGTTAGATTCTATGTGAGGAAAATAAATGAAAAATAATCCAAACCCTCTTTGTGTTTAAAAGTGACTATGTCTTAAAGGGCATGTTTGGTTCCTTGGGCCACATTTTCCTGCTAAAATGTGCCTTTTGGTGTATAAATTTGTTGTTAAGACCCTCGCAAATTTGGCAAAAGTGTAAGTCTATGACAACTGGGGCAAGAGACTAACAAAGTGTGAAATGTCATTACTTGTGGCAGTGATCAAACAAAAGAATACACAAGTGCCTCAAAGTGTTGTTGTGAACCACATATGCCCTAAAAGTGTAGTCAAATGAGTTTCAGTACCTGTTGAAGTGTCATCTAGTTTTAGGATGTACTAACTTCTTGGGTATGCACGGCGGTCTTATATGATACATCAGCCCTCCCTTCCCCGCACCCTGACATGTTAAATAGAGTATCAAGGGAGAGAATATATCCTCCCCTTGGTGATGAGGAGAGCATTAAGTAATAGAGATGTCAATTAAAAAGATCACCCAGTTCATGAGTGACTTTTGTGTCATGTCTTGATGATATGGAGGACTCTGAGATTTCTACTTTCTCTACCATTGTACTTGCCCTAAGTATGAATAATCGGATACCTTATTAGATGCCTCTTTAGTTGTGGGGTAAAACTGCGTTTTCTTCTTCTGGAGAAACTAGTTCGCCAATCATTTGCTGGCAAGCAATACATACTAAACCTAAAGTATAGAGTGGGAGAGCTGGTTCTAAGTTAATAGGATATCCATGAAGTTGGTGTTATTCTAATAACCTTGTGCTCCGTATTTCCAGCCAGTTACTTGCCATAACATGTGTTACGAAAAGCATATGACTTAGAGTTTAGCTCCAATATGTAGCGACATACACAGTAGCCTATGATGTACAACATCTTGTTGACTACAGAAACCTTAAGAAGTTATTTGTTTCACGGTTGATTGATCTTTTCGTACTTCTGTATGTTGTTTCCACTTACCTATACCCTCAGAGAGTGCTACTTTTCTAATTCATCATCGTGATATCTTCTTTATTTGGATGTCCTACTTAAATATAATTGCTGCTTTACTACTGCGCATTACAAAACGTATTATACCGTAGTCACAGTTTCTCAATATATGCAATTCAAAGATGTATACTGACATCTTAGTTCTTCTAAAGGTATTCACAAGAAGCCTGTGTTCATGTTTAGGGCAAAAGGTACCAAGCTGTTCAGCTTTGTTACTTGTTCTGCAATTCGTAAGATTATCTAGACAGTTTGAACTGTAAAGTTGAATTCGACCTGGTCATCAGGCTGTGCTTTGTTTAGACTCTCAACTGTTATAGTACATATGTAATCAATCTTTCTGAAATCTGGCCAGTAACAACTAACAAGTACATACCTTTCCATGGCAAGGAAAGGATACCGATGGATTTTTATCGATACATAGCTATTGTCTGCTCTGTCCTGGCTGTGGTGTCCTTCCAACAGATTTCTGCTATTTCCTGGTCGTGGTCTCCTTTTCCCTTTATGCAGCAAATGCTTGTAGTTCTTCAACGCACTACCCTTTTGTGGATTTCTCTTTTTGTGCTACATTAGGTTCCTAGTTGCAACTTGCTAACCTCTGATCTCTTATTTCTTACCAGCAGGACTATTGCCTTCTGTTTGGCTTGAATGGTGCAACTGGAATTTTCTGAGTAGAAACTGAGGCTCAGTTCAAACTTTCACCGGACTCGCTTCATACATACTGGCTGGAAATGGATCGTGACGATGTCTCTGGTTTTGTTAGCGGAGGTTGCAAGCTGTTCTGAGTTTTATACCCCAGTAGAAGCTAATATAGTTATGATACCAGGGATTCGGTCAACTGGTTCTTTTCATTTACTAATTGGTTGAGGTTTGATGTTTATGAATTGGAATGGACAAAACCTCCCGTGGCCTTGTATTTGGTGATAGTATCAATTCCTTACACACTTCCCATTATCGGAGTACAGTCCAACACACCGCTCAGCTTAAAGATACTACACTTGACTCTGCATCATACTCCAGCTTTTCTGCCGCTAACACAAAAGACCAGAAAAGGAAGTGGGGTACTATGGCAGGAGCAGAAGGTACTGGGAATCCACTACTCACTCTGGGTTTAGGCCGTTCGCCAAGCTCATCTGACAATAGCAAAGTAAGCTCTGCCACCGCTTATGAAATGTCTCCATCTTCACTGAAGGAGACTGACGAGGAGTCATCTGTAGATCTAAGCTTGAATTTTGATCTTTGCCTTGGCTATGATGGTGCACACTTCCAAAAGAAGCCCTCTGCTGGTTTGGTGACCAGCTCACCTAAACTGGATCTTCAGTTGAGTTTATCCACTGGCCCACCTATATCTGCTGTCACTTACACAAATATGGTGTCACCAGACATAGCAGTGACCAACTCGATGCCAGCCATTATAGGGAAAGAATCAGTACCATCTAATTGGCGTTTTGAGCACTCTGTGGTTTCTTCTTCATATGCATCTGAAGCAGCGTATGCCTTTCCATGTCTGAAGATACCCAGGAAAGAACATTGTAGTTTGTCTTCTCCAGTCATATCATCAACTATGCTTACCAGTGTGAAAAGCCCGGTTGGTTGTACTTCTGTGGTAACTAGCCCTCAGCAGCGCAATATGAACACTAAAACCTGTCAGTTCACTGGATGTGGGAAAGGAGCAAGAGGGGCATCAGGCCATTGCATAGCCCATGGTGGTGGTAGGCGTTGCCAGAAAGCTGGATGCCAGAAGGGGGCTGAAGGAAGGACCATATATTGCAAGGCCCATGGAGGTGGGAGGAGATGTGAGTTTCTTGGATGTACAAAGAGTGCTGAAGGGCGGACAGATCACTGCATAGCCCATGGTGGCGGTCGCCGCTGCAGTAACGATGGTTGCTCCCATGCTGCCCGTGGAAGATCTGGCTTGTGCATCAGGCATGGAGGTGGGAAAAGGTGCCAGAAGGAGAACTGCACCAAGAGTGCAGAGGGTCATTCTGGCCTCTGCATTTCTCATGGGGGTGGGAGGCGCTGCCAGTTTCCGGAATGTGCCAAGGGTGCACAGGGAAGCACAAAGTTCTGCAAGGCACACGGTGGAGGAAAGCGCTGCACATTCTTGGGCTGTACCAAAGGAGCTGAAGGTAGCACTCCATATTGCAAGGGACACGGCGGAGGCAAGCGCTGCTTATTTGAGGGTGGTGGCCTGTGCCCAAAGAGCGTGCATGGTGGGACTCAGTATTGTGTTGCGCATGGTGGTGGGAAGAGGTGTGCCATTTCTGATTGCACCAAGAGTGCTAGAGGGCGGACAGAGTACTGTGTACGCCATGGAGGTGGCAAGAGATGCATGTTTGAGGGCTGTGTTAAGAGTGCGCAGGGGAGCACTGATTTCTGCAAGGCACACGGGGGAGGCAAACGCTGCTCATGGGGCTTGCTGGACTCGAGCTTTGGTGTTGACACAGAGCAGTGTGATAAGTTTGCTCGCAGCAAGACTGGTCTCTGTTCAGCTCACAGTGCTCTAGTCCAGGACCACTGTGTTCATGGTGGTGGTACATTAGGCCCTGTAATTCACCAGCTTGCCGCAGATGTTAAACCTGATGAGATGGAAGTTGCTGCTGTGAAGGTTGATCCTATTTCCATGCAGTGCGATTCTTCTGTGGAACCACTGACGGAGGGCAGAGTACACGGTGGTGGGCTGCTGGCCCTACTTTCTCGCGGTGGAGGCCATAGAAGTGCTCCTGGTACCTCCGAAAATGGCGCTTCTGTTATGATGGCGTGGATGTGAGTGAGATTCTCATCAAGAATTGGTTGCTTCAAGTTTTGATCTGTTTCCAGAGCTAATGTTGTGGCGGGTTAAGTAAGTTCCACATTTCACCAATTGTTGTCCTGGTCATTTGGATTTGATAGGACATATCCTCCATGTACTATAAATAAGGGAGAGTGTTATGGGCTTCTCTGTTGTAATTAATTAATGTCGTCAAACTGCCCTTGCTTTGTGTTTACAGTTCGTGTAATCTGCTACTACTTCATAGATCCTATTTGCATATGTTCAGTCCGCAATTTGTTTACAGTATGCGTATTTATTGTACTAGAGTTATTCATTGGATAGTTCTGTCGTGAACAGGATTTTCAGAATGTAGTGTTGTAGATTTTCCTTCATTGCAAAGTAGACTATTTTGAAGGCGTGTAATCAAGCTTTCTGTTCTAATAAGGTTGTTCAGGTGAGAACAATACCATGATTTGTCATGAAAATGTATTTCACATACTACCTCCATCCTGAATTTGTTGATACAGATTTGTCTAAATATGGATGTACCAAACATGTCTAAATACATCCATATTTTAGAGAACTATGCGTTAATAATTCAGGACAGAGTGATTAGTTTGCCCTAGTTTTGCATTCCATGTTCTGTTATTTCACCTTCTCCCCTTCATATTCTTGAGTCTGAATCGTACAATCATGTGATTTTCTTTTTTACTGACGGGGGATTTTATGTATCGTAAAGTTCACATGCAGATTCCGTTTGGAAAAGAGCTCAATACAGTATCAGGTTCTCAGGTATTTCCAAGATCTGGAGCTGCTTGGCCAACCAGAACCTGTGCATCCTACCGTGAGGGCGTGCTATTCTCAGCATGATAGGACACTCAACGTATATGTTTCGAACCATCCATAATACACGTCCGTAATCATCAGTACTAAGCAGAGACACAAATATCAGAACCAAAATTATCCAATGGACAAGACCTATACAACGTATAGGAGTTCAATCCGAAAGTAATATACTTAACATGAAGGAAATACAGAGCTTTTATTATTCATCACAGCTTTATCTATTTGGAGAAAAGGCACCAAGGACGTGGATAAAACTATAACATGGTGATATGTTGCTTGTAAGATGACTAAGAACTTGTTCTGGACGGAAGCGCATCAACATAGCAAGGACGATAGGGGAAAGCCGCAACAATGTCTCTAGCATTTTGATTAGGGTTATAAGGATATATGTAACCTAGATACTGCATTCTTGAGGTGTGGAGATGGTACGCCACCAATGTGTCGCTGAATTGGAGAAGTAGCACGTCCTTGTACGGATGGAATCCGACAATCCAGCAACCCCACCCCCGAAATTCTTCGTCTGGAATTGCATTCTTTTCAAATTCAATGAAGTTGTGTTGGTCTGAGTTCCATGAATAGTTGGAACCATCGGTACTCCCTAGTTCTTCGTCCTCATCATCGTGATAGCTATATTGTTCTCCCTCCTCTTCGCCCGGTGTCTCATCATTACAATCTTCTTCCTCCTCCTCTTCATCTTCTACGTTGTCATAGTTATATTTTTCATGTTTCCCTTCCTCTTCATCTGCCTTTTCGTTCTTGTTCCCTCCTTCCTCGTGCTCGTCCTCTACAATCCCATCATCAGAATCATCATTGCTTTCGTCATGCTATTATGTTTGAATAGTCTAACTAAGTTGTTGCTGCTTTCGTCGACCACCTCCCATGGCATCCTCGGTTGCATACTCGGGTTCTCCCTCAAATAATTTATCTTGCGATCACACTCTTCCAAGTCAGCCTCGTGTGCCAGTGTCCATCCTAACCGGTCATCAGCCGATTCAGTGAGCTCCCACACTTCAAGTTTCAACTCTGTAAGCTCCGCATAGCATACCCTTCTGTTGTTGCTTGCTAAGCACCTCTTAGGCAGTGGTGTACAATGATACAATGTCTCGCGGCCAGAAGGCTGCCGCGGGAGCGGAATCATGTCGTATGTCTTCTGTGAGCAACGCAGAATCATGAGGACGCCACTGTGGCAGTGCACGTAGAGCGACCCGCGCCAGTACTCGGCGGACCACCACGTCCTATCATCCTTAGCACCCGGTGCAGTCACCACATCATAGAGGTCTCCCGAGGCGCTGCGCCCGGCCGGCGTGAACTCCCGGCTCTCCCACTGGCCTGTCCGTGAAGAGAAGACTAACACTTGGAGCACCTTTTCTTCTTCACATTCAGATGGTTGCTCCTCTTGGCGGCGCTGTAGGTTGTTGGGGAAGAAGAAGACCTCGTGATGCCGTGACACGGCTGGATCGAAGGCGAGGAACATGCCCTCGGCGGCGCTGCACGGCCAGGGCGTTGGCGGCAGCGGGAGCGCGCATACCGCGATGTAGCTGGGTTGCACACGTAGGGGTTCATGGAACCGCGGCTGTGGCTGCGATGCCCCGTGATGAGCAACAAGCCATTGCAGTGCTGATTGAGGTGGCAGTCCCAATAGTCTCCACAGAGACTACGGTAGGCGGCTCGTCGGCGGCACGTGCCAGCGGCGGGCCAACTAGGGCAAAACTAGTGTCAAATCCCTTGTACCTGCCGAATATGCCGGGGAACTCGTGCGGGAAGACGTGCGGAAGGAGGAGGGCGTGGGCATCGGCGATGTCGTGCCACGAGCGGCAGACGCACCGGGACACGGCGAGGTCGCGGCCGGGGAGGCGCTGGAGAATGTCGAGGAGGAGGTCGCAGGAAGTGGTAGATCGCCGGCGTCCATCACGCGGTAGATCTTGAGGTGCCCAGGTAGGAGGCGGGTATGAGGCGATCTGAAAACCAGAAGAGGAATGGTAGGATCTGGCGCGAGTGGCGATTATATTGCACACTAGTACGGATATGCGAATCCCACAGATAGCCTAGGTTGAATGCTGAAGATCGTGCAAATAAAAGTAGATTCCGTAGGTAGTGTCATTACTCTTCCGTCTTCAGCCTGAAGGCTACGATTATTGGTGTCACCACCGTCTAAAGGCGAAGATCTAAGGCTTACAGAGACAACACGTACTCGGAAGATGAAAATGGAGATGAGTGTTGTTTGTAAACGACCTACCTATCGTGCACTGTGTAAAGGCGCTGGGTAGTAGAAGTACGGTCATAACAATGTTCAAAGAGATAAAGAAGGCGGGTAATATGTAAAGGATCTACTGAAGCTCGATCGCAAAACCAAATTTACACTTGCGGACCTAAGCTGCAACTATGGCCTAGTTGTTACAGGGCAAAACTGGACAAGAACAATCACACCCAACAGGGTGCAACCAGTTAGGACACTAGCCGGAACAAAGAATGAACAAAATTTCCTGAGGAAAGAATCATCACCCGCCCTAAGTCTGGTTAAATGCTACTCAATCTACTGTCCTCGTGTCGTTTAAGCGACCAAACATCATCCAATAGTGGCTTCACATACCTCCCTATCGTTTTCTGCTTAGCTCTCTTCTTTATCCTCTGGATCTTGTCTTTCGTCTGTTGCTTCCTCCGCTCCTTCTCCTGCTGCCGCATATTCCTCTCCCGCTCGTACAGACCTTGCCACATCACTTCACCGGTTTGTGGCCAGAGCCACCTTCTGTCAGGGTGATCCGCATCGTACTCTTCCGCCAAGTCTTCGTCCATGCTTTTCAGAGTCGCATAGGAGAACCACTGGATTGACATCCGACCTCTCCTGCCATCAAGCACATGCTGCTCCCGCATTGCACCAGTCTCTGGGTTCACATATATCATCCGTCGCGCACTATGGAATGCCCAGACGTTCACAATCAACTCAAGAACACGAGAGTAGCAGCGTTTGTCCTGTACATATCAACAAGAGAGCAACAGTATTAGGTTTTTGAGATCGAAACAGAATGTACTACTGTATCATTTATCAGAACCATGTAGAGGAAGTGGTCAGAGATAGCCACATATTGGCAAGGTTTATGTTATGGTTTCTTCTAGGGTCTGTCCAATACTGAAATGAAGGCAAGATATTTCACTTTCTGTACAAGTGTTCAGCTTTTCTTTTCTTTCGATAGGAAGTGTTCAGCTGTTCTATGTCACTGAGATTATAGGCATGACTTGGAGATGGTACTAAATATTCTGAATATGTAACAGAGGCACTCACCCTGTGGATACTCAAGATGCAATGCCCAGTTTGATGATGCTTGTCATACATTTGTGCATCCAGTGCATCTACAAACATCCTGAAAAACAGTACATCTGTAACACCAACCGAGTATATAACAAATTATCCATATCATGCTCAATGTCTTCATATGCAACAGCAGGTATGTACTACTCCCTCCGTTTTCATTTACTTTGCGTTCTGGGTTTGGTGACTTAGTCAAAGTCAAACTTTGTCAAGTTTGACCAAGAATATTGAAATAAATATCAACATCCATAATACCAAATGCATATAATATGAGAATATAATTTATGATGATTCCAATAATATAAGTTCTATATTTTATATGTTGATATTATTTCCTAAATATTTGGTCAAAAAACTTAATAAAGTTTGACTTCGACTAAACCCAAAATGCATAGTAAATAAAAACGGAGGGAGTACTTTAAACATCATTGAGCAGTATTGGTGGCAGTACTAACCTACACAAGCTTAGATCGGCTACTTTTCGGCACTCATGATAACAGATCACTTGGAATGCAAATACGAGGAAATGAACAATAGCCAGTCAGGTCCCTATCTAGTTCAAACGAGTGCAAGCCATGGTTTGACTATAATACTTCAAAAACATAATGTTACCTTGAGAACATTACAAATTCCAGGAATGATCTCGTAGACAAAACCCAACTTTGCATCACAGACCATGTGTCTCCATCATTAGCCATATGTGGCAGAGAATTCAAATCTTCGTCAAGCTGCAAGCCATACATCCTTTGAAAGGCCTCTGTAGCAGCTAACCTTCAAGACAGAAATATGAAGTGGATTAGTTTATTTAGTACAACCAAGCAGTTCAGTTGGTAGCAGTCAACTCTACACTAAATAAACAATTGTTGAAATACTATTTTTAGTTCTGTAAACATGGTAGGACAAAGGGGGCAATTATATCTTTCAGATTTACTCTGCAACAAATTATGGCTCGTAACAAGTTTCTACAAAAACTTACTATTTTTAAACTAGAACGTTTCTAACAACAATAAAACTTAATAAAACAGTGCAGACTATGAAAATTGGTTGAATGGATAACCTGCAATTCCCAGCGTTAATTGCATCACAGAAGGACCAGAAATCATGATTGGCACGATTTCTTGGATCTTGGTCCATCCGAACCCAAAAATAGAAGGCATCTCCATGCTTTTGAGTTTGAATAGCTTCCAACATTGCAGATTCAGCTTTTTTTGACAAGTTTACCTGCTTAGAAATTTGTATAGTAAGCATGAATTAGATGCCAACCATTATACAAGACCTGGATAGCTCTCTCTGCATTTCCTCGTTGAAAGGAAAATTCATATGAACAACATTGCTAACATTCAGTGGCACCCAATGACATGTTCTGTGCAGAGAACACTGTTCTAATCATTCTTATAAGTTATATCTATCATATTCATGGAAAATCAATGGTACCCAATAATAAAAATATCGAAATACAAGGACCTCCTTGAGGTCTAAAAAAAATGATAGATTACCTTTCTTGCAGTCACCCTCCAGGATTGAAATCCTATCCAAGAATTCTTGTGTATCCGGTCAATCCTGTTAGCGAGTGCAAAGAAAGCTCCAAATTCACCAAGAATATCTCTGTAGTACCCATTGTTGAGCAGTGGGAGACGAGAAGAAGCATCAATGTCATCTGCTCCAGGTCTTCGACCTTTTGAAGACTAATGCAAGACAAACTTTATGTGATCAATTTAAGCCATTGGAATATTTGCAAATAGTAACCATTCACATTTCAAATAGCCATGTACCCATATCTGTTCTATTAGTATCATGTTATGATATAGCAGCATTCAAATTTATAGCTATTCCATATCAAGCAATAATGTAGAAAAAGAAATTACCTAATACGAACCCATATTCACATGTATATATTTAGTTTAAGTTTAGTTGGATCAGATTGAAGTTATTTGAGACTTAAATATATTTTCAGAATATCCCTGTGCTGAGAAATCATGAGGGGTTCTAAATTCTAATCCACCTCAAATGACTAAATCTGAGCCACCCCACATCTGATTCAATGGTACACGTGGCAGTTACATCAAAACATAGATGGGTCTGCATTAGACAATTTTTTCTTTAAAAGTATGACAATATAGCAGGGAGCAGTGCAAATCTTTGTGTCATCAAAAGTTAGGAAGTCACACTTCCACCATGTACAACTAGCCATGATAGTATGATACAATGTACTCCCTCCGTCCCAAAATAAGTGTCTCAAAGTTGTACAAAAGTGGATGTATCTATACATGTTTCGTGTCTAGATACATCCACTTTTTGACAAATCTAAGACAGTTATTTTTGAACGGAGGGAGTATATAATGTTTTTATAAGGTCGGCAACATATACATTTAAATGGTTTCGAAATATATACGTTTGACTGAAGCTGTCAGGCTGACAATTTAAGAATCTGAATAATTTGGTTGGTGTTAACAGGCAACAGCAGCTTACCAGGCCAATCCCACGATACAGAGAGCTTTGATGCAGAAAGGGCCAAGTTCCCTCACCAAAGAAGGGTTCATATATACAAAGTAGCTGCCCTGTCCGTTCAAGCTCCTTTTCATCTCTTTCATGCAATTCATTTTTCATTCTGTCCACCCTTTTGACATTTCTATACACTTCCTCCCATGTTCCATGAGGCTGCTCATTCCTCTCCTTCAACTGCATAACCCACTCAAGTTACTTGAAAAGCATTGTTCAAAAGGTGTAAGTGACGTGTTAAATATCAAATTTGCATCAATACTTACCTCCTCTTCTTCCAAATTCATTTTGGCACTCATAATCCCATTTGCTCGTTCTTCCTTCCATGCAATAGCAGAGAATGCTTCATCAATCTTTTGTGTACTACCCTGAGGATCATTCTTTCGGTCGGCATGCCACTCCTCTATTTTCTGGAGTATCTTGCAGTCATTCAAACTCTCATTCATATGGTATAAGTGTTTCACATCCTCAAATAGATGCCATTTCCATTCTTGTTTCAAAGCCAAAGGTATCTCTCCAGAGGTTAACGGGGTTAGTGCTTCGGCTGGAATCTTGAGAACATTTTCCAATAGTACAGCATAGCCTTCAAGGGCTTGAGAAGCCATCAGATCCTTGGCACGGGCTTTACCAACCGATGCAATTTTTTGCCCTAGAATGGATAGTTCCCCGTTTGATACCGCTTGCAGTAGGACTTGAGTTAACATGGGAATGTTTTTTCTTGGAAAAAGAAGACCATTTATCCCATCATCAATCTAAACCAGCAAGACAACTGTGTTAGCTTATGATAGGTGGACTGCAGTAGGTATTTGGGTTGATAAAAGCAATGCAAATAGAATGTGAGATGTTGTGGGCATACATATTTCGTGATCATTCCAACGTCTGGAGCTATAACCAGCTTCTCGAGAATCATGGCTTGGACTAGCACACTGGGGAAGGATTGCTCATCAAGGCAAGAACCATATATGACAAGGTTAGCTATACCAAGGAGATTGTCCGCATCTTCAACAGCAACATGCTCCACTGCACCTCTTGAGAAGCCAACATTTAAAGCAATGGCCTACGATAATCCGAATGGTACCAGGGAGTTAGATGCAATTTAAAAGTTTATGACATCTAAATAGCTAATTCAAAACAATGAAAGACAGTACGGCGGTAGATCATAACCTCAAGGGCCATCCTATGCTGATCAGTTATGTTTCCCGACAAGATTCTCACTTTCAGACCAGTCCAGGTGCTATTCTCAGAAGGATACTGCTGTAAAAGAGGTCCTACTGCTTGCAACACAAGTGCCTCTTCCATCAAAAGCCCACCATATGAAAATTCACTACCAACAACAGCAATTACAAAGTCTCTTGGATCTAAACTCAAACCGATTCTCACGTCCAGGTCAGAACTTCCAGCAGTGAATCTATCAGCTTGAAAGGCTGCTGCAGGAGAACCTGGAATCACAAAATAGTTACCAGAATCAAATGCAGCATACATCACCTGCAGGAAATAGATATAATTATAATCAAATGTCAGATTGGAGGTTCTCAATCAAAATACGAAACGACAATTAACATATCAAACTTAGTATGAGAATAGTTGTATACCGGTAATATGTAATTGGGGAAAACTATAACATCTGCCCTGCTGAAGACTTCTTTCCAACCACCTAGGATCTGAATCATTCCACTAGAATTATATTCACTAACACAATGAGTGAGGGAACTCTCTTGCACAGTCCAAATGACAGGAATAGATTTGAAGGGCTCCTGCAGAAGACTGTAGCAGGAGACATTAACATAAAAACTTAACTTTAAGCAAAACATTCGGAAAACAGTCAAAATCAAACACCTGGCTTTGGGTAAATATCTTATAATAATCCAAATGGATAGGTCAGTCCTTGTTTCATAAATACCTTGAAAATACTGGTCTTGCTTCAATTGAATTTACAAGCATACCGTCATAGCTGCAGAAATGCAAATAAAGTTGGCAAGGAAATTATTAGGAAGTGAGTCCAAGGCCACTTATTATTCAAGGAAAAAAAAATACACTATGAGACAGTATGCAGAAAGTAATAAGCAAAGAACTGGCAAGATAGGCTTTTAGAAACTTACTCTAGCCAATCTACAGAAGTAAGTAGTTTTGTGTCCACAGGTAAGATCTTAACTGGTATGCCGATGGTCCTCCAAATATTACTACATGGGCCATCCTCAAATGCGAAAACCTGCATTGACGATTTGCAAAGTGGACTGAGAGCAATGTGCATCCATTATTGGTTTGAGTACTTGTGCACTTCATTTTGTTGCAAAAATAAGAAGAAGCATCGATGCAAATGATAATTAAGAGTCACTCACTAATCCATGACTAGGTACTTGGATTTCAACTAGACATCTCGACTTGAGTAGTTGGACCAGGCAACTTAGCGACTAGATATGACTCCTCAAGCATAAATTGTAGCTCAACTAATTGGTGCAACCCACAACAAAATCAAGCCCATTTTGAAAGAGATGTATCTCCTTGTAAGCCCAACAGATCAACCCAAGCTCTCTGCCTCTAATAACCTGATCGCAAGATGTTATGCTTCTGATTCAGCATGGAGCAGTGTTTTTCTGCCTCCGTCCTTCCAATTGTTTTTGTGTAATCAACTAGTATTGTGGTACTTGTAGCAAGTATGGATCGCTAGACTTGACTCTTTGACTCCAAAACCTAGGACAACATGTTATAACATATGTACGTGCAAAATTTTGTGCAACATAATGATCATATATTCAACGCACAGAAAAGATAAAACAACATAAATGCACTATTTGAACAATGGGTGCATATAGCCCAGGTTCCTTTTCAAGTCTACGTCCTATTTCATCTCAAAGGTCTGGTAATCAAGATGTTGATCTTGCTGAAAGAGGTAGCAGCCTAAGAGGAGTGTTTGGGAAATACAAAGTCGGCTAAAGCATCATACCACATGGTTCCATATAAAGCCCAACACTTACCCTTACTAAAACGAAACATATATTCGATTATTACCTCCTCTGAAAGTAAGAGGTACTAATACCTCGTGGTACCTGTACCTCTAATGAAAATGCTACACTAGGAAATGTGAACATAGAAGCACTTGTACATACATGTCAATGTATGGTAGAACTCGAAGCATTTATTCTAGTTTTTTGCTTGGAAAGCCAGAAGTAACAGATTAGCAATGCAGCTATTGCATTACTGAATAAATACACCAGATATGGAATCTGAACTAGCTATGTGATACAGAATGTGAATCCCGGCAGCTAAACCATCCAGGGGTATCTATATCCAACTTGTAGAAGCAAACGAACTGATGAAACAAAAGACATGGTAACACGTGTTCCGGTCAATCGTTCGTCAGTAGTACATTCAGAGCAAATCAGTTGAGCAGCCACGCACCTTCATTTCGTAGCCCATTGCCTCGAGCACAGAGGCGACGCTAAGCATCTGAAGCTGCATTGCGCCGGGAGAGAGATCCGCAAACACCTTCAACGAAAACGTCGAAGAGATTAAAACCGAAATCGCGAGAAAACAAACGGAACCCAAGTGAGTCACGCCCCCCACGCCACCCAGCTCAACAACAACTCACCAGGGCGAGGCGCGGCTTCCGGGCCCCAGCCCTCTTGACGGGCCTCCCGAGCACCGCCAAGCTCTCCGCCTCCTCCCTCCGCTCCCTCGCCCACTTCTCCCGCAGCCTGGTCGGTTCGAACGACAGGCCCTCGCCGTTGTCCAGCCCGCGAGGCAGCAAGGGGTCGGTGGTCCCGCCCCGGCCGCGCCTCGAAGGGAGCAGCAGCGTCGCGGGGCCCTCGACGAGGAGCGAGTCGGGCAGGAAGGCGACGACGAGGATGGTGACGAAGAAGAAGGCCGCGGCGGCGCCGATCCACTGGAGGAAGTTCATCTTGTCGACGAAGAGGAAGCGCGCGAGCCTGGATCTCAGGCCCGGCCTCCGCGCCGAGGCCGAGGCCGCGCGCGGCAGCGGCAGCGGCACGGGCGCCGGCGCCGGGACCGCCGCGCGCTTGTAGCTCCCCGCCAACCCGGCGGCGCCGTCGAGGGAGCCCATGGCCGCCGCCGCCGCTCAGCCTGCCTAGGGTTTTGGCGCGGCCGCGAGCATGGCCAGCGAGCGATTGCAAGCGGAGGGAGCAGTTGAGGAGGAGAGCTGGGGGAGGGAGTGTTTTTTTTTTTTTTTTTTTTGACATAGGGAGGGAGTGTTGCAGACTGTGGAAGACTCGTGAGTAGTCCAATTTCGCGAGCGAGGCGTTTGTTTCGTTCGTTTGGTCTTTGAGAGGGATGGGGAAGGAAGGAAGGAGATGCTTGCTGTGGTTTAAGGGCGCGGGGCTGACGTGGCGGGCGGAGCTGGGCCGTCGGATGCTGATCGGACGGCTCGGTTCGGGGGTTTAGCGGCCCGGAGCATGGGCCCGCGTGCTTCGGGGACCGGGACCCCGGATGGAGTGATGACGCCTCGGGCTCCGGGATCGCCAGCCGCGTCGTGCTGGTGCCAATGATGTCAGTGTTCGGGAGTGTATTACAGGTGGGTCACCTCTCTGTGGGCCCTTACGTCAGTATCGAGGGTTGATGATGCGGCCGGTGAGAAGTATTTTGCTGTTTCGGACGACATTTTTTCCTCGTCTGCTGTAGTTACAGTACTTGCCTGGGGCGGAAAAAGTTAATCGGTAAAATTAGGTGGCTAATGGGGAGCACGCAGATGGCTTAACGGGCGCCGTCAATAGTAACGAGAGAGCACGCAGGGAAAAAGTGGCAGGGATTCGTCAGGGAAAAGCAAGAGCCTTGATTCGTTGGCCCGTAAAGTCTCGGCGCGGTGGGGTACTCCATGGAAGAAAGAGAGGTTGCTCGGCTTGGAGAGAACCGTGCGGCCCTTGTGCCGAAAGCTACGGCCGAGGCGGCGGCAAATTGGGCATTGCGTCCGGCGGAGGAGAACTGGTGATGCAAAGCAGTGTGTGTTGGTACTTGGTAGGAGTGGAGAGACGGATTGGATTAACCTCAAATCTGGATTCAGATATTCTTACATGCATTTCCACATCCACTTCCATCAAAATCTGGATTTGGGTTTTTTTACATGCATTTTTCAAAAGGCAGTGAACGTAGCTAGGGGAGGGGTCGAGACGCGTCGCATACGAATTAGATAAGTGTTATTCTCAAGTCCATTTTCATATTTTCAAAATAAATATGGTCGGATTTACTCGAATAGATGTTTTACCATACAAGATAGTTTCACTCAATCACAGAAACATTTGACCACTTTCTTAGTTTTTGTAAGTAGTGTAATTGGCATATAGGGCTGAAAGTTACTTAAATTGGCTACTAGTATAATTTTATTTGGATGTGGATATATCCATTTTAATATCCATCGTTTCTTCAAAATTTAGTACCACGTTTGTTTTGTATTTCAATTTTTGAAACAAAACCGGATATTTTCCACATTCATTTCCATTAAATCCGGATTCGTATATTTCTACGTACATTTTTATTACTCGAATATGAATATCGAATAATTATGATTTCTGTTTTAAAAGGAAATATGATAAGGGCCCTACAACGGTTTTTTCTTGAAATAATAAGAACCAAAATCTGCATTTGTGAGGAATAAAACCATGGGGACTGTTTTTTAAATAATAGCTTTTGGAACATATACCGGTTGGCTTATTTTGGTCTACGCATGTGTTTTGTGTATGTTCTTTGTTGATTTATTTGCATAATCGCACACCCCGATTGTTGTGCATTTTCAACCCTAGTAGAGATAGGAAAATTGTTGTGCATTTACAACCCTAGTAGAGAACTAGAGATAGGAAAGAGGAGAGAACTTGCCTGTGGCAAAATGGTTAGCAGGGTGGTTGTACCCCAATCCCGCCAAAGTTCAATCCTCAGGTAAGACGCTGGTGTTTCTCATTTAGGCGGAATATTCTTTAGTGGGAAGCGACGTTCCGTCGACAGCGAGGCGCCTGTGGTGACTTCGTCAATCTCAAGACACGACCCGCCGGCTCGGTACTTCGAAGGTGCTCATAGGGGTATGGTGTGCGTGTGTGTGTTCATAGGGATGAGTGTGTGCACGTGTTTGTGACCGTCTATGTTTGTACTGTGTTTCGCAAAAAAAAAGATAGGAAAGAGGAAAGCTGAATATAAACTCGACCAAACTGCCCTAAACTCCACTTCCATCAAAATATGGATTTAGTTTTTTTACATGCATTTTTCGTTACTCGAGCATGAATGTCGGATAATTCCGGAACACGGAAATATCCGAGTTGGTTTATTTTGGTCTACACATGTGTTTGTGCATGTTTTGTCTTGTGAGGAAAAAGGACTTCAAGTGTTCTGGATTTAAGGAAAATTCATGATATTTTGGGAGGTACGAACCATAAGGATTCCTTTTCTTGTTGGTGGTCTGATTCACATGATTCCCATCCTTCAAATTTTGTCTCAGATTCTTCTACTCTATATTTTGAAGAAACAAATCCATCCACTCAAACCACTTGATACGGTTCGTTTGTTTCACACGGCTTGATAAAAACATATTGGATGACAATCCATGTAGTGTAGCAAACATAACACATAACATTCTGATCATGTATTTTTCTAATTTTTTCGTCTATGTATTTTTCTAATTCGTGCATCTGAATCAAAGAGGTCTTAGGAGGGTGTTTGGTATCAGTGATGCTGAAATGACTTCTAGAAATCAGTAGTAATTCAAAAGGAATCTTGCCTTTACAACACACATGAAAAATGATACTCCCTCCAATCCATATTAATGGTCTCAACATTGTCTAGATACGGATGCATCTAGTCTAAACACTTAACTAGATACATCCGTATCTAGATAAAGTTGATGCCATTAATATAGATCGGAGGTAGTAACATTCGGGAGTTTATGGGCATCCAGAGAAAGATTGTGAAAGGTTTGTTAGCACAATTCCAGGTATTTGGCCCTTATATGTTGCTAGATCGGATAGCTGTTATACATGGAAGGATTCTTTGAAATCTCGTTAAGGGCCAACTCTTAACAGTTCATGAAGAATTGTTCATCCTAGAAAATAAGAATACATTTTGAAGGTGAAGGTGTATTAAGTGAAGAACTTTGATCACGGTCAATTTGGAATGTACATTCGATTTAGTGCACCCATATGTTTCATTTCGATGATATCACATCACGACTGTTCTGCGTTTACAGCCCTAGTAGAGCTTGGAAGCAGGACTAGCAAAAAACAAAGCTGGATAAACCCAACCAAACAGTCCTTAAACTATACAAGCCAGCTGAAAATTCTCTTTGCATATCTTATTTTTTTGGAACATGGCATTCAATCAAAACTATAAAATGGACATGACCTATAAGAATTACGAGTCGACGAGTTGACGAGTCGATCTGGAGTAGCGATCGGTAGACTAGTCATGACTCATGTTGACTAGTTGACATGATTATACGGTAATTTTTGCTATAAAATATCATATTATATTACTATTAGTAGTATAATACAAGAAATAGTATGTGCAAATAAAATGCTGGGGGACAAGGTAGTTGTAGCCGGCAAAAACAGAGCAGCAACAGCCAGTGAAGAAGAGTTGCGGGAGGAGCCTGAGAGCTGCAGCTGGTGGTGGAGAGCAGACCAGCAGCCGCCAGCGGAGTAGCACACCAGAAGCAGCTGGCGAAGGAGCAGACCAGCAGCAGCCGGCGAAGGAGCAGACCAGCAGCAGATGGCGAGACGAGCAGGCCACCAGCAGCAGCCGGCGAAAGCGGAATAGCAGGTGGACGAGCAGATTACGGGGCAGAAGATATAGGCCGGGGTGCCATATGCTCACGGTGGCGCTGGCCGGCAAACTCGCAGCTGCGGCGGCCGCCAAGCGAGAGGCTCGATCTAGGTTTCCAGCCGGGTCAAAGCAATATTGGAAGAAAAAAAGACACGTGGGGCCTTTTTTAGTCGATCGACCGAACATGTGCGACTAGTCAAGATAAGTCAGAACTAGTCGAGCGAGTCGATCGACTCTCCCAACCAGTTGAGTCGACAGTTCGAGTCGATCTCCAAGTTACGACTGGTAGACTAGTGCACGACTCACCTATCAAACTAAATCTCCCTCAAAAAATAATACTGATGTACTCAATCCATCACATGCGGCGAATCGGATCAGCTCGCTTTGCAATCAAGCAAACAAACGAATTAATCATTGCACGCCAAAAATAATGATAATTGTGCGAGATGTCAACATCATATAGCACCAATTCGGTCAAAACGCTAGCGCTCGTCCTGAATCAATGGAAACAGTTCACAACAGCACGAGTACACGAAGCGCCATCCATCATTGCACCGAGACCATTTCTTGTGCTGTAATGCAAGGTTGGAAAGCTTCAACAGTGAGTGTATATATTGGAGCAGGCATGCCCCACCGGGATCAACATCATACGGTCCATTGTGTTTTGTCAGAAAAGGCACTCGGGTCTGATTGATCAAGACATCACAAAGTTGCTGACACTTTTGGCTCCGATGTTTAGGGCTCTTTGGATTTGAAGGAATTTCGTAGAAATTTTAGAGGATTTCAATTCATAGGAATTTTTCCATAGAATGCCTTTTGATCTTAGGATTGGCACCATCAAATTTCGAAGGAATCTATTCCTATACCATCCGTTCCATAGGAATCTCAACATAAGCTCAAATCTCTTTTTATTTTTTCCTTTGAAAAGTCCAATGCACTCACACTCTATCTCTCTCTACTCTCTCTCCTCAATCCAGCAAAATTCCAGTGTTTGTTTCCTGTGCACATCCAAATGCATCACTTACCAAATTCCTGTGTTTTGATATCCTGTAGGAATTCAAGTGCATGACATCTCAAACCTGTATTTTCCCTATTCCTACGTTTTAAAAATCCTGCAATCCAAAGAGGCATATCTAGTCCACACAAGAAGTTCAGTAACATCATAAAAATACAAGACGTGTAGCAACATAAGTCACTAGTCTTACAAGCGTGAAAAGAATACATGTGAACCAATGAAATCATTGTACTCCCTTCATAAGGAAAAGGATGACTTTCATTTGTCCAAATACAAATGTATCTATACATGTAACATGTCTAAATACATCTAGTATTTGTACAAATAGAAATCATCATTTTCCGAACGAAGGGAGTAGTAAAAAGTGTTGTTCAAATAACAGAGTAGTAGTTTTATAAAAAGAAAGAGGAGTAACAGAGTTAAGAGGACAGTGGACCTTCAGTTCAATGCTAGTGTATTCATATTGCAAAGGATATAGTTATTTTTTCTTGAAGGTTGGTGAACATCTGTGGCTGAACCATCAATTTTCACCCAGACAGATCCCACAAAGAAAAGTATGTGATATGTTAAAACCTAAACAGCATGTCAACACATGGGCCAACCGACACCGCAACAAATAATTTCCAAGATGGGTCTAGGCACTGAATCAATTTAAAGCATTATAGCCTGGTAGGTTGAAACATTGGTACCAGTCCAGATCATGGCTGTTGAATCCATTGTGTACGTGTATATTGTGTTGTAGGCCCACCTCCTAGTTTTCCTGTATAGTTGAGGTAGAGGCCCACCTTGTACTCTTATATACGTGCCTAGTGCATCCGATCAATGGAGTGTGACTTGCATAGCAAAACCATAAGCCTCTACATGGTATCAGACTCCCCCACGTTCCTAACCTAGCCGTCGCCGCCGCCGCCGCATCTCCCGCCGTCGCCGCCGCTCCCCCGAGCCGCCGCCGCCGTCTACCCTCCCCTGCTTCCGCACCCACTCCCCTCCACCCACCGCTGCCATGGCCTCCCCGTCTCCTCCCTCTCCTCCGGCAGCAACCCGTTCGCCGGCCCGGACATCGCCCTCATCCGTGATCTCAACATCTTCGACCGCGTTTCGGTGACCCTCGATCAGACCACGGCCTCCTACTCCGCCTGGAAGAGGTACTTCTCCTTGGTGTTCCGCGAGTATCTCCTTCACAGTCATGTTGACGGCACCGTCGACTCGTTGCTCATGGTGAACGACGAGGACTAGATGATCCTCGATGCCACGATCATTCGTTGGTTCTACCTCACCATCTCACGGGACATCTTTCACACGGTGGTGGCCGACGATGACGACGCCGCCGCTGTTTGGCGCAAGCTCAACGGTCTCTTCACCGACAACAAACTCCAGCGCAAGGTCCTTCTTCACGACGAGTTCTACGGGTGCCAGTAGCACGATTCTTCCATTGATGATCCCGTCTCACACCGTGTGTTCACCTCGTGACATGTTTACTTTGATGAGCACGTGTTTTCTTTTCAGCAGGTCCCCGCCTCCATCGACTCGTCGCCGGCCACCGACGGCCCTTCTGAGACACCGCCTGCTGGACGGTCTCGCTCGGCTCGCGGACCACCGCCAGGCTTCGGCGCCCCTTGCGACATGGGTCGAGCTGCGGCCACCACTTCTGGCTGCGCCCCCTCGCCACCGGATGCCGGCGCGGCCTCGACCGCGCCCTCGGCATCCCTGACGTTGACCGCGCCGTCCTCCCTGACCACGGCGTCGCACGCTCCTTCGACCTCTGGCGTGGCCGGGGCTCCTGCTGCCTCGCCATCATCGACTGAGGCCCCTCTCGGCCCTACGACGCGTCTCGGACTGGCGTTCATCGTCCGAACCAGCGGTACTCCCGGGACGAGTATCTTCTCGCTGCGTCCATGATGACGTGAAAGACACACGTTCGTTGGGAACCCCAAGAGGAAGGTATGATGAGTGCAGCAGCAAGTTTTCTCTCAGTATGAAACCGAGGTTATCGAACCAGTAGGAGATGAAGACACTTATGAAGGTGTCAACGGCGCCATAAAAAGTGTGTTGGTGGAGTGCTTCCTCTTCCTAGCAATGGCGCCAGAAAAAGTGTTGGTGTCGAAGGGGATCCTGGCGGTTGACTTGGAACCTGCACACAACACAACCAAAATACTTTGCCCCAACTTAACAGTGAGATGTCAATCTCACCGGCTTGCTGAAAACAAAGGATTAAATGTATATTGTGGAAAATGATGTTTGTTTGCAGAGAATGAAAGAAACAATGATTGCAGTAGGTTGTATTTCAGATGTAAAAGAATGGACCGGGGTCCACAGTTCACTAGTGGTGTCTCTCCATAATAAATAAATAACATGCTGGGTAAACAAATTACAGCTGGGCAATTGACAATATTGAAAGTGCATAATAACAATGCATGTGCAAGTAGTGTCTACTATGAGATTCATTTGGGCATTACGACAAAGTACACAGACCGCTATCCAGCATGCATCTGTGCCTAAATAGTCCACCTTCAGGTTAGCATCCGCACCCCTTCCAGTATTAAGTTGCAAGCAACAGACAATTGCATTAAGTAAAGTGCATAATGTAAACAACACATTTATCCTTAGACAAAGCATCATTAGTTACCCCTAGTGGCAACAGCACATCCACAACCTTAGAGGTTGCTGTCACTGTCCCAGATTAAATGGAGACTGAACCCACTATCTAGCATAAATACTCCCTCTTGGAGTCACAAGCATCCACTTGGCCAGAGTATCAACAAGCAACGGAGAGCATGCAAGATCATAAATAACATAGACATAATATTTCAGTATTCAACTTGACATAGTATCAATATTCATCGGATCCCAGCAAACACAACATGTAGCATTACAATAAGATGATCTTGATCATGATAGGCAGCTCACAAGATCTAAACATGATGGCACAAGAGGAAAAGACAGACCCATAGTCCAAGGATGAACTACTCACACATCACTCCGGAGGCAGGCATGGCGATGTAGAGCCCTCCGGTGATGATTCCCCTCTCCGGCAGGGTGCCGGGAAGAGCTTCAGAACCCTCCCGAGTTAGGGTTGACGGCGGCGGCGGCTCTGGAACTTTTCGTGGTTGACTCGGGTGTTTAGGGTTTTCCCGAGAAAGGCAATTTATAGGCGAAGGGGCGGTCGGTGGAGGCCCGTGGCCTCCTCACCACGTGGCGGCGCGCAGGAGGTGGGACCGCGCCACCATGGTGAGGACGGCCCACGGCCCCCCTTCGTCTCTCCTTCGGACTCCGTGTACGTGTCAGAAAAATAGGGACTTTGGCTTTTGTTTCGTCCAATTCCGAGAATATTTCCAGAACAACTTTTCTGAAACCAAAAACAGCAGAAAACAGGAACTGGCACTGTGGCATCTTGTTAATAGGTTAGTCCCAGAAAATGCATATAAAGTGTATATAAAACATGTAGCAATTGGTATAATATAAGCATGGAACATCAGAAATTATAGATACGTTGGAGACGTATCAAGCATCCCCAAGCTTAGTTCTACTCGTCCTCGAGTAGGTAAAACGATAACAACAAAATAATTTCTGAGGAGACATGCTTTCACACAATCTTGATCAAATAATATTGCAAGGCTCATGTCATGAATGAAGTGACTCAAGGCAATGGTCTATAGTTTGCTAACAAATAGATAAAGAGTAAACAACTGAATCATATAAGCAAAAACTTTTCATGAATAGTACTTTCAAGACAAGCATCAAAAAGCTTTGCATAAGAGTTAACTCATAAAGCAATAGATTCTAAATAAAGGCATTGAAGCAACACATAGGAAGATTTAAGTTTCAGCAATTGCTTTCAACTTTCAACATGTATATCTCATGGATAATTGTCAACACAAAGTAATATAACAAGTGCAATAAGTAAGCATATAAGAATTGATGCACACAAAGTTGACACAAGTGTTTGCTTCTGAGATAGAAAGAAGTAGGTAAACTGACTCAACATAAAGTAAAAGAAAGGCCCTTCGCAGAGGGAAGCAGGGATTAAATCATGTGCTAGAGCTTTTTAGTTTTTGAAATCATATAGAGAGCATAAAGTAAGTTTTTGAGAGGTGTTTGTTGTTGTCAACGAATGGCAGTGGGCACTCTATCCCCCTTGTCACCCAGACTTTCAAGAGCGGCTCCCATGAAGGACGTTATTTCTACCCAAGGGTAGATCATCCCTCTTCTCTTTTGTTTACACATGCATATTTATAAATTGGTATGACACTCCTCCCAACCTTTGCTTACACAAGCCATGGCTAACCGAATCCTCGGGTGCCTTCCAACAATCACATACCATGGAGGAGTGCCTATTTGATAATGTTTAACATTTGAAATTTGCTTTGATAAATCATTGGCAAACATGTGAAGAGAATTAACAGTTATAGTTGTAATTAATTGGGACTGGGCACCCCATTTGCCAGCTCTTTTTGCAAGTTATTGGATAAGCGGATGTATATGCCACTAGTCCATTGGTGAAAGTCTGTCATGAGTAAATGACAAGGTGATAGAGAAACGCCACATACTTCCTCATGAGCTATAAAACATTGACACAAATAAGGAGTAATAAAGTTTTGAATAGTTTAAAGGTAGCACATGAAGTATTTACTTGGAATGGCAGGAAATACCACATAATAGGTAGTTATGGTGGACACAAATGGCATGGGTTTTGGCTCAAGGTTTGGATGCACGAGAAGCATTCCCTCTCAGTACAGAGTTTAGGCTAGCAAGGTTGTTTGAAGCAAACACAGGATATCAACTGGTACAGCAAGACTTACATAAAAACATATTGCAAGCATTATAAGACTCTACACTGTCTTCCTTGTTACTCAAACACTTTACCAGAAAATATCTAGACCTTAGAGATATCAAACATGCAAACCAAGTCTCAACAAGCTCTACGGTAGTTCTCCACTAATAGGCTTTAACTACATGATGCAAGAGCTTAAACATGATCTACTTGAGAGCTCAAAACAATTGCAAAGCATCAAATTATCCAAGACAATGATCTACAAGAATGAGTATGTCTTTTCAATATACCATCTACCACATGTAGCATTTTCTGTTTCCAACCAAACACCAATCAACTTATTTCAACACAAACTCTCCAAATAATATAAAGAAACAAGAGAGTACTTCTCTACAAGAACTAACATCTGAACAAGAGATGCATGAAAAACAGGAGCTAAAAGCATTGCAGTAGCTAGTCAAGAATACTCAACAAATATAAGTGAAGAATACGAGTATTCACATGAAAAAGCGGAGCGTGTCTCTCTCCCACACAAGAATGCTAGGATCCAATTATTCAGAAAATAAAAATAACAAAGCAAAAATAAAAGCACACAGACGCTCCAAGTAAAGCACATAAGATGTGAAAGAATTAAAATATAGTTTCACTAGAGATGACCTGATAAGTTGTTGATGAAGAAGGGGATGCCTTGGGCATCCCCACCTTCTTCTTGAAATATGCTTGGGTGACCCACGGGGGCATCCCCAAGCTTAGGCTTTTCACTCTTCTTGATCATATCATATCATCCTCCTCTTGATCCTTGAAAACTTCCTTCACACCAAACTCGAAGTAATTCTCATTAGAGGGTTAGTGCATAATCAAAAATTCACATATTCTGTAATGACACAATCATCTCCAACACTTCTGGACATTAGCTACAGCCACTGATGTTTTGTGGAGCAAAGAAATCCACTCAAACACAGTAAAAGAGAGAATGCAAAATAAAAGGCAGAATCTGTCAAAAACAGAACAGTCTGGAAAGACGAATTTTTTCGAGGCACTTAAGTTGCTCAGATGCGAAAAGTCAAAACTAATGAAAGTTGCGTACATATATGAGGATCACGCCTGAATTTTTCAGAATTTTTCAATTTTTCTGGAGTGATACAGCTCAAAACGTGGACAGCAAAAATCTGTCTCTGCGCAGAAATCCAAATCTAGCATCAACTTTCTATAGAGACTTTACTTGGCACAACAATGCAATAAAATAAAGATACAAAGGAGTT
The DNA here is from genome assembly GCA_947311845.1 of Poa pratensis. Taxonomy (NCBI): domain Eukaryota; kingdom Viridiplantae; phylum Streptophyta; class Magnoliopsida; order Poales; family Poaceae; genus Poa; species Poa pratensis. The sequence goes on from CAMZMU010000039.1 coordinate 38,119,439, forward strand.
GTTACAGAAGTAAGCAAGCTCCTTGACTCAAAGAAAAAAGAAAAATACAGAAATAAAACATGGGTTGTCTCCCATAAGCGCTTTTCTTTAACGCCTTTCAGCTAGGCGCAGAAAGTGAAAATCAAGTGTTTCCAAGTGAAGAAGCATCCAAATCATAACTTGTTCTAATAATAGAATCAAAAGGTAACTTCATTCTCTTTCTAGGGAAGTGTTCCATACCTTTCTTGAGTGGGAATTGGTACCTAATTTCCCTTCTTTCATATCAATAATGGCACCAACAGTTCTAAGAAAAGGTCTTCCCAAAACAATAGGACAAGATGCATTGCATTCAATGTCCATAACAACAAAATCAACGGGGACAAGGTTATTGTTAACCATAATGAGAACATCATCAACTCTCCCCAAAGGTTTCTTCATAGCATTATCAGCAAGATAAACATCCAAATAACAATGTTCCAAAGGTGGCAAATCAAGCATATCATAGAGTTTTTAGGCATAACAGAGATGCTAGCACCAAGATCACATAAAGCATTACAATCAAAATCATTCACCTTCATCTTAATGATGGGCTCCCAACCATCTTCTAACTTCTAGGGATAGAAGCTTCATGTTTTAATTTCTCTTCCCTAGCTTGTATGAGAGCATTTGTAATATGTTTTGTAAAAGCCATATTATAGCACTAGCATTAGGACTTCTAGCTAGCTTTTGCAAGAACATAATTACTTCAGAAATATTACAATCATCAAAATCAAAATCATTATGATCAATGGTAGTGGAACCATTGTCTCCCATATTTCGAAAAATTTCAGCACTTTTATCAGGAACAGTTTCAGTGGTTTTAGGCAATTTTAAACGTTTTGCAGAGGTAGTAGAAACATTGCCAACACCAATTATGTTACCATTGATAGTAGGAGGCTTACTAGCATGTGAAACATTAGCATTACTAGTGGTGGTAATAGTACAAACTCTAGCTATACTATTCTCTTTTTCAATTTTATCCTCTCTTTCCCACCTAGCATGCAATTCAGCCAACATCCTAATATTGTTGTCAATTTTAACTTGGATAGCATTGGCAGTAGCAAAGTCTTGTTCTCTTTAACATCATTAGGCATAACTTTTAGTTTCAAAAGATCGACATCAAGAGCAAGGCTATCAACTTTAGAAACTTTTCCTCAACAGATTTATTAAAAGCAATTTGTGTACTAATAAAATCCTTAAGCATGGCTTCAAGATCAGAGGGTACACTTCTATTATTGCTGTAGGAATTACCATAGGAATTGACATAACCATTACCACTATTTGAAGGATAAGGTTTATAATTGTTGTTACCAAAATTATTCCTATAAGCATTGTTGTTGAAATTGTTGTTTTTGATGAAGTTCACATCAACATGCTCTTCTTGAGCAACCAATGAAGCTTGGGGAGTCCTTTCGGTGTGCCACTCAGAATAATTAATCATCATATCATCAAGAAGCTTTGTTGCAGCACCTAAAGTGATGGACATGAAGGTACCTCCAGCAGTTGAATCCAGAAGGTTTCTTGAAGAGAAATTCAATCCTGCATAAAAGGTTTGGATGATCATCCAAGCAGTCAGTCCATGGGTGGGACAATTCTTTACCAATGATTTCATCCTTTCCCATGCTTGGGCAACATGCTCATTATCAAATTGCTTAAAATTTATAATGCTACTTCTCAAGGATATAATCTTAGCAGGAGGATAATATTTTCCAATGAAAGCATCTTTACATTTAGTCCATGAATCAATACTATTTCTTGGCAAAGATAGCAACCATTCTTTAGCTCTTCCTCTCAAAGAGAAAGGAAATAATTTCAGTTTTATCATATCTCCATATGTGTCCTTATACTTTTGCATCTCACAAAGCTCAACAAAATTATTAAGATGGGCAGCAGCATCATCAGTACTAACACCAGAAAATTGCTCTTTCATAACAAGATTTAATAGAGAGGTTTAATTTCATAAATGTCTGCTTTAGAAGCAGGTGGAGCAATAGGAGTGCATATGAAATCATTATTATTTGTGCTAGTGAAGTCACACAACTTGGTGTTCTCAGGAGTACTCATTTTAGCAAAAATAAGACTAGGCCGAAATAACAAAATAAAAACAAGTAACTAATTTTTTTTATGTTTTTGATAAAGAGAGCAAACAAGACAAAATAAAAATAAACTAAGCAAGACAATAACAAAGTAAAGAGATTGGAAGTGAGAGACTCCCCTAACAGAAGACTTGATCTCCCCGGCAACGGCGCCAGAAAAAGTCTGGCGCGCAGGGGAGATAAAAGCCTGCTGAATCCAAAGTGTCTTGACCTCCCCGGTAACGGCGCCAGAAAAAGTGCTTGATGACGTGAAAGACAATCATTCATTGGGAACCCCAAGAGGAAGGTATGATGAGTGCAGCAGCAAGTTTTCCCTCAGTATGAAACCGAGGTTATCGAACCAGTAGGAGATGAAGACACTTATGAAGGTGTCAACGGCGCCAGAAAAAGTGGTGTTGGTGGAGTGCTTCCTCTTCCTAGCAATGGTGCCAGAAAAAGTGTTGGTAACGAAGGGGATCCTGGCGGTTGACTTGGAACCTGCACACAACACAACCAAAATACTTTGCCCCAACTTAACAGTGAGGTTGTCAATCTCACCGGCTTGCTGAAAACAAAGGATTAAACGTATAGTGTGGAAAATGATGTTTGTTTGCAGAGAATGAAAGAAAACAATAATTGCAGTAGGTTGTATTTCAGATGTAAAAGAATGGACTGGGGTCCACAGTTCACTAGTGGTGTCTCTCCATAATAAATAAATAACATGCTGGGTAAACAAATTACAGCTGGGCAATTGACAATATTGAAAGTGCATAATAACAATGCATGTGCAAGTAGTGTCTACTATGAGATTCATTTGGGCATTACGATAAAGTACACAGACCGCTATCCAGCATGCATCTGTGCCTAAATAGTCCACCTTCAGGTTAGCATCCGCACCCTTTCCAATATTAAGTTGCAAGCAACAGACAATTGCATTAAGTAAAGTGCATACTGTAAACAACACATTTATCCTTAGACAAAGCATCATTAGGTTACCCCAAGTGGCAACATCACATCCACAACCTTAGAGGTTGCTGTCACTCCGCCAGATTAAATGGAGACTGAACCCACTATCTAGCATAAATACTCCCTCTTGGAGTCACAAGTATCCACTTGGCGAGAGTATCAACAAGCAACGTAGAGCATGCAAGATCATAAATAACATAGACATAATATTTCAGTATTCAACTTGACATAGTATCAATATTCATCGGATCCCAGCAAACACAACATGTTGCATTACAATAAGATGATCTTGATCATGATAGGCAGCTCACAAGATCTAAACATGATGGCACAAGAGGAGAAGACAACCATCTAGCAACTGCTATGGACCCATAGTCCAAGGATGAACTAGTCACACATCACTCCGGAGGCAGCATGGCGATGTAGAGCCCTCCGGTGATGATTCCCCTCTCCGGCAGGGTGCCGGGAAGAGCTTCAGAACCCTCCCGTGTTAGGGTTGATGGCGGCGGCGGCTCTGGAACTTTTTGTGATTTTTGACTCGGGTGTTTAGGGTTTTTCCCGAGAAAGGCAATTTATAGGCGAAGGGGCGGCGTCGGTGGAGACCCGTGGCCTCCTCACCACGTGGCGGCGCGGCAGGAGGTGGGACCACGCCACCATATGGTGAGGACGGCCCACGGCCCCCCTCCGCCTCTCCTTCGGACTCCGTGTACGTGTCAGAAAAATAGGGACTTTGGCTTTTGTTTCGTCCAATTCCGAGAATATTTACATAACAACTTTTCTGAAACAAAAAACAGCAGAAAACAGGAACTGGCACTGTGGCATCTTGTTAATAGGTTAGTCCCAGAAAATGCATAAAAATGATATAAAGTGTATATAAAACATGTAGCAATTGATATAATATAAGCTTGGAACATCAGAAATTATGGATACGTTGGAGACGTATCAGTCCACCTCCGAGCCTTCGCCAGTTCCCTCATCCGCCCGGGCAGCCCTTCGGGATCCTCACTGGCTTGCCGCGATGCAGGAAGAGTTCGATGCTCTCCAGCGGAACCGTACTTGGACACTGGTTCCCCGTCCACCTCGTGCCAACATCATCAGCGCAAGTGGGTTTTTCGTCATAAGACCCGCTCCGATGGCACAATCGAGCGCTACGAAGCTCGCTGGGTGGTTCACGGATTTCGTCAGCGCGCCGGAGTCGACTTCACCGAGACTTTTGCACCGGTTGTCAAACCGGGCACTATCCGCACCGTCCTCTAGTTAGCGGTCTCTCGCGGCTGGCCGGTTCATCAGATGGATGTCTCCAACGCCTTTCTTCATGGTCATCTTGCCGAGCAGGTCTACTGTGAGCAACCCACTGGTTTCGTCAACGCCACTCATCCTGGTCACGTGTGCTTGCTGTCTAGGTCTCTCTACAGCCTCAAGCAAGCACCTCACGCCTGGTATCAGCGTATCGCCAGATTTCTGCAGACATTGGGTTTCCGTGTTACTCGCTCGGACGCCTCGTTGTTCGTTTATCACCATGGCGACACGACTGCTTACTTGCTCCTATATGTCGATGACATTATCCTGACGGCTTCTTCCGCAGCCCTTCTTCAGCAGATTACTCTTCGGCTGCGCGACGAGTTTCCCATTAAGGACTTGGTGCTCTTCATTACTTCCTTGGCATTGAGGTTGTTCGGCGTCCCGATGGCTTCTTTCTTACTCAACAGAAGTATGTGCATGAGTTGCTTGATCGTGCCGGTATGCTCAACTGTCATCCTGTTGCTACTCCACTTGACACGAAGGCCAAGGTTTCTGCTCAGGACGGTTCACCGGCGCCGGATGCCCCTTTCTACCGGTCCATTGTTGGCGCTCTTCAGTACCTGACGCTGACTAGACCCGATCTGCAGTATGCTGTTCAGCAGGTGTGCCTTCATATGCATGCCCCTCGTGACTCCCATTGGACGCTCGTGAAACGGATTCTCCGCTATATTCGTGGCACGATGTCCCTGTTAGACAGTATTTGTACGTGGCTTTTGTATATACGAGTTGTAATCTGTTTGTACACTTTGGTACACCTATATAAACGAGATAGCCACACCCGGTTTGGGTGTTGCGTTGTTGCCCCAATACATTGTTTCACATGGTATCAGACTAGATTAGGTCAAACATGTCTTCCGCCGCCTCTACTTTCGCCGCCGCCGCCATGGCGTCCGTGGACTCTGTCGTCGCTGCCGCGCCGTCTCTCGCCGTGGCCTCGCCGTTCCTTGCATCTCAGCCACTCGCCTGGGCTCACCCCCGGCCGTCCTCCATGGCTCCTCATGAGCCGCCGTCCGCCCAGGTCGTGCCGCCAACCACCGCCCTCGTCGAACTGGTGCGGCCCCGACCTACGAGTCAACAACCGTCGCGCCCGCGCCGCCCCTGTACGGCGCTCCGCCGCAGCCTGGTGCAGGCCCGGCCTACGGGTCGTCCTCTGTCGTCACGTCCGGCGCAGCCGCGCCGCCTCCGTACGGTGCTCCGTCGCAACCTGCTGCGCCCTCGACCTACGGCCGTCTGTCGCCCCACCCGGCGCATTCGCGTTGTCTCCGACGCCGGCTTACGGCACTCCTCCGACGCCGGCTTATGGCGCTCATCCGACGAAGCTGTACGGCGCGTCCGCGCCTATGTTCTATGGCGCTGCTCCAACGTGGCCCTACGGTGCGTCCCCGCAAGCTCCCTACGGTGCTCCTCCAGCATATGGTGCCCACCTGTCACCGTACGGTGCTCCTGCCCAGCCCACGGATGCACTCTCCGGCGTCGCCTTACGGCGCTTATCCGGCGCCTACCTTTGGTGCGTCCGTGCACTATGGGGCGCCCTCGGCATCCTATCTGTCGCCGTCAACGGAGCTGGCCCTTGCTGCCCCTCCAATGGGTCCCTATGCGTCGCTACACAACTCGCCCGCGCCATATACGACTGTGTCTGTGGAGCACACGGTGTCGTCTCAGTCGTTCTACTTCGCCCACCTTATCCCGGTACAGCTGAAGCCGGATAACTACCTGGCGTGGCGTGCGCAAGTGTTGCCCCTTCTTCGCAGTCGCTACTTGGAGGGCTTTGTTGATGGTACGCTGCCGTGCCCTCCGCCGCACCATCCGTCGTATCGTGCATGGGTGGCTGATGGCTACGTGTTGGTGAACCCCAAGAGGAAGGTTATGATGTAGACAGCAGAAGTTTTCCCTTGAGAAATCTACCCAAGGTTATCAATCCAGTAGGACTTGACGATCTATCGGAAGGTTGTTGATGTTGACTCCCCCTGGCGCTAGGGAGCTTGCACCAACGTGGAATCTGCACAGACACAAACCAGAACTTTGCCCAACACGAAACAGAGAGGTTGTCAATCTCTCCGGTCTTGCAGAAACAAAGAGTTAAACGTATGGTGTGGAAAACAGCAGGAAAAACAGCAAGTAACAGGAAACAGATGATTGCAGCAGGTTGTGTAAACAGTATGAGGAAATTGGACCAGGGTCCACAGTTCACTAGTGGTGTCTCTCTCAGAACAGATAACTAGCATGTTGGGTAAACAAATTACAGCTGGGCAATTGACAAATAGAGAGGGCATAACAATGCAATACATGCCAAGATGTCTACTATGAAATCTAGTTGGGCATTACAACAAAGTACATAGACCGTTATTCCAACCGCATCTATGCCTAAATAATCCACCTTCAAGGCAGCATCCGCATCCTATTCAGTATTAAGTTGCTAACAACAGATTATTGCATGAAGTAAAGTGTGTAATGTAATCAATACAAGTGCCCTTGGACACTGCACCAATGTTTTATCCCTAGTAGCAACAGCACATCTACCATCTTAGACCTTTCTGTCACTGATCCAGATATCTAGAGACTGAACCCACTATCGAGCATAAATACCCCCTCTTGGAGTCACAAGCATCTACTTGGCCAAAGCATCTACTAGCAACGGAGAGCATGCAAGATCAAGAGCACATAGATAAACAACTTGAATAAACATGGTATCAATATTCATCGGATCCCAGCAAACACAACATCTAGCATTACAATAAGATGATCTTGATCATGTTAGGCAGCTCACAAGATCTAAACATGGAGGCACAAGGTAGAGAGACAACCATCTAGCTACTGCTATGGACCCGTAGTCCAGGGGTGGACTACTCACGCATCACTCCGGAGGCAGGCATGGTGATGTAGAGCCCTCCGGTGATGATCTCCCCTCCGGCAGGGTGCCGGGAAGAGCTTCAGAACTCCTCCGATCTGAGATTGACGATGACGGCCGCGACGGAACTTTTCGTGGAATATGATCGACCGTAATAGGGTTTTCGCGTCGCGGAGAATATATAGGCGAAGAGGCGGCGTCGGTGGCCGAGGGGGGCCACCACGCCATAGGGGGGCGCGGGCCCACCCTGGGCCGCGCCCTAGTGTGGCGTGGCCCCCTGGTGGGTCTGCTCCGACTCCCCTTTGGACTCCGTGATCTCCTCGTGATATTATTGACGATGTCTTTTGTTTCGTCCAATTCCGAGAATATTTCCTTAATAGATTTTCTGAAACCAAAAACAGCAGAAAACAGGGAACTGGCACTGTGGCATCTTGTTAATAGGTTAGTCCCAGAAAATGCATAAAAATGATATAAAGTGTAACCAAAACATGTAGCAATTGATATAATAACAGCATGGAACATCAAAAATTATAGATACGTTTGAGACGTATCAAGCATCCCCAAGCTTAGTTCCTGCTCGTCCTCGAGTAGGTAAACGATAAAAACAGATAATTTTTGAAGTGACATGCTACCAACACAATCTTTGATCAAATAACAATGTAATGCACATGATCTGAATGAAGTGATCCAAGCCAATGGTCTATAGTTTGCAAGCAAGTAAATAAAGAGTAAACATAAGTGATCACACAAGTGCAAACTTTCATGAATAATACTATAAAACATTTAGAGATATAATAGTCTAACATAATAGTTAGTTCACAGCAGCAATAATTCTCAACATGAAAGTGTTTGTATCAACACAAAGGAAGATAATAGCTTCAGCTTTTGCTTCAACTTTCAACATGTATATCATATAGATAATGTCAATGCAAAGAATATGATCAACCAAACACAAAGTTATGTAAAAACTGTTATACTGGAGTTGACAATGATGTTTGCTTAAGTAGACAGAAAGAAGTGGGAAAACTGACTCAACATAAAAGTAAAAGAATGGCCCTTCGCAGAGGGAAGCAGGGATTAACATCATGTGCTAGAGCTGTAGTTCCCGAAGGCATATAGAGAGCATAAAATATTGTTTTGTAAGGTAATGGTGTATACAGGTGTCAACAAATCAAATAGCAGGTACTTGTCATCTTCCATGGCTAACTAACTTTTAGAGCGGTTCCGAGAGTTTTTAGGACTGCACTTGTAACAAGCACTTATTGGTGACACTCCTCCCAACCATTTACTTTCCACAAACCATGGCTAACCGAATCCTCGGGTGCCCACCAACATTCACCATGGAGGAGTGTCTATTTATTTATTTATAGGGTGGACTAACCAGCTCTTTAATGCAAAATAAAAGGTGGAGAAGCAGATGAAGCTGCCAATCCTTGTAAATTAATTAGCATGGAAGATGACAAATCTCACTACTACGTCCTTATGAGCTTTTCAAGTAGTGACACAAAAAGGAAATGTAACAGTTTTGAGTAGTTAGTAGATAGCACATGAAGAAATTTACTTGGAATGGTGAAAACACCACATAATAGGTAGGTATGGTGGACACAGGTGGCATGGATTTGGCTCAAGGTTTTGGATGTACAAGAAGCATTCCCTCTTAGTACAGAGTTTAGGCTAGCAAGGTTATTATAAGCAAACATCATTATCAACTGGAATAGCAAGAGTGTACATAAAACACAAGGTTTGACGAACCATAGACTCCCACTGTCTTCCTTGTTAACACATAGCCTTCATCCAAAAATTATCTAGACTACTATGGACTTCCAATTATGCAACAGATTATTATAGCAGAAAATCCTTATAGTAGTTCTTCATTAATAGCCATTACTTACATGATGCACAAGCTTAAACATTAATTACTTGACAGCTCAAAACAATTGGCAAGCATCAAATTACTCAAGACAACGATCTAAAAAGATTCATGTAAGCATTTTATACCACTACCACATGCATAGCATTTTTCTGGTCCAACCAAACACCAATCAACTTATTTGACAACTCTCCAAACAGATATAAGTGAAGCAAGAGAGTACTTTCTTCAAAAGAAACTGAAAGCTCTAACAAGAGATACATGAAAAACTGAGAGCTAACAGCAATAACAGCAACTAGACAGGAATACTCAACAAGTATAAGTGAAGCACAAGAGTATTCTAATGAAAAAGTGGAGCGTGTCTCTCTCCCAAACATGAATACTAGGATCCAACAAGTATAGCACAGCAAACAAAACAAAACAAACTGAAAACAAAAACACACTGACGCTCCAAGGAAGAGTACACTAGCATGAAGCAATAAAAATATAGCACCATTAGAGATGACCTGATAATTTGTAGATGAAGAAGGGGATGCCTTGGGCATCCCCAAGCTTAGATGCTTGAGTCTTCTTGAAATATGCTGGGGAGGTAAGCCTCCCCAAGCTTAAGCTCTTCACTCTTCTTGATCATGTAATATCATTCTCCTCTATCAACACTTGAAAACTTCCTTCACACCAAAACTTAACAGCTTTTCTCATTAGCAGGTTAGTGCACTAAAAGATAATACTTCAAAGTTCTAGCAAAGACAAAACTCACAAGCCAACTATTTTAAACATTAGCCACTGTTACTAGGCTCAAGTGGGCACTTTTACACGAAAAGAAACCACTTAAAAACTTGTAAAAGAGAGAATGCAAAATAAAAGACAGAATCTGTCAAACCAGAACAGTCTGTAATGACGAATTTTTTCGAGGCACTTACGATGCTCAGATGAAAACTTTTGAAATAATGAAAGTTGCGTAACATCATCAGGAACATGCACAAAAAGTTTCAGCATTTTTCGATTTTTTCTGATTTTCTACTGAATTAAACGGTGACGAACAGCAATCTGTCCCAATGCAGTCCCGAAAATAAAACCAACTTTGCATTAGTAACTCTCCTTGGCACAACAAAACAGCAAATAAAAGATACAAAGGAGTTGCTACAGAGGTAAACAAGCATCCTTGACTCAAGAAAACAAAAATAAAACAGCAAATAAAAACATGGGTTATCTCCCAGAAGTGCTTTTCTTTAATGCCTTTGAGCTAGGCATGAAGAGATGCATCAAGTATTGTCAAGATCCAGATCATACAATGAAAGCTTAAAAGTCTTATCAACAATGCATTGTATGCTACTTATGCTAGTTTCAGAGTTCTCTTTTTCTTTTCTCTTAGGTACACTCTCTTCATCAAAAAGATTTCAGGCACAATCCATCCAAAATTATTTTCTAAAGTGTCATGCAATGCCATCATTTTATAGGGGATTGGAATTTTCAGACCATTCTTAGCAAAAGGTTGATTAGAATATTTAGCTCTATTTTCCCTTCTTGTTCTAAGAATTTTCATAACATCAGTGTAGCAATCAAACATTTTATATTTAGCAAAGATCATTCTAGCTTCCTTAGCAACATCTCCCAATTCTTCATGCAAAGTTTCTAACACAAAGTCTTTCTTTTCACCATTTTTCCTATCATGAAGTGCTAGTCATCAGACTTTCTCACAAAGTTCAGAAATTGCTCAATGTTGTTTTCCCCTATGACAGAGCCACTACCTACTTGTATGTTTATCATGGAAAATTCAGGTTTCAAGATAGGTAAAGCTGTGAACTCGAATTTGTTAAAGTCAGACCACTCAGTATTATCAGGATTACTCATTTTAGCAAGACTAAAACAAGAAACAGGGCAACTCGAAATTAAAAACTAGATGCAGGAATTTAATTTTTTTTTTTGGGTTTTTGATTTTTAACAGCAAGCAAAACAAAACTAAAACAAGACAAAAAACAAAGTAAAGAGATTGGAACTGAGAGACTCCCCTTTCCAATAGCCTCCAAGTCCCCGGCAACGGCGCCAGAAAACAGCTTGATGGCTACGTGTTGGTGAACCCCAAGAGGAAGGTTATGATGTAGACAGCAGAAGTTTTCCCTTGAGAAATCTACCCAAGGTTATCAATCCAGTAGGACTTGACGATCTATCGGAAGGTTGTTGATGTTGACTCCCCCTGGCGCTAGGGAGCTTGCACCAACGTGGAATCTGCACAGACACAAACCAGAACTTTGCCCAACACGAAACAGAGAGGTTGTCAATCTCTCCGGTCTTGCAGAAACAAAGAGTTAAACGTATGGTGTGGAAAACAGCAGGAAAAACAGCAAGTAACAGGAAACAGATGATTGCAGCAGGTTGTGTAAACAGTATGAGGAAATTGGACCAGGGTCCACAGTTCACTAGTGGTGTCTCTCTCAGAACAGATAACTAGCATGTTGGGTAAACAAATTACAGCTGGGCAATTGACAAATAGAGAGGGCATAACAAAGCAATACATGACAAGATGTCTACTATGAAATCTAGTTGGGCATTACAACAAAGTACATAGACCGTTATTCCAACCGCATCTATGCCTAAATAATCCACCTTCAAGGCAGCATCCGCATCCTGTTCAGTATTAAGTTGCTAACAACAGATTATTGCATGAAGTAAAGTGTGTAATGTAATCAATACAAGTGCCCTTGGACACTGCACCAATGTTTTATCCCTAGTAGCAACAGCACATCTACCATCTTAGACCTTTCTGTCACTGATCCAGATATCTACAGACTGAACCCACTATCGAGCATAAATACCCCCTCTTGGAGTCACAAGCATCTACTTGGCCAAAGCATCTACTAGCAACGGAGAGCATGCAAGATCAAGAGCACATAGATAAATAACTTGAATAAACATGGTATCAATATTCATCGGATCCCAGCAAACACAACATCTAGCATTACAATAAGATGATCTTGATCATGTTAGGCAGCTCACAAGATCTAAACATGAAGGCACAAGGTAGAGAGACAACCATCTAGCTACTGCTATGGACCCGTAGTCCAGGGGTGGACTACTCACGCATCACTCCGGAGGCAGGCATGGTGATGTAGAGCCCTCCGGTGATGATCTCCCCTCCGGCAGGGTGCCGGGAAGAGCTTCAGAACTCCTCCGATCTGAGATTGACGATGACGGCCACGATGGAACTTTTCGTGGAATATGATCGACCGTAATAGGGTTTTCGCGTCGCGGAGAATATATAGGCGAAGTGACGACGTCGGTGGCCGAGGGGGGCCACCACGCCATAGGGGGGCGCGGGCCCACCCTGGGCCGCGCCCTAGTGTGGCGTGGCCCCCTGGTGGGTCTGCTCCGACTCCCCTTTGGACTCCGTGATCTCCTCGTGATATTATTGACGATGTCTTTTGTTTCGTCCAATTCCGAGAATATTTCCTTAATAGATTTTCTGAAACCAAAAACAGCAGAAAACAGGGAACTGGCACTGTGGCATCTTGTTAATAGGTTAGTCCCAGAAAATGCATAAAAATGATATAAAGTATAACCAAAACATGTAGCAATTGATATAATAACAGTATGGAACATCAAAAATTATAGATACGTTTGAGACGTATCAGTGGCCCAGGATCAGGCCATCCTCTCAGCCATCCAGTCCACGCACACGGAGGGCGTGTCGTCGCTCGTCCTTTTTGCCGCCACGTCTCGCGATGCGTGGTCCGCTCTACACACGAGTTTTGCGTCTCAGTCACAAGCGAGAGCGCATGCTATTCGCACACAGCTTGGAGAGGTGAAGCTGCTTGACCTCACCGTGACTGACTACTTCAACAAGGTCACGGGCTTGGCGGACACTCTCGCTTCCATCGGACAGCCTCTTCGCCCCGAGGACTTCACCTCTTATGTCCTTAATGGGCTGGACAACGACTATGATAACCTTGTGGAGAACATTGATGGTCGTGACACGCCTATTCAGCCGCGTGAGCTGTACTCTCGCCTCCTTGCGACAGAGCAGCGCATCAAGACTCGACGCTCTACTCCTGCCTTTGCGTCGGCCAACGCGGCATCGCGTGGTGCCGACAAGCCCTACAAGCCGCCGGTCACGGGTGGCAAACCGACGCCCTCGCCCCTGCAGCCTCAGCAGCCCTCGCGGCCTCCCGGCACTACCACGAGTGGTCGCCCGCGCGCCTGCTGCCCATCTTGTGGTGTCCAGCTCTCTTGCCAGTTATGTGGCCTCGAGGGTCACATTGCATCCCGCTGCCATCGACGCTTCAAGAAAGATTTTTTGGGCATCGGCAACAATGGAAAAGGCAACGACAAACAGGCTGCTTTGGCGAGTCATGAGCATGGAAACACTCCCTCATATCCCATTGATCCCACTTGGTACATGGATACGGGAGCTACCAATCACCTGATGAGTGAGATGGGCAAGCTCTCTACTCAGGAACCATACCGCGGTCATGATCAGGTTCGCACCACCAATGGCACAGGTATGCACATCTCACATATTGGTCTTGGTCAGGCTTCCCTTCTTGCTCATAATTCACAAAAGTTGCATCTTCTAAATGTCCTTCGCGTTCCTTCCGCTGCACGTAGTTTGTTGTCCGTTCCTCAGCTTACTCGTGACAACAATGTCTTTGCTGAATTTCATCATTTCCATTTTTTTGTTAAGGATCGGGACACGAAGGACGTACTACTTAGAGGTCGACTACGTGCTGGTCTTTATGCGCTTGATGTGCCACCAGTCTCTCAGGTTTTCAGTGGTGTTTGCGTGTCGTCGTCCAATTGGCACGCCCGTCTTGGTCATCCTGCCATCCCCATAGTCCGCCATGTTCTACACCGCCATGAGCTTCCATTTGTGTCCAATAATAATGCTGCTACCGTCTGTGATGCGTGTCAGCAAGGCAAGAGTCATCAACTTCCTTTTTCTGAGTCGAGTCGAGTCGTGTAGTAAAAACTCCACTTGAGCTTGTGTTTTCTGATGTATGGGGTCCTGCCCAGACGTCTGTTAGTGGTCATGATTATTATGTCAGTTTTATGGATGCTTATAGTCGCTTTACTTGGCTTTATCTTCTCAAGCGCAAATCTGATGTGTTTGACGTTTTTCTGCAATTTCAAGCACATGTTGAGCGTCTTATTAAGCATAACATTATTCATGTTCAGTCTGATTGGGGGGGGGGGGGGGGGTGAGTATCACAACCACAACACGTTTTTTAACAAGCTTGGGATTTCGCATCGTGTGTCATGTCCTCATACACATCAACAAAACGGTTCAGCTGAACGTAAGCATCGCCACATTGTAGAAACTGGCTTAACTCTGTTAGCTCATGCCTCTGTTCCTTTTCGGTTTTGGAGTGACGCTTTTTCCACAACCTGTTTTCTGATTAATAGGCTTCCTACACGACTTCTTCACATGAAAACACCACTTGAACAACTCTTGCTCAATGAAACTCCAGATTATATGTTCCTTAAAGTGTTTGGATGTGCGTGCTAGCCTCACCTTCGTCCATATAACAAACGTAAGCTAGAGTTTTGGTCCAAAAATGTGTCTTTCTTGGGTAGAGTTCCCTCCAAAAAGGGTACAAATGCCTTCATGTTCCTACTAATCGGGTCTACATTTCTCGGGATGTTGTCTTTGATGAGAATGTTTTTTCCGTTTGCCACACTTCCGATCACTTCCACCACTCACACTCCGCCCGGACAATCTTTTTTACCGTCGCCTGATCAATTTGTAGATGTTGCGTATACCCCTGCTTTGCTACCTAATCATGCTGCAGGTACCGGTCGAGGAGCGCAACTTCAGTTGATGGATGATCATGTCTTGCCTCAGGCGAATCCTAGGCCCGACGTGCATGGTGCATGCACGCCTGACATCGATCGCACTGGCCGGCCCCTCTCGCCTGCCGATGGACCGTCATCGCCCGTCCTCGCACGTCCAGCCTCTCCAAATGCGTCTGCAGATAGGCCTTCGCCTCCGGCCTCCCCTGCCGCATCCGCGGATGGGCCGTCGTCGCCCGCCGATGGGCCTCTGTCGCCCGCGTCTGGTTTTGTGTAGCCGAGTGCGGCGCCCAGCTCTCCACCGCCCAGTACCGCAGCTGCGTCCCCAGCCCACTCAGTGACTGGGCCGTCGTCGACTGCCCCATGTACTCCATCGACCGGTGGGTCGAGCGCTTCTTCATCGCCTACTTCTGTACCTGGATCGGTACGTGAGCCTACTCCAGTTGCTCCTGCCGCTCTGCGTCCACGTACGCGTAGCCAGAACGGTATCTTTCGCCCGCTCGACCGCAAAGATGGAACAGTTGCATGGATAGCCGCATGCACGGCAAAGGCCGAGGCTGATCCCACTACTGAACCTCGGCATTTTCAGGCTGCTCTTGGTATTCCCCACTGGCGTAGTGCTATGGAGCAGGAGTTTCAGGCCCTTTTGAAAAATGATACTTGGCAGCTGGTTCCTCCTGTTTCCGGAGTTAATGTTATTGACTCCAAGTGGGTGTTCAAAGTCAAGAAACATGCTGATGGCTCTATTGAACGCTACAAGGCACGGTTAGTGGCCAAGGGTTTTAAACAGAGGTATGGTCTTGATTATGAGGATACCTTTAGTCCGATTGTTAAGCCTACCACTATTCAGCTATTGCTCTCTTTGTCTGTTACACGAGGTTGGTCTTTGCGTCAGTTGGATGTTCAGAATGCTTTTCTTCATGGAGTTCTGGAAGAAGAGGTATATATGCGTCAGCCTCCAGGGTTTGTTGATCCTGCCCGTCCGCATCACTTATGTCGATTTGTTAAGGCTCTCTATGGACTTAAGCAAGCTCCTCGTGCTTGGCATGCGCGTCTTGGCTCAGTTCTTCGTGCTCATGGTTTTGTTCCATCCACTGCCGATACGTCACTATTTCTTCTTCAGCGGCCTGAGGTAACTATGTATTTGTTGGTATACATCGATGACATTATCCTTATTAGTTCCTCTGTTGCCGCTGCTGGCCGCCTTCTTGCTGGATTGAGTGGTGACTTTGCTGTGAAAGATTTTGGCACCTTGCATTACTTCCTCGGTCTGGAAGTCTCTCAGTCGTCTGATGGCCTGCCTCTCTCTCAGCACAAGTATTCTATGGACTTGTTGGGCCGTACTGGTATGCTCAAGAGTAAACATGCTATTACTCCTATTTCATCCACTGATCGGTTGTCTGCTCTTGATGGAGATCTCCTCCCCTCTGATGATGCAACTGAGTACCGCATCATCGTTGGTGGCCTGCAATACTTGACTATCACTCGGCCTGATATCTCCTATGCAGTTAATCGTGTGTGTCAGTATCTTCATGCTCATCGGACTTCACATTTGTCAGCTGTGAAGCGCATACTGCGATATATCTGTCATACTGCTTCCTATGATTTGTATCTTCGGCCCGCCCACTCCTGTGTTCTCTCGGCATTCTCCGATGCAGATTGGGCTGGCAGCCCTGATGACAGGCGGTCCACGGGGGGATATGCAGTCTTCTTTGGTCATAACTTGATCGCCTAGAGTGCTCGAAAACAGGCTACAGTGTCTCGCAGCAGTACTGAAGCTGAGTACAAGGCGGTTTCCAATGCCACAGCTGAGCTTATATGGTTACAGTCTTTATTGAGAGAGTTGGGAGTTCCCCAAGATCAGCCACCGGTCTTTTGGTGTGATAACATCGGTGCAACTTACCTTTCATCGAATCCGGTATTTCATGCCCGAACGAAACACATTGAAGTTGACTATCATTTTGTGCGGGAACGGGTTGCACAAAAGCTACTCCACATCAAGTTCATCTCCTCCAAAGATCAACTTGCTGACATCTTCACGAAGTCGTTGTCACAACCACTCTTCAAAGGTTGTAGACACAATCTTAACTTGCTATGTACTTCCGGCTACAGTTAAGATTGAGGGAGGGTGTTAGACAGTATTTGTACGTGGCTTTTGTATATACGAGTTGTAATCTGTTTGTACACTTTGGTACACCTATATAAACGAGATAGCCACACCCGGTTTGGGTGTTGCGTTGTTGCCCCAATACATTGTTTCACAGTCCCTCAGACTCACACTCACGGCATCTCCAATTATGGATATGGTGGCCTATTCTGATGCTGATTGGGCTGGCTGTCCTGATACACGGCGCTCCACCTCCGGCTACTGCGTCTACCTCGGTCCGTCTCTTGTCTCATGGTCGTCGAAATGACAACCCACTGTGTCGCGCTCCAGCGCGGAGGCCGAGTACCGAGCTGTGGCGAACGCAGTCGCAGAGTGCACCTGGCTACGACAGCTTCTTCAGGAGTTGCATCACGACGTCTCACAGGCCGCGGTTGTCTACTGTGACAACGTCTTTGCTGTGTACCTTTCCGCCAACCCCGTTCATCGTCGTCGGACGAAGCACATCGAGCTTGATATTCACTTTGTGCGCGAACAGGTAGCTCTCGGCCGCACTCGAGTTCTCCATGTTCCGACTGCACAACAGTTCGCCGATGTGATGACTAAGGGACTGCCTACTGCCACCTTTGAGGAGTTTCGGTCTAGTCTCGGCCGCACTCGAGTTCTCCATGTTCCGACTGCACAACAGTTCGCCGATGTGATGACTAAGGGACTGCCACCTTTGAGGAGTTTCGGTCCAGTCTCTGCGTCTCTAGCGACGCTTCGACTGCGGGGGGGGGGGGGGGTTTAAATCCATTGTGTACGTGTATATTGTGTTGTAGGCCCACCTCCTAGTTTTCCTGTATAGTTGAGGTTGAGGCCCACCTTGTACTCTTATATACGTGCCTAGTGCACCCAGTCAATGGAGTGTGACTTGCATAGCAAAACCCTAAGCCTCTACAATGGCACCTAAAATATGATGCTCAATTGCTCATTAATACGCGCAAAAGAAAACACAATATGAACTACAATACCTGCAACATGTCCATTCTAGCTGGAATGATAGCCAATATATGGAGATAGTTCCCTCCTAAAAGCAGGTGGCATGCTTTTTTCTTTACTGAGTAGATGAACGAGTGAAATACAAGATACATAATGAACAAAATTGAACTGATTTGGCCATGGTATCTCTCTATAAGGAACAGCTCCATCAAAAGGGAATGGCTCTACAAATGTGGAAGATGTTGCGCTGAGGACAGTACGGCTACAAAAGAATATGGCAATGCTATTGGCCGTCATCAGGCAACAGGTTGCAGTTCCTCAGCAACATGACCCTGGAAAAGGGTGTCATATCTTAAGCTCCTTGTGACATCAAAGAAATGTGCTACAGCTTCTTCCGGCGTTTTTTGAAGAACACCATGGCCCAAGTTAAGTATATGACCTTTGGGACCAGCTGACTTCACAACCCTGCAGAGTATAAAGTAATTAGCAGTACTTAGAAATACATTTTGAAAATAATGAGTGAACAGCCCAATTAGATGGATTGTGGAAGTCGGATGACATGCACAAACTACAAGGACCTAAAACTGAAGCATTTATAACTATTGTATCCGTACCAAAAGAGACTGCAACACCCTAAGATCATGTGATGTGATCATCTACGTGTCTGTTTTTCTACAACGAAAGTTTGAAGACAGTCAATAGATGAACACTGCAGAATGCAGATAACTTATTTGGTATGCAATGAAGAAATGTTTCAGAAATGAAATCAGTTGTACACTTGCACAAGCTGTACAGTGAATTGAGGCCCTTAACAGGAAAGAAGGTCCATGTCTCAATGATGTGAAGACGTAACATGAATAAATGATGACAAAACTTATACTACAGATAAAGAAGTTTAGGGGTCTCACTGGTGAATTGGTAAAAATAATGAAATAACATAAAAGAAGTGCATCATGAAGTTTCGACAAACCTATGGATTTCATCAGTCAATACTGGTAATGGGGAAAATAGATACGCTGGGTCCACATTCCCTTGTACACTGATTCCATCACCAACGCGCCTCCTTCCATCTGCCATATCCACTGTCCAGTCAAGCCCAATAACATCAACTCCTATGTCTTTCATGCGCTCGAGCAAGCCTCCATTTCCATTTATATACAGCACAAGTGGTACGTGAGGGCATTCTGTCTTAATCTTGGCCACAATCTGCCAATGAAATAGTTTCATGAAGATCTAAGGAACATAATCAACATAACTCTTAAGCCTTGCTAACTTTACAAGGTATGAACTCAAAAGTTGAAGCAAAAACTTTTTAGGTTACATTAGATATTAGTTTTAAAGTGACAGGGCTTTAAATACATCACTATTTATAAAATAGTAAGTCAAAAATATGTCGCAGTGGTGGTTACTTCCTTGCAGATATGTAAAGGCAAGTATCGCACAATACAATATCCAAATGCATGTACATAAGATACTTTAATGACATGAACATGCTTTCTGATTGTTTTTATTTAATCTTTATATGTTCATTTTGTGTTTCTTCTCATTATAGAATAATTTGTAATCATAACCATACAGTTTTGTGAGGTGTAATACCAGCAGTTACAAGTTAAAAGCAGCAGGTCATATCAGACATATTTGGGCATAAACATAATGAAACGGTAGTTTATAATACAAAATTAACTTGGGAGAATAGCACCAACAATCATTAATGCTCTACTATACAGTGCATCTCCAACGTGGTGGACATTAGAGACACCACCCCACCCACCATGTCATAAGGAAATAGATAAGTGCAATAAAAGGAAGAAACAACTACCTGTTTGATATATGGTTTTGACCATTGCTCCCACACGTGAGGTGGAAGTTGCCCACCCCACGAATCAAATATTTGTATACATTGAGCACCAGAGTTTACTTGGTAAATGATATAGTCAGATATTGCTTCTGCAAGGTGAGAGAGAAGGCCCCTCAAGACATTTGGTGCTGTGTGGCACATGCGCTTTATATTTGTGTAAGTGTTGGTCATCCCCCCTTCAACAACATAAGTTGCAATTGTCCATGGGGCCCCCACAAATCCTAGCAAAGCAGCTTTTCCATCAATCTGTAGGGCACAATAATATTAATAAGTGTATGAGCATCAGAAGAAAATCTCTTGCGAATGCATAGATAAAGCAGATTCAGACCAATTGTTTTCTCAAAGGTTCACTTATAAACAGTTTGTTGATGCTTATGAGAATATTATGTGATGGGTGCATAACAATCTAACAGAACAATGAACACACAAATCAAGTAAGATGTGACGAATATAAGTTGTAATATACAAATATCGTCATACTGATGTTTGACTACAAGTTATCGGGAAATGTTCAAGTTTTGAATTGAATCAGAGACTTGAAACACCCATTAATATCACCATTTCATCACTTATTGGGCCGGCGCAATCATAACAGGTGTTTTTGTCCACTGACAAAAGGCAAGTCTCTTATGAGACCCTCTTCTATGAGTCATGATAACTGCACCACAGTAGCTCTAGTAACCAACAATTTCATCCCATACCAAGGCTTGTCCCATACCGACATATTCATGGCGCAAAACCAGACCACTACTTGAATCCTATGCTCTCTATACAATAGCTTGTCACAATGCTTGATAAACCGATATAGCTAGCACAATTCACCGCAAACCACCGAACCCAGTTTATTGAAACGCAAAATTAGCATCACTTATTCACTTCTATTTTTCATAGGCCTAACACACACAAATGCTTTAGTCACTACCTCGTTGCGCAGAATCTTGAGCGACTCCCCGACAAACTGGAGCTTATCGAGATCTATGGGAACGAGCTCCCTGACCTGCTCCTCCGTCCGCACAGGCGACTGGATCACCGGGCCCTTGGATTCGGAGATATCGAACGGCACCCCGATGGCCGGCAGCGGCGTCAGTATGTCCGAGAAGAGAATGACCCCGTCGGGCGCGAAGGCGTGCCACGGCTGCAGCGTGATTTCTACGATGAGGTCGGTGGTCTCCGACCGCTCCCGGAACGAGGGGTGGCGCTTGGACAGCGCCTGGTACGACGCCATGTACCGCCCCGCCTGCCGCATCATCCACGCCGGCGGCCGCGGCAGCCCGTCCTCTCCCCTCGCCGCGCGTATGAGCAGCGGCTCTTCTGGAGATGCGATGCGCACTGGTCAGATTAGGGTGGAAATGGTGGGGAGCGAGAGTAAGTAGTACTAGAGCAGTTGGTTTTACCCGGCGAGAGGGAGGCGGAGATGGCGGGGAGACGGTTACGCCGGCGGTGGGTGGAAGATGAGGAGGCCGGCGCCGCGGAGAGGAAGGCGGCGGCCGTAGCCGTAGCCGCGGCGGTGGTCGTCGGGGACATCATGGTGATGGCGAGGTGGCACTGCTTTGCTTATCTGATCTTGGTTTGGGTGTGGGAGTTTGGGTTTGGGTGGCGATGGAGGCCTGAACGGGGGCCCAACAGCCGATCTGGATCCCTCAGACCCGCGTCCTGGCAACAGAGTGGTCGCCGATCTCTCTCTCTCTCAAAAAAAAAAGGTGGTCGCCAACTCGTTTGCAAAAAAACGGTGCCTTCAAAATATTTAAAAGATACAGTTTGGAATAAATTTCAAGAATGGATGGAGTAATTATTATCCGCAGGTGGCAAAGAAGTGCTGATTAAATCGGGTTGTCAGGCTGTCCCTGTTTAGTCAAAGGCATGTTTTAAACTTTCCAAGAGGATTATGTCAGCCCACCAATTCTCTGAATAGAAAATTTTGGTGGAAACTAAGAAAGAGGAGAAAGAAAACATGTTTGGCCTCATGGGAGGAGATGAAAAAACCTAAATACATGGGAGGATTATATTCGAGATATTGAATTATTTAATCTCTCTTTGTTATCGTGTCACATCTCGCGAATACTGTAGAACCCGGGAACATTGAGTGCGAGTATTTTTAAGAAGCGGAATATCATCCAAATAAATATATTGAAGCAAGTTTGGGGATGCACCCATCCTAGATTTGGCGTGCCATTTAGGAGACACCGGTGTTCTTAGTCAAGGGATGATGAGGATAGGGAACCAGGAGAGTATCCATAAATGGCATCATATTGGCTACTAATAGTAAGAGTAAGAGAGTTAATCCCTAGGCCACCGTCGTGTATCTTGACCAAGCCACCTCAGTTGGTTGCTAAATTGATCAATGATGCAACGTGCCGAATGGAATGTATAGAATTTAAAATGAGCATTTCTTATCGACCGATGTGAAGAAGATCACAAGTATACCCTTTTGTCATATGAGAATGTAGGACTTCTGGTCGTGGAACTTTGAACCGAGATTCCACTTTATTGTTCATTTGTCTTGTAGGATGCTTGTGTCCACAAATGGTAGAAGAAATAAGAAAGAAGAAAGGCCTGACATGGGGGAAGAGCTTCCAAGTCTGAATCAAAGAATTGTCCAAGATGAGGAAGGGGTAGGTTCCCTCCACCTGAAAGTGTTTCGATGGTGACCAAAAGTTGCCGCAAGCAGCTCAATGCAGTCGAATCTCGATTGATTGTGTCAAACTTTTCATCGTATGAGAATGTCACCCTTTTGAACACCATATGCCGAATACAATTAATCAAAGTTTACTTACGATTTATGTTTTCCACGATAACAAAAACAAAAACCAGAGATGGCAGTCATAGGCTCATGCTCATAGCATCCAGCAAGGACCAGATCAGCGGCACACGCGTAGGAGTGCGACGCACGCGTTTCCGAGCTCACGGACAACCAACCTCCGCGCGTTTTACCACGAAACCGCCCGGATCGTCACGCCACACACGGTTCGGGGACACGGTCCCACGCCGGTCTACTGTTACTCGCTCCCGCACCCTCCCCAGCACCGCAGCGCAGATCACGGTCTCCCTCCCCTACGCCTCAACTCCCACTGCGCTGCTGCTGCTTCAAACCCCGGCCCCCCTTCTCCCCGGCCTCGATCTCCCCTTCGTCAAACCCGTTTCCGCCCACCACAATGGGCAACCGCACCTCGCGCCACCGCCGCGCCGCCGCCGCCGCCGAGCAGCCGGCCACGCCCCCGACGCCGTCCCAGCCCAAACCCCAACCGCCGCCGCAGCAGCCCCACACGGCGCCGTCCCCGGCCCCGGACGCCGCCATGGGGCGCGTCCTGGGGCGCCCGATGGAGGACGTGCGCGCGACCTACACCTTCGGCCGCGAGCTCGGCCGGGGCCAGTTCGGGGTCACCTACCTCGTCACGCACAAGGCCACGGCCCAGCGCTTCGCCTGCAAGTCCATCGCCACCCGGAAGCTCGTCCACCGCGACGACATCGAGGACGTGCAGCGGGAGGTGCAGATCATGCACCACCTCACGGGCCACCGCAACATCGTCGAGCTCCGCGGCGCATACGAGGACCGCCACTCGGTCAACCTCATCATGGAGCTCTGCGAGGGCGGGGAGCTCTTCGACCGCATCATCGCCAGGGGGCACTACTCCGAGCGGGCCGCGGCCGTGCTCTGCCGCGAGATGGTCTCCGTCGTCCACAGCTGCCACTCCATGGGGGTTTTCCACCGGGATCTCAAGCCGAGAACTTCCTGTTCCTCAATAACAAGGAGGACTCGCCGCTCAAGGCCACCGACTTCGGCCTATCCGTCTTCTTCAAGCACGGTGAGTAAATTTGAGCTGGCTGTTATTCTTTATATTCATTGCATGCTCAAATTGAGTGAAGACCTACTATGGATCTTACAGGGGAGCAGTTAAAGGATCTCGTTGGAAGTGCATATTATGTTGCTCCTGAGGTTTTAAAACGGCACTATGGAGCAGAAGCTGACATATGGAGTGCTGGAATTATTCTGTACATCCTTCTGTCCGGTGTTCCTCCTTTTTGGGCAGGTGATTTTGCTAATTCTCACTTCGGTTTGATTTTTCCCTTTTGTTCATTCCCTAACACGTGTGTTCTATTTCCTTTTTGTAATCATCGCTTTATTTTCCAGACACTGAGGATGGCATATTTGAGGCTGTCTTGCAGGGTCAGATAGATTTCTCATCTGACCCTTGGCCTTCAATATCGAGTGGTGCAAAAGATTTGGTGAAGAAGATGCTGCGGCAAGATCCCAAAGAGCGCTTGACTGCCGCGGAAATTTTGAGTAATTATTCAACTTCTAACCTGCTAGTACTTCTGTTTCAATCTTATTGCACACACATTCCTTAATATGCCGCTCTGCGTTATTAAGAACTATGCACTCGCATAGTAGGTTAGTGGCAAATGTACATTAGTCATTTGTCCTAGTTTATCTTATTTGTCCTAGTAGTAGTCCAGACAGAAATTTGTTGGTTTCTTCTCGTTGTTGAAGATCTGTCTGCATCCTGTAGGAACTGACTATTCATTTATGTACTGTTTGCGCATAGAATTTCCTGATCTAATACTTTAAGCATTCAGATCACCCATGGATTAAAGAAGATGGAGAGGCTCCAGATAAGCCACTTGACATTACAGTTATCAGTAGAATGAAGCAGTTCAGGGCGATGAACAAACTTAAAAAAGTTGCATTGAAGGTGATTGAATGCTTTAGAATATCTACCTTGTCTTTTGAACTTGAGTTTGTATAACAGATAAGTCTAATTTTTTCTTCTTTATAACCAGATCGTTGCAGAGAACTTGTCTGAAGAAGAAATTACTGGCTTAAAAGAAATGTTCAGATCGTTGGATACTGATAACAGTGGGACAGTTACTCTTGAAGAGCTAAGATCTGGCTTACCGAAACTTGGCACCAAAATTTCTGAATCAGAAATTGCACAGTTGATGGAGGCGGTATGTTTGTGCTCCACAGGCCCATACTCTTGTCTTCTTTACAGGCAGTTTTTTTTTGCAGCGTATAAATTGTTATGTCCCAAACCACCTCTCAACTTTGGAAGTTTTGAAACCTACTTACAAATAAAAAAGAAGACCACATGGAATTTCACATAGCTTTCTTTACTATGATATATCATGTACAGTTGTAGACCACATGATACCATCGTGTGTTCATTTGGTAGAAATGTAGGATGAGTTGGACTGTGGGATTTTAAAGTGCGTTGCAAGCTGTTCCTGTAGTTCTGGTTCAAGACATTTTTCTCCTTATTCATTTTCCTAAATTACCCATACAGGCTGATGTTGATGGAAATGGGACCATTGATTATTCGGAATTCGTGTCAGCGACAATGCACATGAATAGATTGGAGAAGGAAGACCACATACTGAAAGCGTTTGAATATTTCGATAAGGATCACAGCGGGTAATTAAACTTTAAACTTAAAATGCCATATTCTAATAGTTACGACTCTTTGCATTGACTTTATCATTGCTTAAATCGTTGTTGCAGATACATAACAGTAGATGAGTTGGAAGAAGCTCTCAAGAAGTATGATATGGGGGATGATAAAACAATCAAAGAGATCATTGCTGAAGTAGACACAGACCATGTAAGTATATCTTACAAACATCAAAATCATGCTGGGAATAAAAAATTTGATATGTGTTTGCAGTGTGCACACGTTGACTTTTTTTCAACATGCCGTCATATCTTTGTTTTGATATTGCTAGGAGTTATCTCATCTATTTATATTAGTGATGTATGTATACACATTAAACTGAATTGCACTTTGATAAATTTAACAAGATGTAAATGGAACCGTGCGCACTGTGCAATATATCTCGACCAGTTTATTCACTAAATCTAGTGCTGCATCATCATACTTATATCATCATTACTGGATGGAGAATGGCAATCATTACTAATCCTTTTTATTTCGAAATGGGGAATAAGACCCCGGCCTCTGCATCAATCGAACCATTACTAATCCTGTTTTACATTTTCATAGTTACAACTCGAGTTAACAAATGGCCTCCTGACTCGATTCATCATAGTGCTAATATTTTCCTTCTTATCAATTATTCAGGATGGAAGAATCAACTACCAGGAGTTTGTTGCCATGATGAGAAACAACAGCCCTGATATTGTTCCACAACGGCGACGCATGTTCTAATCGTCTTATCCAGTTACTATTTTAATACAACTTAAACATCTTCCTGGCCCCATTATCTTCCAAAAAAACTTATGAGGGATGTGCTACTTTGATGTTATCGTCCCTCAGCTTTCGGTTTGGCGTGTATTTCCTCGATCCTATGATTAGTTCAGTTGCTGAGGGTGCTGTAATCATATGCTTACAGCTTACTGAATCTTAATCATTTTATATCGGAAGGGACATGGTATAACAGGTTTTTGATTGATTATATCAAGCAATGCGCATATTATTGTGGACAAACACGGCTCAAACGGTCGTTCTGAATCTGCCAGCCATGAAATGCTGATTCGCGACCTTTCAGGAGTGAACTTTACCTTTGGACAGAGTAAGTTATGGATCTTTGTTGGAAACAAAAAGAGTAAGTTCTGTGTAAATAACCGCTTAATGAGAGAAAAGCGTAAACGCCCTGCTTTAAGAAAGCAACACAAAATAACCGCTTAATGAACGCCGCTTGAGCTTGTTCTGCCTTGTCACGCCTGAAACAACCTTGGGATCTGACAAGTCTTTCTCTACTTGTGGTATCCTTGGAGATCTGTCGTACACTAGTATCATTGCTCCATTTTTGGCCCTTGTCACTCCACACTGACAACTACTCCGTACTAGCCATAGATGCAATCGTCTTGATCAGTTGTCAAGCAAAGATAACGTATCATGCTCTTTTACGTAGTGTTGCACCATGTTATGTAACTTCAGATTGTCAGTAGGAGTAATACACATCGAGGGTGCCAAACATACTAAAATGTTCGTTTCCCTGTTCAAGTACTCGATGGAATAGGCTGGCAGTCATTGGAACGGTAGGTTCGGTCGTGCAAAGATGTAAGTGGCAAGTCACGACTCACGCCCCCATATATAAGAACAACTATAAGAAAGCAAGTTGCAAGCCTTTTTTAGGAAGAGACGCCCTTCTTTTGTTTTTTAACGGAAAAAGGCAAAAGATTTGCCTCATTTCATTAATAAAGGAGGATTGGTAGTTGACCGGTTCATTTGCGGGAACCGGCCGAAAACCGTTACAATTGCACCAATGTAGTCATGGAAACACCACATTAGGTAAACCCGGCCGACCTGGCTACCCACATGACACACACACGCCGCCGAGGAGAAAAACATCATCGAGGTCATCACCGAGCGTCATCGTCGTCACTCCTCCTCGAGCAAGCGATTCCGACTTCACTTTCGACGACCAAACACGAAGCCCTCGCCGTAGCCGACGCCGGGAGCCATGTCGGCCTATGCCAAACAGTCGACCCAAAGCGTAGAAGAAGAGGCAGCTCCGACTTCGACGAAGAGCTTCACCGGAGAAAAGCACACCTTGTATCGACAGAATCCGCGAGGCCGCCGTAGAAAAAGTGTCATCGTTGCCAGCCTGCCGCCCCTGGACACGCAGCTCCGACTTCACGGCTTCACGACGGGACGCAACACGGACTATCGGTGACGAAGGATATGCCGCGGCCCGACTCCGCACATCACCGTCATCATTGCCACACAACTCGCAACACCACGATAGCACCCCACAACCAACCACTGGTCCCTCGACCGATGCGCACCTCCAAGAATGATGCCCCCAAGGGGGAGACGACGCCGAGACGTCGACACCATCCGATCCATGGATCAAGGGTTTCCCCCGGAGATAGCAGAGGTGATGCACGCTTCACCTCGGTGATGCCTTCAAGAAGGTGACAACTCGCAATGAGTCGCCATCACCGGCTCCGGCCCGATCGGAGACAAGCTTTCACCCGGATCAGCCAAGCCTCACCACCACCAGATCGACCACCCGCATGCCAGCCAGCCCATGGCCGCGCACCGCCATGGCCTTGCGCGCCACCCGCGACCCCGGCCGGACTCCACAGCACCGCATCATCGGCCCGCCCACGCGCTTCATCAGCCTCCTGCCTCCACGCGCCCATCAGCCTCCGCTCGACGCCGTGCACGCCCGCCGCCGCGTCCATCGCGCACCCCAGCCCGCCCGCGCCGCCGGCGACCCCGGTCCGCCGTCCTCACGGCCAGGACAGGGCCGCCCCCCGCCAGATCCGGGCGCAAGGGCCCCGGATCCTCTGCCTCGCCGTAATCCTACGGGTCTGGAGCCACCGCTCCGGCCTGCCATCGCCGGCGACAAGCCATCACCGCCCAGACGGATCCAGCGCCCGCCACGCCAAGGGAAGACGACCACCCCCGCCACCAGTTGTGTGGCAGCGGGGAGGCCGCCACCGCCGCGGCGCGGAGGCCGGCGGCGGTAGCGGCGAGGAGGGCAAGGGGGGAGTGGGGGCGGTGGCGGCGCGAGGGTTTGCCCTCCGGTGTCGCCCTGGGTGCGACACGGGAGGGGGTGGGGTGGGGGGGGGGGGGGTGTGTTTTTCGTAAAGATCCAAGACGCCCTTCTTTTGACGTGCGTCCACACAATTCTCGGCCAAGTCGTGCGTCTTTTTACTCGAAAAAAATAAAGTAATGCATATTTCTTCTTGGGGAGTGCGTGAGTACTCAACCTCTCTTCTGCAAGAGCGAGTTGTCGATGATGTGTGGTTAACATAAAAAACAAAGCTAGAAAGTGCTTCTGATAGCTACCTTGATCGAAATATCAAAGTAAATGCGTCTACAGAAACATAATAGACAACGATAATACAACTTTCCACCTTGCTTGGAAGATGTTATTATAACTCATCTCGCCCTCACTGGCCCCTCTACCACAATCACTGGTCATACGAAACAAACACCTAGCATGCCGTACAATATACTGTATATACAAACATACAAAACAAACACTTGGGATCAATCCCATTCAACTAAGAACGGACAATACCATACAAAACAAGCATTGGGATCAACCCCTTCAACTTTGAAATAAATTTGGGATGTGTGCATCGCTTCAGTGCAGAGGCCCGGGCCCCACTCCCCATTTCGAAACAAGAAATCCGAGTGGATGAAACCATCCAAACCAAACTCTAATTTAGCAGCTCAAGTTCTCCATAGGTGAATTGGCACACATATAAAAACTGACACTACACGTTTAATTATGCAAGGAAGTAATAGCTCATTTTTGTGACATCCTTTTCCGAACGGAGGGAGTACATGATTTGATTGTTTTCTTTACAAACACGCTGTGTGAACTCAGCATTGACATATGCAGTGAGCACTCTTCTGTTAATCCAATGAACTAGTGGTGAGTATAAATTAGATGTTGAGACTCAAATTTCAAATTTGGAAGGAAGGACAGTAAGTCTGCAGATGCGTTGAAGATTGAATTCTTTTGGTAGCAGAGATGAAATTCGGGAGATAGCAAAATATCAAATATTTGCGAAATACAGCACTGAAATACACTAATTTCACCATTCTCGCATATGTGGCTCATTTATCCAGAAGACATTTCCCCTAAACAATATGTAATGCGTTTCCCCACCTAGTACTACAACGAAAACATACGTGCAGTTTTGATCATCCCATCATCTCCCCACGAACCAATCACTACCTTAGTTCATTCCACCACCTTGATTAGTACCTCGTCGAGTTACAGGCATGTCAAACATACATATCGAAAATTCTTTATTCCACTTAAGCATTACCCAGCGGCAATAGGCTTCCATGCAAAAAGGTCTGTCAACATACATTCAAGGAGGTATAAATCTTTAGTTGTTTTCTTTACAAACACGCTGTGTGAACTCAGCATTGACATATGCACTCCGTCTCATTCATTATACTGAGAACTACACGAACATCTGCCTAGTGACATAGCACAATGGTATATAGACTGTACTCTGTATTGTATAAATTTGTCATCAGCAAGATGACATGAAGACTTTGATATGGAA
The DNA here is from genome assembly GCA_947311845.1 of Poa pratensis. Taxonomy (NCBI): domain Eukaryota; kingdom Viridiplantae; phylum Streptophyta; class Magnoliopsida; order Poales; family Poaceae; genus Poa; species Poa pratensis. The sequence goes on from CAMZMU010000039.1 coordinate 38,149,242, forward strand.
ATGACATCAAGATAAGATCTATGTCTACACCATTAATGTACAAGATACATGTAGTACCATATAAGAGTTCTGGACTGAGTTTCTTGCAGTTGATCAGCGGACAGATACGTTTTTCATCTTTCCAGATCTGTGCCTGACGAAGAAAGCAGCTAGCATACTTTTCGTGCGGACCGGAGCCTTTTGGATTTGGCGTCCTCTTGGGTTATCCAGAGAACTGAATGATGACAATTGCCTTGCACCAGGTTGATCCTGAAAATGCAAATCAGCAATCTCAGTATGTAATAATCAGAGTGGGCTGTATGCATCTTTGGTGCGGAGTCCGAGGGTAATAAAGCTTCCATTTTTCTAACATAATGATCAAGAGTTCAGTACACAAGATAGGTTTGCCTGTGCAAGGCAATAGACAAATTTACAGCATCAAGTGCATCTTATTCTTAGGCACTAATATTTAGCACATATTTTATCATATCATGGTTTACCTTCATGCCAATGCTACGCGTAACAATGTCCGAGCTGGACACATTCGATTGCATACGCTTGGGCAAGGGAGACGCAGACGATTCCTTGCCTGAAACATAAGCGGTTTCAGATGAAATGCTTGCATAAAAGCGAATACCACAACTGGGATTCCATAAGCACTGGAAGGACATGTCATAAAAGCAAATAAATTTAGTACCTATAAGGTTGAACCCACCACTGGATGTAGGCTTGGTAGTTCTTGTTTCTCCGTGGCTGCAAAAGGCAGATGACAACAAATCAAATACTCCAATTCACGAGAGTAGTGCAAAATGGAGGTGGCATACTTACCTAATTTCAGATTCGTGTTCTCCATTCGTTTTGGACTTCTTCTCTGAAGCCAAGTGCCAGAAAAGAGTCTTCTCTGATGAGGAAAACAGTCTGTGTCAGTAAAGTAAGTACTTGGTATAATTATTCGAAATGTGTGCACGGAAACGGCACCTGAGGGATATGGTTTGGGCCTCAAGTCAAGCTCAGCGTCTGTTTGCATCTGAGAAAAGGCCTGCATTCTTATGTTTTCCGGAGCTAGCTCACAGAAAAAGAATAACAAGTTAAATTAGGTGCTAATCATTTCTGGGCTGAGAATTACATTTTTGTATCACACGCCCTTACATGGTACGATGTAATGTTTGTGGTGCCTTGTGGCGGTTCCGATCATCTGCTGCTGCCTAAGGCCTTCTTTATCCGTGTAAGTTTGGCAGGTCAGGACTTGCTGAACATGGAGAATAAGCATCACTTGTGACACCTATAGCTCTATAAGCACAAATTCCCATGTTAAAATAGACGGTACCTGGTTCAAGGATGCTACTCTCAGCTGGAGAGTTGAGACCTCCGAAGCCTCTTGTTCGTACAGGTCTGTCAATTTGTAGGCAACGGTGCCAAGGTGGTCGACAGCGTTTACCAGGGCCCTGACAGCATAATCCTTCAGGTTGTCCAGCACCCTGACAACAAGAAGCATGTGAAAAAGGATCAGAAAATCTCTCAGTGCACGTTCCACTTCTGTGCAGTGATCATCTATCAGAACTTGATGTGTTCTTTTGTTCTTCGGGAAAATTTTGTTTTTGCCACACTAGTTTTTGCCCATTTTGCTTTTGCCACTCTAAATTTTGACATTTTGCTTTTTCCCTTCCAGTTTCTGGCCACACTTCGTTTTTGCCCTTTGTGGGGCAAAAACAAAATGGAAACTGTGAAATTTTGTTTTGCTTTTGCCCCTACTGTTCATTTTTTTCGTTTTGCTTTTGCCACTCAAAAGGGTAAAAGCAAAATGTCAAAAGTTAGAATGGCAAAAGCAAAATGGGCAAAAACTAGTGTGGCAAAAACAAATTTTTCCCTTGTTCTTCAGCATACAGAATCCTTTAATCCCTTTGCAGGGCAGTCTGCAGTCAGATGCCAATGATAGAAACATCCATCACTGTAGCTTTTGTTCCCTTTCTTTTGCGATCATCATTCCAATACAACTCTACAGAGAAATTAACAAGGTAGCCACCATTTCTAATTCAACCGAGAAATTCTCATTTCTAAATGGACAATAATGAGTGTTGATTCAACAAGAATTGAGTAGTTGTACATGTTAGAGTAATTACTTCTCAGGCGACTTGAAATAGCGAATCTGAATTAACAATAATGAAAGTTATGAAACCCTGTGTGAGGAACCCAAAATTTCTACAACCTTCGTCTGCCCAAGATTAGTACTCTAGTGGTGCCTCAGCATTTAAGCCTCTACACCTGAGCATTTTATCAATCAATTGCCCTTGATTGGCCTACTCCGAGCTCATCTGTAGATAAATGCTAGTAGCATACTGCCGAATCAATCAATGATCCATAGTACTTGTGCATCATGCGATGAGCCTCACAACACCAAAATAGAAGCTAGGCAGGAAATCTAGTTAAAACATGGGCCAGGAACAGCATCAGGTAAACAATGATCGCTACGCATGCACAAGCTGTTGTTAGTTGTTACCGCAGAATTCAGAGTGCGAGTTGCTACGAAGTTAATCCCGTACAAGAACTGGAAATCGCAGGAGGGAGGAAACAAGAATATCTCACACGTGCTTTGCTCGCTGTGGAGGTACGACTTCTCGCAGTACTCGGAGGCGGAGTAGAGCTGCGGCCGCAGGTTCTTGAGCTCCTGCACGTGCAACGAACGCGAGTCTGTCATTTACCAGTCAACCTAGTAAGCCAAAGAACAGCAAGCTGGCAGCAGAAAACTCGTGGCGGCTCCCCGCAAAACGCGGATCTCTGGGCACGCCGCTTGAGACGAAAGTAAACTGGGGTAGAGGCGGGATCTCTCGGATCCGCGGCGGCCGGCGGCGTACCTGGAGCGCCTTGACGAAGCTCTTGCTCCGCTCCATGGACGCCTCGTCGAAGGTGGTGGGAGTAGGGCGGCTGGCCCACGACGGCGGCGCCTGCTGCTGCTGCTGCATCACGTCCTCTGCTCGGTCGCGGTCTCCCCTTCTCCTCCTGTGGCCTAGCCTCGCCGACCCTTGTTCGGTGGTGGGATGGAGCGGACCGGGAAGCGGGCAGGGCAAGGCACGTCGGGAGGAAGCAAGGTAGCGATGCGATTCCTCTGCTCGCGCACGGTGCAGCCAGCCAGCCAGCCAGCCAGCGGCAGCTCGCGTGTTGGAGGTAGCTCCGCCTGCCTGTGCTGTGTGCGGGCGGGAGTGGAGGCAGGTGGCGGAGTGGGTCAGTGAGGTGAGGAGGATGGCGACGGCCGGCCGACGGGGTCGCGTTGGTTACCAGTCGCTTTAGTTCTAGTCAATGCTCGGCGAAGGCAGCTTGGCAAATGACGGCAGCAGCAGATTAGGGGAATCGAGTGGAAGCTTTATTACCCACCCACCCTGGTCTGGCCTGGTGCTCGTCCTGTCGTGCCGTCTGCGAGCATAGTGTCCATTGGTTTGGGTGGATCTTGATTCTTTGAGCTACGTTACGCGAAAAGTGTGTGTCGTTTGGACGACCTTGTGATGATGGCCGCTCGTCTCGGTTGTTTTCGTAATTTTTGACAAATCTGGGAGTAAGAGTAGAAACTTTTGGCTCCCTCCAAACTAAAAATTCGAAATCATATTTCTTAGGTTCAAAGAATTCTGTAAAAAAAAAAAACTCGTGTTAGCCCATACTCCCTCCGTTCCGTAAAAGAAGGCGTGATTTTTTTTCAATTTATCCACAAAGTAAGGCGCAGGTGCGAATCCATCGTTAGCTTTCCCCTTCTACCCCTTCCTTCCGTTTCCCTCGTTCGATGCTCTGATTAGAAAATACTCCCTGTTGCGGCAGTAAACCTAGCGCGGCGGCGGCTTGCTTCGTCTTCTGCGCCGAAGACGTCAAATCCCTGCTGCAAATCTTCTCAAGTATCTCGAATCAACACCACCATGATATGTTCTTTCGATTTTCCTTTTCCCCACCTCTTTCCTCTCCTCTGTGCGAGCCATGGCGCCCTTTTTTGCTCCGGGGATGGAGGAGAATGGCGAACCAAGGAGGAGCGTGAGTGCTGGAGAGGTGCTTCGCGCGGCGGCGGCCTTGGCTCTGGCGGCGGCGGTCATGCTGTTGGCGGCGGCGGTCATGCCGTGTACTACGATGCCGTCCTCGTGGAGGAGCAGGGCGGTGGAGGGTGTGGTGCTGCGCGCCATGGCGAGCTTGCCACGATGCTAGGTGGGCGCGACGAAATTCCCGTGCTACTGGGCGAGCTCGGCGTCGTTCCCGAGCTGGTGGGCGAGCGCGCCGCCGTTCCCAATAGCGTCGCGTCGGTCCCCAGCTACTGGGAGAGCGGGGCGGCGTTCCCGTGCTGGTGGACGAGTGCGGCGGCGTTCCGGTGCGGCTGGGCGAGCTCGGCGGCGTACCCGAGCTGCTGGGCGAGCGCGGCGGAGTTCCCACGGTCAAGGGCGAGCGCGACGTCGTTTCTGTGCTGCTGCGTGGCGTCCTACCCGTCATGGATGGCCTATTCATGGAGGTTGACATGGAGGAGTTGCAGCCAATGTTTGATCTCCTTGAGGTACCCGACCCAATGCCATGCATGGAATGGGTGGAGGAGTTGCATCCCTTATTTGATCAATGGATTGGTGGCATGGAGGATCAAGTGGTAATTGAAGATGGCATGATGGTAAGAGAAGATGATCAACCTTCGTCACTCTCCACCTCAAAGAAGAAATCTCCAGCAAGATGGCGGGCCTCCCCATCGAAATCTTCCAGATCATCCCAGTTGATGGGATCGTTAAGGTCCAGATCAGCCATGGGTTCGAGAAAGAACCAGAGGAAGAAGACAACGAGCACCACTTCCATGGCGCCAAACTTTTATAGGAGCTCGAAATTTTGAGGTTCAAATTCTGTTTGCCTCCATCTACTCCGATTCCGGAATCCAAACTTGATCTCCACCGTGCGATTTGGGAGCGATCCATGGCATAGAAATTTTCCCAATGGGTGATGAACAGCTTCCTCTCCGATTGGGCAAAACGAATCACCATGGATTGCTTCTGGTTTGGTGGCGCATGCGTGAGCGAGAGAGAGAGGGGCGCATGTGTGAGCGAGAGAGAGGCGCACGATCGGGGAGAGAGAGGGGCGCGATTGGGGGAGAGAGATATGGAAGGATAGGAAGAGATACGCTGCTGCAGGAAACGATGAGTCCAGCGAGCTAACGGGAGAAAAATAAGGAGACGTACGTCCGTGCATGCAGGGGCAATCTGGGCAAGTTTTGCCTCCTCCGATTCCTCCTTAGAGTACGTTTGGTTCCTCAGCAATTTCAGTTATAGCCTAGCTTGGCTAGACTAGGCGTTTGGTATGTAGATAAAATCTTGCTTTTGAGGACAAGCTAGCTTCATCGGGCCAGAAAATCCTCGCTCGGCCGGGAGAGCCGATTTGGATCGCCTTCGACGGCAAAAACGGATCGAGCGACGAAAAAGTCCACGGGATTGAAGAGTCCGTAACTAACCGCTCGGTCCATTGGTAGTTTGGTACGTATACGTGCGAGCCTCCGGCCGTATGTGCATGTATACGTATAAAGTTCCTATTGTTGGTTGATTGCCTCCAAAAGCAACAACTTCAATCCAAATGACTAGCCTCTCTCTTGCTAGCAAAAGCTATGCAACCAAACATACATGCAAGGGCAAGGTTGCCAGGGACGAGCTAAGCTAGCTGGGCTAGCGGGGCTATGCCCATAAAAGCCATGCAACCAAACGTACCCTTAATCGATGTGCCCAGAAATATACACCTTCCTTAATGGAACGGAGGGAGTAGTATAAACCACGAACGTGCAAAATGTCAAATTCAAATCCTTTGTATTTTGAGCTACACAAAAAATGAAAAAAACGCGAATTTAAATATTTTTGGGGAGGGGCCAAAACTGAGTTTAGTTTTGCTCACAAGTCATATTTCGCAAAAATAAATACCGCTACTTCACCGGCATACCCTTATAAGTCCATCTGTCTATCTAGCACTGGAAAATTACCACACACAAAAACACGCATCACGGGTCACTCCTGCCCGAGCGGCTCAAGAGGCCCAACAGACTGTAGGCCAAACACCCATACGCCCCCACGCTCCCCTGGCCGCCATCATCACCCCTCCTTCCCGACATGCTCAAGGGGAAACCTTAGATTCGTATCCGGGGTCGGACAATGGCAGCGCTAAACTACGTTAGGCGCCCCATTCCCTCTTGGGGACATCATTTTAGTAGTAGTTCCGTCTAGAGGGACCCATGGTCCGTGGAGGTGTGCAGCGTTGGTAGCTGCACTCACCACATGCGCAGAGCGTCGGATGAGCCCTTTGGTCATTGCTTGTGGCCTCGGAGATGCACATGTCCTCCTCTTCCGGACATATCATCCCTCTATGGCGTCAATGAGGTTGGCCCAAATACTCATGACCTATCAGGTCGATGCAAATTTTTACGGTGTACTCTATCAATTATATTAAGTTTTTGTACGGGGTGTCACACGTCTCCTTCGGGGTTAGTGTCAGCCAAAGGGCGTCCAATGCGTCAACTCGACATGTCCTGCAAGGCCTTGTGCTGGACTCCTTTGCAAAAAGAGAAACATGTGTTCAACGTGCCAGGCCCAGTGCGGCGAGGGAGATGCGAGTCTCAACCGAGCCAAGAAATAGTTGACGCGGAGCCGTCGGCACCAACAGAGAATAGATGCAGCTAGGGATGAAACAGAACGGAAACTTTCCGATTTTTCCGTGGAAAAACGAAAACAAAATAGAAATACGAAAACAGAATTTGGCCAAAAAAACAGAAACAAAACGGTGTATTCCGTCGGAACGACCATGGAGATGGAAGTTTCGTAGCCGATCTTTTTTTTGCTAAGCAAATTTAGGTAGAACCCAAGATCTAAAAATAAAAAAAAAAAAGTATCTAAAGGGGCCATGCTTTGTTTCTGTGTATTCACATATCATATCGTTCTTGACTCATTCCCATTCGTCATTTGAGTGCTGAAATAATATTAGGGTCGATAGCAGATATTTTTAATGTTGTCAAAATTGATAACTTATGCACCCTATATTATATATTTATGATATCTTCTTATAATTTATTTCATCTTAGAAATTTGACAAGTTTGTTGATTTGTGTGAGTTTTTCTACATTGTCTCTTGGTTCCGACAAACATTCGTTTACTTTTCAGTTCTATGTCGTATTTGCTACTATTTGGTAAGTATCTATTTCGAAAATATTTGTTTCTGTATTTGCTTCCGATGTTTTTATATTCGTTTCCACTTGCGCAAAAAAAAAGAAAACAAACGTGACACAACTCAATTTTATCCGTATCTGCTCCGTTTTCATCCCTACATACAACTGTGATATATTCCCTTCGCTCCACAATATAAGATGTTTTTAGACATTTCTCATATTCACATGTATACACATGTATGTAGACACGTTTTACTATGTAGGTGCACTCGTTTTAGTCCGAATGTAAACAATTTGTGTACCACCTAAAGCATCATATATTATGAAACGGCAAAACAAACGGAAGTGTAAGCCGCAAAAAAGTCCAAATGTGACCTCAATCAATCAGCAAGAACGTTTGTACAATTTCTTATTCCTCTCGATGAAAAAATTCTACACTTGATAAACCACCTGATCGCATGGCCACGACCCAGCTCTTCTACCTACACCAGCGCAAGCTGCAAAAACACCAAAACGCCCAAGAAAACGTGGCCACTTCTCGTGACACGAACCCCACCGCCGCCGCCGTGGGCCAGAATTAGCGGCCGGCGATGTCACGTTAGCCGTCAACCGCAGGGCCGTCCGCCGCTATTTTCCAGCTCAAGTGCTGCGTCGTGCCGCGGTTCCTCACGCTGTCGCAATCCGCGACGCCGGCCAGCGCAACGACGCCCTCCAGCCCTTCTTGCTTGGCGTCGTAGCAGAGCCCCTCGTTGTCGCCGACGCGCAGCTTCTTGCCCAGCCTCCACATCATCTGCTTGCCGAATGGTATCGGCCCCACGAGGCGGTTGCCGTCCACGCGGAGCTCGCTCGCCTTCTCCAGCCGCCGGAAGCTCGCCGGTATCACGCCGTGAAACCGTTGTTCTCCAGCCGGAGCACACGGAGCTGGCTCAGCTCCCCGATGGACTCCGGCACGATCCTTGTAGCCCCATGTCGAGAGAACCAGCGTCGTTAGTGCCTTGAGCCCAGTCAAGAAGTCTCCGGGGAGCGTCGAGAACTGCATCCGGTTGTCCCGAGGATCAGCGACCGCAGCGTCGACAGCTGCCGATCGCCGCCGGGATCGGACCGGACAACGCGTTGTGGCTGAGGTCCAGCAAGATGAGGTCGGACAGGTCGCCTAGTGCGTCGGGATCGTGCCGGCCAGGCGGTTCTGGCTGAGGTCGATCTTCAGCAGCGACCGGCATTGCCCGAGGCTGGCCGGGACGCGACCCTGCAGGGCGTTGTGGCTAAGGTCCAGGATGCTGAGGTGTTGGAACCTGATGTTGGGCACGTGGCTGGCGAGCTGATTGTAGCTAAGGTCGAGAAGCTGGAGCTGGTTCAGTGACTGGATGGTCGCCGGGATAGCGGACGAGAGGTGGTTGCCGTGGAGGTCGAGCACGCGCAGCGCCTTGAGGTTACCGATCTCCGCCGGTATCGGGCCGACGTGGCCGTTCTGCCGTAACACGAGAGACCGGAACGCGGGGCCGAGGCGGCCGAGGAACGCCGGGATAGGCTGCGGGTTGGCCGAGAAGCAGCGGTAGAAGAAGAGGGAGCGGAGGTGCGGGAGCGCGAGGACGGCGGGGGAGAGCGTGGCGCGCGCCGCGTCGCAGGCCGGGAAGGCGGTGTCGTCGGAGAGCGCGCCAAAGGAGAGGGAGACGACGTGGTAGACGTCCCCGCGGTCCGGCACGCACTCGATGCCGTGCCACCGGCCGCGGCACACGTCCGCGATGCCCGACGCCCAGCCGTTGCCCGTGGCGGCCATCACCTCCAGCACGGCGCGCTGCTCCGCCGGGTCGGTGCGCGCTCGGTCCGAGAACCCCGTCTGCGGCGCGTCCACCAGCGGCCCCGAGTCCGGCACCACTACCGTGAACTCCGCCAGGCACGTCCACGGCCCTGCGACAGCCAACAGCACCACGGCCAAAATCAACGCGGCGGACAGCACCGACGCCATGGATCGATCGCAACGTGTTTGGCGCGCAACTCCTCTCCGCCGGAAGACGCCACGACCGTTGGGAATGGAGGGAAATAAGATGGCAGAGTGCGCAGGTTTTATAGTGTCAGAGGTGCAGAGACGCGACGAGTAGAGTGGCGACTGAATGCGGAGCTGAAGTTTAAATGTTGGTCACGGGATGGGGAAGAAATGGAGTGAATGAACTGAGGATTTGCCTGCATTCAATTGGTTTCACGGGAAATCGGTCGAATGAAGCAAATACTGCGTCTTTCATCAGTGGAGTGGGGGCAGCTTGCGATTCACCGAGCGTGCACCGCCAGGTTAGAGTGGTCCTCCAGTGCAACACGGAAAATTTACAGGTGCCGGTACCTATCGGGATAGGATACACTGTAGATTCATGCCCTAAAGATCTGTGTCGCAGAAAAAACATTCATGAATCATTTTTTTTAGATGTTCAATAAATGTTTTATCTACGGCACGGATCTTAGAACATGAATCAATGGTGAATCTTGTGTCGGTAGGTACCGGTTCCTATAAAAATGCATTCTGTTGCTACTCTATTTCGTTTGGTGCAACAGCCTCCAGCAATGTGAATCAACAGTTTCAGGAAAGAAAAAAGAGAGATACTAACCGATCTAAAAGAATGAGAACAACCGGGGAGACTCCCGGTTGTCTTATTCTTATAGGGGGTGAGTCCTCGAACTCGCGCCCTTGGGTGCCCGTGCGACCATGCGCCACGGCTGCTACCACTGAGCTACGAGAGAGTCCTCAAAAGAAAGAGACCACCCAGGACTAGCCCTTGGTAGCTTATTTTTATAGAAGAATTGCTACTTTGTGAGAAAACCAGGAATTCGTCCTCGATGAGATTCGAACTCAGGCTGTTGGGCATGCTCAGCCACGCCTCCAATCACTGGGCCACTGCCCGGTTCTCATACTAACCGATCTGATCAGGCACTAGCTGATATACGCATGAAAAGGGATAAGACGCTGAAATGTAATCATCATTTTTCTAACGAGAAAAAAAAAAAACTTACTAAGAGTTTAAGAGAGTTTGAGACATAATGCCTAGGATATGCCCTAAGATTTCAAAAAATCAGTGCTTAAAAAAAAAGATTTCACAAGCGTTTGATCTCCCCAGGTTACACTACGTGGAAAATTAGCCCCGATCATCCTCCAAAGTTTGGCCTCTTCCTTATCCTATCAATTATGATGTTCGACGGCGAGGCATGGTGCCTAAAGACCCTATTATTCCGCTCCTTCCAAGTGTGCAAGTGATAAGCATGGTTAAGGAGGCAAGAGTCTTGCGAGGCCGGCCAAGCTCCACGACAAGACCAATCCACCCAATTTTTACATTGAAATGTAACCAACATCCGAAGAGATATTGTGAAAACCGCCCCAAGAGAGGATGGCCGATCAAATTCTTTTGGAGTAGCGACACTTGTAGAGGAGATGAGCCGCCGGTTCGAGCGCTTGATTGCAAAGGGGACAATTTCCACAATTTTGCCAACCCCTCCTTTGGAGGCGATCCGAAGTCCAAATTCTATCTTGTAAGACCAACCAAATAAAAATCTTGCATTTGGGTGGAGCCCAAGTCTTTCAAATAATGCGGTTGAAGTCGGAGACTGCTAACGGTTCTATCATACTAGATTCCCTGGCGCGGCTTGCCGCGCGCCACCCGCCGTTGACACTTATTTTTAATTTGCAAAACGTGATGACAAACATTCTTAATATGACACGGTAGTCAATAACTATACATAGCAGTGCAAAGCACAATGCTCTTATATATACATAGTCATGGATTTGACTATACATAGCAGTGGTTTCATTGTTTTAGAGCAAAGCAAAATGCTCTTACATATACATTGTCAATGGATTTGTGGCCATCAGTTTGGTTAGTTACAGAACGCAACCCGCCTTTGCCAGTGGTAAAGCCCTATGGGAATCATAATGAAAATGAAAGTTAAAAGAAGCTTGATGAAACAAAGAAAATATAGTGAAGATATGAAGAACAGAAGAGGTACATCAGCGTTGCATACATGAGATCTTTTATAGTTAATTGGTCCAACACTACAAACTACGAAATGGACGTGCAAAAACATAACCTATGGCAGAAAGAAAGGAAGAACATAGCTGGTAGAGGCATGGAAGCACATCCTATGCACACTCCTAATATAAGCACATATCAGCATATATACAACTACCAGGAAGGACATAACCTATAGCAGCAAGTAAGGAAGAACAGAGCTGGTAGAGGCATGGAAGCACATCCCGATGCACACTCCTAATATAAGCACATACCAGCATATATACAACTACCAGGAAGGCATGGCTAAGCCGGACATCATCTACGGTAAGTACGCCGTGATGCACCAGCCCGATCGTCTATGGGTACAGACAGTCCTCAGCACCGCCAATCATTGTCCTAGATTACCTCCCGAGGGACCTCTGCATGTAATGAGGCGGTGACAGACTACCGTAGTAACCAGGAACTGATCCCTCTCGCTTGAATCAGTCTATGTCGTAAGGATACTTGCCCACTTTCTGTAGCAGAACTGTTTATTCAACAGCCAGTTGGTCAAGGTGTGTTGTACCTTCTTCAGGATCTGGTAAGCTCCTGAAATGACAGTCCTGGGATTATTTATTCTTACTAAGCTGATCATAGTTATAGTCCTTCAATATCTTCTGCTATGACTGGTCCATATACTTGATAGCTTGTACAGCTGCATCATTCTGTGTGGTGTATGTAGCATGGCCGGTGAGCTGCACAATGCCATAAGAGAGGCTAAGACGTAGTGTCGACGGGTTGAGCGTGGCTGGCCACCAGTTTGGCATATGCAAGCACATAAGTCTAGTATTTTGGCTGGGGTAGCCGCAGCTCTTTAGCATGGCTTCAAGCACATCCGTGGTTTGAATCTTGACAACTTCCATGTTAAGAGCTGTTGAGTAATAACAAAGAAGATAATCAGGTGACAACACACGATAGTCAAGAGCTGCACAGATCATAAGGCGACATTGAATGGATAAAAACAGCTCACAGCTGTCTATTTTACATGATATGATATTTTACTGACAATTTATCTTTAAGTAAAAGAGACTTTAATCAAATATTGTGGTAAAGCTAAATGAGGATTAAAAGAACAGAATACTTAGACAGGTAGTAGAGGCAAAACAGACGGGCAATGGCTTGTCCTAATGTCTAGGAAACTAAAACCGAGACATCAATGACAGTAATCATTGAACACCAAGGATCTTCAAATGTATGTCACAAAAGATTTAATCTGGATTTTTCATACCGAACATATATAGTTTGCTCTTTGAAGACCGAACATCAAAATATATTGTTAGAACTTGTAATTTTTTTGATACCTAACATAGAGAGTTTGATTTTTTAAGAGCTCTTTAAAGGCGGGCCTGCTATTTCAGGAAAATAAGACAAAAGGTTGTGACCAAGGCTAGCCTCTAGTATTATTGTGAAATATGAAAATCGATGCTCATCCATGGTGTGCTAAGCGATGTGAATTTGGTTGCAGCCATAGAAATAACAATAGAAGACGGTAAAGGGTGGAGACAAAAACCCTACCAGCAGAGGCTACTATATATTTCTATTACTGTCGTTAATGTCGTGCTACTGCTAATTGACAGAGTACAAATGTCGATGCACTTCTGTAAGTAAATATGACAATGTGTCGGTGATCGGAACTATAATCAAATTACCATAGTGTTTTGTACTGAGTAGACATCTACCGCAGTTTTAGGGTGGTAAATGGATGCATTTGCTCGAATGACAGTTTAATATGACAAATATGGTTATTAAGGTTCATTTTATAATTCAATATGTGCATCACACAAGCATCAAGAAATGGAGACGCAGAAGGTAGGAGAGTGAATCCAAATGTATGCAACACACAAGCAGAACCCAAGTGTCTGAACCTAAATAGGAGAAGTATGAACTGACATAGAGAAGCAAGATAGTAGACATAGTAATACATTGAGAACGGCTAAAACATAACTATTACACAACTACACAGAGGACACACACACAAAGCATTTCTCTCTAAGAGTGGAGATGGAAATAAATATATCTTTTTCTGTAACAGGTAATCATCACTTCAGGGGATAACTTGAGAGCACCATTTACACATGCTTTTACAGCTTAAAGACAGAAAAAACATAGATATAGCTTGGAAATCATTACAAACGATATTTTCGTGTGTAACTAAAGTGTACCTGATAGGTGTTATTGTTCAGGTAGTTAGATATCAGTAAGCTAAGCAACAAAGACCAGTAGTATATAGAAAAATAAATTCCATGTGAATCTGGGCACTACCCAAGCGCTAATTTCAACTCTGAAAGAAGAGCTTGTTCTTAGGCCATGTCAGACCGGAATGGCTATAAATAAATAAAAACACAGCCTATTAAAATCTTCGCATCAATGCCAACCTAGCGTCACATGTTTTCTCCAAATCATACATATCTCACCCCAGGCACTAAAACCAGAAAACAGAAACACCAAGGGCTGCCATGCATCCGACGGTTCAAGTTGGACAAACAGATGGTGGCGTTGTACGAAAATCGTACAGCAAGTATTGTACCCAAAGAAATTTCATATTACCAACACAGAAACCTACTGTTTCGTGCAAAAATAGTGTACCTCATAGTTGGTGTTTAGTTAATATGCTACCAATATACCAAGCAACAAAGACCAATACTATGCTTAATAGAATTTACCAAGTAATAAATTTACACTCAAAAGAACAGTTTATTCCTAGGACCATGTCACACGAGAATGCATAAAGTAGAATATAAAACACATGCTATCCAACATGTACATCTGAACATAAGCGTCATCCTACGGCCACCATAAGCCTAAATCTTACCAGCAAAGTAACAGACTACCAACTCCAACAGAAAAACAACACCAACCTTCAGGCAACAATCTCCTACGATGTGCGATGACCTGCAAAAAAGAGTGAAAAACACTGCAACCGTGTCAGGCAAAAACCCAAAGAAACGAAAAAGGGCTTTAAAAAGGAAAGATGGGAAAAACAAAACAACGACCAGAACGAAAACCCAAGGACTAATCAAAAAGAAGAGGAAGCAAAGGCAAAAGCGAAAAAACAGTAATCAAAGATGGAACAGATATAAGAACAAAGAAGCAAAAACAAATCGGAAAGAACAGAACAATATAAAATCAAGAGCAGAAAGAACAAAAAAGGAAAAGAAACAGAGGCAAATAAGTCTAAAATACACCAAAGTGGGAATAAAAGGAGGTGACAAATCGAGCACTGGGAGGATGAAAAGATACATGAAAAGAAAGCCAAATAAGATATCCGAAACAAAGAAGCTAGATCAGAAGAAGGGAAAATCCAATAAAAACAAAAAGGAAGAACCCAAGAAGAAACAAAGAACAGCGCAGGACCAAGAATGGGATTAAACAGAAAGAACATGGGGAAATGAGGAGACGAAAAAAAATCCAGAAGAAACAGAAGGCATCAACAGCAAGAACCATGATTAACAAATAAAACCTGATAAACAACAAGAACCAAAGAAGCAAAAAATCAGTGGAAGACCAAGAACAAATAAAAAAAGGAGCAGGAATGTTCCAAAAAGCAGGGATCTAAGAAGGCAAAAACAACAATGTTCCACACCGAACGCCAAAAGAACTGGAAAATGTAAGAAGAAGACGAATCTGAGATGGAGACAGATGGGAAAGGGACAAACAAAAAGAGAAAAAAAAACCTGCAACAGAAATCGCCACAAGGACCAAACGGAAGTGGAGAAAAGGAATCAAAACCCAGATCAACCAAAGTGTTACCTTAACCGAATCCACCGCAGAGAAAGTAAATGGCGTGAGACGGCCATGGATCTGTAGGTGCATCGAGTCGGTGAGGCAGAGGTGGATCTGCAGGTGCGGTGAGGGTGGAAGCGGAGGAGCCAAGAAACCAAGAGTAGCGCAAAATTGAGGTGGACGGAGTTGATAACCTGCGGCCGAAAAGGAAAGGGAGAAAAAAATACGAACGAAACAAATCGGAAAAGAAAGCAAAAGCCAAAAAACTGAAACGTCGCACGGGTCAACCAGAGCGGCCTCACAACCACCGAAGACCTGCATAGCGTCAAATCCGGCCGGAGGTCGGCGATGTGCCGATGGATCTGAAGCTACACGCACGATTAGGGGTGAAAACGAAGCGCAATCTTTCCGACTTTTCCGCGGAAAAACGGAAACGGAATGGAAATACGGAAACGAAAACGGAATTTTGCAAAACGGAAACGGAAACAAAAACTTTTATGCGGAAACAGAAACGGAAACGGAACAGCAGATTCCGGCGGAATGACCACGGAAACGGAACTTTCCGTTTCCGGTAATACAGAATTTTCCGTTTTTTTGCTATGCGGTGCTTTCCACATCCAGTAGGCCCAGTAATTCCAGTAGAAACATTTAGGCACATTACATGATATGAATAAAAAAATATAAAAGGATCTGAAGCTACCGTGTTTAGGCCATATATACTCGCATATCATGTCCCTCTCGAGTCGTTACCAGTTCGACATTTCAGTTTAGCACTAGTGTTAAGGACAATAGTAGAAGTTTCTTAATGTTGCCAAAGTTGATAGCATATGCACACTATATTATATAATCATGATAACTCGTTATATTTTATTTCATCTTAGAAAATTGACAATTTTGTTGGTTTGATTGAGTTTTCGTGCATTATTTAAAGGGTTGCTTTGTTCCGGCAAACATCCGCTTTCTGTTCCGTGTCCGCACCGTATTCGGTACATATCTGTTTCCGATAATTTTTGTTTCCGTATTTGTTTCCGGGGTTTCTGTATTCGTTTCCGCTTCCGCAAACAAATATGAAAACAAATGTGGCACCACTCAGTTCCGTCCGTATCCGCTCCGTTTTCATCCCTACGCACGATACCGTCGGTAGCAGGAGGGAGTAGAGGAGGCGAAACCTAGATCGGCTGAGAGAGGAGAAGAAAAGTGAGCAGGGATGAGCTCCTCTCTCCATCGGGGCCTGGAATAGGGCCTCGAGTACTGTAGAAGTTGTACCCGCTAGCCATGGAGGAATCGACAGCAAGAAGAACGCAGAGATGCTCGGTCCACTTGTCGGCGAAAACCCGATTCTACCCCCTCGAGCGAGATATTATCGGCAGGTCAAATAGACGTCCGCAACCCACGACCGGCGCGCGCTGCGAAGCGGTACCAAGGACGCGATGGGCTGTGCCACTGCGGAGCAGGGCCGGCTATATCTGGACCCATTGTCAGTGAAAGATATAGGCAGTAAAAAAAGTAACGCTGGAAATGCACGGTCCAGATCGCGCGGTGAATGCTCGATCGGACGGCTGAAAATCCCTGAGCGCTGAGGAGCCTCCCAAAGCTCTCGAGGTTTACCTCTTTAGATTGTGTTAATACTTTGGCCCTGCTACAATCCTGACACTGGCGTTCTTCTCTCATACGTTTCGCTGCCAACTTCACATCCAGTCATTTCAGATACTGAAATAATGACATCGACAAGCCCTTTTACTGGGAGAGCAAGGTGAGAAATGATTGGTCGAAGGTTCAAGCCATCAGAACGCACTGACAATGCATCGGCAAGGGCAATGGCCAAATGTAAGAGTTCTCTTTCTGTCTAACTGTGGGAAATCCCGAAGATCACAGCAGTTGTTTGACCCGCATAAAGAAAAGTTGTTTCGTCCAAGGAAAGGAAAAACCATGTCGTATGTCTTGACGTTTTCAGCCATTCAGACATTCTTGGCTTCCCTATAAACGACAAATATTTTAAAAGCCCAATACAAGGCCGAAAATTGTCTTCATCAAGTAAACCTTATGAGCTCATACATTGACGGGTCAATATGAATTCCTTTTTTGATATGCGGGCTGGTATGAACTAGTAGTAACTTGTTAAGCAGCTCATCTCTATCTCTACTATATAATATAGCTAGAGGTGATGGTTGGTACGTTTTTCAAAGTTCCAATTTTAACCTCATAGGGATTGAAATATTACATTGTTTGCCACTGCCAACTCAGAGGTACCGGTTCGCTTTTCCCATGAAAAAGAAAAAAAACATAATTGCGGCATCTGATGTCCCGTCTCGGCCCTCGCCATGGCCGCCACCTCCCGCAAACTGCCTACATTAAAGAGAGGGTCGAAGACTCGAAGGACCTCCTCCCGACCCCCGAGCACGGTCCTCCTCGATCATCTCAATCCCTATCAAGAAGGGACCCATACCGCAGGCAGCCTGTATCCCTCTCCTCTCTGCACCACCTCTTGTCGTCGCCTCGATCTGCCGCTGACGGTAGGCTGCAAGCCATGTCTCAGAAGCGGCTCCCCGGACCGGCGACCCTGGCCAAGATAAGAGACGAGGTGACGCAGAAGCAACTATCCAGGTCCGGGGCGAACCCGAGGAGGCGTTCACTGACATCGATTATATCGACATCCAGGTCCATGACGCCGATGTTTCTGTGGTCACTGGTCCGTGAGCAGCAAACATAGATCCAGAATCGGGCCAGCTCGAGGAGGCAATGTTCCCCGACGACAGAGGGAGAGACAGACGCGACAGCAGTCACAAGGCGGATCCGCCGGTGGCTTGGCGATGCTCCCGCTGGGTTCCTTCCAGAGCATTTGATTTGCTGTAGCAGCAGGCGTGAGGAATCTTTGAGGATGATCGTGCAAGACTGACATTGGATGTTTTTTTGCCTCCGATCAGCTCAAGAACACGAGATGTCGATGCCACGGTTCCTTCCAGCTCGGTTCCTTCGAACTGTTCCTAAAGGCGATGCCACGGGAGCCGCCTCTGAATTTTAGCAACACGAGAGGCAAGCAGTGAAGGTCGTCGCATGTCATCAGTTCGAGAAAATGCTTAGCTGCTGGGAGAAGACAACTGCTCCCCTATTTCATCAGCACAGTATCAGCCACCAAACCACCTCTTTTATTTTCACAAAGTTTGATCCTGATTGTGAAATTGTGATAGAGTAGCTCATGGGGTGACCTCATGTCCATTACTCCATTTCAAGGGTCTTTTTGTTCAGTGAAGTTTTATCTATCATTATGATACGTCTCCAACGTATCTATAATTTCTGATGTTCCATGCTTATATTATGCCAATTGCTACATGTTTTATTTACACTTTATAGCATTTTTATGCATTTTCTGGGACTAACCTATTAACAAGATGCCACAGTGCCAGTTCCTGTTTTCTGCTGTTTTTGTGTTTCAGAAAAGTTGATTTGAAAATATTCTCGGAATTGGACGAAACAAAAGCCCATGTCCCTATTTTTCTGTCACGTACACGGAGTCCGAAGGAGACACGAAGGGGGCCGAGGAGGCGGCCACACCACGTGGCGGCGCGGCCCCACCTTCTATCGCGCCGTGACGTGGTTTGGGCCCCTCGGGTCTCCACCGACGTCGCCCCTTCGCCTATAAATTGATGTTTTCGGGAAAACCCTAGACACCCGAGTCATATTCCATGAAAAGTTACAGAGCCGCCGCCGCCGTCAACCCTAACTCGGGAGGGTTCTGAAGCTCTTCCCGGCACCCTGCCGGAGAGGGGAATCATCACCGGAGGGCTCTACATCGCCATGCCTGCCTCCGGAGTGATGTGTGAGTAGTTCATCCTTGGACTATGGGTCCATAGCAGTAGCTAGATGGTTGTCTTCTCCTCTTGTGCCATAATGTTTAGATCTTGTGAGCTGCCTATCATGATCAAGATCATCTTATTGTAATGCTACATGTTGTGTTTGCTAGGATCCGATGAATATTGATACTATGTCAAGTTGAATATTGAATTATCATGTCTATGTTATTTATGATCATGCATGCTCTCCGTTGCTTGTTGATACTCTGGCCAAGTTGATGCTTGTGACTCCAAGAGGGAGTATTTATGCTAGATAGTGGGTTCAATCTCCATTTAATCTGGGACAATGACAGAAAGTTCTAAGGTTGTGGATGTGCTGATGCCACTAGGGGTAACCTAATGATGTTTTGTCTAAGGATAAATGTGTTTTTTACATTATGCACTTTACTTAATGCAATTGTCTGTTGCTTGCAACTTAATACTGTAAGGGGTACGGATGTTAACCTGAAGGTGGACTATTTAGGCACAGATGCATGCTGGATAGCGGTCTGTGTACTTTGTCGTAATGTCCAAATAAATCTCATAGTAGACACTACTTGCACATGCATTATTATTATGCACTTTCAATATTATCAATTTCCCAGCTGTAATTTGTTTACCCAGCATGTTAGTTATCTTTATGGAGAGACACCACTAGTGAACTGTGGACCCTGATCCATTCTTTTACATCTGAAATGCAACCTACTGCAATCATTGTTTTCTTTCATTCTCTGCAATTAAACATCATTTTCCACACTATACGTCTAATCCTTTGTTTTCAGCAAGCCGGTGAGATTGACAACCTCACTGTTAAGTTGGGGCAAAGCATTTTGATTGTGTTGTTGCAGGTTCCAAGTCAACCGCCAGGACCTCCCGTTCGACGCAGACTTTTTCTGGCACCATTGTCAGGAAGAGGAAGCACTCCCTCCAACACCACTTTTTCTGGCGCCGTTGACACATTCAGAAGTGTCTTCATCTCCTACTGGTTCGATAACCTCGGTTTCATACTGAGGGAAAACTTGCTGCTGCACTCATCATACCTTCCTCTTGGGGTTCCCAACAAACGTGTGACTTTCACGTCATCACATTACCACGTATTTTAGAGAAGACATAACCTTACTCGGAACACATTTTTATTTCGAATTTTGAGTGTAGTGACTGGCTCTGGCCCACCAACATGGATTAATTTGCAGGATTAGATGAATTTATGTTCTTAACTGCAAACATCATTAATTTATGATTTTATTTTGTTAACTCTCTAACTCACACTTCTCTAACACTTACATAAAAACTTAGGTCCTCTGTAATAATTCAGTTCACAGAACAATTCAGTGAATTTGCTGCATTACTCGTCTTGGTAGTTTCATACTATTTGAGATCATATTTCACATATCAGTTTTCAAGCTCCGTAAGAAAAATAGATATTTTTTATGTGTCAAATTCAATGGACCACTTTGCTATTCTTTACCCGGAAAAAACGACTCTATGACTTTAAGTCTTTCATTTGTTGATATTTAATTACTGAATTTGTGACGTTTTGTGAGCTAATATTCACAACTTTTGTTCACTGATGATCTGGTTTGCCTAATGGCGTAAGTAGCCACAAAACTTGGCATAGCAAATGCCATACTTTCTCTTTGAACAAATCAAATGTCGTACATCATTCATTAATGTAGTTTGAAACACTCAATCTTAGTAAAGGTATCCCTCGATTTGAAACTTCCAAGTAGTTTTTATCAGATGCTCAACACTAATATTTAATCATGGTTTGGTGTGTGGGACGGTTGGACTGGTGCGTTTGGGTGACATAATTGTTGAGTTTTCGGTGAAAGGATTTCAAATAGCTATATTAAATAGAAATGGACCCGTAGCAACGCACGAACACGTATCTCTACATAATTCAAGTGGCAGCTACTAGGAATCGGACGCCGATGTATAGCTTCCCATTGGACCAGAGTCTAGCCGTACGATCGGAAGCATAATGGACGTCCATTTTAAACAGGCCTGTGTGACTCGCTCCGTGAATCTAGTGCCAGATTGAATGCTGCTTCCGTAATAACCTTTAGTAATTAATGGAAACGAAATTAACTGCTGGATGGTTGAGGAAAAAAATTTGTATCGGATTTGTTTTCACTTTTTAGGAAACGAAATCATGTCTTGAAGGAAACTAATAACTTCAGCAAAATCTCACGCATGAGAGTGCTTCGGTGGGAAGCAGAGAAATATTTCCAAAGTTAGTGAGTTTTGCTTCCGTTGAAACCGATTTTTGCTTCCATTACAAATGAATTTTGCCAGTCGAAACGCATCAAACCATGTCTATGTGGACAGTAGAATTGCTTCCATGGTGATTGCACCTATTTTGGAAGCACATACTTCACTAGTTTCCCAGAAGCTTCATCGATATGCCTAGTAGCATAGTGCACTCTTGTTAGAAGCATGATTAGCGTGCTAACAAAACTTTGTTCACTTGCGTAGGAAGCATACCAGTATTGTGAAATATGTAGCATTTGTTTTTGTATGACCACGGAAGCTTCATTCTTGTACTTGGAGAAAGTTTTAGTTCTTCATACGTACACTTAGAATATTTCAGACAACATACACATTTGCTTCCTTCAAAGTCATAAAAATATATAGCTTCGTACTTTCACATGACATGTTTCCTTCTTGTTAATAATTTGCTTCATTCTACGTGACAATTTATTTTCTGTATACATCGATGCAACAAAAAATCCTAGATACAACACATGTTAAAAAAAATGTGTCACACACTCGGTTCATTTCCTTCTGCAGCGTTGCGACATCAACCAGAATACTTTAGCCCTTGAGTAACACGATTTAGCCGCTGGCTCCCTTGCTTGTTGGTCCTCCTTGTCGACCATAGTCGCCGCCATCAAGGTAAAATTCATTCGCAACTTGGGATATAGACCAGAGGCGTAGTTCAGATCCTATTGGTAGTGTCCACCCAATTTGGAATAAATAATCACATAAAAACAGCGAAAACAGAAGCATGAGATTTATGTTAATTTGTCACAATGAGGACTATGTAGAAGCAGAGAATTTGAAACTTAAAATCTAAGAATGGCAATACATAGGAATAAATGGATTTAACCAAAAACAATGTATAGGAAGCAATGAAATTTCGTAGCAAGAGATTATCTCAACATAAATCAATTGTATTGGAAGCAATGAAATTTGAATTGGAAGCAGAAATACATAAGCAACGAAATATTTATATATTATAACAAATATGTATTGGAACTATAGATATTTTGAAGCGCATAACTAGTGATATCTCAATACAAATCTTGATGTTGGAAGCAAGCAGGAGCGGATCCTTGACAAATCTGAAGCATAGAAAAATCAATGTAGAAACATACAGTTTGAATAGTACAAGAAATGTGTTTATATTTCAGTAAATTTATTTGTACATGTATCCAACTTTATCATCCTCGATAAAAAACTTAGGAAGCATGCAAGACAAGAAGCATGCATATCACTCAAAACAATACAGTACATGGAAGCAGAGAACATTGAGAAGGATAAATCGGCTAGTGAATCTTGAGAAAAAGAAGTTGCCTCAACATGATTCATTATACTAATATTACGTACATAGATCTAAAAACCTAGAAGACAGGAAGATATGACCACATATCAATTATATGAATCGGCTGTAAAATTAGATCTGGAAAGCATGCAAGAAATAGCCAGACATTGGTACCTAGGTCAGTTGGTAGTAGCTTGTAACGTGAAGTTGTTGAGGGAATGGAGATTGTTATCGTGAGAGCTGGAAGCATCCAAAACGTACCAGGCCGGTGTGGATCCTTGACGGAATGATTGCGCCGCCTCTAACACGAACATCACGGCCGGTTACTGCAGCCTCGGCGACGCTTCCCGCGGCGGAGCACGTCGACAAGCAAGGTCATGGAGGAGGCGAGGAGACCAGATCGACGGCAAGCTCGGTGGGGCAACGAACATGGAAGAGGTACCTTGGGCTGGGAGGAGGGAAGAGTGATTTGGGGAATTGTTTTGGCAATAACTACCGTCTCCAACGGGGGGGAGGGAGGAGTGATTTGGGGAACTATTTTGGAGAATAATTTGGCAGGCCGAACTACGTGAAAGAGTAAAACAAAACCAATCGAGGCCGTTCGATGGAAGCAGGATCGACGGTGTGGGAGTGGTCCGAAAATTTGCTTTCCATCGGCCTCAGATATGTAGTATTTACCATAATTCAATCCCGCTAGGATTCCTGGCCTGTGGTCCACGTTTTGGGTCCACATGTCACTGACTTAGCTTGTTGGTTTGTTTTCGGTTGCTGCGGCCGTTCGTTCGCTGCGCGTGGGCCGTGGTTGTTTTGGGCCTGCTTGTTGGTGTGAGAGGTGGGCGCGTGTTGGTCTGGCTACTCGCTTCTGTCTTTGTTGCTGGTCGGTTCTTCGCTGCGCCGCCGCTGGTTCTCTACCTCCGGCGTTTTCTCTGATCTTTTTTCAGTGTGATTCGTCTTTCTCTTCTCCCGGCTTCTGTTTTTCTGTCTGCATCCTCGATTGGTGGATTTGGAGTTTCCTGGGTGCTTTGGATCTGTGCCGGCGGCCGGTTGACGGCGGCGACTCGGCGGCCGACGGCGGCTCTGGTGCCTTCTTTTGAGACAATTGCTTTTATTCTTGTTTTCCCTTTCCTTAATCTGCGTTTTAGCTTAGGTGTTTCACATTGCTTGCTCGTGTTACGGAGGTGGTTGCCCTTGTGCGCTGGTTCATTGGATTGGGGAAATTTTCGTGTCCGGATTCTAGCGTTCTTTGTTTTCTGATTATTCAGACTGATTGATGTGCTGAGCGTGCCGATCTATTTCTTCCGCCTTGGGACCATCTGTGTGTGCATGCGTGTTTTACTCTCTGTTTGTGTCTGGGCTTTCATTTGCTATTTCGTTATTTCCTCTTAGAGGTTATTCTGTTTTTTTGGTTTGGATTAGGGCCTGGCTATGTTATTTTTCACAGTAATCTAGATGCAGGGTGTAAGAGGGGTTCGAGGTGGTCACGGCCGTGGGCATTAGCGTTCTGGTAATGATCTGTTGGTGTTGTCTTTCGATTTTTTTGTCGTTTCGTTTGTGATTTCGGTGAGCCTTTCTTGGTTTGTGGCAGCGGTGGCAGATCCGGATGTTTCTTCTTCTGTTTCAGGAAGGTTTTCTTGCGCTCGGGTTGATTTGGTAGATGGTCCGGTGTTGGTTCTTTTCCTCCTGGTCCTCGCTCTCCCGAACAAGTCGTGCGTGGTAGGTGTGGTCGTGCCCGTGGGTTTGCTTCTTCTCGCCCTCCTGTACGGGCTGAGCGTGGTCGGCATGGACATGGCCGTGGGTCTGCTTCGTCTCGCCCTCCTTCGGGGGCTGAGCGTGGCCGTCGTGGACGTGGCGGTGTTTCTGCTTCTTCTCACCCTCATGTACAGGTCGAGCGTGATAGAGCTGGTTCTGGTCGGCTCCGTGGCTCGTTGTAAAATGAGCTGGTACAGCTCCTCTTTTCGTTTTTATCTTCTTCCATCTGTGTTCCTTCTTTGTTCATATTATAATGAGAGTGGTTCGTTGCTTGGTAGCCGTCTGATGATCCTGTCGATTATCCTGCGCATGATGAGCTTTTTATAGGCCTGACCATTGAGCCAGCTTCTTTTTTCCTGTGGTTCCTATAGGTTCTGTTTGCATGATCATTTATTTTCCACCGCTTTCTTTGCCTCATTTTATTTTTTGGGTTCTTA
The DNA here is from genome assembly GCA_947311845.1 of Poa pratensis. Lineage (NCBI taxonomy): Eukaryota > Viridiplantae > Streptophyta > Magnoliopsida > Poales > Poaceae > Poa > Poa pratensis. The sequence continues at coordinate 38,173,679 of CAMZMU010000039.1, forward strand.
TTGTTGCAGTTCGGCGTGGTGATTTGTACATGCCTTATGTCTCACGGTCTATGGCGGCCGAAAACCGTGCCAAGAGGCGCAGGCTTCTTCATCCTCATTTGTTTGGTGCAATTTTCATTTCTCTTTGTTTTCTATGCCTTGTTTTATTTTCCTGCCCTTTCCATTGGGCTTATCTTAGTTGGCTTTCTATGTTGGTTTTTTTTGTCTTAGGTTTGGTAAGCGAGCGTGACGCTCATGGGTTAGACAGTTTGTCGAAAGAAGATATTGAGTTCTTTAAAGGTTATTTTTTTCCGGTGCTGTCTTATCTTTTTCGTCTCCTTTGCGTGTTGTAGCTGGTCCAATCTGTGTTTTGTTTCGGTGTGGAATTGCAGTGTCCTATCGTAGTAGGTCTGCACATGGGGGTATGAATTAGAAATGCGAGCATTGTGACTCTCTGTTTTGGTTTGCTGAGAGGTGTGAGTCTGCCAGCGCCGTGACTGAGGGGTGTGTTGTTTACAATCCGTGTTGTCGAGGTGGCCGTGTGGCCCTTCCGAAGTTTCAGAATTGGCCTTCGCCTTTACGTGAGCTAGCCGTCGTTGGCGGCGGAGGCCGATGTACTCAGTTCATGCGTTTGATCATGTCTTATAATTCACTTTTCGTGTTTACGTCGCTTGGTGCTAACATTGATAACAGCATCAACGTTGGGGGTGGCCCATATGTGTTTCGGATCAATGGTTGTGTTTGCCATAAGATGGGTTCTTTGGTGCCGTCTCCTGGGGAGGATTCTCGTTTTCCGCAGCTTCATATCCATGATACACAGAATGAGCTAGATCAGAGGCTTAAGATATTTAACCCTGAGGGAGAGCGGAATGTTGGGCCTGATCGATGCGTTGCTAATGAGCTGATGGATATGTTAGATGAGCATAACAAGTTGGTTAAGGAGTTTAGGGTTGCTAGCAAGCGTTTGGTTTCTCCTGATTGTCCGGAATTGGCGATTCGTATAGTTGGTTCTGATTCTGCCGATCCTAGAGAATATAGTCCTCCTGCGGCACCTGAGCTAGCTGCTCTTATCGTTGGTGATCTTACCACCGATAGGTGTAAGTTTGATATCGTTGCCCAGACTGTTGAAGGTCCGTTGAAACAGATTTCTCCGTTGCATCCGGCTTTAATGGCCTTGCAGTACCCGTTGCTGTTTCCTTTTGGTGATAAGGGTCTCTATCTGGGGATAAATTACGTTTCTGTGGAGAGTGTTCCTGTTACCGCTAGGGATCAGGTGACAATGCTGGAATATTATTGTCATCGATGTCAGCCTAATCCATATCTTTGCCATGGTCGTTTGTCTGATCAAGCCAAGGTGGATGCTTTCTCGTGTGTGGAGTGCAATAGGCTTACGTATGTGCGTAAGGTATGTGCGTAAGAATCAGGATAAGCTTAGAAGCGAGACGTTTCAAGGTTTGTATGATGCTATAGGTGAAGGCTCTGCGACGGGTAAAAATGTTGGTGTTCTCCTCCCTGTTCCCTGCTATCTTCTCCCATTGCCTCCGACCTAACATCTCTGTTGCCGACGCTTGCGCTGGCGGCCTCACCTTCCGCCCTCGCCTCTCGACGGTCGCCGCGGCCGAGCTTGTCTCCATTACGAGCATCATCGACAACACGCGGCTTGATGGCGATGAGGACTCCCGTGCTCTTGCGTGGGGGACCCTCACCCATTTCTCCTCCCGGGCGGCCTACGCTGCAACCGCGCCGGTGAGCACCATCGACCCGTCCGCCGTCCACTGTTGGCGGACAAGGCTTCCTTCGAAGATCAAGATTTTCTGCATCCTCCTTGACTCCGACCGTCTCAGCACCCGCAGCAACCTTCACTTCAAAGGTTGTGCCCCATCCTCTCTTTGCGTTACTTGTGGTGCGGTCGAGACCTCCCGGCACCTCTTCTTCGATTGTGCGAGGGCCGCGGAGACTTGGCAGCGCCTTGGCTGTGACACTACCTCTCTTCGCTCGATCTGGGACATTCCCCCTCCGATGGATGTGCTTCCGCAGGCCTGGGAGCTTTGCTCGGCCGCGGTTTTGTGGCAGCTATGGAAGTCTAGAAATGACTGCGTCTTCAACCAGAAGACATCGTCGGCGACGGATGTTCTTAGGCGTGCATGTGAGGATATCCATTTATGGGCCCATCGTGTGCCTCCCCCTATTCGATCCCATACAGATGCCCTGCGCGGCTATATTCTGCATATGTGATGTAACTCTGCTCCCCCCTGCTTGTAATTTGTAACTGTTGTATGTGGCTGTGATCCTTCGAGTTATAATAAAACCGGTGGGGAATACTCTTCCCCCCCGTTATTCTCGAAAATAAAAATGTTGGTGTTCAGGTTCTTCTCCCGGCCAGTTTCGTTGGTTCTCGGCGTTATATGGCCCAGAATTTTCATGATGCTATGGCTATTTGTAGTGTTCATATATAAGCCCTAACGCACTTTGATTCTTCATTGTAGTTTATACCAATTAGATAATGTATCCTGATAATAAGTGCTGATGTTTTTTTTATTTTCTAGGTGTGTCTTTAGTTGTATTAAGGCTCAATATTAATAGACTGGACATTTCAGGAAAAGCTGAATAATTACTTTTGTCAGCCTTCCTTAAAGAACATTTCATCATTTGAGAAAAAAGCTGAATAACTATTTATGCCAGACTTGATTAAATGATCATTTCATGTTTGCCAATGATTATTTTCACGCATCATTGTTTATGTGAGGCTGGTGTGTGTATCTATAGGACGTGATGCACTCACTTACAGTTATATGATCGTTGTCCATTATCAGAAAACTATCAGTGAACAATGTTTGTGCCATGCCATTTATTTCCACTCTGTATTACAGGGTAACACGCCTATTGCGGGAAAGCGAGGATGGGACCATGATGTCATGCAATGCACTAAAGCGAGAGGGCTAAGAAGCGCGATTCGCAAGCACTGGTCTTACCTGATACTGATGAATAAATTCTGTCACAGGGCAAGATTGGGTGTTGGTCTTGCTGAATTTTGTGAATGAGGATACTAGCTAGAAGGAGGCTGATGCTACTTTGTGGCCAGCTTGGCACAGTAGAAACGACTGCATCTTCAGTAAAGGTACTTGTTGTATTGATGATTCAGTTCAGTTTCTTATTAACTATTTGGAATCAACGTCGAAGAATCCACGGATCACCAGTCTTGCCAGCACCAAAGGAAAATATCTCATGTTTTCCTGAACCTCTGCTCTGTTCACCTTCCGGAACGGTGCAGCAACTGAACTGGCTGCCTCCTTTGGCTGAAACTGAATACTGATGCTAGCTACGTGGAGGACCTGGGCTGTGCGTTTTGGGATGCTGGGATGAGAGATGAGAACCGGCATCAGGTACGCTGGGTCGGTGGGACAATGCCTAGGTCATGGAGGCCCGTGATGGAGGCGATCAAAGTTACTGCCATGTATTGTGATAAACCAGTCGTTATGGAATCTGACTGTATTATGCTGGTGAAAGAGCTTCAGTTCCCGGAACGCTCCAGGTCAGTATTGTGCTTGATTTAAAGAAGACTAGCTCTACTCTCCCAGCGGTGCAGTTTCAGAAGGTGAATAGGCTGGCACATTCAGAGGCTCATGGCCCAGAACGGAGTACATTAGAAGGTTTTTTTTTTTTTTTTTGAATTAGTACATTAGAAGGTTATGCGTGTCGAGTGTGTTTTTTTTTTGAAAGGAAAGCAACAAGCTTTATTACTATAACTGAGGCAAATCGCCCAGTACAACTCCGGCCACACTGGCCGGTACATCAACACCCCAGACTACAGCCTCTTGGGCATTACAGTTTTTCCCTAGGATAGCTAGCTCGTGTGCAGCTCTGTTCGCTGATCGTCGACAGTGCACAACCTCAGTACTTGAGAACCAAGATTGTAGCTGAATCTTCAGATCATCAAGGGGTGCTGCAAGCTGGGAGAAGTCATGGCCTCTCCGATTCAGTGCCAAAGCCAAAAGTTCAGAATCAGTCTCAAAAACTACACGTATTGCTCCGATGGCGGTAGCAACCTCAACAGCTCGTGTCAGTGCATGCAGTTCTGCACTGAAAACATCTCGGCAACCGTCAGATTTACCCGCACTAGCGGTGACCACCTCGCCCTGATGATCTCTCACGACCACTCCCCAGGTTGCATACTTATTCTCTTGTTGAAAAGATGCATCACAGTTCAGTTTCAGAAATCCATCAGGAGGCGGCTTCCACTTCATGCGATCATTCTCCTTGTTCTTCTTCTTCCCAAACAGTTCTAGGAATTCATCAGTCTGACTCACAGCTCGGCGAACAACATCATCTGAGGTAGCCGGAAGTTCCCCTTCTCTCAGTTTATTTCTGTTATTCCACCAATGCCACCATGCAGTCAGAATTTGAACACGACTTCTCACTGGCAATTCCCATAAGACATCCAACGTTTGCGTAGCTGTATCCTTCCACTCCAGCTTGATTCTTGTGTCCTCCATACCGTTCTTACGCCAGACCTCCTTCACTGCCTTGCATCTAACAAATAGATGAGCACCATCTTCTTCATCTCTGCCACAGAACAAACACTTATAATCTTCCAGAATTACTCCCCTTCTCCTCAGATTTGACCTCAAGGCAAGTGAGTTATGTGCAATACGCCATGTGAACATCTTAATTTTATTTGGGCAGGGAAGGGACCATATGCGCTTCCAGAAAGTATTTTCATATACATTCAACATCCCAGGTTGCATAGAACTCGACCCCATATCCTGACCTCTTTTGTTCTTCATCAGCTGCACATAAAGTTTGTATGCTTGCTTGACTGAATGTTGTCCCTTCTCATCGAAATGCCACGCAATAAAATCTTCAGCACCGTCCCTAAGCGGGATTTGCAAGATTAAATTTGCATCTTCAACACAAAAAGTATCTTTCACAAGCTGCTCGTCCCATTGTCCATCGACTGGGCTAATCAGGTCTGAAACCTTTTCTACCAGGTTAACCCCTCGTGGAGTGCACACCTTTCGTGACCAAGCTCTAGGAAGCCACGGGTCAGACCAGATGTTTACTTGTTCTCCATCACCGATTCTCCAGATATATCCGTCATTTATCAGATCAACTCCATGCAGCAAACTACGCCAGGCGTAAGAAATCCCTTCTGTCGGTTTCGCCTCAAGAATATTACCATCCGGAAAATATTTGGCCCTAAGAATCTGTGCACACAAACTCTCAGGATTTTGAATCAGGCGCCATACTTGTCTTGAAAGCATGGCAATGTTGAAGGAGTGTATGTCCCGAAATCCTAAGCCCCCCATTGATTTTGGCCTTGTCAGTTTCTCCCAACCTATCCAGTGGATTTTATTTTCCTTATCATTCTGACTCCACCAAAATTTACCAATCATGGCGCTGATCTCATCACAGAAGCTCTTTGTAAGATAGAAACAAGACATAGCATAAGTGGGGATTGCTTGAGCCACAGCTTTCACTAGCACTTCTTTCCCAGCCTTTGCCAACATCTTCTCCATCCAGCCTTGTATTCTAGCCCAAATCTTGTCCTTGAGATATGCAAAAGCTTTTTTCTTCGATCGCCCTATGTAAACAGGGAGGCCCAAATATTTTTCATTCCAAGCTTCGCTATGTATTTCCAACGCCCCCTTCACCATATCACGTACTGCATGAGGAGTGTTTCGGCTGAACATGATGGCCGATTTTTCCACATTAATACATTGGCCGGAGCAGTTTTCATACAAGTCAAGCATGCTTTTAAGTTCATCCGCTTCCCTCTTACTAGCTTTCATCAAAAGAAGTGAATCATCTGCAAAGAATAAGTGTGTAACACACGGAGCAGCGGGACATATACGCATTCCACTAAATGTTCCTCTTCTTTCTGCATCCTGAAGCAATGCAGACAAGCCTTCCGCACATATTACAAATAGATAGGGTGACAGAGGATCTCCTTGCCGTAAACCCCTAGAAGGACTAAACTGATCCATCACTTCACCATTGAGTTTTATTTGATAACGGACGGTCGACACACACTTCATGATCAGATCAACCCATCGACGATGAAAACCCAGCTTAAGCATCATTGCCTCCAAAAAGCCCACTCCACACGATCGTAGGCTTTACTCATATCCACCTTTACTGCAGCGAAACCCTCTTTGCCACTTCTTTTATTTTGCATATAATGAGCAATCTCATAGGCCACCATGACATTGTCTGTGATTAATCGGCCCGGCACGAATGCGCTTTGGTTTGGTGAAATCACATCCGGCAGAATCAGCTTCAGTCGGTTTGCTAATACTTTGGAAACCAGCTTATACAGGACGTTACAGAGACTAATCGGCCTCAGGTCTTTAATTCGAGACACATGTTGTACTTTAGGAATCAGAACTACATGTGTGTCATTCCACCCTATTGGAATGGGTCCACCATTTAGAACTGCAAGAACCTCCTCGACAATTTGATCTCCCATGAAATGCCAGCACTTCTTGTACACAATAGACTGCATGCCATCTGGTCCCGGCGCCTTCAGGCTGCCAATCTGATCAAGCGCAGTTTTAACTTCCTCCGCCTTAAACTCGCGCAACAGGCTATTGTTCATATCGCTTGACACTCGAGGCACCACTTTCTCAATAAGTTCAGTCGTTCGATCACCAGCCGTGGAGGTAAAAAGTTCCTGAAAATATGAACACACATAGCTGTGTAAATCGTTTCCCTCAACCACCGTCCCATCCTCCTTTCTTAACTCCTTCACATTATTTCTCTTCTTCCTTGCGGATGCATAGGTGTGGTAATATCTTGTATTTCTATCACCATCTTTCAGCCACCAAACATGTGCACGCTGCTTCCACTTGGTATTCTCCATGTCTTCTAATTGATCAAGCTTACAACGTAATCTCGTTTCTTCCTTCACCTTTTCATCCGATATATCTTTTTCATGCACCTTTCCAACTCTCCTTTTGTAGCCTTAATTCTTTTATTGAGATTTCCAACAACATGTGTGTCCCAATATGTTAGTTTCCCGGCTACTGATTTGAGCGCCCCCGCCACATTCCCAGCTACTCTCCCAAGCATCTTTTATCACTTCCTCCCATCCATCCTCTTTGAGCCACCTAGCTTCGAAACGGAAGGTACGAGATATTGGTCTGCTTACCCTTCCATCCTCTCCATCGGTATAGACCAAGAGGGGTCTGTGATCAGAGTGTCGAGGCATACCATTTACCACTCGAAAATTAGGGAACAGATCACACCACTCTTTATTTCCGGTCGCTCTATCAAGTCGTTCACAAATATATGATGTATGATCCCGGCTATGATTTCTCCAGGTGAACATGTCCCCTTCAAAGCCCAGATCATCAAGCTCACAGAAGTTAAGAGCATCACGAAACTTGTCCATACAAGCCTGGGGTCGAGGCACCCCTCCTCTCTTTTCTTCATTTGACAAGATCTCGTTGAAATCGCCAAGACAAAGCCATGGCCTATCTCTTTGATGTTGCTGCTTCAGAGTACGAAGCACCTTCCACGTCTCTACCTTCTTGTCCGCTTGAGATTCACCATAGATCCCCGTAAAACGCCATATCACACCGTCCACCCCCTTGATATCAACATCAATATGCCTCCTCCCTACTGATCTTAGAGTCACATCCACCTCCCTCTTCCAGAATAGAGCCAGACCTCTACTCCTCCCATCGGCATCCTTCGAGCACATATGAGGCATCTCAAGCATCCACCTAAATCTGTCCAACTCCTTTTCTGCAAGCTTTGTTTCAGCAATGAAAAACACATCAGGATCCTCCACCCTCTTGAGGTCCAAGAGTCCTCGAACGGCCGGGCCATTCCCAAATCCCCGGCCGTTCCACCCTGCTAGTCTCATTGCTCCCGATCAGGTACAGCCGATCTCAACTTCCCCGATCCAAGCATCACCACCTCCGACAACTGCAGATTTTAACACAAACCTTTCACAGAAACCAACTCCGAAAAAGCACCTCCGATCTCCAAAACCGAAACTAGGAATCAATGTTTTCCGGTCGCAACTCGCAAGCCCTAAAACACACGAGAGGCAGTGGGTGGGGTTTTTGGGAACGACCGTACGGAAGAGGGAAGGCACGGCCGTGCGAGGATGTGGGGGATCGATGGGGAAAGACACGGAAACAGGTGATCACCGGAACCCTAGACGAGAGAGGCGGCGGCGTACGATCGCCTCAGAAATCGCCAGAGGCACACAAACCGTCACACGAGGGACGGACTAAACTTTGGCTGGGGAGCTTCGTGTCGAGTGTGTTGGATCTGACAATGAATGATTTTAACAACACCTTTTCAGTAAATAAATAAATAAGGAATTCATTTCTTATGTTTGATATACCATATACTACTAAAGAAATGAGACCACTTGGGTCGTTCATAACACTAAAGAAATGAGTATAATACTTACGGTAAGAAAGATTATAAAAAACCGGGTAGTGCATTATGACTATAATGCATAGAATGAGCAATATTAAAAGAAGGAAAATACCCCTATCCAGTTGGGGCTTATATTAGAATAAAGGAATTCATGATACGTTAAGTGTATTCATAATAAAAAATCTATGTCTGCCTTACGTTACACTAGGGGTGAAAATCAAGTGATAACAAATTGAAAATCAGCTACATGTTACAAGGCTTGGGCGCGGCAAAGCGCGCCATTCCTTTCTAGTGCTAGTTACCTTTTTTTTTAGATAAAGAGTATATATTAATATCGCGAAGATACCAATTACACCTAGCCTCTGCAACAACGTATTGTCCTATCGACAACACGGATGCACACAGCCCAGAATAAAAGGAATAATTACAAAAAAAAAAGTCCCGCTACAATGATCTATTACTTGTAGCAGCATGCCTAACACCACCAAAAACATTACCAGAAGTACAGCTTCTCCAAAAGCGGCGCCTCCAAGAAGGGAACAGTGCTATAGCGCCGTCGTCGACCTGATCATAGATCCTAGGTTTTCACCCTGAAGAAAATCCTGATCATAGATCCTAGGTTTTCACCCTGAAGAAAATCCACACTCGCAAAAGCAATGCCTTCAACAAGGTCATTGCTAGGCACAACCAATTAAGGCCAGGCCTTGGGTTCTCACCCTGAAAGTTTGGACTCTGAACTTCTCCTGTACTGTCGTCCCCGCTTGCCGTTGCCGCTGCTCCAAGTTACAAATTACCAAGCAAATTCCTCATCACCGAAAGGAATCGAACCACCATTACTAGTCTTCAAATCTAGACCTCTATGTCCTTCTCCGCACTCTGACTTCACCGTAAAACAGAAAAGGCATGTCCTCAATGGCAACAGACTACAGAGCTTCGCGACGCTTCCTCTGAAACCAAACGGTCAGAAAAAACATGACTGCGCGCGACCGAATCCCAACCGATTCGACAATCTCCAGGCTTGATTGCCCAATGAAGTTCGTCGACGGAGCCTTCCGGAACTCGACAATCCGATCAGATCGAAGAAACATGTGTCAGGTAGATCTTCTTCTTGACGCTTGCGGAATCCTAGGACCGCCGCCTTTATTCGATCCCTAAGATCACCGTGCTGCATCACCGGCCTCATTAGCCGCCGTCGTCCTGCGTCACCAGCGACTTGCAAGCGGAGCGCTGGGCGTGGGCATGGAGTCCAGGTCAATCCTGCTCCATGCATCTTGCCCCATGCACATCCGTGGAGGTGGCCGGCCAGAAGCAGGACCAGATCAATCGCCCATGCAGATCCACGCTGGGCGTTGGATGACCGCCGGCCAGAAAGCTAGGTCCAGATCGATCGGCTTGATGCATGCACATGCATGCAAGGCCTCAGATCGTGTCCCATGCACATCCGTGGATGCCGCCAGATCGTGACCGCGTTGGCGGCTGCATGATCGTCTTGCCATGGACGACACCGGAATCGATCTGGCCTTCTAACGGATTCTAGATGCACCGATCAGATCGGGTGGCGGTGTGGGAGACGCTATGGCTAAAAAAAAGAAGAGGAGAAACGCCTCGCCGCCTGCGAACGCCGTCGGACGGCCTCCTCCGGTGGCGGCGGGTAGCTGGGGCGGAGTGGGAGAGGCTCTGTAGGTGGCGGCGGTGGTGACCTCTGGAGTCGCCTCAAACGAAGCGACCATATGATTGTACTTCAACGAATATCACTCAGTGCTTACAGGATTCCCTAAAAAAACTCATTGCCTACAGGAAGATATAATTTGAAGTAGGAAGTTGCGAGAAATTGTACGGACTCGATCCGAATCCTCAACTCCTAGCTTAGGTTAAAGCGTGATGTGATCTGACGAGTGGCCCTGTAGACTACAGAAGATCACGTCATCCTCTCCACAGTCGGATTAGGAAGTACACTTAGGTCCATTCATACATGTGGCTCCGTGCCTTACTTTCCTCTGCGTGGCCTCTGCTCTCAAATGGTTTCGAACACTGCTTTAGAGCATCTCCACCGGGGCCTCCAAATGGCTCTCCAAAGCCTATTTGAGGGTCCGGACAACAAAAAACATCACCAGCGAGACACCCAAAGGCTGGCCTGGAGCAAAAATATGTCCGGCACCCTCTAGAGGACTCCAAACTTGGAGGCCTTCTAGGGTGCCGGACATGTCCGCTCAAGCTGCCCACTCGGGGCTGGCCAACCTGCAGTGACCTACCACACGATTTCCTCTCTCTCTATGCTAGTTGTGCGTGTAGCTCGCCGCCATGCGCCCGCGCCGCTGCTCGCTGTGCTTCACCGCTACTTGGGCCACCTGCAGCTGATGTTCGACGCGGCGAGGGCGAGGGAGCGCACGGGATCGAGGCTAGCCTTGGCCGTCGTGGCCTTGGCAGGCGAGCTCCGGCGAGCCGTGCGCGAAGAGCCAGGCGGAGGCGTCGACGCAGACCGCGGACGCGCAGAGCTTCGGCTGTCCAGGCTGTTGTCGGTTGTGACCTCGTAGAGGAGCATGGTGCGACGAGCTCGAGGGATTCGCGGGCGAGGTTGATGGTCTCCGACGACCTAGATCGCGTCCCAAGGGCTGCTCCCGTGTCTCTTGACAGCCCAAGTAGAGCCGCACCCGGGATGGAGCTGCAGACGGGCCAAGAAGCTCTCCAAGGTTGTGGCTTGGCCGCGGCTCCGTAAGCTCCCCTGGCTCGTTGCCTCGATCTAGTACTAGCTGAAATTGTGCTAGCTTGAATTTGGCAGCCCCGCTGCGGAGGATCGAGCGGAGATGGGCGACGCGGCGCCGCTAGCCTAGCTGGGCGACGCGCCGCCGGACGAGGTGTGCAGGCCGGCAGCAGGCACGGCCACGGCTCGGGCACCGCTTGCAGACTCGGGGGAGGGCTGGCCAGGTCGGTCCATGGTCTCCGCCAGGGCGCAGGTGGGCGTGCTTGCGGCGTGCGTGGTGTTGTTCGTCGCCACAGCGGCGACGGCCGCCGAGCCGGACCTCTTCTGTTGCCACAACGACTACCACGGCCTAGGTTGAGGTCACCGAGGGCAGCGTGGAGGAGCGCGTCCACGTGCGACAACCCGACGTCCTCCCAGCTAGCCGAGGGCAGCATGGAGGAGCGCGTCCACCTGTGACAGCTCGGCGTCCTCCCAGCTCGCCGAGGGCAGCATGGAGTAGCGCGTCCACGTGTGACACAAGCGGCCGGGCATGCAGATGGGTGCACGCGCAGCGGGGCGGGGTGGGCTGCGTCGTTTGCAACCTCGTCGAGCTCTTAGTCCCGTCACGCCGGACGTCGGCGAGGGACTGCGTGGGCCATGCAGCCCAAGGTAAGTTGATGCCTATAAGGTGTTTGTCTAAATGCAAAAAAAACTTGGGGGACATGATTTGGAGGGTGCCGCTGTGGGCACTCCTCAAATTTTTTCCAGACGTGTGTCCGGCACCCCCAAAGAGGGTCCAATTGGAGGGTGCCGGACACATATTTGAGCGGTGCCGGTGGAGATGCTCTTAGGTCTTGGCCCTCATATTCGCAACACTGCTTTATACATTCGCCCTCCTACCCGCAATGCTCACGGCGCGTTTTGTAACATAACGTGAGCCGTGTTGGTTGGACTTATGGGCTAAGGTGGAGGCACGGTGCAAAGTTTGTATCCTTCCTTGAAATTGTGGGGCACATTCTCGTTCAGTTCTACTGACATGTTGAGCCACGTGGTTATTCATAATAAAAATCCAGTAGAACTAGCCCATAGCTGAATATTTTCTCTCCTAATTAACAAAAAGCAAAGCCTTTACCTGTTTAAGAGAAAATAAAAAATAAAATGAAAATAAACATTTATTTGTTCACGAAATTTCTCAAAGAGAACGTCCCTTATGTTCTACAGACCCCTAGCATTTTGCTTAAATGCTCGGTATAGAATATACCCATCAGTATGCTGCAAATCCAGAACATTTCTAAGATTTGTATCTGGCCTGCAACGAGTCCGCAAAAATCTTTTGAGAATACCAAGTCTTATCCGTAAAGATTTTATATGTGTTATGCATGACCGTCTTTAAGGACGTGTTTGGTTACCTGCATGCATTTTAGCCCTTTTGCATTCGTGGCTGAGTTGGGCCTGGCCCTGCAAAAACGAGACCTGAGCCATGTTGTGCAGCCCGTTTGGTTGCCAACAATGTGCTGCCCAGGCCCGTTTCGCTCGGTGCAAAAATTCAAGCACACGCTATTTGGTTGATCGCACGTTGAAATAAGGTCGCTCTCACGACGTTTGGTTACATGCGCCTATGCTTGTACTATCACCACTTCTTCGAGTGGTGAGATTACCAGCAAAGGGGCACCAGAACTGAAAGAACTAAGACAGTCTGAAAACATGGACAGTGCTAGGATAAAAGGACAACAGTCTTAACTGCATGGGTAGCAACAAGGGATAACAGTCACACGATCATATCGATAACATTCACAGCAACCCTAGACTAGGTAAAGAGAGACTCAGGACCGCAGGTGGCAGGTACCAGATGCAGGTTCAGAGGATGTTCATCACACTTCTTCACAATCTCGGCGTCATCGGTGTCGAAGATGGTAACTCTGTAGACTTTAGTACTGATCATCTTGAAGGTGATCAGATGCCCGACCTCGAGGTTGTGGCAAATGGCAAATGATGCCCAGCCGTTGTCAATCGCTGCAGCTCCGTTATGGTCGAGGACGGTCACAATCCAGTTGCAGCCAGTGTTCGTCTTGAGGATGATCTCTTTCGGCACCTCTCCTAGGTGATGGAGAAACGCTGAAGAAATGAGCAGCAAGTCCAAGCCAGGTGCCCGGATCATCTTGCAGAAGTGGGTTGGGGACACATCCTCCTCTTGGAAGCACTGCCAAGCTCTTTCACCAACTACAAAACAAATTACCAACTAGTGTCAAAACATCATCACGCAAGACAAAAAGACAAGATCACAAGTAAAATGTGGCCTCAGTTATGTTGAGCAAGGCCTACATAGTTATTCGCCACCAGAAAAGCCAACAAAAACAAGTAAAACACACTAATATTGTGAATCCTTCTTAGTTTTGGTGGCTGTCTGGTGGTGAGTGATTGCCTGACATGTTCAACAGGTCATCATAGGCACAAAAGCGCAAGAAATCAAGTAGCAACAAAATGGGGCAGAAGAACAGAAAATAGCCTCATAATAAATAGCAAGCATGAAGCACATATCACAGAGAGACGACTCTGTGCAGGGACCTAGAGGTATGCACAACACTTGAAGTTGTACATCAGTCAAGGTACCTACACAAGTCGCCTCCCTTAACATATGATATGCCACATTGTAATCATCAGCTTGGTTCGCATCAGGTATGCACCACATGACAACCAACAAAATGAAGTACAAGACACAATGACTTGTGTCTAGTTCTTAATTTTGGTGGCTGCCAGGTGGTCGACACCCATCATCATTGGCAGCACATATGAAATAGATCCAAATTCAGGCCTCATACATCATAGCCGTAAGTGGAAAAAAGAGTGCATATAAGAACGAAGGGGGTAATGCACACGTTGTCCCTACATTGACCACTTGGTTCTATATGCAATCTTCTTTCAACTATCGTGGCCTATAGTATAATCATCGGCCGTATCAACAAAAAGATCATCAACAAAACGTATGCATTATCATCTAGCAGATCTACCGGTGGCCTCAGCTAGCAAAATCACGAGCGTTCATAGGGGTCGAAGCACCGTGCCGAAGACCATGTAGAAATCTACCTTGTTTTCGGAACGGTGCCACAAATCACTATGACACATCTGTTGTTCATCATGGGCACATCACAAACATGTAAAACTTGGCAGATCGAACCCTAAAAATACATAGATCTACCGTGCATGTAACCCTACGCCGACAAATCAACTACGAACAACATATCTACGGTAATAGCAAGCTAATAAGGGGGTGGAGGACACCATTCCTGCCATTGACGAAGCTGTCGAGGAAGACGATGAGCACGGCGGCCGTCGGCTTCCGACGCAGATCTAGCAGGAAGACGAAGAAGCAGGGGTGGCCGGTCGACGTAGATCTTCCTCTCCCACAGAGGTTGCAGGCGGCGGAGGACGTGCCGGCGGCAGCGGAATCGCGGAGGAAGAGAGGAGGGAAGGGGAAGAGTGAGTGGAGTGAGTGGGGAGATGGGCGGTGAGGGGATTTATGGCACGTGTTCCAGAAGGGACGCGTCGTCTCCCGCCCCTTCCCAGCGCGTGCAGGGGCTACGTACCCGAGCTAAAGCGAGTCTAGATACTGGAGTGAACAATTATAATTATTAGATTGTCGACTTGTCGTTTGTTTCCCATACAAGTATCAAATGTAAATAGGCTATACAAAATCTATCGTGCGATTCAGCATCGCAGTCACGATATGACATGGTTTGGACCAGGGAATAATCAGCCAGCTCTGCACTAGTAAGTCAGCTCGGTCCTTGGAGAAAGCATGCCAAAAAGGAAGTGTAGAAACTTAGGAGTCGACAGCTGACGTCAAAACATACACAGGTGAATATCACGGTCAGCGGCTTTTGTAGACTGTGTCTGTAATTGTGTCCGTGAGAATTGAATACATGCGTGTTTGAATTGATAACCATGCACGAAACGTTCAGCGAGCTCGTGCGTTTAGCATGAACCGCGTAGCGGTCTAGGTAATAATCCATCTTAGGGCTCCTTTGATTAAAAATATTTCATAATATTTTGGAGGATTAGATGTTGTCATGTTGGGCATTTGATTTATTGGATTGGTTCATATAGAAATCACCGTACTACATTCTATAGAAAATCTAGCATTCATTTCAACCTCTTTACTAATTTGATTTTACGGGGTCTTCAAATACTTTCTAATTCAAAAATTCATGTCATTTGATACTCCTATAAGATTTAAGTGGGCTTGCCACTCAAATTATGTAGTTTCCATGTTACTATGTTTTGAATTTTCAGTGAATCAAAGAGACCTTAGATCGACGTAACATTACCAACTGCAGATTGAATTGATCGACGTGAGCAATACTCGTTTCCACAAAGATGTATCGCTTCTCAAGAATGGTACTAAACGTCTGAAAAAGCATACCACATGCCGAGGACTCAGTCTCGCTATCTGACACGGCAAAGTCAAGATGATAAATCAAATCACTGACAATTGTCATTGACCGCTTCATGTCGTTGATATGATGGTTGTGCCAGTGCTGGAGAGCCGGTCATTTTATCCACAACAAATGATGGAGGATGACAAAGAAATCACGAAATGCGATTGGGGTTTGCCAAACTGAATGTAAAATATCCGAGCAGCCCTTGATCTTTTGATGGCTTGAAATTTACGTCGCATATCAGCAAGGGGGGCGATGTGATCAAGCGGTAACAAGGTAATATCATAATTGCGCGTGTCAGTATTCTGAATAGCTGGTTCATGCAAAGGAAAGGAGGCTGGCTGCAATTTAGAGAAATCAACGGTAACACCCGGAGTGGCAAACGGAAAAACTTTCTCGTCGAAAATGACATCACGAGAGACGTAAACACGACCTGTGCTACGATCAAGGCACTTGTAGCCTTTGTGCATAGAGCTATACCCGAGGAAAACACACATTTTGGACCGAAACTCTAATTTCCGAGAATTGTACTTTCGTAGGCTCGGCCAACACGCACAACCAAAGGTGCGCAAAAAAGAATACTCGGGTGCTATATTAAGGAGGCGAGAAATAGGAGTGGCATTGTCAAGGACAGGTGACGGCATTCTATTGATGAGATAGCAAGCGGTGAGAAAAGCTTCATCCCAAAAGCGAAGCGGGAGAGATGAATGAGCTAGGAGGGCTAACCCTGTTTCGACAAGATGTCGATGCTTGCGTTCTGCGATGCCATTTTGTTGGGAGGTATGGGGGCAGGAAACACGATGAGATATGCCTGTGCGCTGGAAATAGGTATGAAGGCGATGATACTCACCACCCCAGTCGGACTGCACGCTACGAATTTTGGTGTTGAGAAGACGCTCAACATGTTTCTGAAAGGTATAGAAAATGCTCTCAACATCAGATTTGTGTTTGATCAGATATATCCAACAATGGCGACTATAATCATCAATAAAGCTAACATAATATTTAAAACCTCCAGAAGAAGGTAAAGCAGGACCCCAGACATCAGTGTGAATAAGCTCAAGAGGTGTATGTGAAGCACGAGAAGAATAATTATATGGTAATTGGTGACTCTTAGCACGTTGACATGCATCACAAACCGATGACTCAAAGTCTGGAGAACAAAGCAAATTATTGGACTTGACAATAGTTTTGACTATATTATTCGAAGGATGACCGAGACGCTGATGCCACTGACTCGACGAAAGCTTGACTTCGGAAGCTGCGTGCCTCGCATGAGATGGGGCATGACCAAATGGAAGCGGATAGAGACCTCCACGACTCCTACCGCGAAGGATGATGTTCTTCGTTGCCTTGTCCTTAACAAAGAAGAAATCTTTATGAAATTCTATGAAAATATTATTATCGGAAACAAGGCGATATACGGATAACAAATTCTGCCTAATATCAGGAACATGGAGGATGTTTTTCATGACAAGAGATTGCGAAGGACCAGCTAAACGAGAATGACCAATATGCGCAATAGATAAACCGTTACCGTTTGCAACGTGAACTTGATCCTTGCCGTGGTAGCGTTCGTGCATGCTCAGACGTTCCATGTCGTTGGTGAGGTGGTCGGTGGCGCCCGTGTCCATGATCCACGGATGGCCATCGTGATGAGTAGTGGCAGAATTGCCGGACCGCCGCTCGTCCGTTTGATAGGTCTGGTTGAGCCGGCGGCAGGCAGGGGCCACATGCCCCCATATACCGCAAATCTGGCAGCGAGGGCGAGGGCGGCGACCTCCTCCACGACCGCCGTTGCCACCTCCTCCGTGGCCGTAGCCACTGCTGCCGCCTCCATTACCATGGCCACCGCCACCATTGCGGTTACCGTGGTAGCCTTGCTGGCCTCCACCGGAGTGATGGCCGCCACCGCCGCCTTGGTGGCCTCCGTTGGGCCTGCCGTCATGGCGGCCATTGCTGAAGTTGTTGTCGAAGGGGCGGCCGCCACCGTGGCCTGCGTCTCCTTGCCGGGCGGCAGTGTTTGCCGATGAAGAATACTCGCCGCTCTCATTGTTCTGCGCGTGCATGGACTCACAGGAAAGAAGCATAGCGTAAAAAGCAGAAACAGAGAGAGATTGACCAGCGGCGTTGAGGACGGCGAGCGAGGACTGCAGCGACTCGAACTGCGAGCCGAGCCCAACGACAATATAGTCGATCAGCTCATCCTCGGAGATGGGATTGCCGACCATGGCCATGGCGTCGGCGAAGCTCTTCATCTTGTTGAAGTACTCGGCGGCGGAGAGATCGCGCTTCTTCTCTGTGGCAAGTTGGCGACGGATTTGACGCACACCGGCCCTGTTCTGGGCAGAGAACATGGCTGTGAGGCACTCCCATACGGCGCGGAGGTGTGCCGACCCACCATCTGGCTGAGGATCTCCGGGGACATGTTGCCCAGGAGGATGCTAAGGACCCGTTGATCCGTGTACCACCACATCGCGTACTGCGGGTTGGCCTGCGTGACGGCCGCGGCACCTTCGCCGGTGGTGATCGTCTTCGGCGGTGCGACACAGCTTCCATCGAGGAAGCCGAACCAGCCATTGCCGGCTATATTGGGGACGATTTGTGTCCTCCACAGGAGGTAGTTGGTGCGGTCAAGCATCACCGTAATGGTGTTGGAGTAGCCAGAAGGGATGGAGGTGGGGATGATGGTGTTCACGCCTGCAGGCATGGATGCGGAAGCAGAACTTTGACGAGCGCCGGCGGACTGGGCAAGCTGCATCGCGGAGGTGTTCATCGCGGCGGCTCAGAGAACCCTAGATCAGAACGCGCTCTGATACCAAGTTAATGAGAGTAATTTGCCGTAATCATCCCCTACGTGGGGTTCTCTCTTTATACACAGAAAGGTACAGCGTACACGGCAAGGCTAGGAAGATCACAAACCGATCCCTGCCAAATATACAGATATGCACAATCCCTGAATATGAGGGATATCAACTAAACTGATCCTATCGTTAATAATTCCCTGCAGCAAATAAGCCGAGAAGGCATCGTGCCAGTCTTAATTGTATACAACACGGTCAAGTTTTAACAAATGTTGCATGTTTACTCGTTTCGACCAAGAGTAAGTTCTACCATGAGGTTAGAGGTTCTTGAGCAATGTATCATTGATGAAACGGCGGTAGGCATTGAGCGACGATTAATTTGGTTTTCGACTTGTTCGTGGTACTTCTCATCGCGTTCAAGTCATACGCGAATAAACATATATATTGATGAAGGATTCACCCAAGTGTACAAAGTGAATTAATGATTTATTATTAATTTAAATCCACACACAACTTACAAAATACTATATACATACTGATCGATCAACCTACTTGTGGCTCACATCAAACCCTCATCACCGCAAAAATTTGCTCCAAGGATATCTCCGTGCATTCGTACGGCATGTGGAACCATTGTATCTACGTTGACCAGCTGCATGCCTCCAATCTGCTCTGAAAAGTCCAAGAGACCGAATGGAGCTAGCGCGGGGGGGGGGGGGGGGGGGGGGGGGGGGGGGGGGGGGGGGGGGTTTAAGGCTCTGCTTTGCCTTTGGTCACGGACGGATCAGTGTCTGTGGAGTCGGATTCGGAGTTGGATGACTTGGAGACGGAAAGCACGAGGTCCTTCATGTCGGAGCTGGAGGAGCGGAAGTGCGCAAGGATCTTGCTGAACTTGGGCTTCCTCCGGGTGATGGCGATGGAGACGTCGTTGGGGAAGAGGTCCCTGAGGACGAAGGCGTGGAACATGGTGGTCACCAGCAGGCCGGCCACTGTGACGGTGGCGATGCCCGAGAGCCCGATTGAGAGCGTCCGTGTCAGCAAGTTAGTAACATCCGTGGCGTAGGTGATTGTCGCGATCGACGCGCCGGTCATCGGGAAGGTGTACGCCCACCACGCCAGCGAGAACCGGAACCCTCTGAAGAAGTTTATCCGCACAGCCTGCTCGATCATCACAAGACAAATCAGACAGAGTCGCTACAAATTACTTGTACTCAAGTAGCTAGAGTTGGTCCGCTACAACGTACCAGTGACATGTAGAGGAAGAGTGCGATGAAGTAGGCGACACGGGCGCCGTTGTCGAACTTGCCGTTGATCTTGGCCCACGCCATGGATGCGACGCTGGGCGCGGCGACGAAGAGGAAGAAAACCGGGTGGAGCTCCTTGGGCAGCGTGACGTTGGTGGGGAGCCGCTGGTAGAGCGTGACGAAGAGGACAATGTAGTGTGCGAGGCCGACGGCGAAGAAGAAGATGGGGTCCTCGCGGAGTCCCATCTTGGCGCCGAGCAGCGCGCCTACGAAGTTGCCGACGATGGAGAGATGGTTGGACGGGTTGGCCACCTTGGAGAGCCTGCGCTGGCCGCCGGACATCCACTGGCCGTAGATCTTGAGCTCGAGGCAGAAGATGGGCGCCATGAGCAGGTACCAGACGCCGTGGTGCACCTGGGTGACATCCGTTGGAGCGCCCTGCACGAGGAAGAGGCACGCGATCCACGGCGCGAAGAAGAAGTTGGCGCGGATCGGGTGGTAAAACTCGCGGCGGACCGCCTCGAAGTAGAAGACGACCTTGAGGAGGTAGATGCAGGAGACGAGCCCCATGAGCGCCAGCGAGATGTACCAAAGAACGTGTGACACAAGGAGGCTGACGAGCAGGAACTCCGTCGGCGGCGCCAACGCCAGTGTCTTCCACAGGATCGCCTGGCTGCTCACGCCGAGGACCATCCCGAACGCGCTGATCGGGAACCGCAGAAGGAACGGCCACTTCTCGTCGCTCGGCAGCACCGGCACCTCCGTCGCCTGCATGTCATCACGTACAAAAGAACGAATAACGTTTAGCCTCCAATAGATAAACGTGAGCGAGCACGATCGACTAGTCACTGACAGCTCACACTGTCTCCTTACCCTGAGAGTATCGAGTTCGGGGCCTCCAGGGCGTCGAAGTAGCGGTCGGTGCCGGGAACCTGGTCGGTCTCCTCGGAGATCTTGGACTCGGGGTCTGGCCGGCCACGGAGGTTGGAGAGCTGCCGCTCGAGGCGGCCGGAGAAGGTCTTGAATGGGTCGAACCGCTTGTCGCGCGTGGTGTCGACCCGCCGCGGCGGCTCGTTCAGCAGCTGGGACGCATGAAGGATGGGCTGCGAGTGGAATCGCGTCTGCTTCAGCAGCCGCGGGGAGTGCACCATCTCCGCCGGCTTGCTCTCAGCGTGCGGTGCCACACGCGCCTCGTCCCGGCGCACGGACGCAGCCCGGAACTGCGACAAGTGGAACCCTGACGGCGACGCCGGCATGCTGAGCGAGAGGGAGTAGGGAATCTGCGTGTCGTCGTACGCGGGCACAGGGGCGGCCGGTGGCGGGGTGGCCGGCGCCGGGATGGCAATGACTGTGGTGTCCTTGTTCTGCTCGTACAGGGACAGGGAGGTGGCGGCGGTGTTGTCGCGGCCGACGCAGTCGAAGCCGGCTATGGTCCGCGACGGGACCTGGATGAGCAGTGACGGGAGAGCTGATTCCCTGGCCGATCGCTCGTCCAGCTGGCCGGGCATTTGGATCTGCACGACGTCTCGTCCGAACTCCATGCCGATCAGGAAACCTGCGTAATCATACATGGTACTCCAATCAGCAAAAGATGCATGCGCCGGCCGGAAGAATAGCGGCAAAAAGAATATGAGCAAAAGAACACATAATCAAGTATCGCAATACCAGACACACCAATTCGACCGAAGCACGGCGGGGCATTCCCGTATGGCGACCAATGCCATATCGATCCTAGTTCCTAGTGTATTCTCACCTATGTGTTGGAGTGAATCGTATGCCCTGAAACGGTTAAGATTTTCCCTGCGCTCCAGAAGTATCGCACTACTACTGTGTGTTGCAGCTCTGCTCGGTGCGCCATTTATAGAGCTCGCTAGCGTAGCCCGCCCGGGTGGGAAAGCTCCAAAGCTATAATTCCTTAATTACCGCACGCGCGCGCGGCTGAGTGGTGCATGCCAGTGGAGCGGCAGAGCACGCCGCCGGCCGGCCGGGGTGACCGCGACAGGTCGGCGCTGGCCGTGCATACATCGCGAAGGTTCGGTGTACCGCCAACAGGTGTCGCCGTCGGCCGTGGAAAAGCTTGCATGTTTCCGCTTGTCAAAGTTTGACACGACTTCCTCCCAAGAAGATCTTTGCGGATAAACCTTTTCCCGACACTGTCGATGCTTTGCTCGCCCATAGACGGAGCGAGATCCTCTAACATCAAGGAGCAAAGTCAGAGAAAACCAGGAAGGAAAGTCAAGGAGCTGTAGCATAAGGTTGTGTATTATTTTACTGTACTTAATCACTGTAGATAATTACTGTAGCATACATCAGCTAAACTAAAAAATTTAGCACCATATTACTGGTTGCAACAAATGAGAATAAATATATAGCTTAGATTTATAATTATACAAATTAATCTGATTATATTTGACTTATTAAAATGTTTTTGAAGAAGGAAAGTCAGGGGGGTGTAGCTTACCTGACTTTGCTCCTCAATGTTAGAGGAGCCCGTTCCGGCCATAGACAAGCACAAAGGTACGATAAAAGTGCGCCGTCCGGTTGACATCGACGCGACGCACGTACGGGAGTCCAAAGGCAGGAGTTTTTCACGGCTCCGCTACAAAATGATAAATTTGTTTCGAAATATTGGATGCTTTGATTCGGATAAAGTATGTAGGAGTAGTTCATGTTGAAATATTTAAAACATCTTGTAATTGGAAAAAAGGCATTGCGAACGGTTGCGTACCATACGACCGGAGAAGCTAGTCCCGGCCATGCCCATGCATGGGGACTCAGTGTGTGGAAATTGTAAAAATATAAAGCCTAACCCTTTCCATCAGTTCGGACTTATGTGATAATTGGCTAGTGCATCAATTCAAGATGGTATCAAATCCAGGAGATCTCAAATTCAAGCCCCGGCTAACGCGCTATTTAATATAAAAATAGTTGCGCCCTCCCTGCCAACGGCGGAACCAGGAAATACACATGGGGGGGGGGCCGACCATTGAGCATATTCTTAAGACGTAAAAACATGTACAAAATATATAAGTGGTAACCAAGCATTGAGTAACTTTTTTTTAGTCGAATGGTTCTGTCACTGGAAAAGGACGTTGCAATTTTTTTCTTGATACAAATCAGTAGGCAATCTCTCATAAATTTGTCTATCATTAATGTGTTTCCGACTCGAAGAAAATAGAAACTTTGCCGCTCGGCTGCTCAGCTGCTTCGAAGACAGAAGAACAGAGTGCAGCCTCGTGGAGAACAGCACATGGGGAGAGAGAGCAGAGAAGCTACGGGATGGGAAGTGCATGCATGCAGGCTCGTCTGTGTGAATGCAAGGATGTCTCAGTTTCTATAGGATCTTCTGTGAGCAGCTGCCTGTACAATTGGAGTAATATTCATGTTTTACTCATGACGTAGATGAGGAAACATAACTTTTAGATAGAAGATCTAGGCGTATTAAGAAAAAATCTGCATGTTGGGGGGAGCCACGGCCCCTGCTGGCCACCCCCTGGTTCCGCCATTGCTCCCTGCTACTCCACGTCTAAGGTCTTACCGTGTCCAGCCTAGACGTGAGGGGACATGGAGAGTCATGGACTCATGGCCAGCTACATGCCTGCAGTCGGGCACGACGTAACATGTATTGGATGGATACGTTAAGATCTTTGACCTATGCGCTTATGATAACCACTGTGATGTTGCATGCGATCTATAGCTACTAGACTAACTACAGATGCACGTCACAGTCTGTCAGCTAGTAAACCGGTGTTTCCGTGGATTACCCGGTTGGACCTACCCTCCCCAGATGTGACCGATCAAGAATCTCAGGTAGCTGTGCATGCATCTTGCCTGGATGATAGGCAGCCTAGGCTAACTATTCTTCTTCTTCTTCTTCTTCTTCTTCTTCTTCTTCTTCTTTTTTGTATGGAGTATGTGTGCATGCACGTATTCTTTCTCTCAGCCACATGGCATGAGCCATGCAGCAACGAGAATAAAATAAATCTAATCGTATGTACTCCATCTTAAATGTACCAGGACAAATATGACACCAAGGCATGGCACCAGCATGGAAATATGACACCAAAACATGGCACCATCTTTACAAGTCCAATAGCACCGCTAGCTAATGGAAAGTACAAGTCAAATAGTATATGGACGCTCCTAGCTAGGATCTACTTAAAAAAAACAATACATTTACCTTTTACCTTTTACTCTTGGCTGTAGAATAGATTCAGGGAAGAGATGGGCTGTGGGAGGCGATGAGAGCGAGAGGAGGTGTGCTCGCTAGCAACGAAATAAAAGCTTTTAAAAAAGAAACAATGGAAGCTTTCTTATGAAGGTGTGGTGGCTAGATGTGCATATATTGGATGTATTTATAGAGTTAGCCAAGTAGGCCTAGGTACCCAGCGAGTGTGGGTTTTAATAATAAAAATAAAGAGAACTAGTGGAAGGAAAAAAAAGGTGTTGACTGTTGTAGGACAGAGTGGAATTAGAAAGGTGGCGGCGAGTCAAAAGGAGGCTCAAAGCGCGGTCTTGCCCGGCAGCTGTGTTGCTTGCTCCTCGGGCCCAGAACCAGGCCCTCGTTTTACTCCACGTGATTTCTGTTCTCCTGAGCGAACATTCTGCATTCACTGGTCACTAGCGTGAGAAATCGTGGTACGGACGCACATTCGCAGCTTTCTAACCCGGTTTTTGCTTGCCGAGGTAGTATATCACTCGTACGGAAGGGCGATCCAGACGAAAAAAACCCGGAGCTGTGATGCTGACTGCGGTCTTCTCAAGGAGGATCAGAAATTCAGAAGTGGGAACTTTGGTTAGCTTTGCCGGGGAATCTTGCAACTCATATCTACCTTCAGCTCGCATTTCCACTTGTTGAGAGGACCAACTGCTTACACCTCACCGTCAGTTTATTATTCTATATATACTGCCTTCCTTAAATGTTAAGAAACAAACATCGTAACACTTTTAGCGACCTTTATTGTGGATCGTCCAATGAAATTTGCAGTGGCGGGGTTCGATCCATATTCTGGAAGTGGCTGTTGGTCTACGAACTCAGTTTTGTCTTCTTTTTTTCACAACACACTTTGACGCCCTCCACTACAGCTCGCTCTTGGTTGCTAAGGGTGTGTTTGGTAGGTTGTATGACCCTAGCCTCTCTTTCTTCCTAGAGACATGCTGACTTGGGCCTGGTTGGGCTGAGATATTTTGCTTTGTTTGGTGGCCTGTATGACATGAGCCGGGTTGGGCTGAGAGTGTGTTTGGTAACCTGTATGTACTAGGCCACGCTCCAGAAATTTGAAATTACAGATAGATCCAGAATATTACAGAAAGGACCTTGTACAAAAATAAAAAAAGCAATCAAGTCCAAATCAAAAAAGTTGCTCGTCTCCGGTGCGGTGGTTGTCTCTGGTGCTCCTCTCCGGCGCGAGGAGCCGGCTCCGGTGGTCCTCCGCGGCGCCGCGACGAGGCAGCGGCCTAGTGCTCATCTCCGGCGACAGACGAGTCGGCTGTGGTTCCGTGGCGGGCTCATCACCGGTGCGGGACGAGGCGTGGATGCGGGACGAGGATCTCGGCCTCGCGACGAGGAGCTCGCTGCGGTGGTCTCCGGCGATGAGGAGCTCGGCCTCGCGACGAGGTAGCTCGGCTGCGGTAGTCTCCGGCGACGAGGAGCTCGGCCCACGCGACGAGGCGTCGATGCGGACGCGTCTCCGGCGATGAGGAACTCGCTGGCGCGAGTAGAGGCCGGCCGCGCGACGAGAGCTCGTCCGGCGCGAGTAGAAGGCCGGCCACCCGACGAGGAGGTCGTCCCGCGAGGCGGCGCACGGAGGAGGCTCGCCGGATTCGAGGAGGTCAACCGCGACGAGGAGGTCGATCCGCGAGGCGAGGCAGCGAAGGAGGAGGCGGCGCATGGAGGAGGGAAGGAGAAGGGGGGGGGGGGGGGGGGGGGGGGGGGGGGGGGGGGGGGGGGGGGGGAAATGGCAAAATTTCGGGCGGGGGCTGTGTCCGCGACCGTCGGATAGGGCCCACGCGTGGGAATTTTGGACGAGCTCAGCCAGGCTGAGGTGAGAAGCTCGATTCGAGCTTCACAACCCGGCGCAGCTGAGGAGGCCTTTCGCATGAGTTGGGCAGGGCTAAGGAGGCAAAACCGGGCTACCAAACACCCAAAAAATTTTGTGGGCTGGGTGAGGAGGAATTCTGGGGAGGTACCGGGTACCAAACACGCCCTAAGAGTTGATAAGAATATTCCCAATATCCCCATGGAGCGGTACATATTTCTACAAAGAAAAAAAAAATCCTTACATCATGGTTTGAAAAGAAAATCCTCGAACAGGCTAGTGCTATTAATCCATGTATCAAAATTTAGATGTCACTAACTACCTCAAAAGGTAAATAAATAGAGGCTACACCGCCCAACAGGAAATGCCTATAAGTCAAGTAAGAAGAAGAAAAATAAGCATAGCTTGTACTCCATCTTTTACTCCCTCCGTTCGGAAAAGGATGTCACAAAAATGCCGTCATTACGGTTCATTTTTGTGACATCCTTTTCCGAACGAGGGAGTAAGAACAGGACGTACTTTGACGTCATACATTTTGAGCTATATTAGGGAAATTAAATTCAAATAGTTAAAATATGTCTATATTTTGCTATATTTGGAACAGTGCTAGTGCTCGTAGCTTGTATCAAATCTTTATTAAAATAGTATAATTTCTCTGGTACATGTTTGGAGGTTAGTCATGGTGGAACATCAACAAGACAGTGAGTGTAATCCAAACTAATCACATTAGACAGATCGTAGTGAGCATAACATTAAAATAGTGGAATTTCTCTCCCCAGCTGATCGATCTTTGAGTTCAGATTCGTATATTTCAGAAGATACAGTTGATCGATCTTTGAGGTTTGATCGTAAAAGGAGTATCTATATCTATACTTCTTATAGAGTAAAATTCCACTAACTTACAATTAATGATTCTATCTCAACATGCAATCTATCTATATCACTCCCCCTTTTAGCCAACCAATTGTCTACATCATCCCACGAAAATTTATTACTTATTGTCCACCTCTACATGCAAGTATCCATATGATTTTTCCGTTAGCCATTAAATTGTCCATGTAATCCTTTTATTTTGTGTTTCGAATGATAACACAACACAATCCCGCAATATAATTACCAAATAAATCATGTTTTAGGGAGCAACATAATCAGTTTCCAATCAAGTAATTTGTTTGCTTGCGTATTTCTATAGTTTGCTTCTAACTTATATGTTTATCAGGTTTTTAAGAGATACCCGTCACAACGTGTGGGGTATCGTTCTAGTTTTAAGAAAGAAATGAAGGCATACAGACAAACCAAACTATCATATGACAGTAAAGCTCCAAAATTTAAATAGTGCTAGTCATCCAACAAGTAATTAATCAACACGTGTAGATATGGACAAACTAAGTAGCATAATTTATTAGTTAACCATTATTCTAAGTCATTTAAAACACAAGCCAAATAACTATTTAGTGGAGAAAAATAAAAATAATTTTTTCTATGAAATCAATTGCGTTCGAGAAATTTGAGTATTTCTTGAATGTTTTAACAATTATTATTTCTCGATCTATCTAGCAATAAATATTTGTACTAAGAAGTGAGCCTAGCTCACTTGGCTAGTGGAGTGGATGTACAACCCAGCCACGCAGGTTCAAGTCCTTACGTGCGCGAATTTGGGTTCTTATTATTAAAAAAACTCATTGTGGGGGCTTCCCCCACGCTTTCCTTTCAAAAAAAATTTATTTGTACTCGTCGTGACATGATGATATTTACATCCCTCAGAACTCCCGCTGTGATCTCAGTTATTATACCGAATGGTTCTTATGGGCGAATTAAAAATAGTCCTTTCTTAGATTCCCAAGTAATATAAATTGTTATATTATATATGTCCAATTTGTTGTTTGGTTCTCATCCATCCACTTTGAGCTTATTTCCTTAGCATAGATTTTCTTAGTATCTTAATGCATTATTAAGCATTGGTTTCAGTAGATTACTGCAAACAAAGCTCACACAGATCGAATACGTAGATCTAGCTTGAAAATTTAACGAAGGTACCACATCCCACATACATATCCCTAGCGTTGGTTGTATCGTACAACTTAAACTCTAAATAGTAAGAACATCCTATGCCCCTGTAAATTGTTATCTGTTGTAAGAACATGTCCCATAAGTCTACTTTCGATAAATGAAACAAACGGTGAGGATTTGTACCCCCTTCAATCTCGGAAACAAAATAGTAAGAGATTTTGCTCTGTTGAGCAAAATAAGAATTTCGTTTGCTAGTAGTACTAACTTCCTGGTGAGCAAGTTCAGCTGACTAGCCTAGTCCAACCGAAAACTTAATTTTGGATCTACATACTTGTAGACATCACCACAGAGAAATGACCGGTTGACTTATATACTACGCACAAACCCATACACATCGATCAGTGCTAGTAATAGTAGTTGTGGACAGCTATCACACAATATTATTTTAACTCACAGTGAGTGCATGCCGTATGATACACTTAAACTAATCTCGAGTTCTCGACGAAAATGAGCCAAGCTTGATCGAGCAAGCTGACAACAGACAGGACGGTGCAGGTAGACCGAACGAAATCTGCACGTAATTAGACGACATGCAGATCGAGCACCCGATCCGGCGATCCGTTCACGGTGCACCGTTCACGTTCCCGTCGATCACATCCCGTGATCCCCAGGGAAGATAAACAAAGCAGGTCTCCATCCATCACCACGAATATGAAAAGCGGGAAGTTCATGTATAGTATTACCGCGGACATACCTGGCTAGTAGTGCCGGGCCGCTAGTCTCCAAGCTGACTGAGAGAGCTCCCTGCCGTGCAACTGGTTTGACTGCTGCGCGCGCGGTGACGGTGACGACGGCGGCGATCTTCCGAGGAATATCTACGTCCGCCGATCGAAGCCGCTAGATGCGAGAGCGACCGCGAGAAGGTTTTGATCGGACTGCAGGTTTCTCCGTCGCTACCGCTTGCTGTACTGGCGGAGTGACGCTGCCGAGAAGAAGGGGAAGAAGGCGAATAGCAAGCTGGCACTAATGGTTCTCGCACTCAACTGAGCTCCAGAGAAACCGTGCTTTTATAGGGAGGCGACCGATAAATAATCGACGCTGAGGAATTACTAATTCATATGATTGTGGAAACATAATCGGACGGGAAAGGAGCCTAATCAGCGGGGTATTTTTAGTCGTGCACGATGGTTTGGTTTGTGCTGTGCGACATGGCAATATTGTACGACGTCAGTGGCGATTAACCCGGTGGACACCATGAGTGAATCGATCTGCGTCACAGCCCAGTGGGCGTCTTCGTTCGTGGGTGCCAACTGCCAACTAGGATCTACAGTAGCTCCTGTGCTCGCGGGTTCTACTCGGGAAGGTTCGGTCGTCGCATTGGCACAGAGGAATTCCCCGGCAGACTCGAAAAGCTATTGGATCGAGATTTGATGGTCGATTCTGCGTCAAGTCCGACGTGATTAAAAGTTGGTCCAGTTGCACTGTCGCAGTGGGGATTGGGTTCGTATATAGTCAGGGGTTTATGCACCAATTAGATGCCACTCAGCTACTATTACCTTATTGGCCTGAAACCCGGTCACCGGGTCACACAACTAGGACCCGACCACCTGACATGGCGTCTCAAGCTATACATAGCTAGAAAGAGAAGACAGATGTCATGGGACTCTCAACTAGCTAAAAGTGTACAAATTAACAAATGTGACTCTCAACTAATATAGTAGATGGTATACAAATTGCAAACCATCTACTGGAGTACTTTATTACAGCTGTTCTTTCACAAAATACTCACTTTACATGTCTATTTGCACAGATCAGCAACTACGTTGCTCACATATCCAAATCTCACATTAAGCTCATTAACATCTTATCGATGGGGACTCATAAGTCGGTTGACGGGCACTTATTGCATAATTAAATCTGAAAAGTTTGAAAAAATCATATACTTTCATACTAAATCTTAGTATATATTTTATTGGATTTTTCAGATTTTCTAGAAAAGTTCCAAAATCTCATCATATTAGCCAAATCAAAGAGAAATCATGCAAGTTAATGACACATGGACACAAATTGTCACGTCTGCACTTTTTGAGTGGGTTTCCTGTCGTCAGATATGATGTTAATGAGCTTAATTAGAGATTTGTACCTGTGTGCAAAGTATA
The DNA here is from genome assembly GCA_947311845.1 of Poa pratensis. NCBI lineage: Eukaryota > Viridiplantae > Streptophyta > Magnoliopsida > Poales > Poaceae > Poa > Poa pratensis. The sequence goes on from CAMZMU010000039.1 coordinate 38,203,423, forward strand.
ACATCCTTACGACATCCATTTAAACATAAACCATGGATGTACTTTCGAGACAAATCTGACTACACAAATTAGTTACAGAGAAACATGCAATTAATTAAAATCACAAAAGTTGTACTGCTCATGTGTCTAAAATTACTTCTAACACGATAACTTTTATTCTTAATAACAAAAATATCTAAAATGTTTGTTAAGAAACCTATATGTAGGTCTTGGACTCTTGGTCTTTGCTACAATAGGAGGAACAAGATGGTATATCACCGGGTGGCATGAGGAGCCTCGAGATAATTAATGTTTTGGCACGGGTGGTTGTGTATGGTAGACTATCGAGCTTCAGTTTTTTGTTTGCTTTAGTGTATTCTATATTCTCTTTCATTTGATAATTCCGCACTATAATCATTTTGTGGTCTTATGCAAGAAATAATTTCCCTGTGTATTGTTTGTAGCAATCCATATCCTGTTAGTTTCTCTTGTGCTTGTTGCAAGTGCCATTTCTATAAGAAAATTTGTTGCAGTAAGACATATAATTTCACACTTCAACTTAGTGAATATAGGTGGGATCGTCTACTTTATTATTTAGTCCTTGAAGATTAGGATGTGACATCAACATTGACTAGTCATCCTTGGATGCCACACTACTTCCTCTTCATCACACAAAAACAACATTTTCCCCTCATCCTAGTGTGGGGAGCATGCTAATTTCACCGGTATCGATAAATAGGTGTTGATTCCTAGCCGGTTTGAAGTTCAGGTCGTAAACTAAACTACGAAACAATTTCAAGATTTAAGTAGCCACTTCTGTTTGTTGTAAATAATAAAGATAAACAAAATTGTATGCATTGATACAACTCACACAATTTTTTCTGTGTGAGTCAAGATTTTCTTTTGTTGTGGGAAGTCAAAGCCAAAACCTGAATATAAACTATGACAAGAGACACCAATTAATGCCACTTAACCATATTGGAGTGGGCAAATTGTCACGAAAATGCGTACTTGTGAAATTATGCTTAATTTTTTGATCAAATTGAAACGACACGAGGAACATTTTGAGTAAATCATTAGTGTGCTATTTTTGAGTATTTGTTGCAAGTGTAGAAGAGATTAGTACATATATGAGGAAGCTAGATAAAACTGTCTATCCAAGAAGAAAAGGTGCTTAGAATTTCCTAGATGCTCGGATCAAAACGATAGGAAAAATACCTGAAAAATACCTACTGTTTAATTTTCTATTTTCTCAAATCACATAATTAATTTAATTAAGTTCCTTCTTGGAAATTTCTCGACATTTGTTAGTGTGGACCTCTCATTCTCACAAATAAAGGCATTCCTAGTTTTTCAAACTGCTCAAGACCTAACTGTCTATACAAGAAGAAAAGGTGCTTAGAATTTCCTAGATGCTCAGATCAAAACGATAGGAAAAATACCTACTGTTTAATTTTCTATTTTCTCAAATCACATAATTAATTTAAATAAGTTCCTTCTTGGAAAATTCTCGACATTTGTTAGTGTGGACCTCTCATTCTGACAAATAAAGGCATTCCTAGTCTTTCAAACTGCTCAAGACCTATGGCTTTCACAGTTGCTTCCTAGGAGATAGGATGCATTTCATGACCTTAAGAGGGATTTATAGTCCTTCCAAGGCCTCCAAAATCTCTCAGAACAAATATCACATGAATAGTCATGAACGAATAAAAGTTTTCTTTTGAAGCACGTGTTTATTATAACTGCGTCTTGAAGTAGAAACAAAAGAAATTTTGTGCTTAAACTGACAACAAGTTTCCACTAAAGAATGAAGAAGGCAGTTGGGTTGTGCTTCTTGAATGACTTAAGCAACATAAATTCCCTCCCCCAAAGATATGTCCATATATCTTTATTTTCAACGGGTAGTACTTCCGTGAAAAGATATTGAGAACTCTAATATTCGTCATGGGCAACAAAAGACATATGTTGATAAAATAAACCTAATAAGGATTCTTCTTTCTTGGAGCCTTGCTTTCTTGAAGGCTACTTCCTAAGAATTTGCAGAGGTAATCAAGTGAGAAAAAAAGAGCTTTAAATCTTATTGTTCCCACTTATCCTGCCGTAACAAGATTGATGATCCATTTTGAATGCCACGAAGGGCCAATTGCTTGAATTCGGGTATCAACTTTTACAGGCTCCACGATAAAAACAAAACTCGATAAGTTTAGCAGGAGTTAAAGCAAATCGATAATAAAATTTTCAGATAATAGATTTACCCATGACAGATCAGTCTTGATAAAAAAAATTGTTAACTTCCATAATTTGATTGTGTTGCTGGGGAAAAAAAGGATGCTAATCTGGTACACGGGTGGGATCCCATCGACCTCTCGTTTAATTTCATGAGGATGGATGCACACTAATTCGACTAGTTCGGTGATTAGGTTTTTTTTTTAGAAACACAGTACAACACAGACGCTCACATACACGTGCACACACTCACCCCTATGAACGCACACACTACCCCTATGAGCACCTCCGTAGTACCGAGCCGGGGGTCGAGTCTTGAGATTGACGAAGTCACCACAGGCGTCTCGCTGTCGACGGGAACGTCACCTCCCACTGAAGAATATTCCGCCTAAATGAGAAACACCAACGTCAAACCTGGGGTTTGAATTCTGGTGGGTTGGAGATACAACCACCATCCTAACCATCTTGCCTGTGATTAGGTCCCTGCCCCTGCTTTACGCACTTTAAATTGGTCGTTTTATTATTTTGCCCATGCATACATGGTTTGTAACGCCTAATGGATCACACGTACGTGACACTTCCGGCCTTGGGACCCAAGCGGTGGTTCAAATCCACCCTGCTTGCAATAAAGCTAAGTACGTGTCCATATATATTGGCCGTGGGCGCGGTGGCATGCACCATCTCTCCGGGATTTCGATGTCAAACTCGCAGTGCGATTGTTCGGTACTTGAATGGGTGACGTTTTTTTCTCCAAAAAGAAGAAGAAATTGGTGACGTATACGCACGCAAATACCGGTCGGTCTGGTCTAGTGGTCTTATCTGATACCGTATCTGATCGCCGGCCCTCGGGATCGAGATGTGGAGGTGATTATCAGAATTCAGAAGTGGAAATGGATCCGATCTGCCAACTATGCATGCATTGCCGTTGGACAGCGTGTGATATATACGTGCGAGAACGTATTACAGGAGCTGTGGTTTCTTTCTGAAAGGAGAGTGGTGCAAAGTATCGCACTGCATGCCACGTTTTTCGTCCACCATGTCTAGTGTTCAGTTACACTTACATATATCTCCTAAATACTAAGCTCCCTAATATTAGTGCCTTCTCCTTCTCCCACATGTCAATATCATGGTAGACCCCACTTAGCTCACTTTATTTATTAATTTATAGTTCATAGTTTTAATTTCAGTTTAAAAAAAATTCTAATGGATATATATCCTCTCCTTCCCACATGTCCACATCGTGGTAGACCCCATATAGCTCACTTAATTTATTAATTTATAGCTCATAGTTTTAAATTGAGTTTGAAAATATCCTTCTAATAATTAAGCTCTCTGAAATAGAGCTTATTGGTTGCTCCACGTGGCAATAGTTCATAGTTTTAATGCGAGTTTGAAAAAAATTCTATTGGATATATATCTTCTCCTGTCCACATGTCCACATCATGATATACCCCATTTAGCTCACTTTATTTATTAATTTAAAGTTCATAGATTTAAATTGAGTTTGAAAATATCCTTCTAATAGCTAAGCTCTCTAAAAATAAAGCTTATTGGTTGCTCCAGGTGACAACTTTCTATTGGTTACATTCGATCCATCTAGAAATAATATTATTTGTCCGTTTAACTAAATACAAAATTTATTTGTCTATCTACTGCACATAACGGTGTCGCCCCTCTTATATTTCAATAGCTGCTCTATTCTATAACATAGATCATTTGGGGCAAAAAAATATTGCTCAGATAGCTATTGCCCTGCATTTGATGTAAATTTAGCAACAAATAATTGTCGAACAAAAAACACCAAGTGCGGCAAATATTAAAAAACTTGGGATGCTGCATATAACAGAAAGGCCAAAACACGCACGCTAACTGCCAATGGGAAGTTTCATGTCGCTGTCACGCCTCTTCTCCGGTGACCATTGTCGCCTCTTCTCTCATCGATTTGACCTCTGATCTGATAGTTCCGCCACAATTCTAACCGATTCTGCAACAAATTCAATACCACCGGTCCACTGCTCAAGGGCACCACATATCGGGGGCCGTCGTCGCTTTCTTCCCGCGCGTGGCCACCATCGACTCCCGTCTGTATTAAATCATTTGGGACAAAAAAATGTTCCCCGAACAACTAATCGGTCTTGACGAAAATTATGTCATTTTTTTGTCAAAAAGAAAAAGCAAGTGCTGCCTATATAAAACACTCGGGCTGTTGCTATAAAACAGAAAGGCTAACACTTGCACGACAACTAAAAATATGAATTTTCAAATCGGCCTCATGCCTCTCCTCCATTGACCACGGTCGTCTCTTCTCATCGATTCAGTTTCGAATCTGGCAGTTTTGTCAAAACTCAACTGATTTGGCGCGAACCTACCATCACATCTCAAGGACACCATGGATCGTGAGAGATTTGGCCTCGAGTCTCTCTCCCGTGCACGGCCAATGACTCCCTTTTCTAGCTCCGGTTGACGAGCCACCCGAAAGGCCCTCCTAGCTCCCCCCTCCTCGGTGCCTCCTCCTTCCCTACAAGCACGAGCGACATACGTCAGCTCTGCCTTTGGCCGCACCTCGACTAGCACTGCATCGCATGACTGCTTCGCCTACACACACGAGTTGTCGGGCTCGCCTTGTTTGAAGATTGACAAACTCAAATTTATTACTTTTTTATTATACAGTTTATACTATAGTTTGCTAGACCAATTCGTGCAATACTTTTTTAAAAATGGTATGAATTTGTACCTGATGATGTATCAAACAATAATCTTTACTCATATCATCATGTCAATGTATTGATAACCGCATTAATAACCTTGGGCGCAGCAAAGCGCGCCATTCTAGTATATGGAAAAGCGAAAAGTTTCAGCATGTGACCGCACAAAGTTAGTTGTATATATAACATGTCTAAGATTACGCAAGATAAGGTGATGGATTGTCTGACTAGCAAGCACTATATAGCGCAAGCATGCATGCAACAGTAATGTATACTATTAGAAAAACAGTAATGTATAGTATTAGCGCAGTCACATGTGCACGCACACGCAACGTTTTTCATGGAGTATCCGAGTTCAAGTGCATAGCTACCACCCTGCATATATATATAACTGAAGAGCGAAAAAAGAAATCCTGCATATGACCGCGCAAAAGTTCATTATATGTCCTGCTATCATGCATCAGGACTCAGGAGACTCCACACGTGAGAGAAGCTGAACACAGCTGCGGCTGTGAACTGCGTGTCCTCGAGAATTGTATCCTTTTTACTAAATGACTCTTAATTGCCTAATTGTATATTAAGCCTATAGAAATTCAGAAAAGGTCATGCATTTTAGTTTATCCAGACAGAAAAACACAAAAAATTCTAAATCATTTGGGTTTAGGCTTTTTCGGATTCAGAGGCTCTAAGAATCTAGAGAACGTCGTACCAGTTGGTGTACTCTGAACTTCTCATAGACTCTATACCCGAAAAAAACCATATTTATTTGGCTTTAACCATGACTTAGATTTTTTTGCGTTTTTCTGGCTCATTATACGCCAAAGTGTACAACATTTCTGGAATCTCTAGAGGCTTTGATATTTGAGAACGCCTGCATATGATGTTTTTGGCTTTGATGTCCGCGTGGAAGTTTTTCGAAAGACCACACTTAGAGCATCTCCACCGGCGCGCCCAATGGACGTTTTGGGCGCGCCGGCACGGAAAAACCCTCCACCGGCGCGTCCAATACCAAAAAAGTTACCGGCACGTCCCAATAGAACGTCCGGCAACCCCGCTTCGCGCCCAGGTTCTAGGGACGCAACCGGGCGCGACGGCAACCGCGGCAACGCGCGCCTCGTCCAAACCTGACGGACGGGCCCGACGCGTCAGCGACGCAACAGTCGACGGTTGATTTATTGCGGCGTCTTAATGACGCAGCGGTTCCCCTGGCGGGCGCAGACGACGCGACGCTTCGAGCGCAGAAGGTCAGGCGGTGGCGCGTCGCCTCCCTGACGCGCGTCGCTGGCGTCTCCTCGGGAACCAACGCGGGCGTTAATGGCACTTCCCGCGTCTTCACGCGCCGCGTTCGCGCGCTTTCCCGGGCCGCTTCCCCTGTCTATAAAGACCCGCCGCTCACCTCCAGCGCCGCACTCCCCGTCTTCTCCTCTCCCCGTCGACCATGGCGAACAACGGGCAGGCGTCGGGAAGCAGCGGGGTGAAGACCTGCCTCCGCAAGGAGGAGGCGACGTTCTTCGCCCACCACCGCATCCCCGTGCCACCGGGGATGCGCCTCCCCAGCGGCAACGGCTGGAACATGAGCTCGCTGGGCTACGCCGTGCCCCCACTTCCGACGGGGGAGCGGTTCACCGACCTCGTCCGCCACCGCCGCCGCCAGATGACGCCGGAGCAGCGGGCGGATCCTGATTTCGCCCTCAACAATCCAAACTGGCACCCACTGCTGGAGGCGGAGCGCGCCGCCGCCGTCGACAACCACGAGGAGACGGAGGCTCCCCGACAGAACAACGCGGCGTGGAGGCGGCGCTGGTGGGAGGGCCGCGACTTCTACGCGACAATGCGGGAGTACGGCTGGACCGGCCCATCCAGCGGCCGAAGTGGCGGTGGCAGATGCCTGCCAGCTCGTCGTCGTCCTCCAGCGCGCGGTCCACGACGCCCATGACCCCGCGCTTCGTCAAGATCGAGTCGCCGCCGCCGATCAACAACAGCGGCCGCAGGATCAAGATCAAGCAGGAGCACGGATGGTCGGCGCCGCCTGCCAAGAACAGCGGCGTCACCATCCGTGACTTTGGGCCGCCACCGCCGCCGCCCGCTCCCGCGTCAAGCTGGAGCCGGGGGTGTCCTTATCCCATGGCCAGCCCCGCGCCACGGTGAAGCTCGAGCCGGGGGCGTCCTCCTCCCACGGCAAAAAGCGTGCCTCGACACCACCGCCGACGCAGATGAAGGAGGAGGAGGTCGAGGCCCGGTACCAGCGCGAAATGGAGATCGCGCTGAAACTGTCGTACAACACGGTCCAGCCGGCGCCGCTCGCGTTCGCCCAGAGCTGGTCGCTCGTCGACAACAACATCATTGACCTCGAGTCGGATGATGTTGTTCCCGCCGCGCCGGTGAAGGAGGAGGTGGAGGAGCCGGACAACGCCGACGACGCGGTGGCCCTGGATGAGTTCTACTGCTACTTCACCGGCCATTAGACTAGGTTTAGTTTAAATTTCGTAAATGCGTTAAGTTTGAATGAAATGCGTCTCAATATTTTGTAAAAAGTTTCGAATTTGAATGAAATGCGTTAAGTTTGAATGAAATGTGTCTCAATTTTTTTTCTACAAAACCTATTGGGAGCGACCGGTGGGGCGCGCCACTCCCAATAGGCGGCAACCGATGCCGGCGCGCCCAAAAGCGCCTGTCCGGTAACTGTGCCGGACGTTCTATTGGGCGCGCCGGTGGAGATGCTCTTAGCATAGAATAGTATCCTATTAAGTCCATTTAGTAAAAAAGATACTCGAGACTCAGTCACTCGCTCGATCTCGGTATTGGCAATGCAAGTAGTAAAGGGTTCCAAACTTCCAATCCCACGGTGGGGAAGCGCACCGTACCCTGCAGCTGGTGAAGGGTCACCTCGTCGGTCTCAAAGACAAGATGCGGCTGATGTTGCAATTCAGGGCGGCTCACAGCGCCGTTGGTTGTCTTACCATTTTTGAGCTAGGGCTCTGGAGTCTGGCCAGGTGCGTTCCGGATTTCGCGTGCACCGTACCGTACGTGTCGAATCTCGGGGCCGTCTCGACTCTGTTCGGTTCAAACAGTGTGCAACTATCGCGTCCATGTGCAGCTCGCTAGTCCGGCATAAGTGTATTTGATGCAACGTACGTGGAAGATGCATGGTTGCCGGAGCGACCCCAAGTGCGCTGCGCGCTCGATCGAGATCGCCGGCTCGCCGCCACCGGCAACTCATGGTGGAGAGGTCCGAATTTGCAGCTGGTGCTCCATAGCCGCCGCGCCGCGATTTGGTGAAGATGGGTTGGGGGAGGGCGCGGCCGCCGGGGATGAGCTTTTAGGCCATGTCGGCCACGATGCATGGTGGTCGTTGGAGAACCTAGCTAGTAGTCGCCTCGCCTAGTCCACTTCATTCCTTTCTTTTCTTTTCTTTTATTTCTTCCGCTTTTTGGCTTTTACCCTTTTTTCTGACTCTACACGCTTTTGGGCCGCGCACGATCCGAAGATTAAGTTGTCGGGGAGCTTGTGTTTGCATGATCGAACGTTTCTTAGAACTTGCCTGTGGCAAAGATGGTTAGGAGGGTGGTTGTACCCCCAGCCCACCAGAGTTCAAATCCCAGGTTTGACGCTGGTGTTTCTCATTTAGGCGGAATATTCTTCAGTCGGAGGCGATGTTCCGGTCGACAACGAGGCGCCCGTGGTGAATTCGTCAATCTCAAGACCCAACCGGCAGCTCAGTCTCTCGAAGGTGCTCATAAGGGTAGGGTGTGCGTCCATAGGGGTGAGTGTACGTGCGTGTATGTGAGCGTCTGCGTTATACTGTGTTTCGCAAAAAAAAAAGAACATTTCTGAGACCCGAGGCTCAAGAAGATCGAACGTTTCTCCAATCAGGGAACTCCCGTGTGGAGATTTTCCTGCGGAAATCTTTTATAGGGCGACACGCTAAACGGAGAAAGCAAAACAGTAAGTCAAGTTTCAAAACATTTCCCTCAAAATATTTCAAATTGTTCAACTGAAACAAAAGTTTGTACACAACAGACAGGGAGTACTTGCTGTGCTGGTTGGCTGTTCAAGATATCTTCCGATATGCCGATTTATCAGCTGATTTATCTCTTATCGTTGTCTGACCGATAAGATAAATTGGCCGATAAGTCAGCCGATATGCCGATAAACCGTCTGATATGCCGATAAATCGGCCGATTTACCCCTTATCTTGGGTCGGCCGGTAAGTTACCGACAAACGATATCCCCAACATTGGCTGGTTCACGGTAGACTCCTTCTTTCGTGTAGAGATAACTCCGTGAACCAGCTTTAAACTCCACGCGTACGTTTTAAGAGGTGGCCACGAATGAGACATATATGTGCACCGTTTTATCATTACTAATCTTGTCATATTTACGTAGCTAAAGCGTCCATATAAACAACCCAAAGAAGAATTCTAAACTCGTGATCAATAACATGTAGCCAGTTGTCGCAAAACATTAGCAATACAACATGGCATATTACCCCTATATATTAAGGACGAAGTTTTCTCGGCCTCTCCTGCGTCCGGGCACTGTTCATGATGAACAGTTATGAATAGTACCCGCCGCGATCCAGGCCGTCCGTCGCCGATCCGACAGTCCTAACGCCACCTCAGCTACGGATTTTTAAACATGACCCTCGCATTCGACAATTTGCTCCGCTGCCCACAATTTTACGAGGGGAAGGACTGACTTGCAATTACAGAAAACATGAGGACTTTTCTGCACAAACTTGCACAAATACCCCCTCCCTCTCTCTCTCCCGCGACGGCCGGAGCTCACCGTCGCCTCCACGCTCCGCCGCCCCTCAGCTACTCCCCCGCCGGATCTAAGCCCTCCCGAGCTCCGCCGCCACGTCCTCTACTTCCTCGCCGCAGATCGGTCGCCGGGACACCGTGCGCGCCGTAATCGCCGCCGCCGCGCCCGCTGCCCTCCGCCGCGTTTGGACATCGCCGGCGACCCAAAATGGGCGGCGCCGCCGCCTACGGGCAGCTCGCGTCCGTGCGCGTCGGGCGCGCCCAGACGCGCGTCCCGGCTCGCCGTCGCGCGGCGCCGGCGTCGTCGTGGCTGCCGCGGCTGCTCCGACAAGGGTGACGCCACCGTGACGTCACGGTGGGTCGGGTGTGGGCAGACGGGCCGGCTGCTGGGCTGGGCCGCTCCGGCCTTTTTTTTGTTTTTAGTATTTTCGATAACTTTTGTAACTTTTGAAATATATCTCCAAATCAATTTATACCAAATTCAAAAAAATTGTAAAAACGAAATAACCATTTTAGATACTTTGGGACCTTTTCCAAACCTTAACTTCTTAAAATAATACATAAAGACTCATTTGACACCTTTACGCCATTTTACAAAATATGGAATTCGTAGTTTTCTTCTTAAAATAGAACATGCTTTAGTTAATTTAAAACGCTTCATAGATATTGTGCGCTTAAATATATCAGAATAAAAATACCCCAACTGCAAATAATGAGGAATATCTATTATAGAATTATTTTCCAAACCACTATATTTAGAAACCGAATTCTAAAATAGAACATGCTTCAGATAATTTAAAAATGTATTATCTCGAAAAGTTCTTTCTCACAAAAGAAAAAAAATAACACTTCTCAATATTTCATAGTTGCAAAAAACGTTGAAATTTGTATTATACTTTGAAAATTCATAACTAATTCTTTTTAAATCAAAAAAATGTGAATAACATACAAAAATGTTCACAACAATGAGATCATTATGTTTGTATCAAATTCATGCATGTTCAAACAACTTTGAATCAGTTTTATGTGGGAGAACTAAATCACCTATTTTGTGTAATATGGAGTTTCTCTATATGCTACTCATTTATGCTCCATTTAAAATGATCTTCATGTTTAAGTTTCAACTTTAATTCCCTAAAAAATGAAATAAAAACTTGCTTGGATGACTGTCCATATAGAATGTGCAAACCTACCGTGGAAGAAGAGTTGTTTACTTGTTTAATCTCGATCACAAAAACCACACTTTATACCTCCATACTAGTTGTGCTTAACAAGTTTGTCCTTAGTAGCCCCTCTGCGGATAGAGCACGTGAGACTTTTTAAATTAGTGGTATCTTAATTTCCTTTTTTTCATTTTATTGTGAACTGGCACCTTACAAATGAATGATGCATGTAAAATGCATACATGAACTTTGCACTATATCACTCATATTCCAATCATATTTGCATCATATAAGGGTTATACCACTGTTATTTAATGATTTTAGGAAATAAAATAATTGTTTCCTATTTTTATGGAATTAACCCTGCGCAGGCAGAAAACCCTATTTTTTCCTTTTATGTTTCAGGGACCCAGACGTCGTCAGAAAAATATGGAAAAATACGGAGGTCATTATTTTGGAAGGAAGAAGACGTAGGAGCGAAGGAATCAAGCAAACGGAGCCCGGAAGGCCAAAAGGGGGTGGCCCACGCGGCCCCTGTACCTGGCCGCGTGGGGCCCACCATCCTGGCCCTCGGAGCTCCGCAGCCGTCGATCTTTTCTCCACCGCCTTCGTCTTGACCTAAAAACGCCTATAAAAGAAGTCCCACGGCGTTTCGAAAAGAAGCGCCGCCATATTACAGAAACACGAAAACGAAGATCTGGAGCTGCAGATTGGAGGGGAAAACTCCGGCGGGGCCTGCCGGCGTGGTCTCCATCTTCTCCATCGACATCTCCGCCATCTCCACCATGAAGAGGGAGTAGTCCACCTCTGGACTATGGGTTTGTGGAAGTAACATATGTATCTCTCCTCTCTTTGAGCTTCACTAATTAGTACCGTATGAGCTGCTGAACATGATTACGGTCATATATGTAATTCCTATGTGGTGGATCTTTTTGTGAGTTAATATATGTTTGAGATTGCAATGTTTGTTTCAGTTATGAGTATATATGCATATTATGTACCCCGTTCTTATATACTTGTTATGATCAAGCATGTTTATGAGGGCGTGTGTGGTGTGATGTGTGCATTAGTTGGAGTAACGGGGGTGGTGAGTGCGGTAAGTTGACAACTGAAATATCGCGATCCACTTGGGTGTTTACCTTACTTTGTTGTCTCACTAGGGATAAACAAAAATACCATGCTACCGGAGATGTGGGTGTGACCATCGCCACTACTCTATGACTAGATCTAGCATATTCTTATTTTCACTTCATGTCATGATACTTAAAGCTATACTCTGATTTATCTTAATTGCTAAGGTGTTATGATTTAGTTCGCATCTTGGTGGATTATAAGAGAGATTAATAACCAAAAGATCTCTATGTTAGGACGTGATGCCCATATAATTAGTAACTTGATATCAAACTTTGTGTTGCAATCTCATATGTCAACTCTATGTGTCCATTGTCTGCCACACCATTAAAAGAGAGAGTGCATTTGTGAAACCATGAACCCCGGTCTATTTTTAATCATAAGAGACACCTTTCCAACCACTTTTATCACTTTTCCATTTTCTGCCATTATTAAATCCGAAAATACAAAAACACTTTTCCATCTTGCATTCATCATAAAAAACCCAAAAATATCATTCATCATTGTTATCATCATCCTTGCACATTCATTCACCACCATTGCATATTTATTTCTTGTTTGCATTGCATATTTATCTTGATATCATTCATACACCTTGTGCTTGACAACCACAGGTGAGGTTGAGGACCAAAACAATTAACCTTTTTTGTAGGTGACCAAAAGAAGGATAGGGAGATAAATCTTTCACTACTGATTCCCCGAGAGTTCGATATTAAACCCTCGAGTCACCCTCGTGGGGAAAACACGTCTTCCACTTACTACACACTCTGCACTTGGAGTCTCAACCTAACCCATTTACTTTTGACGCAGGTAAACTACGCACCGGAGATCAAGACTGCTCATTAGGCATCAAGCTTGTTTTCTGGCGCTGTAGATCAACCTCTTCAAGGGCCATCAAGACTGTTTTCTGGCGCCGTTGCCGGGGAATCATAGCTGAAAAGATTTATCCAAGGAAGCTCCTGCACTAGTCCTGTTTTCTAGCGCCGGATTCATCACAACAAAGTCAACATCACCAACTTGTGCTAACACCTAAGCTTGGGGAGGTTGCACCTACGTGAGCATCATCTTATCCATCTTTACCTTCAAAGCAAAATTATTTGTTTTGTCATTGTCTTGCATTGTCTTGCATTTGTAATTCGGTTTGCATTTGTGAGACTCATTTTATTTTCAGTTTTGCATTTAAAAACATAAAATCTATAAAAAAATAAGTGTTGCTTTTAATATGTATGCTAAGCTATGGAGAAAGGTTATGTTAAAACTATGGGAGCTTACTATGAATATCGATCAACCAAAGAAGGAAATAGAATGCTTGAATTACTTGAACATCTCAATGATATGGCTATTGAGTTTTGTGAATCACATGATATAACTTGCTGCTTTAGAAAAGACTATAAACACTCTCCCTATCAATGTAAGTATAATAGTGATCCTATTATTGCTTCTTATCAAGAGTGTAAATTTGCATGCCATGATATAGAACAAGTTGAGAAATATATTGCTTATGTTGCAGCCCATGAGATAGACTTTCTTATTGATAAATTTGTTGCAACTAGTCATGAGGCTCGTGTAATGAAAGGACACATTTCTATTCTTCTCCAACTTTGCAAAAAGAATTTAGTGATAATGCTTATGTTAAAGAAAGAATTCTTGCTGCCATGGAAAGTACTAATATTTCGCAGAAAGAAGATGATGAAAACATGAGCTTGGAAGAGGAAGTATGTGAAGAGGAGATTGAAATGGATATGGTCCAACCTAAGCTTGGGGAAGAGTTGGATCTCCCAACTTCACCATCAACATATGATAGTAGCACTCAAACTCAAAAATCTTTTGTTATTTATGAGAACCCATGTTATGATGAGTGTCAAACTGAAAATTCTATGGTCCTATATGATAACCCATGCTATTATGATGAAAGTAATAATGCTCCTTTACTTTTTAATAATGCTACTAGTGAACTTATGGATGATAATGAGGAGTGTTGCTTAAATATGCTATATGATAATGCTTTAGATGATGGTCCTATGCTTATTGATAATCCTCCATGTTTAGTTGTTACTAAATTATGTGAGGATAAAAATGATATACTGCTGTTTGTGATAGTACTCTCACTCATGAGAGTCCTACTTTGTTTTGGATTCTCCTAATTACACTATAGAGGAGAAATTTGCTTATGTTGAGAAATACTTATGTGGTTTGCAATTATCTCTAGTTCCAAATATTTGTTGCAGCCATGATATTAAACTTAATATTGATCTTAATAACTATTTTGAAAGAGGGAAGCATGCTAATGAATTCCAAAATAAATTTAATGATCCTCTTTATGTGCCTAAATTATCTAAGTTGGAAGATTCTATTGGTTATATGGTTGAGTACACTTCTACTACTTGCAACTATTATGAAAGAGGAGGTGTTGAGAGCCCTCCTTATGTTACTATTAATTATATGATGCAAGTACATAATGAATATGCATTGGAAAATTCATATTTATTGTTATTCACTTATATACAAAATGCCAATGCATAGAAAGAAAGTTAGACTTCGTTGTTATTACTTTTGTGTTTTGTTTTTCTCTCTACTAGGTTTCAACTTGACTATGATTTTCATTGGCTTGAGAGCACCATGGGATCCTGGTATTATGCATGAAACACTTCCCAAGGAAAAGGGGAACATCAAAGTTCAAGCTCCCTCATGAGCTTCATCTTCATAAACAACAAGTAAGAAGCCTAGCTATATGGCTATAAAGAAAGCGCTTTGCGGGAGGCAACCCGGTTATTTTTATGTGTGATTTTCTTTGTGTCCTCTTGCTGTATCAAGAGAGTTTGTTTTTAGTTTAGTTTCTGGAGTTTTTAATAAAGTGCCAAGTTTTACCCATTTTGGTCTTGAAAAGTTGCTTATAGCGTTCGGAGATTTTATTCCTGCACGAATCTGTGCACGGTATGATTTTTAATTCTTATTCTGTAACTCCGAATGAGCTCATATTTGAACTGTAGTTGCAACTTTTCATCCTCTGTATGCATGAATTTTTGCAGAATTTTCGGCAAAGTTTGGTAGGGTAGAAAAATACGTTTTGCTGCTGCTGTTTTTCTGGACAGATTCTGTCCCATTTTGTTTTATGCATGTTTTGAACTTGTATCTTGAATCTTTTTATTCAAATGAGTTTATGAGTAGGCATACAACATTATATACTTTCTGGACATTCATATGATGTTTTTTGAGGATTATATGCAGCAAGAAACCTATTTGTTTATCACTACTAATGCACCCCACAGAAAAGAAAATGGGAGAAACGGTGTTTTGAAGTTTTTTCACAGGGATTGGAGGAGATGCACCAAGAGTTATCCAAGGATGATGAAGACCATAAGCTTGGGGATGTGAAGACAACCCCACTGGACCTACACACTCTCGGTTTGCACACGTCTAACTTCTGTTTTTCGATCGAAACACTTTATCGCATAAACTTGGAGCGTCTTTTTGTTTGTTTTTGGTTTGTTTGTTATTTTGTGAGACCACCACATTATCATTTATATGAGAAAGAGCTACTGGAAATATGGGTTGAAATATGTTGGATGCTTTTATCATATTGGGAAAAGGGATGTTTGAGTTGATTTTTAATGATACATATAGTTGCATGATTCATGAGCTGGTTTATGAGTAATAATTTGCAAATGCTTTATCAAGAGCTATCACTTATTCATGTTTTGATGCTGAAAGTTATTTTACTTTGTTTAACATGGATTAGTTAGTTCTATGGACACTCATGCATGCATCAGATGGTCAACTTTCTCCCTCTTGCTAGCCCAAACATTCCAACAAGCAAAAACTTGTTTCCAACACCTTCAACCAACGTTATTCCAGTGAGTCCACCATATCTACCTATTAGCTTTATGCTATTCCGAGTATGTATATCATGATATTTGTGTTATCTATACCTCTGAATGAAAATGCTTACGTTATTGATTGTTATGGGAAAAGTTGGTTATATAGCTCTCACGAACTTGATGCACAACCTTATTTTTATTGCATAAATAAAACATGACCCATTGTGATTAATAATATGATGCTAGTGGCTTGATAAATGTCCGAGGTTGGGAGTTAGCCCATATGTGCTGTCACATGCAAAGCTTTCAACATGCTCCTTCATCATTTAGTTGATATCATGTACTTTTGTTTATGGATGCCTATCATGGTGGAATGAGGTGGAAATGAAGTAGTTTAAATGAGTTTTTATAAATGGTTAGAGAGACGCCTGGGCCGCTAATTTAAGCCATGCATCATTCATGGTGGAAATTTACTTACATGCTATGGTGAACCGTCTGTGATGCACCTTATAATAAAAAGCTATTCCAATGGTAAATAAAAAGGGTGTTGAGGTTGTTCATCTTGTTTGTTTATCTTGTCATTTTGATATGGGCTTGTTCCATATCCTGGGACAAGAGGTACCCCAATTGACGCTCTTGATGATACTATTTTTATTTACAATGATAGAACTTGAACTTGCTTTGTTTCCTAATTTGAGTAATCATGGTGTAGGTACTTGTATTCAAGGGGCATGAGACACCTAACCTTTACTTTATCAAGCACACTACTCATATTTGATTTCACATTAAATTTTAATCATTCAAGATGCTATGATAGGGGTAATGAGAGCTTGACACCAAGAATTCCACATTGCAATCATTAACTTAAGTAGAAGAGTTTGGAAGTTAGATGAAACACTAGTACAGAACGACACATCGGATACCCCTCTATGGCAACGACAAGAGTTAGGCGACGGTATATCGCAACATCCCCCGCGTGCCCGCACTGGGTCGTAAAGCAGGCCCACAACAAAGGCAACGGGTGAGTAGTGGAATATATGTTGGCAACGGAGGTTAGTTTACCTCCGTTACCGATGTGTGCTCATCGCACACGGACAGTTTCGTAATCTCCGTTGCCATTAGAAGCAGCCCAACAGCCGGCCTATAAGAACCTACTATGCCCTTCACTCTCACTCTCACTGTCTCACTTCCAACCCTAGCCGCCGCACAGTCTCCTCTCTCTCCACTCTCTCGCATGGCTTCCACCGTCGGCGCTGGTAGATCCGGCCATCGCGGCCGTGGCCGCCCCACCCTCCGGGCCTTCAGGCAGCAGCAGCGTCAGCTGGTGTTGCGGGACGAACTTGCGGAACAGGCCGCCGCCGCTCCGGCCCCCGCGGGCCGGTCCGGCACCCTTGGCGCTCGTCCGCACGGCGAAGGCTCTAGTGATCCGTGTTGAAAGTAGAATCGAGAGCAATCGAGAGAGACACCAAATGAATTGAACTGTTGATTTATTGATGATGAATGGGGCTATATATAGCACCGAACAAGCAGTTACAAAAGGGGTATGTCGGTTTGTGGAACCGACATTACAAGCAGGGATTACATGATTAATTAAAGTAATTAATTAAATCCTAACACTCCCCCTAATCTATGCTTGTCCTTGCATGTCTTCATCATCTTGAAATAGTCTCCTCCAAAAACCCTGTGGGAAAAATATGAGGAGAGTAGTGTATATGATATGTTGCTAAAACTCCTTTAACCTGGTGGGGAAATAAGGAGAAAATGATGCAACATATGATGGTTATTGTCTCCTTGATAACTCATATGGGAAAACCTTAAAAAGGGAAAAACCATAGCGAGTTTAGAGAACAATAAATATGTCTTGTATACTTCCTTTAAAAACCCCGGTGGGGAAAATAGAAAGTATGACATATGATGTTTGAAGTTCTCCCCCAAAAACCCTTTGGGAAAAATGTGAGGAGATTTTTACTTGATATGTTGTTAAAACTCCTTTAAAACCCAGTGGGAAAAGTAAGGAGAAAATGATACAACATATAATGATTATTGTCTCTGTTAACGCAATATGAATGAAATCCATAGAGTTTGGAGGACAAATATGTCGTGTATACTTTCCTAAAAACCCCGGTGGGGAAAACAGAAAGTATGACATATGATCTCATGTTGATACTACCTCATTAAAAACCTTGATGAGAAGCTGAAAAGTAAACTCATAAAGGGAAAAAGAGTGTAATATGATGCTTTGAACATGAATAGTTCAGGAAGATACTCCCCCTGACTCTTGCAAATCCCGAAGTCGTCGCATACCAATCCCATGAATCATTTCTGGAATTTTATAGTTGGTAGAGACTTGGTGAATAAATCAGCGAGGATATCGCATGATTTTAATTGCAAGATGTTTATTCCCGACTCGTCATGAGTTTATGGGGATAAAACAATTTAGCGCAATATGCTTAACGATATTGCTCTTTTATGTAACCTGTTTTGCATCTATGCAACATAAGCAACATTATCTGTGTAGATAATGATAGGTGATTCGAGAGAACCAACACCACATGACTAATGTATGCGGTTTGTCATTCCGTGAAGCCACACGTGTTAACATGAAGCATTGCATCTTAGAATGATCGTGGTAGTATCAATGTTGGGGATATCGCTTATCGGTATCTTATCGGTCGACCCAAGATAAGGGATAAATCGGCCGGTTTATCGGCATATCGGCCGATTTATCGGTCGATTTATCTTATCGGTCAGACACCGATAAGAGATAAATCGGACGATAAATCGGAATATCGAAAGATATCTTGAACAGTGGGTAGTATAGTCACCAGAGTCTATTTGAAGACATCAATGGAGTGACAGATCTACCATGTATGTACACATTGTAGGATCATGTAAGTAGCCAATACAGGTGTCTAAATTGGAGTTCAGATTTCTCCGAAATTGATACAATATGTCAAGATATTTGGTACCTTGGAGATATCGAAAGATATTCTTGATCCCCTAACCAATTATGTTGGTAGGTCCAATGGCATTGAGATATGGAACATTATGTGCCAACATCTCTTCTCCATCTTCCCATGGATCTTTCTCTACGTCTAGAGATCGAACAATCCCTAGGAGATGGACATGACTTGTCTATATCAAGTTTCTCCAATTTTCTGGATATAGGCATCTTAGTGTACCATAATACTTGAGTGAAGGTGCTCGAGTTGTAGTCCCAAGCAACATTTGGGTTTATCCAAATTCTTCATCTCAAATCCGTCTTTTAGATGATCACGTGGTTCGTCATTTAGGAGTATCCTTATGTATGACAAACACACATGGGTGATCATTGTAGGAGTAATCCTTGTGTATAAGGAACTCACTACGTCGGTTGTACCAAAATATACCGACAACAATAAGATTGGAGTGACTTATTGATTTTTACACAATACATGTTGCATTTGCGTTTCGATTCGGACAGAGATTCCATCGGGAACCATACATGTCGGAATCTAGTGATCCACATGGATATGTTGTCACTACACCTATCAACTGCACAGATAGATGATTTTGTACTGCCAATGATATATGTATCGGAACGAGATTTCACTCATGTCTGGAGAGTAGGTCTCGGATCTCTGCGGAAACCCGACCTTATGCTACAAGCCTTGCTTTCTCACCACCTTGTATTTCTCATTCCGTTTTCCGGAAGAAAACACATTGAATAATCCCATAGGGAATTCATTTGGAAGAGCGAGGCTATATCTGCTTGGATCGCATCCTTTGATGAGTTCAGTCCTAGCAAGTGTGTTCACACTCTGCCATGGCCATGGTCTTTGGATCTGAATCATTGTGAAGGTTGTTTGCAATCATACAAGAGATGTTTGTCGACAGTTGTAGGCTTTGGTTATATGATTCTCCAGAATCGATATAGTTGGAGCAAATATCATGCACCCTTGATGACTCTTCGTGATTTCCCAATACGCGTGAGTCTGGGTGTTCCGATGTCCCAGCCAGTGTGTGCAAGCTGGAGCTGGGGTTGTGGGGTTTCCCTTCCACTGGGTGTATACTACCCATTAGGTGTTCATCAACGCAAGGTTGACTTGCATTTACTGATTTAGAGGATTTATCCTCGATTTCCTTTGTTGCTTTGCGAAAAGCTGGATCCTGGTTAGAGGCCGTACTACTCCCCCTCTTTTTATAAAACGGGAGTTGAGTGGTTTTTATTGGTACCTCCACTCTTTCGGGCGCATTTCTAACCGGACTGAAGGATTTTGTAACACCTTTGAGATCAGTAAATGAATCTGGCAGGTTATTTGCATGTGTTGCAAATTGTGAATCCGAACGTAGAGTCCAGATTCTTGAGTACGTGGGTATGATGAGGAACGTGAAGTCCCAATTGATTTCCTGGCATTCGATGTGGTACTTGAAATCTCCCCCTAATGCCTGGAAATAATCCTCCTTAAATATAAGCAATCAGCGTACTGGGCTATGAATACATCCCTGATGAGGGGTTCAAGGTACTTGTTGATCGACGGACATGTACCACCACATAGATCCCTAATATGTGGGCCCATGATGTACGCTGCGGTGGTGAGATCGGTACGCGTGAAGCGCTTCCGAACTTACGCAGATGGGAAATGCTCGGAGGATTTCACGTATCAATTGCAGAGGGGAAGTACTGCTATATGCAGTTAGTCAGTAGCAGCGTGTAAAACTGCATGACTCCAACGTGAAGTTGGTAAATTGCAATTCATTAACATGGGTCGTGCAATGAGAAAAATCCTTTTGATCAGAGACGGCCAAAAACAATTGTGTATGGACACAGGACATTGTGTGAACTTCGATCCTCGGAGCCATGCACTAATAGTGGAGGCATGTGAAGAGAATTCTGCAACAATATTTGTCCATTCGAATTGATTTAATTCGATTTTAGTCCAAACAATGGTTGGTTGGGACCACAAATATCACCTTGAATGTGTTCAAGGGACTGAAGTGATCCATTGGCACAATATGTGCAAACTAAATCTCATGACTTGGAAAGTTTAGCTCATGCAAAACATGACCGATGGAATTGCATTATATGCAACATGTGCTACGAGTTGGATGTACGTGTAGTACAATCCAGACAATAGAGTGGGTACATTTTCATATACTTGTTCCACATCCATCGGATTGGCACTCGTAGAAATCTAATATAGAATTGAAAAGTTCCAATATGGAAATCTTTATCAGATATATAGAATATAGTATATAATCTTATTTATATCAGAGTGCTGATACAATATATATGTTCTATTACGACAACAGAAATGGACATTAATAAAACGACCACCAAGGAGATAGTGGGACTAGACGAAGTCTCCAAACATGTCGGTTGAGGCGTACTCAACCATCATGTCCTCCGTTCTGTAGGGTCCTCTGACAGCTGGAGAGTTACGGTGTTGCGAGGTCCAGAAGGAACGTCTCGCGAACTACCAGCTCCATCGGTGCCATCTGGATGAAGGTTGAAGTTGGCTTCAAACCTTTTCCCTCGAGGTGCGTTGCGTCCATGGGATTGCTGGTAGAGAATGGCCAGATGCTTTGGGGTTGCACTTGTCAGTAGGGTGCGTGTAGCATCCACACTTGTCGCAAAGCTTAGTTTTGTCAAACTTGGGCTTTGCAATGCCTTTCCCACGGTCTGAGTTTCTGGGCTTCCTGTTCCGGTTACGCTTTCGCTTACCATTGAAGTTCGAGGGCTTGCCTTTGAAGCCACCATCAAACTTTCATCCATTCACGACATTCATATGAACTTCAGGTAGAGGTTGAGAACCAACCGGGCGCTGAGAGCCATTCTTAGCGAGTAGCTCATCATGCTTTCCAGTATGAAGTAAAATATGAATAAGATCGAAATAGACTTGGTAGTTGCGAGCACTGTACTGCTGCTGGAGGATCCTGTCAGATGGGAGCATAGTAGACAGAGTTTTCTCTATCTTCTTCACATCAGTAGGATCCTTCCCGCAAAAGCGCAGTTTGGAACAGATCTTATGAACCTCATGATACTCCCCGACAGACTTGAAGTCCTGGAGTCAGAGATGTGTCCAATCATGGAATGCATCAGGCATGACAACTGCCTTCTGTTGTTCATACCTCGTTTTGAGGGCCTGAAACAAGGTACGGTGGAATTCTTCCTCCAAGTACTCAGACTTGAGATCTGAATGAACGTGCTACCTTATGATGTACAAAGCAGCATATTTTTGATCATCTGCCAGCGGCGTGACTCCAGCCGGGAGTGGAACATCCGGAGCCTGGATTGCACGCACTAAACACGGGACGCAAGGGCGATCTTGATGTCCATGGACCATATAGGATAGTTGTGGCCGTTGAGAGCGAGTGCATCAAACTCTCGAGCCATCGTTTATCTATATGTTAAACCAGAGAATGTTAATTTACATTTGGTAAATTAAAATCCATCATGGTTATGTCGTAATGAACTATGCAAAATAAATGAAGTTTCAAGAAGTGGGCTTGAACTCATTAGTGTGAACCTCAAATTGTTAAGTATGACACGTTGTAGATAATTCCAAAAGAATTTGGAGTAGATCTAGCAGCATTAGCGGAGTATAAGATACTCACGCTTCGAATGCCTTATGTCACAACTTAATTAAAATGCATGGGAGAGCACATTGGCAATCATAATGTCAAAAATGACAAAATGTAGGCTTAAACAGTAGTGGTAGATAAATCTACACACCACATCATGATCCCAAAACATCAATTTGAAGAAATCACTTTGGATTTGCATCTATATTTGCAAGAAATTTAAAATCTCAATTGCAAATAGACGTATTTAATCTCGACATGTGGCGAACATGGAAATATATACATCTTTAGAAAATTCCGGAATACATCGTACTCGACAGAGAAACAGTACTATAGAGGTACTGAATTTATATTTACAAGAAATTAAAAATCTCAATTGCAAATAGACATAATTAATCTCAACACGTGACAAACGTGGAAATATATTACATCAAATTAGGATCTGGAATACATCGGTACTCGACAGATTTACAGTACTAAAAATTAAAATTTAGGTACTGCAATTTAAACAGAGTCTAAAACAGGAATTAAGTCACAGCTGGTACTACTGCTAAATGACTAATATGCTGAACTAGTAAAGAACTACAGCAAGCAAATAGCTACGAGTACTGTACTGTTAAACAAACAGCAAACATCAAACAGCAAACAGAAGTCTGCTGATGCCAAACGCAGCAGCACATGGCCACAAGCCATCGGCCTGATGCCTTATTCCCTAAACGCAGTAGCACATGGCCACAAGTACTAGCACATCTTCTAGTCAACGAGCGGATAAGGAGAGCGTCAGGGAAATCCCCACTTTGCTCAATCCCCAATCCCCCGACTTAGACGAGAGAAGCACAACACAGCGTCTGCGCTCGCGGCCACGACGGTATTCACCGGCGACGGGTGGACGGACCAGGCGCTCCGGCGTCTTCGTCGGAAGAGGAAGCACCAAGAGGCCCGTGGCTTCCAGCCACGGCGTTGGAGAGGCCATTGGAGAGCCCGAGTGCGGCCGGGTTCCATGTGCCTGCGCGGCGGCCACGGCCACTCGACGGCAGGCTCGCGAGCGGGACGCCAACGGCCGTGAGACGGCGGCGAGCGCCCGTGCGTGGCGAGGCCGGAGGGGTGGCCGGCGTCGGGGACGGCAGGCGCGGCACGGCAGACGCGTCCGGGATGTGCGGCGCCGTCGGTGACCTTGCGAGCGGCGCACCAGCTTCGGCCTCGACAACCGCTGTAGTCGGAGGCGGATGCGGCGCGTCCTGGACGGCGAATATGCTTGCCGGCGGCGGCGTGCGACGAAGGTACGGGGGCAGAAAAGAGGCATATTCTCACCTTTTTCCTGTTCTTCTTTTTCCGGGAAGTTTGCCGGTGGTTCCGATGATCTTCTGCTCTATTTGGAGAGCAACGGGCTGACAACGTGTTGAAAGTAGAATCGAGAGCAATCGAGAGAGACAACAAATGAATTAAATTGTTGCTTTATTGATGATAAATGGGGCTATATATAGCACCGAACAAGCAGTTACAAAAGGGGTATGTCGGTTTGTGGAACCGACATTACAAGCAGGGATTACATGATTAATTAAAGTAATTAATTAAATCCTAACAATCCGCACCCTTCCGGCCGCACCCGCTCATTTGGCCACCATTGCAGCTACCTCGAGATCAGCCAGGCGATGTACCACGGCCGCCATCCGTCTTCCTCCTCGTCCTCGTCCTCCGACGAGGACGAAGAGGAAGAGGAAGAGGAAGAGGAAGAGGAAGAGGAAGAGGAAGAGGAGGAGGGTCGTGATCTGAAGATCGCTTGCCAACTCTCCCGCGCCGATTTCGAGCGCGATGACGCCAAGCGTCGTCAGGGCGAGGCCGATCTGGAGGCGGCGGTCCTCCTCTCCGAGGCCTCGACCCAGGTCGAACGCGCCGAGGAGGCGGTCTACCAGTCCGACCTCCGGGCCGCCATAGCCCTCTCTTTGTTCCACGGCGAGGGCAAGGCACCGCCAGGGGAGGCCGGCGCTAGCTCCGTCGCCGGCGGCGACGCTAAGCGAGCCCGCCTCGCCTAATGTAAGACCCCAGTTCAGTAGGATAGCTGTTTTCTATTTGTAAGTAGCTAATTGTTTATCCATAGATTTGCTCTGTTTTTAGTAGGCATTGTTTACACATAGATTTTAGCTGTTTTCTAGTTGTAAGTAGCTAATTGTTTGTCCATAGATTTGCTCTGTTTTTAGTAGGCATTGTTTACACATAGATTTTAGCTGTTTTCTATAGTTGTAAGTAGCTAATTGTTTATCCATAGATTTGCTCTGTTTTTAGTAGGCATTGTTTACACATAGATTTTAGCTGTTTTCTAGTTGTAAGTAGCTAATTGTTTATCCATAGATTTGCTCTGTTTATAGTAGGCATTTGCTCTGATTTTAGCTTTGTTTCTGTTATGCCGATGATTAAAATTAGGTGACACCGTGTGATCCGGGGGTGGCGCTAGTGATCCTTGTGATATGTACAAAAACACATCGATCTTGTGCATCCTACTTGGCTCGCTTGCTCCATCCCTGGAATTTGTGTCCAGTCTACCTATATATGAGGCATTGTTTAGACTATGTTCTAGTTGTAATTAGTTCTATATTTTCTATAATGTCGATGAAGAAGCATCTGTCTTGTGTATAGAGATGAAGGAGCTTACATTTTGATTTTTTTTCATCTCCTTTAGGGCGAGGAGGAAACCTGGAGACTGTGCGGCGGCCGTGAAGACGTAGGAGCGGGGCTCCGTCCACACGGTCCACTGAAGCCGGCGCCTCCAGGAGTAAGACTTTTGTGCAGTACTAAATAGGTAGAAGAAGACCACGGAATGAAGCTGGGCGAAGAGGAAGGTGAAGAACCGGCGGCCGTTAAGCAGGAACCACAGGGCTCCGTCGATGGTGCAGCAGGCGTCACCGGCTTTTTTTTGTTTCCTTTAGCCCTCATTACAAACGGTCAAAAACTAATCTCCGTATCTGATGTAAAGACTAAAGGCAACGATTATATATTATGCCCATTGCTAAACTTATTGCAAACGATCAAAATCTCCATTGCCATTGTGAGGCTTCACATCAGTGACAGAGGCGGGGACACGGACCCTTTCTCCGTTGCCGAAGGGGTTTTTGACCCGTTTCCGATGTGTCGTTCTGTACTAGTGAAACTTATGCATACTTTACCTCTACTCACATATACATGTTTCCAAAGTGTCCACCTTTTATATTCAGATTTTCATCTACACTCTATGACCAATGTAGGATGTTCTTACTTATCATTATGCATTCATGTGGTCCATATTACTATCTTCTATGTTATACTTTGTGAACTATCATTGAACATCCTTGCATTGAATACTTGATATCACTTCATAAACTATTTTGCATATTGCTAACCCTTTGAAGAATGAATCATTTGACTCGATGTAGCAGTAGCAATCATCTTTGATATCTATTGTTAGTGCTATATTGCAAAGCCCATGTTAGTTTTATCACCTTCATACTCGAGGACGAGTATTGGTTAAGCTTGTCGATGTTGATGCATGTAAAATGCATACATGAACTTTGCACTATATCACTCATATTACAATCATATTTGTATCATATAAGGGTTATACCACTGTTATTTAATGATTTTAGGAAATAAAATAATTGTTTTCTATTTTTATGGAATTAACCCTGCGCAGGCAGAAAACCCTATTTTTTTCCTTTTATGTTTCAGGGACCCAAACGTCGTCAGAAAAATATGGAAAAATACAGAGCTCATTATTTTGGAAGGAAGAAGATGTAGGAGCGAAAGAATCAAGCAAACGGAGCCCGGGAGGCCAAAAGGGGTGGCCCACGCGGCCCCTGTACCTGGCCGCGTGGGGCCCACCATCCTGGCCGCACCCGCTCATTTGCCCACCATCCTGTACTTGGGCAGCGTGACGTTGGTGGGGAGCCGCTGGTAGAGCGTGACGAAGAGGACAATGTAGTGTGCGAGGCCGACGGCGAAGAAGAAGATGGGGCCCTCGCGGAGTCCCATCTTGGCGCCGAGCAGCGCGCCTACGAAGTTGCCGACGATGGAGAGATGGTTGGACGGGTTGGCCACCTTGGAGAGCCTGCGCTGGCCGCCGGACATCCACTGGCCGTAGATCTTGAGCTCGAGGCAGAAGATGGGCGCCATGAGCAGGTACCAGACGCCGTGGTGCACCTGGGTGACATCCGTTGGAGCGCCCTGCACGAGGAAGAGGCACGCGATCCACGGCGCGAAGAAGAAGTTGGCGCGGATCGGGTGGTAAAACTCGCGGCGGACCGCCTCGAAGTAGAAGACGACCTTGAGGAGGTAGATGCAGGAGACGAGCCCCATGAGCGCCAGCGAGATGTACCAAAGAACGTGTGCCACAAGGAGGCTGACGTGCAGGAACTCCGTCGGCGGCGCCAACGCCAGTGTCTTCCACAGGATCGCCTGGCTGCTCACACCGAGGACCATCCCGAACGCGCTGATCGGGAACCGCAGAAGGAACGGCCACTTCTCGTCGCTCGGCAGCACCGGCACCTCCGTCGCCTGCATGTCATCACGTACAAAAGAACGAATAACGTTTAGCCTCCAATAGATAAACGTGAGCGAGCACGATCGACAAGTCACTGACAGATCACACTGTCTCCTTACCCTGAGAGTATCGAGTTCGGGGCCCTCCAGGGCGTCGAAGTAGCGGTCGGTGCCGGGAACCTGGTCGGTCTCCTCGGAGATCTTGGACTCGGGGTCTGGCCGGCCACGGAGGTTGGAGAGCTGCCGCTCGAGTCGGCCGGAGAAGGTCTTGAATGGGTCGAACCGCTTGTCGCGCGTGGTGTCGACCCGCCGCGGCGGCTCGTTCAGCAGCTGGGACGCATGAAGGATGGGCTGCGAGTGGAATCGCGTCTGCTTCAGCAACCGCGGGGAGTGCACCATCTCCGCCGGCTTGCTCTCGGCGTGCGGTGCCACACGCGCCTCGTCCCGGCGCACGGACGCAGCCCGGAACTGCGACAAGTGGAACCCTGACGGCGACGCCGGCATGCTGAGCGAGAGGGAGTAGGGAATCTGCGTGTCGTCGTACGCGGGCACAGGGGCGGCCGGTGGCGGGGTGGCCGGCGCCGGGATGGCAATGACTGTGGTGTCCTTGTTCTGCTCGTACAGGGACAGGGAGGTGGCGGCGGTGTTGTCGCGGCCGACGCAGTCGAAGCCGGCTATGGTCCGCGACGGGACCTGGATGAGCAGTGACGGGAGAGCTGATTCCCTGGCCGATCGCTTGTCCAGCTGGCCGGGCATTTGGATCTGCACGACGTCTCGTCCGAACTCCATGCCGATCAGGAAACCTGCGTAATCATACATGGTACTCCAATCAGCAAAAGATGCATGCGCCGGAAGAATAGCGGCAAAAAGAATATGAGCAAATGAACACATAATCAAGTATCGCAATACCAGACACACCAATTCGGCCGAAGCACGGCTGGGCATTCCCGTATGGCGACCAATGCCATATCGATCCTAGTTCCTAGTGTATTCTTACCTATGTGTTGGAGTGAACCGTATGCCCTGAAACGGTTAATATTTTCCCTGCGCTCCAGAAGTATCGCACTACTACTGTGTGTTGCAGCTCTGCTCGGTGCGCCATTTATAGAGCTCGCTAGCGTAGCCCGTGGGAAAGCTCCAAAGCTATAATTCCTTAATTACCGCACGCGCGCGCGGCTGAGTGGTGCATGCCAGTGGAGCGGCAGAGCACGCCGCCGGCCGGCCGGGGTGACCGCGACTTATGTAATAATTGGCTAGGGCATCAATTCAATATGGTATCAGAGCCGGGAGGTCTCAAGTTCAAGCCTCGGCTAACGCGCTATTTAATATAAAAATATTTATGCCCTCCCTGCTACTCCACGTCTAAGGTCTTACCGTGTCCAGCCTAGACGTGAGGGGACATGGAGAGTCATGGACTCATGGCCAGCTACATGCCTACATGCCTGCAGTCGGGCACGACGTAACATGTATCGGATGGATACGTTAAGATCTTTGACCTATGCGCTTATGATAACCACTGTGATGTTGCATGCGATCTATAGCTACTAGACTAACTACAGATGCACGTCACAGTCTGTCAGCTAGTAAACCGGTGTTTCCGTGGATTACCGGGTTGGACCTACCCTCCCCAGATGTGACCGATCAAGAATCTCAGGTAGCTGTGCATGCATCTTCTTCTTCTTCTTTTTTTGTATGGAGTATGTGTGCATGCACGTATTCTTTCTCTCGGCCACATGGCATGAGCCATGCAGCAACGAGAAAGAGGACCCGATAGGACAGCTGATCTAATGTAGCTTCAAATAAAATAAATCTAATCGTATGTACTCCATCTTAAATGTACCAGGACAAATATGACACCAAGGCATGGCACCAGCATGGAAATATGACACCAAAACATGGCACCATCTTACAAGTCCAATAGCACCGCTAGCTAATGGAAAGTACAATTCTAATAGTATATGGACGCTCCTAGCTAGGATCTACTTTAAAAAAAAACAATACATTTACCTTTTACCTTTTACTCTTGGCTGTAGAATAGATTCAGGGGAAGAGATGGGCTGTGGGAAGGCGATGAGAGCGAGAGGAGGTGTGCTCGCTAGCAACGAAATAAAAGCTTTCTTATGGAGGTGTGGTGGCTAGATGTGCATATATTGGGTGTATTTATAGAGTTAGCCAAGTAGGCCTAGGTACCCAGCGAGTGTGGGTTTTAATAATAAAAATAAAGAGAACTAGTGGAAGGAAAAAAAGGTGTTGACTGTTGTAGGACAGAGCAGTGGCGGAGCTTGGCAGAGGTTGCAGGGGGGGCGAAATGCAAAATATTTATGTTTGGGGGGGCCAAATGCTATTTTTCTTCTCAGTTAAGCACTCCCAAAAAAAATTCTTCAGCAATTACTCCAAACCTGGGGGGGCCATGGCCCTTTTGGCCTCCATGAAGCTCCGCCTGTGGGACAGAGTGGAATTAGAAAGGTGGCGGCGAGTCAAAAGGAGGCTCAAAGCGCGGTCTTGCCCGGCAGCTGTGTTGCTTGCTCCTCGGGCCCAGAACCAGGCCCTCGTTTTACTCCACGTGATTTCTGTTCTCCTGAGCGAACATTCTGCACTCACCGGTCACTAGCGTGAGAAATCGTGGTACGGACGCGCATTCGCAGCTTTCTAACCCGGTTTTGCTTGCCGAGGTAGTATATCACGCGTACGGAAGGGCGATCCAGACGAAAAAACCCGGAGCTGTGATGCTGACTGCCGGTCTTCTCAAGGAGGATCAGAAATTCAGAAGTGTGGAACTTTGGTTAGCTTTGCCGGGGAATCCTTGCAACTCATATCTACCTTCAGCTCGCATTTCCACTTGTTGAGAGGACCAACTGCTTACACCTCACCGTCAGTTTATTATTCTATATATACTGCCCTTCCTTAAATGTTAAGAAACAAACATCGTAACACTTTTTAGCGACCTTTATTGTGGATCGTCCAATGAAATTTGCAGTGGCGGGGTTCGATCCATATTCTGGTAGTGGCTGTTGGTCTACGAACTCAGTTTTGTCTTCTTTTTTTCACAACACACTTTGACGCCCTCCACTACAGCTCGCTCTTGGTTGCTAAGAGTTGATAAGAATATTCCCAATATCCCCATGGAGCGGTACATATTTCTTACAAAGAAAAAAAAATCCTTACATCATGGTTTGAAAAAGAAAATCCTCGAACAGGCTAGTGCTATTAATCCATGTATCAAAATTTAGATGTCACTAACTACCTCAAAAGGTAAATAAATAGAGGCTACACCGCCCAACGAGGAAATGCCTATAAGTCAAGTAAGAAGAAGAAAAATAAGCATAGCTTGTACTCCATCTTTATAACTCCCTCCGTTCGGAAAAGGATGTCACGGCATTTTGTGACATCCTTTTCCGAACGGAGGGAGTAAGATACAGGACGTACTTTGACGTCATACATTTTGAGCTATATTAGGGAAATTAAATTCAAATAGTTAAAATATGTCTATATTTTGCTATATTTGGGAACAGTGCTAGTGCCTCGTAGCTTGTATCAAATCTTTATTAAAATAGTAGAATTTCTCTGGTACATGTTTGGAGGTTAGTCATGGTGGAACATCAACAAGACAGTGAGTGTAACCTCAAACTAATCACATTAGACAGATCGTAGTGAGCATAACATTAAAATAGTGGAATTTCTCCCCCAGCTGATCGATCTTTGAGTTCATATTCGTATATTTTCAGAAGATACAGTTGATCGATCTTTGAGGTTTGATCGTAAAAGGAGTATCTATATCTATACTTCTTATAGAGTAAAATTCCACTAACTTACAATTAATGATTCTATCTCAACATGCAATCTATCTATATCACTCCCCCTTTTAGCCAACCAATTGTCTACATCATCCCACGAAAATTTATTACTTATTGTCCACCTCTACATGCAAGTATCCATATGATTTTTTCCGTTAGCCATTAAATTGTCCATGTAATCCTTTTATTTTGTGTTTCGAATGATAACACAACACAATCCCGCAATATAATTACCAAATTAAATCATGTTTTAGGGGAGCAACATAATCAGTTTCCAATCAAGTAATTTGTTTGCTTGCGTATTTCTATAGTTTGCTTCTAACTTATATGTTTATCAGGTTTTTAAGAGATACCCGTCACAACGTGTGGGGTATCGTTCTAGTTTTAAGAAAGAAATGAAGGCATACAGACAAACCAAACTATCATATGACAGTAAAGCTCCAAAATTTAAATAGTGCTAGTCATCCAACAAGTAATTAATCAACACGTGTAGATATGGACAAACTAAGTAGCATAATTTATTAGTTAACCATTATTCTAAGTCATTTAAAACACAAGCCAAATAACTATTTAGTGGGAGAAAAATAAAAAATAATTTTTTCTATGAAATCAATTGCGTTCGAGAAATTTGAGTATTTCTTGAATGTTTTAACAATTATTATTTCTCGATATATCTAGCAATAAATATTTGTACAAAGAAGTGAGCCTAGCTCACTTGGCTAGTGGAGTGGATGTACAACCCAGCCACGCAGGTTCAAGTCCTTACGTGCACGAATTTGGGTTCTTATTATTAAAAAAATTCATTGTGGGGGCTTCCCCCACCGCTTTCCTTTCAAAAAAAAAATTTATTTGTACTCGTCGTGACATGATGATATTTACATCCCTCAAACTCCCGCTTGTGATCTCAGTTATTATTATACCGAATGGTTCTTATGGGCGAATTAAAAATAGTCCTTTCTTAGATTCCCAAGTAATATAAATTGTTATATTTATATATGTCCAATTTGTTGTTTGGTTCTCATCCATCCACTTTGAGCTTATTATTTCCTTAGCATAGATTTTCTTAGTATCTTAATGCATTATTAAGCATTGGTTTCAGTAGATTACTGCAAACAAAGCTCACACAGATCGAATACGTAGATCTAGCTTGAAAATTTAACGAAGGTACCACATCCCACATACATATCCCTAGCGTTGGTTGTATCGTACAACTTAAACTCTAAATAGTAAGAACATCCTATGCCCCTGTAAATTGTTATCTGTTGTAAGAACATGTCCCATAAGTCTACTTTCGATAAATGAAACAAACGGTGAGGATTTGTACCCCCTTCAATCTCGGAAACAAAATAGTAAGAGATTTTGCTCTGTTGAGCAAAATAAGAATTTCGTTTGCTAGTAGTACTAACTTCCTGGTGAGCAAGTTCAGCTGACTAGCCTAGTCCAACCGAAAACTTAATTTTGGATCTACATACTTGTAGACATCACCACAGAGAAAGTGACCGGTTGACTTATATACTACGCACAAACCCATACACATCGATCAGTGCTAGTAATAGTAGTTGTGGACAGCTATCACACAATATTATTTTAACTCACAGTGAGTGCATGCCGTATGATACACTTAAACTAATCTCGAGTTCTCGACGAAAATGAGCCAAGCTTGATCGAGCAAGCTGACAACAGACAGGACGGTGCAGGTAGACCGAACGAAATCTGCACGTAATTAGACGACATGCAGATCGAGCACCCGATCCGGCGATCCGTTCACGGTGCACCGTTCACGTTCCCGTCGATCACATCCCGTGATCCCCAGGGAAGATAAACAAAGCAGGTCTCCATCCATCACCACGAATATGAAAAGCGGGAAGTTCATGTATAGTATTACCGCGGACATACCTGGCTAGTAGTGCCGGGCCGCTAGTCTCCAAACTGACTGAGAGAGCTCCCTGCCGTGCAACTGGTTTGACTGCTGCGCGCGCGGTGACGGTGACGGTGACGACGGCGGCGATCTTCCGAGGAATATCTACGTCCGCCGATCGAAGCCGCTAGATGCGAGAGCGACCGGCGAGAAGGTTTTGATCGGACTGCAGGTTTCTCCGTCGCTGCTCCGCCGCTACCGCTTGCTGTACTGGCGGAGTGACGCTTGCCGGAGAAGGGGAAGAAGGCGAATAGCAAGCAGGCACTAATGGTTCTCGCACTCAACTGAGCTCCAGAGAAACCGTGCTTTTATAGGGAGGCGACCGATAAATAATCGACGCCGAGGAAATTACTAATTCATATGATTGTGGAAACATAATCGGACGGGAAAGGAGCCTAATCAGCGGGGTATTTTTAGGTCGTGCACGATGGTTTGGTTTGTGCTGTGTGACATGGCAAATATTGTACGACGTCAGTGGCGATTAACCCGGTGGACACCATGAGTGAATCGATCTGCATCACAGCCCAGTGGGCGTCTTCGTTCGTGGGTGCCAACTGCCAACTAGGATCTACAGTAGCTCCTGTGCTCGCGGGTTCTACTCGGGAAGGTTCGGTCGTCGCATTGGCACAGAGGAATTCCCCGGCAGACTCGAAAAGCTATTGGATCGAGATTTGATGGTCGATTCTGCGTCAAGTCCGACGTTGATTAAAAGTTGGTCCAGTTGCACTGTCGCAGTGGGGGATTGGGTTCGTATATAGTCAGGGGTTTATGCACAAATTGTCACGTCTGCACTTTTTGAGTGGGTTTCCTGTCGTCAGATATGATGTTAATGAGCTTAATTAGAGATTTGTACCTGTGTGCAAAGTATAACATCCTTACGACATCCATTTAAACATAAACCATGGATGTACTTTCGAGACAAATCTGACTACACAAATTAGTTACAGAGAAACATGCAATTAATTAAAATCACAAAAGTTGTACTGCTCATGTGTCTAAAATTACTTCTAACACGATAACTTTTATTCTTAATAACAAAAATATCTAAAATGTTTGTTAAGAAACCTATATGTAGGTCTTGGACTCTTGGTCTTTGCTACAATAGGAGGAACAAGATGGTATATCACCGGGTGGCATGAGGACGCCTCGAGATAATTAATGTTTTGGCACGGGTGGTTGTGTATGGTAGACTATCGAGCTTCAGTTTTTTTTTTTGCTTTAGTGTATTCTATATTCTCTTTCATTTGATAATTCTGCACTATAATCATTTTGTGGTCTTATGCAAGAAATAATTTCCCCTGTGTATTGTTTGTAGCAATCCATATCCTGTTAGTTTCTCTTGTGCTTGTTGCAAGTGCCATTTCTATAAGAAAATTTGTTGCAGTAAGACATATAATTTCACACTTCAACTTAGGAAATATAGGTGGGATCGTCTACTTTATTATTTAGTCCTTGATGATTAGGATGTGATGTCAACATTGACTAGTCATCCTTGGATGCCACACTACTTCCTCTTCATCACACAAAAACAACATTTTCTCCTCATCCTAGTGTGGGGAGCATGCTAATTTCACCGGTATCGATAAATAGGTGTTGATTCCTAGCCGGTTTTGAAGTTCAGGTCGTAAACTAAACTACGAAACAATTTCAAGATTTAAGTAGCCACTTCTGTTTGTTGTAAATAATAAAGATAAACAAAATTGTATGCATTGATACAACTCACACAATTTTTTCTGTGTGAGTCAAGATTTTCTTTTGTTGTGGGAAGTCAAAGCCAAAACCTGAATATAAACTATGACAAGAGACACCAATTAATGCCACTCAACCATATTGGAGTGGGCAAATTGTCACGAAAATGCGTACTTGTGAAATTATGCTTAATTTTTGGATCAAATTGAAACGACACGAGGAACATTTTGAGTAAATCATTAGTATGCTATTTTTGAGTATTTGTTGCAAGTGTAGAAGAGATTAGTACATATATGAGGAAGCTAGATAAAACTGTCTATCCAAGAAGAAAAGGTGCTTAGAATTTCCTAGATGCTCGGATCAAAACGATAGGAAAAATACCTACTGTTTAATTTTCTATTTTCTCAAATCACATAATTAATTTAATTAAGTTCCTTCTTGGAAATTTCTCGACATTTGTTAGTGTGGACCTCTCATTCTCACAAATAAAGGCATTCCTAGTTTTTCAAACTGCTCAAGACCTAACTGTCTATACAAGAAGAAAAGGTGCTTAGAATTTCCTAGATGCTCGGATCAAAACGATAGGAAAAATACCTACTGTTTAATTTTCTATTTTCTCAAATCACATAATTAATTTAAATAAGTTCCTTCTTGGAAAATTCTCGACATTTGTTAGTGTGGACCTCTCATTCTGACAAATAAAGGCATTCCTAGTCTTTCAAACTGCTCAAGACCTATGGCTTTCTCAGTTGCTTCCTAGGAGATAGGATGCATTTCATGACCTTAAGAGGGATTTATAGTCCTTCCAAGGCCTCCAAAATCTCTCAGAACAAATATCACATGAATAGTCATGAACGAATAAAAGTTTTCTTTTGAAGCACGTGTCTATTATAACTGCGTCTTGAAGTAGAAGCAAAAAGAAAATTTTGTGCTTAAACTGACAACAAGTTTCCACTAAAGAATGAAGAAGGCAGTTGGGTTGTGCTTCTTGAATGACTTAAGCAACATAAATTCCCTCCCCCAAAGATATGTCCATATATCTTTATTTTCAACGGGTAGTACTTGCGTGAAAAGATATTGAGAACTCTAATATTCGTCATGGGCAACAAAAGACATATGTTGATAAAATAAACCTAATAAGGATTCTTCTTTCTTGGAGCCTTGCTTTCTTGAAGGCTACTTCCTAAGAATTTGCAAAGGTAATCAAGTGAGAAAAAAAGAGCTTTAAATCTTATTGTTCCCACTTATCCTGCCGTAACAAGATTGATGATCCATTTTGAATGCCACGAAGGGCCAATTGCTTGAATTCGGGTATCAACTTTTACAGGCTCCACGATAAAAACAAAACTCGATAAGTTTAGCACGAGTTAAAGCAAATCGATAATAAAATTTTCAGATAATAGATTTACCCATGACAGATCAGTCTTGATAAAAAAATTTGTTAACTTTCATAATTTGATTGGGTTGCTGGAAAAAAAGGATGCTAATCTGGTACACGGGTGGGATCCCATCGACCTCTCGTTTAATTTCATGTGGATGGATGCACACTAATTCGACTAGTTCGATGATTAGGTTTTTTTTTTTTAGAAACACAGTACAACACAGACGCTCACATACACGTGCACACACTCACCCCTATGAACGCACACACTACCCCTATGAGCACCTCCGTAGTACCGAGCCGGCGGGTCGAGTCTTGAGATTGACGAAGTCACCACAGGCGTCTCGCTGTCGACGGGAACGTCACCTCCCACTGAAGAATATTCCGCCTAAATGAGAAACACCAACGTCAAACCTGGGGTTTGAACTCTGGTGGGTTGGAGATACAACCACCATCCTAACCATCTTGCCTGTGATTAGGTCCCTGCCCCTGCTTTACGCACTTTAAATTGGTCGTTTTATTATTTTTCCCACGCATACATGGTTTGTAACGCCTAATGGATCACACGTACGTGACACTTCCGGCCTTGGGACCCAAGCGGTGGTTCAAATCCACCCTGCTTGCAATAAAGCTAAGTACGTGTCCATATATATTGGCCGTGGGCGCGGTGGCATGCACCATCTCTCCGGGATTTCGATGTCAAACTCGCAGTGCGATTGTTCGGTACTACCTCCGATCCATATTAATGGAGTCAACTTTATCTAGATACGGATGTATCTAGTTAAGTGTTTAGACTAGATGCATCCGTATCTAGACAATGTTGAAACCATTAATATGGATCGGAGGGAGTACTTGAAATGGGTGACGTTTTTTTCTCCAAAAAGAAGAAGAAATTGGTGACGTATACGCACGCAAATACCGGTCGGTCTGGTTCTCTAGTGGTCTTATCTGATACCGTATCTGATCGCCGGCCCTCGGGATCGTGATGTGGAGGTGATTATCAGAATTCAGAAGTGGAAATGGATCCGATCTGCCAACTATGCATGCATGCCGTTGGACAGCGTGTGATATATACGTGCGAGAACGTATTACAGGAGCTGTGGTTTCTTTCTGAAAGGAGAGTGGTGCAAAGTATCGCACTGCATGCCACGTTTTTCGTCCACCATGTCTAGTGTTCAGTTACACTTATACGTATCTCTCTAAATACTAAGCTCCCTAAGATTAGTGCTCTCTCCTTCTCCCACATGTCAATATCATGGTAGACCCCACTTAGCTCACTTTATTTATTAATTTATAGTTCATAGTTTTAATTTGAGTTTGAAAAAAATTCTAATGGATATATATCATCTCCTTCCCACATGTCCACATCGTGGTAGACCCCATATAGCTCACTTAATTTATTAATTTATAGCTCATAGTTTTAAATTGAGTTGAAAATATCCTTCTAATAATTAAGCTCTCTGAAATAGAGCTTATTGGTTGCTCCACGTGGCAATAGGGGAGCAACATAATCAGTTTCCAATCAAGTAATTTGTTTGCTTGCGTATTTCTATAGTTTGCTTCTAACTTATATGTTTATCAGGTTTTTAAGAGATACCCGTCACAACGTGTGGGGTATCGTTCTAGTTTTAAGAAAAAAATGAAGGCTTACAGACAAACCAAACTATCATATGACAGTAAAGCTCCAAAATTTAAATAGTGCTAGTCATCCAACAAGTAATTAATCAACACGTGTAGATATGGACAAACTAAGTAGCATAATTTATTAGTTAACCATTATTCTAAGTCATTTAAAACACAAGCCAAATAACTATTTAGTGGGAGAAAAATAAAAAATAATTTTTTCTATGAAATCAATTGCGTTCGAGAAATTTGAGTATTTCTTGAATGTTTTAACAATTATTATTTCTCGATCTATCTAGCAATAAATATTTGTACTAAGAAGTGAGCCTAGCTCACTTGGCTAGTGGAGTGGATGTACAACCCAGCCACGCAGGTTCAAGTCCTTACGGGCGCGAATTTGGGTTCTTATTATTAAAAAAACTCATTGTGGGGGCTTCCCCCACCGCTTTCCTTTCAAAAAAAAAATTTATTTGTACTCGTCGTGACATGATGATATTTACATCCCTCAAAACTCCCGCTTGTGATCTCAGTTATTATTATACCGAATGGTTCTTATGGGCGAATTAAAAATAGTCCTTTCTTAGATTCCCAAGTAATATAAATTGTTATATTTATATATGTCCAATTTGTTGTTTGGTTCTCATCCATCCACTTTGAGCTTATTATTTCCTTAGCATAGATTTTCTTAGTATCTTAATGCATTATTAAGCATTGGTTTCAGTAGATTACTGCAAACAAAGCTCACACAGATCGAATACGTAGATCTAGCTTGAAAATTTAACGAAGGTACCACATCCCACATACATATCCCTAGCGTTGGTTGTATCGTACAACTTAAACTCTAAATAGTAAGAACATCCTATGCCCCTGTAAATTGTTATCTGTTGTAAGAACATGTCCCATAAGTCTACTTTCGATAAATGAAACAAACGGTGAGGATTTGTACCCCCTTCAATCTCGGAAACAAAATAGTAAGAGATTTTGCTCTGTTGAGCAAAATAAGAATTTCGTTTGCTAGTAGTACTAACTTCCTGGTGAGCAAGTTCAGCTGACTAGCCTAGTCCAACCGAAAACTTAATTTTGGATCTACATACTTGTAGACATCACCACAGAGAAAGTGACCGGTTGACTTATATACTACGCACAAACCCATACACATCGATCAGTGCTAGTAATAGTAGTTGTGGACAGCTATCACACAAGTATTATTTTAACTCACAGTGAGTGCATGCCGTATGATACACTTAAACTAATCTCGAGTTCTCGACGAAAATGAGCCAAGCTTGATCGAGCAAGCTGACAACAGACAGGACGGTGCAGGTAGACCGAACGAAATCTGCACGTAATTAGACGACATGCAGATCGAGCACCCGATCCGGCGATCCGTTCACGGTGCACCGTTCACGTTCCCGTCGATCACATCCCGTGATCCCCAGGGAAGATAAACAAAGCAGGTCTCCATCCATCACCACGAATATGAAAAGCGGGAAGTTCATGTATAGTATTACCGCGGACATACCTGGCTAGTAGTGCCGGGCCGCTAGTCTCCAAACTGACTGAGAGAGCTCCCTGCCGTGCAACTGGTTTGACTGCTGCGCGCGCGGTGACGGTGACGGTGACGACGGCGGCGATCTTCCGAGGAATATCTACGTCCGCCGATCGAAGCCGCTAGATGCGAGAGCGACCGGCGAGAAGGTTTTGATCGGACTGCAGGTTTCTCCGTCGCTGCTCCGCCGCTACCGCTTGCTGTACTGGCGGAGTGACGCTTGCCGGAGAAGGGGAAGAAGGCGAATAGCAAGCAGGCACTAATGGTTCTCGCACTCAACTGAGCTCCAGAGAAACCGTGCTTTTATAGGGAGGCGACCGATAAATAATCGACGCCGAGGAAATTACTAATTCATATGATTGTGGAAACATAATCGGACGGGAAAGGAGCCTAATCAGCGGGGTATTTTTAGGTCGTGCACGATGGTTTGGTTTGTGCTGTGCGACATGGCAAATATTGTACGACGTCAGTGGCGATTAACCCGGTGGACACCATGAGTGAATCGATCTGCGTCACAGCCCAGTGGGCGTCTTCGTTCGTGGGTGCCAACTGACAATTAGGATCTACAGTAGCTCCTGTGCTCGCGGGTTCTACTCGGGAAGGTTCGGTCGTCGCATTGGCACAGAGGAATTCCCCGGCAGACTCGAAAAGCTATTGGATCGAGATTTGATGGTCGATTCTGCGTCAAGTCCGACGTTGATTAAAAGTTGGTCCAGTTGCACTGTCGCAGTGGGGGATTGGGTTCGTATATAGTCAGGGGTTTATGCACAAATTGTCACGTCTGCACTTTTTGAGTGGGTTTCCTGTCGTCAGATATGATGTTAATGAGCTTAATTAGAGATTTGTACCTGTGTGCAAAGTATAACATCCTTACGACATCCATTTAAACATAAACCATGGATGTACTTTCGAGACAAATCTGACTACACAAATTAGTTACAGAGAAACATGCAATTAATTAAAATCACAAAAGTTGTACTGCTCATGTGTCTAAAATTACTTCTAACACGATAACTTTTATTCTTAATAACAAAAATATCTAAAATGTTTGTTAAGAAACCTATATGTAGGTCTTGGACTCTTGGTCTTCGCTACAATAGGAGGAACAAGATGGTATATCACCGGGTGGCATGAGGACGCCTCGAGATAATTAATGTTTTGGCACGGGTGGTTGTGTATGGTAGACTATCGAGCTTCAGTTTTTTTTTTGCTTTAGTGTATTCTATATTCTCTTTCATTTGATAATTCTGCACTATAATCATTTTGTGGTCTTATGCAAGAAATAATTTCCCCTGTGTATTGTTTGTAGCAATCCATATCCTGTTAGTTTCTCTTGTGCTTGTTGCAAGTGCCATTTCTATAAGAAAATTTGTTGCAGTAAGACATATAATTTCACACTTCAACTTAGGAAATATAGGTGGGATCGTCTACTTTATTATTTAGTCCTTGATGATTAGGATGTGATGTCAACATTGACTAGTCATCCTTGGATGCCACACTACTTCCTCTTCATCACACAAAAACAACATTTTCTCCTCATCCTAGTGTGGGGAGCATGCTAATTTCACCGGTATCGATAAATAGGTGTTGATTCCTAGCCGGTTTTGAAGTTCAGGTCGTAAACTAAACTACGAAACAATTTCAAGATTTAAGTAGCCACTTCTGTTTGTTGTAAATAATAAAGATAAACAAAATTGTATGCATTGATACAACTCACACAATTTTTTCTGTGTGAGTCAAGATTTTCTTTTGTTGTGGGAAGTCAAAGCCAAAACCTGAATATAAACTATGACAAGAGACACCAATTAATGCCACTCAACCATATTGGAGTGGGCAAATTGTCACGAAAATGCGTACTTGTGAAATTATGCTTAATTTTTGGATCAAATTGAAACGACACGAGGAACATTTTGAGTAAATCATTAGTATGCTATTTTTGAGTATTTGTTGCAAGTGTAGAAGAGATTAGTACATATATGAGGAAGCTAGATAAAACTGTCTATCCAAGAAGAAAAGGTGCTTAGAATTTCCTAGATGCTCGGATCAAAACGATAGGAAAAATACCTACTGTTTAATTTTCTATTTTCTCAAATCACATAATTAATTTAATTAAGTTCCTTCTTGGAAAATTCTCGACATTTGTTAGTGTGGACCTCTCATTCTGACAAATAAAGGCATTCCTAGTCTTTCAAACTGCTCAAGACATATGGCTTTCTCAGTTGCTTCCTAGGAGATAGGATGCATTTCATGACCTTAAGAGGGATTTATAGTCCTTCCAAGGCCTCCAAAATCTCTCAGAACAAATATCACATGAATAGTCATGAACGAATAAAAGTTTTCTTTTGAAGCACGTGTCTATTATAACTGCGTCTTGAAGTAGAAGCAAAAAGAAAATTTTGTGCTTAAACTGACAACAAGTTTCCACTAAAGAATGAAGAAGGCAGTTGGGTTGTGCTTCTTGAATGACTTAAGCAACATAAATTCCCTCCCCCAAAGATATGTCCATATATCTTTATTTTCAATGGGTAGTACTTGCGTGAAAAGATATTGAGAACTCTAATATTCGTCATGGGCAACAAAAGACATATGTTGATAAAATAAACCTAATAAGGATTCTTCTTTCTTGGAGCCTTGCTTTCTTGAAGGCTACTTCCTAAGAATTTGCAAAGGTAATCAAGTGAGAAAAAAAGAGCTTTAAATCTTATTGTTCCCACTTATCCTGCCGTAACAAGATTGATGATCCATTTTGAATGCCACGAAGGGCCAATTGCTTGAATTCGGGTATCAACTTTTACAGGCTCCACGATAAAAACAAAACTCGATAAGTTTAGCACGAGTTAAAGCAAATCGATAATAAAATTTTCAGATAATAGATTTACCCATGACAGATCAGTCTTGATAAAAAAATAGTTAACTTTCATAATTTGATTGGGTTGCTGGGAAAAAAAGGATGCTAATCTGGTACACGGGTGGGATCCCATCGACCTCTCGTTTAATTTCATGTGGATGGATGCACACTAATTCGACTAGTTCGGTGATTAGGTTTTTTTTTTTGAGAAACACAGTACAACACAGACGCTCACATACACGTGCACACACTCACCCCTATGAACGCACACACTACCCCTATGAGCACCTCCGTAGTACCGATCCGGCGGGTCGAGTCTTGAGATTGACGAAGTCACCACAGGCGTCTCGCTGTCGACGGGAACGTCACCTCCCACTGAAGAATATTCCGCC
This sequence comes from Poa pratensis, assembly GCA_947311845.1. Lineage (NCBI taxonomy): Eukaryota > Viridiplantae > Streptophyta > Magnoliopsida > Poales > Poaceae > Poa > Poa pratensis. Next base: position 38,245,472 of record CAMZMU010000039.1, read on the forward strand.
TAAATGAGAAACACCAACGTCAAACCTGGGGTTTGAACTCTGGTGGGTTGGAGATACAACCACCATCCTAACCATCTTGCCTGTGATTAGGTCCCTGCCCCTGCTTTACGCACTTTAAATTGGTCGTTTTATTATTTTTCCCATGCATACATGGTTTGTAACGCCTAATGGATCACACGTACGTGACACTTCCGGCCTTGGGACCCAAGCGGTGGTTCAAATCCACCCTGCTTGCAATAAAGCTAAGTACGTGTCCATATATATTGGCCGTGGGCGCGGTGGCATGCACCATCTCTCCGGGATTTCGATGTCAAACTCGCAGTGCGATTGTTCGGTACTTGAAATGGGTGACGTTTTTTTCTCCAAAAAGAAGAAGAAATTGGTGACGTATACTAAGCCTGGGCATTCCCGGTTTAGCCCGGTTTTCACAGTTTCCTCAAACCAAACCGTTCGCCACAGGTTTCACTGGTTTGGTGCGGTTTGGACCATTTTGATACGTGCTGATCGACGGTTTGTAGCGGGCTGGTTTCACGGTTTCGACGGTTTGACACCGCTTTCTGATTCAGAAATCGAGCACGCCATGCGTGAACTCCAGGGCGCTCGGGTTCCGCCATGAATTCGAGCACGGGGCCGAGCCCACGCGCCGCCGCAGCCCTGGCCGAGTCGGGCGCCGCCGCAGCACCGGCCGAGCCCCCGCGCCGCCGTAGCACTGGCCGACTCGCCGCGCCGCCGCAGTACTACGCGACGCCCTGGCCGAGCCCCCATGCCGCGCGCCGACGCAGACCTGGCCGAGCACCCGTGCCGCGAGCCGCCGCAGCCCTGGCCGAGCCTCCGCGCCACAGCCCTTACCGCCGCCGCCCTGGCCGAGCCCCGCGCCGCAGCCCTGGCCGACGCCCCGCGCCGGCATACCCCGCCCGACGGCGAGACCGTGCGCTGGCTGCTGCATCAGTCCGAGCCGGCCATCACCGCCGCCACCGGCACGGCACGGCACCGTTCCCGCCACCGCCACCACCATCCGCCGCCTCGATTTCCTCTCCTGCACCGTCCTTGAGGGCGGGGCTGAGTCCTCCGCCAAGCGTCGACGCAAGCTGCAGCCCACGCGCGCCGCTGGGGGCGCCGTGGTCCCGTTCTTCACGTCGCCGCGGTCCAGGCGCGCCGGCAATGTCACCCAAATTCTTGTCCCGCGCCAGCAATGGAGGAGATGCGTGCGAGGTCGGCTGATGACGGTTTGGTCGGTTTCACCGTGTCCAGCCCGTCTCAAACCAGCTGAAGAAATTAATATATGGTTTGATCGGTTTAGCGCGACGACACCAGTACAAACCGTCGATCCGGTGCGGTGCGGGTCGGTCTGGTGGTTTGGCCGGTTTGAAACCAAATTGTGCCCAGGGTTACGTATACGCACGCAAATACCGGTCGGTCTGGTCTAGTGTTCTTATCTGATACCGTATCTGATCGCCGGCCCTCGGGATCGAGATGTGGAGGTGATTATCAGAATTCAGAAGTGGAAATGGATCCGATCTGCCAACTATGCATGCATGCCGTTGGACAGCGTGTGATATATACGTGCGAGAACGTATTACAGGAGCTGTGGTTTCTTTCTGAAAGGCGAGTGGTGCAAAGTATCGCACTGCATGCCACGTTTTTCGTCCACCATGTCTAGTGTTCAGTTACACTTACACATATCTCTCTAAATACTAAGCTCACTAAGATTTGTGCCCTCTCCTTCTCCTACATGTCAACATCATGGTAGACCCTACTTAGCTCACTTTATTTATTAATTTATAGTTCATAGTTTTAATTTGATTTTGAAAAAAATTCTAATGGATATATATCCTCTCCTTCCCACATGTCCACATCGTGGTAGATCCCATATAGCTCACTTAATTTATTAATTTATAGCTCATAGTTTTAAATTGAGTTTGAAAATATCCTTCTAATAATTAAGCTCTCTGAAATAGAGCTTATTGGTTGCTCCACGTGACAATAGTTCATAGTTTTAATGCGAGTTTGAAAAAAATTCTATTGGATATATATCTTCTCCTTTCCACATGTCCACATCATGATATACCCCCATTTAGCTCACTTTATTTATTAATTTAAAGTTCATAGTTTTAAATTGAGTTTGAAAATATCCTTCTAATAGCTAAGCTCTCTAAAAATAAAGCTTATTGGTTGCTCGAGGTGACAACTTTCTATTGGTTACATTCGATCCATCTAGAAATAATATTATTTGTCCGTTTAACTAAATACAAAATTTATTTGTCTATCTACTGCACATAACGGTGTCGCCCCTCTTATATTTCAATAGCTGCTCTATTCTATAACATAGATCATTTGGGGCAAAAAAATATTGCTCAGATAGCTATTGCCCTGCATTTGATGTAAATTTAGCAACAAATAATTGTCGAACAAAAAACACCAAGTGCGGCAAATATAAAAAACTTGGGATGCTGCTATATAACAGAAAGTCCAAAACACGCACGCTAACTGCCAATGGGAAGTTTCATGTCGCTGTCACACCTCTTTTCTGGTGACCATTGTCGCCTCTTCTCTCATCGATTTGACCTCTGATCTGATAGTTCCGCCACAATTCTAACCGATTCTGCAACAAATTCAATACCACCGGTCCACTGCTCAAAGGCACCACATATCGGGGGCCGCCGTCGCTTTCTTCCCGCGCGTGGCCACCATCGACTCCCGTCTGTATTAAATCATTTGGGACAAAAAAATGTTCCCCGAACAACTAATCGGTCTTGACGAAAATTATGTCATTTTTTTGTCAAAAAGAAAAAAGCAAGTGCTGCCTGTATAAAACACTCGGGCTGTTGCTATAAAACAGAAAGGCTAACACTTGCACGACAACTAAAAATATGAATTTTCAAGTCGGCCTCATGCCTCTCCTCCATTGACCACGGTCGCCTCTTCTCATCGATTCAGTTTCGAATCTGGCAGTTTTGTCAAAACTCAACCGATTTGGCCGCGAACCTACCATCACATCTCAAGGACACCATGGATCGTGAGAGATTTGGCCTCGAGTCTCTCTCCTCCCGTGCACGGCCAATGACTCCCTTTTCTAGCTCCGGTTGACGAGCCACCCGAAAGGCCCTCCTAGCTTCCCCCTCCTCGGTGCCTCCTCCTTCCCTACAAGCACGAGCGACATACGTCAGCTCTGCCTTTGGCTGCACCTCGACTAGCACTGCATCGCATGACTGCTTCGCCTACACACACGAGTTGTCGGGCTCGCCTTGTTTGGAGATTGACAAACTCAAATTTATTAATTTTTTATTATACAGTTTATACTGTAGTTTGCTAGATCAATTCGTGCAATACTTTTTTAAAAATGGTATGAATTTGTACCTGATGATGTATTAAACAATAATCTTTACTCATATCATCATGTCATGTATTGATAACCACATTAATAACCTTGGGCGCAGCAAAGCGAGCCATTCTAGTATGTGGAAAAGCGAAAAGTTTCAGCATGTGACCGCACAAAGTTAGTTGTATATATAACATGTCTAAGATTACCCAAGATAAGGTGATGGATTGTCTGACTAGCAAGCACTATGGGCGCGTTTGGTAGCCTGCAGCACCCTTGGCCCGGCCCGCCAGCTGCAGCGTGCTCTAGTTTGGTTGCCTGCTTTTGCTCTTGGGCCTGCATAGCGCGCTTCTCAAAGCACTCTCGGGCCCGGCCCTGGAGGAACGGCCGAATCGGCCGTTTCCAGGCGGCCATGCCGCGCAGCTGCAAAAAGCAGCGATACGCATGCAAGTTCGTTCCATGGCGTTGCTTCCCCTCACTCTCTCTTTCACGTGCCCTATTCCAATTCTTCATACACTGCTCAAATCAAAAAACGTTGTACACCTAAATGATGCGCTTTGATGCTGCGGTTCCATTCCCGCGATCAGTTCGAGCTTTTGTTAACCGTGCAGTCCTAATTTCGTGTTCTTGTCGGAAGCTTTTTTGACCGAATTTTGAAGATCTTGTCGCACACAGTTGACCGTTTGCGATTTCCTTCGAGGAGTAGCTGTATCTCATCATTCCGCACAACTATCGTGTTGTAAGTTTTGCGTTTCGTTGCTTATAGATGGATAGATCTGCTATTGTAGATGCGTATTTAGACTGTTCTTGTTGTACGTGTCTTCTTCAACCTCCTCTCTTCGTCGTCGTCGTCGAGCTCTACCGCTGCCATGCTGTGTCGTCGTCGCCAAGCTCCGCCGCTGCCATGTCGTGTCCCGTCGAGCTCCGCCGCCGTCATGCGGTTTCGTCGCCGTCCAGCTCTGTTGTCGCCATGGCGTCTCCCGTCAAGCTCCGCCGTTGTCATGTCGTGTCATTGTCGTCGAGTTCCGCAGCTGCCATGCCGTCTCCTCACCGTCCAACTCTGCCGCCATGCCGCCATGCCGTCAAGCTTCGCCACCACCATGCCATGTTTTCATAGTCGACCTTTCGCGTCCGCCATGCCGTCAAGCTTCGCCACCACCATGCCGTCAGATTGTTGGCGCTGACGAGCATCGCCCGACTCACGCCGAAGAGGTCGGAGATGCTGGCGAGGCTGAGGAACCCCGGCGACTGCGTCCGGTATACGACGAACGTGTCGCACGGCGTGGGCACCTTACATCGGCATCACGGTGTTCGAGGCCTTCCGCCGCTCACGGCCTCACGGTGCGGTCCGTGTCGCCGGGGTTCAAGGCCTTCCGCACCAGCGTCGCCGCCGGCTTCCGCCCGAGCTCGATGTGCGTGTCGTAGTTGGTTTTGATGGACCGGCGGATTGTTGTCGTCGTCGTCGAGCTATGTCGTCGCCGTGCAGCTCCGCTGGTGCCATGCCATGTTGTCACCGTCCAGCTCCGCCGCCGCCATGCCGTCATGGGTGAACTGTTTAAGGATGCTGGTGGGTGGTAATTTCACCCATATGAAAGTAGGTGAGGCTAAGCAAAATTTTACATCCAACCAAACAAAGAGGAGTTAGTTGTCCAGCCGATGCGATGCGGGCAATCAAACAAACTACACAACACGGCTCAAAGTCTGTTTTTACTCGGCATGGCCCTGGAGGGCATGGCTCAAAGAAAACGAGATATCCATGCACCCTACCAAACGCGCCCTATATAGCGCAAGCATGCATGCAACAGTAATGTATACTATTAGAAAAACAGTAATGTATAGTATTAGCGCAGCCACATGTGCACGCACACGCAACGTTTTTCATGGAGTATCCGAGTTCAAGTGCATAGCTACCACCCTGCATATATATATAACTGAAGAGCGAAAAAAGAAATCCTGCATATGACCGCGCAAAAGTTCATTCTATGTCCTGCTATCATGCATCAGGACTCAGGAGACTCCACATGTGAGAGAAGCTGAACACAGCTGCGGCTGTGAACTGCGTGTCCTCGAGAATTGTATCCTTTTTACTAAATGACTCTTAATTGCCTAATTGTATATTAAGCCTATAGAAATTCAGAAAAGGCCATGCACTTTAGTTTATCTAGACAGAAAAACACAAAAAATTCTAAATCATTTGGGTTTAGGCTTTTTCGGATTCAGAGGCTCTAAGAATCTAGAGAACGTCGTACCAGTTTGTGTACTCTGAACTTCTCATAGACTCTGTACCCGAAAAAACCCATATTTATTTGGCTTTAACCATGACTTAGATTTTTTTTGCATTTTATGGCTCATTATACGCCAAAGTGTACAACATTTCTGGAATCTCTAGAGGCTTTGATATTTTGAGAACGCCTGCATATGATGTTTTTGGCTTTGATGTCCGCGTGGAAGTTTTCCTAAAGACCACACTTAGAGCATCTCCACCGGCGCGCCCAACTCCGCTTCCAATGGACGTTTTGGGCGCGCCGGCACGGAAAAACCCTCCACCGACGCGCCCAATACCAAAAAAGTTGCCGGCACGTCCCAATAGAACGTCCGGCAACCCCGCTTCGCGCCCAGGTTCTAGGGACGCAACCGGGCGCGACGACAACCGCTGCAACGCGCGCCTCGTCCAAACCTGACGGACGGGCCCGACGCGTCAGCGACGCAACGGTCGACGGTTGATTTATTGCGGCGTCTTAATGACGCAGCGGTTCCCCTGGCGGGCGCAGACGACGCGACGCTTCGAGCGCAGAAGGTCAGGCGGTGGTGCGTCGCGTCCCCTGACGCGCGTCGCCGGCGTCTCCTCGGGAACCGATGCCGGCGTTAATGGCACTTCCCGCGTCTTCACGCGCCGCGTTCGCGCGCTTTCCCGTGCCGCTTCCCCTGTCTATAAAGACCCCGCCGCTCACCTCCAGCGCCGCACTCCCCGTCTTATCCTCTCCCCAGCGACCATGGCGAACAATGGGCAGGCGTCGGGAAGCAGCGGGGTGAAGACCTGCCCCCATAGGAGGAGGCGGCGTTCTTCGCCCACCACCGCATCCCCGTGCCACCGGGGATGCGCCTCCCCAGCGGCAACGGCTGGAACGTGAGCTCGCTGGGCTACGCCGTGCCCCCGCTTCCGACGGGGGAGCGGTTCACCGACCTCGTCCGCCACCGCCGCCGCCAGATGACGCCGGAGCAGCGGGCGGATCCTGATTTCGCCCTCAACAATCCAAACTGGCGCCCACTGCTGGAAGCGGAGCGCGCCGCCGCCGTCGAAGACCACGAGGGGACGGAGGCTCCCCGACAGAACAACGCGGCGTGGAGGCAGCGCTGGTGGGAGGGCCGCGACTTCTACGCGACAATGCGGGAGTACGGCTGGACCGGCCCATCCAGCGGCCGCAGTGGCGGCTGGCAGATGACTGCCAGCTCGTCGTCGTCCTCCAGCGCGCGGTCCACGACGCCCACGACCCCGTGCTTCGTCAGGATCGAGTCGCCGCCGCTGACCAACAACAGCGGCCGCAGGATCAAGATCAAGCAGGAGCACGGATGGTCGGCGCCGCCTGCCAGGAACAGCGGCGTCACCATCCGTGACTTCGGGTCGCCACCGCCGCCGCCCGCTCCCCGCGTCAAGCTGGAGCCGGGGGTGTCCTCATCCCGTGGCCAGCCCCGCGCCACGGTGAAGCTCGAGCCGGGGCGTCCTCCTCCCGCGGCAAGAAGCGCGCCTCGACACCACTGCCGACGCAGATGACGGAGGAGGAGGTCGAGGCCTGGTACCAGCGCGAAATGGAGATCGCGCTGAAACTGTCGTACAACACGGTCCAGCCGGCGCCACTCGCGTTCGCCCAGAGCTGGTCGCTCGTCGACAACAACATCATCGACCTCGAGTCGGATGATGTTGTTCCCGTCGCGCCGGTGAAGGAGGAGGTGGAGGAGCCGGACAACGCCGACGAGGCGGTGGCCCTGGATGAGTTCTACTGCTACTTCACCGGCCATTAGACTAGGTTTAGTTTAAATTTCGTAAATGCGTTAAGTTTGAATGAAATGCGTCTCAATTTTTTTTCTACAAAACCTATTGGGAGCGACCGGTGGGGCGCGCCGCTCCCAATAGGCGGCAACCGATGCCGGCGCGCCCAAAAGCGCCTGTCCGGCAACTGTGCCGGACGTTCTATTGGGCGCGCCGGTGGAGATGCTCGTAGCATAGTATAGTATCGATTATGTCCATTTAGTAAAAAAGATACTCGAGACTCAGTCATTCACCCGATCTCGTATTGGCAATGCAAGTAGTAAAGGGTTCCAAACTTCCAATCCCACGGTGGGGAAGCGCACCGTACCCTGCAGCTGGTGAAGGGTCACCTCGTCGGTCTCGCAGACAAGACGCGGCTGATGTTGCAATTCAGGGCGGCTCACAGCGCCGTTGGTTGTCTTACCATTTTTGAGCTAGGGCTCTGGAGTCTGGCCAGGTGCGTTCCGGATTTCGCGTGCACCGTACCGTACGTGTCGAATCTCGGGGCCGTCTCGACTCTGTTCGGTTCAAACAGTGTGCAACTATCGCGTCCATGTGCAGCTCGCTAGTCCGGCATAAGTGTATTTGATGCAACGTACGTGGAAGATGCATGGTTGCCGAGCGACCCCAAGTGCGCTGCGCGCTCGATCGAGATCGCCGGCTCGCAGCCACCGGCAACTCATGGTGGAGAGGTCCGAATTTGCAGCTGGTGCTCCATAGCCGCCGCGCCGCGATTTGGTGAAGATGGGTTGGGGGAGGGCGCGGCCGCCGGGGATGAGCTTTTAGGCCATGTCGGCCGCGATGCATGATGGTCGTTGGAGAACCTAGCTAGTAGTCGCCTCGCCTAGTCCACTTCATTCCTTTCTTTTCTTTTCTTTTATTTCTTCCGCTTTTTGGCTTTTACCCTTTTTTCTGACTCTACACGCTTTTGGGCCGCGCACGATCCGAAGATTAAGTGGTCGGGGAGCTTGTGTTTGCATGATCGAACGTTTCTTAGAACTTGCCTGTGTCAAAGATGGTTAGGAGGGTCGTTGTACCCCAGCCCACCAGAGTTCAAACCCAGGTTTGACGCTGGTGTTTCTCATTTAGGCGGAATATTCTTCAGTGGGAGGCGATGTTCCGGTCGACAGAGAGGCGCCCGTGGTGACTTCGTCAAACTCAAGACCCAACCGCCGGCTCAGTCTCTCGAAAGTGCTCATAAGGGTAGGGTGTGCGTGTGTGCGTCCATAGGGGTGAGTGTACGCGTGTATGTGAGCGTCTGCGTTATACTGTGTTTTGCAAAAAAAAGAACATTTCTGAGGCCCGAGGCTCAAGAAGATCGAACGTTTCTCCAATCAGGGAACTCCCGTGTGGAGATTTTCCTGCGGAAATCTTTTATAGGGCGACACGCTAAACGGAGAAAGCAAAACAGTAAGTCAAGTTTCAAAACATTTCCCTCAAAATATTTCAAATTGTTCAACTGAAACAAAAGTTTGTACACAACAGACAGGGAGTACTTGCTGTGCTGGTTGACTGTTCAAGATATCTTCCGATATGCCGATTTATCAGCTGATTTATCTCTTATCGTTGTCTGACCGATAAGATAAATTGGCCGATAAGTCAGCCGATATGCCGATAAACCGTCTGATATGCCGATAAATCGGCCGATTTACCCCTTATCTTGGGTCGGCCGGTAAGTTACCGACAACGATATCCCCAACATTGGCTGGTTCACGGTAGACTCCTTCTTTCGTGTAGAGATAACTCCGTGAACCAGCTTTAAACTCCACGCGTACGTTTTAAGAGGTGGCCACGAATGAGACATATATGTGCACCGTTTTATCATTACTAATCTTGTCATATTTACGTAGCTAAAGCGTCCATATAAACAACCCAAAGAAGAATTCTAAACTCGTGATCAATAACATGTAGCCAGTTGTCGCAAAACATTAGCAATACAACATGGCATATTACCCCTATATATTAAGGACGAAGTTTTCTCGGCCACTCCTGCGTCCGGGCACTGTTCATGATGAACAGTTATGAATAGTACCCGCCGCGATCCAGGCCGTCCGTCGCCGATCCGACAGTCCTAACGCCACCTCAGCTACGGATTTTTAAACATGACCCTCGCATTCGACAATTTGCTCCGCTGCCCACAATTTTACGAGGGGAAGGACTGACTTGCAATTACAGAAAACATGAGGACTTTTCTGCACAAACTTGCACAAATACCCCTCCCTCTCTCTCTCCCGCGACGGCCGGAGCTCACCGTCGCCTCCACGCTCCGCCGCCCCTCAGCTACTCCCCCGCCGGATCTAAGCCCTCCCCGAGCTCCGCCGCCACGTCCTCTACTTCCTCGCCGCAGATCGGTCGCCGGGACCGTGCGCGCCGTAATCGCCGCCGCCGCGCCCGCTGCCCTCCGCCGCGTTTGGACGTCGCCGGCGACACTCCGGCGACCCAAAATGGGCGGCGCCGCCGCCTACGGGCAGCTCGCGTCCGTGCGCGTCGGGCGCGCCTAGCCGCGCGTCCCGGCTCGCCGTCGCGCGGCGCCGGCGTCGTCGTGGCCGCCGCGGCCGCTCCGACCAGGGTGACGCCACCGTGACGTCACGGTGGGCCGGGTGTGGGCAGACGGGCCGGCTGCTGGGCTGGGCCGCTCCGGCCTTTTTTTTGTTTTTAGTATTTTCGGTAACTTTTGTAACTTTTGAAATATATCTCCAAATCAATTTATACCAAATTCAAAAAAATTGCAAAAATGGAAATAACCATTTTAGATACTTTGGGACCTTTTCAAACTATTTCAAACCTTAGCTTTTTAAAATAATACATAAAGACTCATTTGACACCTTTACGCCATTTTACAAAATATGGAATTCGTAGTTTTCTTCTTAAAATAGAACATGCTTTAGATAATTTAAAACGCTTCATAGATATTGTGCGCTTAAATATATCAGAATAAAAATACCCCAACTGCAAATAATGAGGAATATCTATTATAGAATTATTTTCCAAACCACTATATTTAGAAACCGAATTCTAAAATAGAACATGCTTCAGATAATTTAAAAATGTATTATCTCGAAAAGTTCTTTCTCACAAAAGCAAAAAAAATAACGCTTCTCAATATTTCATAATTGCAAAAAACGTTGAAATTTGTATTATACTTTGAAAATTCGTAACTAATTCTTTTTAAATCAGAAAAATGTGAATAACATACAAAAATGTTCACAACAATGAGATCATTATGTTTGTATCAAATTCATGCATGTTCAAACAACTTTGAATCAGTTTTATGTGGGAGAACTAAATCACCTATTTTGTGTAATATGGAGTTTCTCTATATGCTACTCATTTATGCTCCATTTAAAATGATCTTCATGTTTAAGTTTCAACTTTAATTCCCTAAAAAACGAAATAAAAACTTGCATCAATTTTTCACCAAGGGCACGGCGTGTGGCCGCGCCGATTCAACTAGCACAAGTTAAAAGATGCTTGGATGACTGTCCATATAGAATGTGCAAACCTACCGTGGAAGAAGAGTTGTTTACTTGTTTAATCTCGATCACAAAAACCACACTTTATACCTCCATACTAGTTGTGCTTAACAAGTTTGTCCTTAGTAGCCCCTTTGCGGATAGAGCACGTGAGACTTTTTAAATTAGTAGTATCTTAATTTCCTTTTTTTCATTTTATTGTGAACTGGCACCTTACAAATGAAGTAGTGCCTTCTATAAGGAATCCAATGAGAACTTTCCATTCTCATGTAAATCCCGCTTGAATCTCACATGATGTCTCCATAACCAAACCTATTGTATGGCTTTTCAGACGAACAATATATAGAGCTCGACACTGTTTATAGTGAGTGGTATTTCCCAACCATCTAATTCTTACGAAACCTACTTTCCGAGCCATCCTTCATATTAAATAAACCAAAGCGAAAGAAATGCTTCTTGATCGCCATCTGACCGAACCAAAAGTGTGTTCGCATGTTTCCAGTAAACCTGTCAGATAGACCCTTTGAGCAAGTATTTGCCAAACCCCATCTTTGGTTGGTACCGTAAAAAGCCATTTCCCGAGGATAGCTTTGTCGTTAACCTGAAGGTTATGAATACCAAGCCTTCATTATCCTTAGGTGAACAAATAAAAATCCCATTGAACCATGTGATATTAGTTTTTTCTTACTATTCCCTTGTCGATCGAAAATAAATGAAATTCTGCAAAATAATTTTGGGTAGCTGAAAGGTTAATATCATAAACAGTATCATACACTAACATGTTACTTAGTACTGAATTGGTAAGAACCGATCCCCCACCTAGTGAAAGTTGATTTCCTTTCCAACTACTTACCTTTTTTGTAGACGCTCATCGACTTGTTACCTTTCAGCAGTACTCAATGTCCGATAAATGTATTGGGATACTCTAATACCTCATAAAAATTGTTCTCACATCCGAATAATTTGGCATACTGATATAGATCTAAACATAGATAACAATAATTATTTATAAAAATGTTTAGAACGACATAAGAACTTCAGCAAAATAAACTTATAAAAATGTTTAGAACGACATCATGTTTTCTCAATATGCATGTACAAAGCACTTTGTTCTTCTAGAGATGTGAAACTTTATTAAGTAATTGTAATTAACTAGTTAACAAACTTGTAATCTTTTTTTTTACATCGTGCATTGTTTTGCACTACAAAGGCATGTTATGAATTAGGATAATCTAAACGAAAAGGTCACATATACCATATTTTATTTATTTTTTGAAATGTGGAGCATCATCCCCGCCTCTGCACCAATCTATACCTAATAATAAAAGCATTAAGGTTTCTTGTGGTACGTCATTTTTTTTCCGATTTTGCCCTTCACCAAATCACATATTTACCCACCACTGCCACTTATGTACCGGTTCAATTTTTTTTCCTTCGTCGGTTTGTTTCATGTCGTCCGTCGATTGTTTCGTTCCGTTCCGTCCGTTGGCTAGACTTCACGCGGGGGACGTGCAGGTCGAGGGCCGGGCCGGAGCTCGAGGCCGGGGCAGCGGGCGGAGCCGGCCGGGGACGACGCTGGCGGCCGGAGCAGGGGCGAAGAATCCAATCTTGGCGTGTTCGGATGTCCTCTGCTCTTCTGAAATCCGTAGATCCGGCTCCGTGCGAGAAACTCCATCGTCTCCCGTGGAGCAGAGGATGTTCGGCGCCGCTCCACCAATTTTCTGGGCCCAAAGCAGTCGGCGCGGCCGCGCTGGTACTCGAGGAGCCTCAGCTCGGGCGGACGGCGAGATATCTGCAGCGGAGGCCGGATCCGAGGGCAGCGTCGGCCGGACTCGGCGGGCGGCGGCCGGTCGGGAGCCCGTGACGGCGGCTTGACCGCCGCGGTGTACTCGAGGAGGCAGCTCGGGAGGAAGGAGAGGTATCTGCGGCGGCGGCTGGAGCCGGGGGCGGCGGCGGCCGGACTCGGCGGACGGCGGCGGGTCAGGAGAGAGAATCAGAGAAGGCAAGGCTCTGCTCTGCGTATGCGTTGGGCCATGCTCTGCGTATGCGCTGGCTATGGCAGCAATACAGCCAAGTGGACAAGCCTTGGACGGGTCTCCCAATCCCCTCTGACAAAGTGACAACTAGCATCTTCATTGCCTCAACGGAAATATGCCTCGGTGACGGCATGGCAACATCGTTTTGGCACTCACATTGGCTGCACAGCTCTCCTCTGAAATCGCAGTACCCAGCACTCTTCAAGCACAGCTCTGGCTCTCGTCTGAAGGTTGGAGAAGCTCTGATGAACAGCAAATGGATCATATGCATCAAACCCAACCCTAATCTCCAAGTTCTTACCGATTACCTGAACCTTGTGCATAACCTTCAGGGTGTAACTCTGATTCCGAACCAGCTTGACACCATCAAATGGCGCTGGACTGCCAACGGTCAGTATTCCGCTGCCTCGGCGTACCGATTCCAGTTCCAGACCATGCACCTCTCAAACTTCCCCTTGCTAATCTGGAGAACGAAGGTACCGGCCAAGTGCAAAATGTTTGCCTATCTGGCAATCCAAGGCAGGTGCCTAACAGCGGACCAGCTTCAGAAGAAGAACATCGCCCATAACCCAATCTGCTCTTCGTGTCACATACACCACGAGACTGCGCTTCACCTGCTTGGTCAATGCTCGTTTGCGAGACTTGTCTGGACCTCCCTCTTGCTGAGACTTGGTGTGAACTTCCCTACCCCTGCGGCTGACGAATTCAGCTTGGAAGCTTGGTGGTGCAGCATCACCAGATTGCTTGACAAGCCTGCGGCACTCAAGGTCAACTCCATCATAATCTTGACCTGTGGTGGCGGCTGTGGAAGGAGCGCAACAACAGGGTCTTCAATGCCAAGGCCGCAACACACACGCTTGTGTGTGACCAAATTGTCGACGACCTGAAAGAATGGCGTCGAGCCGACTTGGCAGGAGCCCAATGGATGCCGCCGGACTAATAGCTAGCCTCTCACTTAGATCACTCTGCTAACTCTACTAACATTTGTAACAGCTAACTTCTCTACCTTAATTAATAGAAATGGCTCTGGTCGTTCGTTAAAAAAAAAGGCAAGGCTCGCTCAGGAGAGAGAAGACAAGCCTCGCTCGGGAAAAGGCTGGGAGTTTTTCTCACTACGCGGTGGCAATTTGGTTTAATTTTGAGCTGCTCCGCGATTTGCTGCTCCGAGGATCCTGAAAAGTGATGCTCTGCAAATTGTACAGGCAGCGAGCGGCGACCAGGGCATCGAGCTGGAGGACGAAGATGAGAGCGGGGCCAGGCCGGCGCGACAGCGCGAGGAGGAGGGAGGCTCGGAGCGCATGGTCGGCGCCACAAAAATCCATCACGAGCTCATCCGCTCCTCGGTGCACCAGCCGCCCTGTTGATGCAGGTCCTCGATCTGGATGGATAGGAGCAGTGGCAATCAGCTCGGTGCGTGATGGAAGATCTTGGGTTTGCAGCTATACGAATTGAGGGTCTGAGTTAATGATGAATGGCGCTGGTCAACGCCCGAACGGCGTTACCGAGAGGCGAGAGAGAAGATGTGCTTATGTGCTCCGTTCTTGAGAGATCTGGGATATTAGAGAGGAGTGGGGCGGAGGGAATTGGGCTGCTGTGTGCGATTGCCAGAGATTAAGCAGGAAGATTAAGATGCTGCAACTTTCTGCTTGTTTCACAAGGAGAGCACGAAAAGAGAGATTGAGAGATGTGGTTACTTTGCTTGTGTGCTGTTACTTTGCTTGCCTCCTTCTGCTTATTTGTGATCAGACATATGAGAGTAGATTTTCTGTTTTGTTTCTTTTTGCCTGCATGCTGCTGCTTAACGGCAGAGATTATTGAGCTATAAAATTTAGTTTCTTTATTGTGCGTGGTGCAGAGAGCAGATATGATGGATAAATTTATTTTGCTTCGTTGTGACCATTGCACGAGAGAGCAGAGAGGATCCTTCTATGCTACTGCATGTTTGATAACAGAGAAAACTGAAGAGGAGTTGGAGATTTTATTTATAATGATTTTGTAGCTTCTTCGTCACAACCAAACAAGACATGGACCTATGAGTTATTGTCGTCGTCACCGATGTAATCCAAATTAACTATAGCTTACAAGCATGGTTAACCACGAGAGCATATAGTTGAAAATCATAATTATTTACTTTTTAAGTCAACATTAATTTTGTGGCTCAAAAGCAATTGTGCGGTTTTAATATTAGGTAAAAATTTGGGGAAGAAAATTGGCTTCAAATGGACAAGCTTATTCTTTATATAAACATCAAGCCAACGGACCTATTTGTATTCATGTTTGTTAGTCGTAGTTTGGTTATCTTTTTATCTCTATTCCATCGGTCTGTTCAATTATAGATATATGAGATGTATGCCTGAGATTTGTATAAAAACACTTGGAAATGCACACTGAATTGAGTAAAAAGGCAATCAAATATGCGTTCCATTTATTTTTCTCTCCCGTTGCAACGCACAGGCATGTTTCCTAGTTAATACACAAAGCCAAAAGCGAGTCCACCAGGAGGCTTAAACAGGCTCAAGCCTGCCGTCCAAAATATCAGAAGAAAAAATTACTACTACTAAGCTGCTCCTAGTCCATTACCTCAGCCCATTAAATTAAGCACTCAGCCCCAGCGGCCCAGCCCGCATAATTCACCTTTGCCGCAGGTCACTTCCGCGAGTGAAGGACGCGCACCTAGAGCAACCTCCATCAGATCTTGCTCTCGTTCGCGTTCCGATTCACCTTCTTGAAGGAGCGCATCGCTCGTTGCACATCCTCACGTCGTACGTGTGAGCCCGATGTACGCACGAATGCACGATGGTATCACTAGGAGCTTTTCTGCTTGTCTTCTCCAAACTGTGTACGTTGCTGTTATATAGACCATACTTATTCGAGTAGAAAATACGAATGCGTACAAAAAAAATAAGAAATCAGAAAAAAATCATGACATACGAAAAACTTCTGTAATACGGAGTACAAAGTACAAAAACACTGAAACCCCAAGTACAAAAATAATGAAAGCCGAACCCTCCGACCCGAATTACCGTTCGCGGTGGTGATTTTGTGAAAAAACCCTTGTGCTTTTTCACCTGAAGCCACACATCCTTCCCCAACCTCTCCCCCGTGTGGTGCACGCTGCTCTTCCCGCCGCCTGCTCCGCCCCTCGATCCCCTTTCTCTCTGCGCCTCCCTCGCCGGCCGCGCCGACTGCCGCTCACAGATCCTGGCCAGCCACCCAAATCCGTCTGACAAGGAGCAGATGTGCGGCGGCGGGAGGCGAGTGAAGATGGCGAGGAGGTGCTGCTTCTGGTGCTAGGACTTACGATTTTCGGAAGAGGAGGCGAGGAGGAGTGATCTGGCGGGAGGTGGAAGAGGAGTAGAGATCTGGCTGTCCGGGGACGGATCTGGTGGCGTCTCGCCGGTGAGCAACCCGTGCCCGCGGACGGATTTGTGGTTCCTGTCGCTTTTCGATTTCGAGATTTCCTGTCCGCAGACGGATTTCGAGATTTCCTGTTCCCAAATTTTTCTTTTCCCCTGCGTACGGATGTGGAGTATCTTTGTTTGTTCCTCTACATAAAGATGTGTCGCCGCCTTTTGATTTCGTGCGTGATTTTAACGAGGAAATCTTGGTCCAAAATTTTAGATTTCACCATCGACGAGTTCTTGCGCGAGCGAGCCACGGATCTGATAGATTCCACCATGCACCGCACGAACAGATACATCCGCTCGCGATCCTGCGCGATCTTCCTGCAAGTTTGACCAAACCTTTTATATCCTTTCGAACTAGACTTGATTGCAAATCATTTCGAACTAGCGGGGGGTTTTTGTAAAAATTAATTAAAACACTGGTCCGCCCAGTAATTCGGGTCGGAGGGAGTACATGTACACAGAAGGCTGGAGGAGCGCGCCGGCGTGCCGGGCTGTCGAGGGTAAAGGACGCTAGCCAGACGCGGCGCAGCAGAACGAGGAGTCTACAACCTGAGAGTTTAAACACATCGACGGTCGAATCTACCGCCGAGCGCGGCCCCTCCAAGCCACGACTACAAGACGTCAGTGCCCGGCCGGCGACTTGACCGGTGGGAGAGCGGCGAGAAACCTCTGGAAACAAGCAAGCAATATACCATTTGACTTTAGTCTTATTGTTGTTGCTTCTCTAGTATTAGTGTGTATTATATGCTTCTGATATGAAAGTTTGTGGTATATTTGTCTTAAATAATTTTGTGTCTTAGAATATAGCTATTTTTCTTTGAAAACAACGTTTTGTTTACTCGTTGTTAACTTTGAGCCCACCCTCAAATTAATTTCTAGACTCACCGTTGCACAAAGCCGTATATTGTATTCATTATAACAACATATGGTCTACACATGAACCTGATATCCAGAACCTGCTGTCGAAGCACCATACTGTTGGGCATTGTTACTCTCGTCAGTTATTAGATTTTACCGTCGGAAATATGGTGATTCCAGTAGTTAGACTTACCCTCGTCACGCAGTACAGAGAAGCTTTCGAGTTTCAAGTGCGTAGCACGCGTCCAGCGTCTCTACTCTGTAGATAGAGATCAGCTTACAGCTTGTGCTTTTTTACCGTCATAATATATATGGTACTTCTCGGGGCGGGGTAACAACACGAACCATTTTTGCCACACCAAACAGCAACATGTAATGTGGTTTGGCGAAAAGAGACGAGCTTGAGAAGAGCACGATAGCGCATCGTTCTCATGACCAATACATACCAGTAATTTTACTGTAGGAAAGAGGCAAAAACGCCTAGTTTAATGCACGCTCTGGACAGATCAATTGATTTTTTTTTCTCTCTCTCTCTCTTGTCCTTGTATGTATCGAACGCGTCAGCAAGCAAAGTAGTCACCTTTCTTAGTGGAGGATATGGGCCTGGTTACATTACGGAGCAGAACGTATCAATCTAGGATACGTGAACGCTAAGTAGGGTTTTGAAGCTAGGTCTTCCGCGTCTCCCAGGCGGCGGCGGCGGAAAAGCTTTTTCCTGCTCCAATCTCCGGCGATTGTGCTGGGCCCCTCTCCTTCCGCTTGCCGCTCCGGCGGCAGGAGGGAGGGGGACCCCGTTTTTTGCATAGTACTTAGGGCTAGGAGTTCTCTGGCATGGCGCGTCGTTGGGGTGGTGGGAGCGGCGCTCGGGCAAATAAATCTGCCTCAACTCTTCTCCCACACCGGCGTTGTCCTTAATGGCGGCGTCTCGGAGTTGGTGGCACTGTGTGCTTGCCGATCTTTCAGATTGGTGGCTTTAGAGTTCATGGATGGTGTCGGCGAGGCGGCGGCGACGACTCCATCAGATGGTTTTTTCCTCCTGCTCTGTCCCCGTTGCTGCGACGTTGTCTCCGGCGCCAAGGTGGAGCAGAGAGGATTCGTCCAGGAGTACGTGCAGACGGTGGTCTGCACTGGTGACAGCTGGAAGATGGTGCACCTTGTGGTGGGTTCGTGGTTGAAAGCTGATGGTTCTGGTTCCCTACTCCGACATCGTCGTGCGTGGGTGCCAGTGCTGAAGTTCGATGGCGTGTCCGGGGACATGCTGCCCCGGTCTGATTCTTTCAACGGCAATGGTTTGTCCTATGGCAAACTACATTGGAGGTCCGAAAAGTTGATGATCAGCGATGGAGCCGCATCGAGCTCGGGTGAAGAGGTGATATGTCTATTTTTTCCTTGGTGGCTGCTACGGTGGTGCCGAAAAAGATGGATAGGCGATGGTTTGTCACGTAGGTTTATCCTATCTTTCTAGATCTGTAAGATCGGTGTATACGTACTTTGTATCTCGCCTTTTATTTATCAATGAGAATCGTATTACCATGCAAAAAAAAAAAAAAACATTACGGAGCATAGGATGTCGTTGCAGTCCACATCACCCTGCCGGCCGGCAACGTTCCGAGGTCGAACAAATGTTCTTCTCTTCTGTCGTTCTCTTAACTTTTTGGTTTGCCTCTTTGTTTTCCGGAGCGTGAAGATTCTAGTTGGTTTGATTTCTCTGTATTGGACGGATAGGAGTTATACAGAGTCTTGCACCCCTCTAAACCAGAACTCCTATGCACTTACGTCCACACAACAAAACAAGCTGCATGATCAGTTGATCACCCAATAAACTACAAGCAGAACTCAAACAAAAAATTCAGATGCATCATGACAATATTAGTGCTAACAAACTCTACACCACTCCAGTGTAGGAGAGGCAGCGGTGAGGGACTGGCCTACAGAGAGCGGCGGCGATGGAGCAAGAACAGGATGGCGACGTGGCTTGCTTCTTTATGTTTTTTTCATTTTTTTTAGGGGCGTTTTTTTCATTTTTGTGTGAAGCGCTGCGTGGCTTGGTTTTCCGTTACAGCCTCCGAGCATGCCTGCGTTGTATGAAAGCCCAGTCCGGGCAAATATCAATCAAAAAAGAAAAGGGCCGATGCTGATGACAAAAAACGAAAGCCCGGTCTTTGGGGATCTCCTGTATGTCGAGCCGTGCGACCATAGGAAGCAGTCGCATACCCCGCTAGCATAGTGGGCCTGGCCCATGAAATCGCTTCGACTGTTTCCTAAGCGTGCAACTGCTTTCCTGCTGCTACGCTCAAAAAAAAAAAAAACTGCTTTCCTGCTGCTTCTCGGTGCTTATTAGTTGTACGCCTGTGTTCCTGTTTCTAGCATAGTAGCGTGGCTCCTCATTTTCTTTCTTTTTAACTGAACTATAAATAATGAATACTTGAACTACTTTGAAAGTTGTATGCACGAAAATTGTGCGGGTCCACGAGTAGGTTCCATTCCCATACTCAGTTTTGAGTTTCGTCGATTAGAACTTCAATAGATGTTTATAACCTGTTTAGCCAAATTTTATCAAATTCATCACGCTCGGCTGACCGTTTGAAATATTATTTGACGAGTAGATTAACATCTACATTTCGCCCAACTTTCGTGTTGTAATTTTTCGTTCCGACGATCATATACGAGATGTTCGAAACTATTTTTGAACACAAAATGTGTGTTTGAACGTTATCTGAGTTTGAACGATTTTTGAAAACGTCGTTGAATGGAATTTGGTTTTGAACGGAAATGGGAGAACAATTGCACGGATTGTGTGTTTGAACAGGCTCTGAGTTTAAACGAATTTTGAAAACGTCGTTGAACAGAAGTTGGTTTTGAACAGAAATGAGAGGACGGTTGCACGGATTTTGTGTTTGATAAGGATCCAACTTTAAACTATTTTTGAAAAACATCATTGGACATAAATTGTTTTTGAACAAAAATAGGAGAACGGTTGCACGGAAAGTGTGGTTGAACAGGATTAGAGTTTGAACGATTTTTAAAACGTTGTTGAACGGAATTTGGTTTCGAACGGAAATGGGAGAACGGTTGCACGAATTGTGTGTTTGAACGGGATCTAATTTTGAAAGATTTTGAAAACGTCGTTGAACGGAATTTTAAAAAAGTGATTTCATAGACTATTTTAGATCGATTTTAAAAGTGAACAGAAAAGGTTGGTGAATGAATTTATATCTTAACGATTTTAAAAAGTGATCAGAAAAAAGTCTATGAACGAAAAAAAATTAATATTTTTTTATAAATGAACAGAAAATGACGTTAAACGAAACTATTTTTGAACGATTTTAGAAGTGAATAGAAAAGGTGGGTGAACGAATTTATTTTTGAACGATTTCAAAAAGTGGATAGAAAAAGGTCTATGAACGAAAGTTTTTTTGAACAATTTTTATAAATGAACGGAGAATGTTTTTGAACGAAACTATTTTGAATAATTTTAAAGGTGAACAGAAAAGGTCGGTGAACTAATTTATTTTTGAACGATTTTAAAAGATGAACAGAAAGATTCTATGAATGAAAATTATTTTTCAAACAATATTTAAATAGTAAACAAAAACTCTATTAAAGAAAACTATTTTTGAATGATTTTTACAATATTAACAAATTTAGAGATGAACAATTTTCAAATCTTTTTTTTGAAATATGAACAATTTTTAAATCTTAACATTTTTTATTTAAAATATTTCCAAAATATGAAATTTAAATATTATCTAAAAATAAAACAGAAAGGAAAAAGAAACAGAAAAAAAAGAAAAAGAAAAACGAAAAATAAACATGAAAAATAAAAAAGAAACGGTCAAAAGAAACGAAAAAATAAAGCAGGTGCACTACTGGGCTGGCCCATAAGAAACACAGGGACGGGCAGGTGCGTTCCGCCTATTGGGTCGGCCTGTTTGGGGGCGTGCGACGGCACCATATCATCGACCTGGTCGATGTACTATAGGATTTGTCGGTCTTGGTCGTTATCTTGCCCAGTTTTGGTGGATATCAAAAGAAGCGCAATACGGGTCCACTGCGCACACTCGGTTAAACGGCTCGTTTGCCAGCCCAACACTACAGGAAACGTCAAGACGCCGACGGCCGGAGTATACGCCGACGGCCAAATGTCGGGTCCGTCGGCGTATAAAGCGAGCGAGGGAAGCCGCGAACGCGACCGTCGGCGTATCAAACCCGTTGGCGTAGCCCGACATACGCCGACGGCAACCGTCGGCGTCTACAATGCCGTCGGCGTACAAGGCCCGCCGTGACGACACGCAAACGGAACTTTACGACATGGATACGCCGACGGCGGCCGTCGGCGTATACTTTTTTCTATTTTCCATTTAATATGAAATAATTCATATCTTTAAATTCGTAAATCGAAATTTAACAAATTAAATGTCTAAATCGATTAGAAAAATGAGAGGAATCCAAATATGACATCCATAATCATCGAAAGAGATCAATTTTCTAAAACCATCGATGTTTATACGATATAAAGGATGATATGGATGTCATATTTGAATTTCTCTCATTTTCTAATTGACATAGACATTTTATTTTTCAAATTTCGATTAACAAAATTAAAGATATGAATTATTCCATATCAAATGTAAAAAGAAAATAAAAGTAAAATTAATTTTATTGTCATTTATTCAAAATATACTATTACATAATCATTGTTACTTATTCAAATGAATTTTTAAAATTTAAACAATAAAAAAGTGTAACGTCATAACTCAGGGGTTAATATGATTGATATGATACAAGTATCAGTAAGTTCACATTTCTCATTTGGAAGCTAATATTGAAGGAACTCAAAGGTTAAGCGTGTTTGGGCTGGAGCAATCTAAGGATGGGTGAACGAACGGGAACTTTGACAGCGTAATTACTTTGACCTATGATTAAATATGTAATTAGAGATTTAGTAGGTAGCTGAGTTAGAAATTTCAAAATAGAAAAAAAATTCAAAAAATCTCAAAAAAAAATTAATTTTTTTAAAGAAATTGCATTCATAGGTCGACGGCAATGCCGTCGGCGTATGAGAGCTGACGGAAATGGACGGATGCCGTCTTGTGGGACCCACCACAGCGTACGCCGACGGTCCGCTACGCCGACGGCGCCTGGTCGTTGGCGTTTTGAGTTGTTCCCGTAGTGCAATGAAGCTCGTACCGACCTTGGCTAACTTCCAAGTTGCACGCAGCGATGGTTTGGCATTCGTATATGCTGATATCGTCGTTGCGTTGACTGGGGAACACAGCGTTGAACTTTGTACCCACGACGTCGTGACACACTAATCGGTATTGCTGACGGCCGCCGGCCGCCGCCAATCGATCGGAAAAAATGTGCCAACAACCACGCCCACTGTTGACTATCTTCAACGCCTACGCCACCTTCGCCAACATCATCGCCGTTCGTCAACGTCAAGGTGAAGCTTACGTGAGCCAACAGTGCCTCCGTGACCTACACTTCTTCGTTATAACTGCGATAATACAAAGAACAGATTCCTTCCTTCGATCTCGTGTTTTCATATTTTATTCTGAAGAATGTTCTTGTGGGCTTGTGTCTGTGATTTGGGTTCTATTGCTTGTGTGTGTTCCTGGCCAGGTGATCTATTTTAGTCTATGTATAATCGATCTTACAAAGCAACAAAAAAAGTAAATAAGCATCACCGCAATGATGGCTCTAGCATCGCCAACTCGTTTACTTCAAGTACCGACTCATGGCGCAGCCAACTACTGTTCCCTTTCAACCACATCAATTCGTGCAGATACCACAATAGTCAATTCTCTCGAGACTTGTGACACCTTGAGTTGTGAAACACTAACAATAAAGCTCGCATATGCTCTTCTTTGGGACGATATACATTTGGATAGTACTTTCACGAAAGTGTGGTTCGACACCTATATGCATTAATAGCCATCAGCCCTCCTATGTCCTTCCCGGGGAGGGTGTCAAGGAGGACCCGACGTGGTGAGAGCTCTCTTAATATTAATGCTTTGAGCGGCGTGCGAGATTATAAGTTTGAGGAGTGAGAGGCTGTGGCAAAGGCACAAACCACATTGGTCGCCAAGACAATGGCATGGGAAGAGAGCGGAAATTAAGGAGGGATTGTTGGATGCTTTGATTGCTTCCACAGGAAAGGCAAATGATGAAGAGCACGTGATTATCGTAGACGCAAACATGTTGGCTGTGCATATAGTGGTTTCCACACTGGTTGTCCAACTACACATCATTGTTGTCGAGGAGGATTATGACCCTGCGGTTAGGTCGTCCAACTATCAGGACAAACCCGTTGCAGTTTGTGCCGAGGTAGGGCCCATGATCGGCAACTCCAGTGACTAATTTTAGTTATAATTCATCTCTTTCTTTAGGGGTACTCTTAGCCCTAGATGAAATGCACCATCTCTTACCCAACGAAAAGTGTTGCCAAGATTTTAATTAGGTTTTATATTTTTAGATACTAACCGACTACGATTGTAGGTTGTTATATGTATAAGTACTAGCAAAATACCCGTGCATTGCAACAGGTGATAAATCAAACATTATAGTTTTGAACAAAAAAACATTGGTTCTATCATCGGTTCAGGGTATATCGGCTTTCTCCAAAAATGCAATTCTCCTGCCGGTCCTATTACACAACAATACAACAATTCCACAAGTACTTATCAAATGGGTCGGCATACCAAGACATCAGCGACCTGGGAGGACTTTTACGTGTGCCAGACCAAGTTTCCTGACGCAATTACTTGGGGACAGACATGAATCGTATGAAGAAATTATTCCCTGCTCTCACTTCTGTGTCTGTCTTCTTCCTTCGAATCCTTGTTCTTCTTTTACTCCAAGTAAACTCGTAGATGAATCCTGGCGTTTGTATCGATTACCGCCGAACCAACTTTCCCCACTTCCAGACCAACAATCAGACGCAATTTAGCGAATCCTTGGGACTGAAGGTTTTGTTGTGTAAAAGGGGTGATCATCATCATTTATATGCATAATTCACATACCTAAAACCTCAAAAACCTCACTACTTTTATATCCAGAGCTGCAAATATTTGCATTTGATATTGCTTTTCACTCATTTTGCAGTTCAGTGCGCAAAGGCACATAATCTTCAGAAGATCCAATTTAGAAGTGAGGCAAGAAGGAACATTCAACTCATATCAATGAAGTAGACAAGATGGCCATGATCAACAAGTTCAATTCAAGCTAGAAACTGAAGAACACAACTGTGCCAGAAAGTGAACAGTAACTGATAGAGAGCATTTCTGTCAGTTAACTCAAGTTCTTCATCACCACTCGAAGCAAGGCACAAGCAAAGCAACTCACGGGCCTAGGAGAAGATAAGAAGCAATTCAAATAAGTTTGAATCATAGAAAGGGAAAGAAGATCAACTTGGAGATCAAAGAAACCATAAAAGGCAAAAAGGTGAAAAAGGAGAAACAAGCCATGTGCACTGTAAGCTGTGGCCAAGGAGGAAGCTTCCCTCTCCATCAACTCGTACCACACCTCCACCACAAATGGAAAAAGGTGTATAAAGCCACCACTACCACCACAAAGCATCTCTCTCGCCATTCTCTCGCAATCCACTCCACCTTTCCCTCAGCCTCCACTACACTTTTCTCCACCAACTCGAGACCAAGAACACCAAGAACTCCAAGAACCAGAGCGAGAACAAGAAGAAGAACAAGATGCACAAGATGATCAGGAGAAGAAGTACAAGGCCTTGGTGACCAGAAGCTCATGATCTGCAACTCTTCTTCCACCCCTCTGCTTCCTCTGCTTCGACTAGGTTTCTGTGAGCTAAAGCTAAAGACTTCTCTCCACTTTCTTGTGTAATCCTGTAGGAAACTAGTAGATCATCCATCTGCAAGTAGGGCTTGTGATATTTGGTTACTGCAGTGAATTGAGTGACACAGTTCCCTGTTTAATCTGAAGATTTACTTGATATGTTTGCTGTTTGCTTTGATCTGTGTGTGTAAGGCTAGTCCCTGCACACTGAGTGTTGTAATTCTGTCCCTAGCCTCCCCTTGCTTGTTAACTCACTTGTGATCTGGCTTGACAACCCAGAAAGCAGTGATCTTTGTGTTATGCATTTTTCTCCTACCTTAAAACTGCTAAAAACCCTTACTTGCATGACCAGTCTCTGCAAGCTGTTCGAGTAAATCTTGTTCCCTGTCTAAACCATGCTTGGATCCTTGCAGTGGACTTGATTGACAACCAAGAACCTGCAAGTTAAATTCTGAACCCTAGCTCTTAAACCCCTTTCAGTAAAAACCTTTACTTTCTAGTTGGAAACCCAAAGAACCTGAAGTTTAAGTTTAGCTTCTGCCAACCCTTAGAACCATCATAACCTTGTTGATCCCTGTGGAGACGATAACACAAACCCCCCTATAAATCTGCACATTGATCAAAATTGGCGCCGTTGCCGGGGATTGACTTATGATTGTTTCTTTGAAAGAGTAGTAGACTAGACTGTGTAAGTTCAGTGAAACTGTTAGCAAATTCGCATGATCTTGATGTTTGTGATGTTTTTAGTGCAGTAATCTGAGAACTAGAATTGTTATTAGGGGTTTTAATTCACTAACCCTTGATAAAAGTTCTTGTCTATGACTGTGTGTAGAGGAAAAATGATCTCCTTTATGCAGTGTTTGGATTCTATTGATGTAGTCGTCTGAATACTCTCCTCTAGCTCCATTTGGTCCAGAACCTGAAAGAACTTTTCTTGCAAGAAGAAGAGCAGCTTCAGTGTCTTCAGTTGAGGAAACAAAGGAAAGACAGGCAGTATTCAACATGGGTGATAAGAAACTGAGAGATTTGTGGATCCCCAAGGATTAGATATCAAATGCAGATGTTATTATGCCTGCCATTCAGGCAAATAACTGGGAGATCAAGCCTGCCTTGATCAACATGGTGCAGCATAATCCATTCAAAGGCACTGCTTTGGAAAGTCCATATGAGCATATCAGGAATTTTCTGGAGTATTGCAACACCCTCAAGCACAATGGTGTGCCCCCTGAAGCAATAAGGATGCAGTTGTTTCCTTTTTCTCTGTTAGGTACAACAAAGATATGGTATCATGCTCTACCAGTACATTGCAGAGACACCTGGGAACATTTGGTGCAAGCCTTCTTTGAGAGATATTTTACACCCACCAAAGCAGCTGAGTGCAGAGACAAAATCACCAGATTTGTGCAGTACAATGGTGAGAGTTTGTATGATACATGGCAGAGATACCAAGGACTCATCAGAATGTGTCCTAATCATGGCCAGGAACAGTGGCTAATTCTGCAAACATTCTACAAGGGTCTGACAGAACAGACCAGAGCTTTTGTTGATTCAGCTGCTGGTGGAGGAATTATGAACAAGACACTAGATGAAGCCACTGAATTGATTGAGAGTATGGCTTCTCATAATTTATCTTGGACCAATGAAAGGACAGTTCATCCAAATGGTCAAGGTGCCCTGGAAGCAAAGCTTGATAGCCTGACAACTCAGATATCTCAGCTCATGCAAGAGAAGAACAGTAAGGCAATAGTGCCTGTGAACCAAGTTTCTGCCACTTGTCTCATTTGTGGCAATGAAGGGCATTCACCTCAAGAGTGTACTCTGTTTGTACCCACAGATAACCAACTGGCAGAAGTGAATTATACTCAGAATCAAGACCCTTTTTCTCAGAGCTACAACCCAGCTTGGAGAAACCATCCCAACTTATCATACAAGAATGCAGCTCAGCAGAGTTATCCTCAAGCAAATCAACAGAATTACCATCAAGCAGCTCAGCCACAGTATGCTCAAACATCACAGCAAAATTTTAGACCTCAAGGCAATATGCAGTACCAGCAACAACACCAACAGCAACAGCAGAATCAAGCTAATCAGCAAAATGCCTAGTCTGAAATAAATGAAATGATGAGGCTGCAGAAAGAAATGTTCAGTGGTATGCAGGAAACAATGAAGATGCAGTCTGAACTTTTCTATAAAACAATGCAGCAACTAACAGCTGGAATCTCTAATACTCAAGGCAATCAGACTGAGAACAAGTTGCCAGCACAAGCAGAAAAGAATCCTAAACTGTGTGGTGCCATATCCACCACTGTAGTTGTTGATGCTGTAACAACTAGGAGTGGAATAAACACTGAACCAGTACTCAAAACACCCCCAGCTGTTGATTACCCCCAAGAGCAGGGGATCACTGTAGCACCTCTCAATGTGGAAGTAAGGTATCGATCCGCAGGAGCAAGAAGGAAAAGTTATCTATTCCCTACAACTAAAGTGTCACAAGTTTTAGTTGATTATGCACTAAACAAGTTTAAAGAACAAGGTGGTTGATTTGATGGATGAAAGTTTAATGTAACAAAACAAGAATGTAAAAATGTCACAATCCTCTTCAATGCAAGAGGACAAGACAAAGGTTTTCTCTTATAGGAACAATGGACATGGGTTCATGGGTTCACTTAATCCTCTCTCCCTCATCTACGGTGATTATCATGTTATAGATAAAGTACACACAATTGTCATGTTTTAATGGTAGCTTTTATAACGGCTATATGTCCTAAAACACATAGTTGAAAGAAGTACTCATTTGTGTTGCTAGGTCACCCTCGTAAGGCTAGCGTGGTTGCTGTCACTCCCACATCATACTCTTCCTTTTTACCCCTAGATAAAGGATGTTGGGCGGTACTGTGTCACTCAATACCTATGACGTGTCACATCGGCCATCCCGTACCCACATACATCATACTTCTTAAAGAACAATATTCTATCAAAGTATGACAAGTCATAAAAGTTCCAACACAACAGTAAATGCATAACAAATCATCTCATACCACAATATCCACCATAGGAATTACATAGATGACCGTAATCATGTTCAGCAGCTCATACGGTACTAATTAGTGAAGCTCAAAGAGAGGAGAGATACATAAGTTACCACCACAAACCCATAGTCCAGAGGGTGGACTACTCCCCCTTCATCATGGAGATGGTGGAGAAGTCGTTGGAGAAGGTGAAGACCACCCCGGCAGCGCCCCGCCGGAGTTTTCCCCCTCCAATCTGCAGCTCCAGATCTCCGTTTTTGTGTTTCTGTCTTGTGGCGGCGCTTGTTTTCGAGAACGCTGTGGGACTTCTTTTATAGGCATTTTTAGGTCAAGACGAAGGCGGTGGAGAAAAGATCGACGGCTGCGGAGCCTCGAGGGCCAAGTTGGTGGGCCCCACGCGGCCAGGTACAGTGTCCGCGTGGGCCACCCCCTTTTGGCCCTCCGGCCTCCGTTTGCTTGATTCCTTCGCTCCTACGTCTTCCTCCTTCCAAAATAATGACGCTTGTATTTTTCTAGATTTTTATGACGTCGTTTAGGTCCCTGAAACATAAAAGGAAAGAAATAGGGTTTTCTGCCTGCGCAGGGTTAATTCCATAAAAATAGGAAACAATTATTTTATTTCCTAAAATCATTAAATAACAGTGGTATAACCCTTATATGATGCAAATATGATTGGAATATGAGTGATATAGTGCAAAGTTCATGTATGCATTTTACATGCATCAACATCCCCAAGCTTAACCAATACTCGTCCTCGAGTATGAAGGTGATAAAACTAACATGGGCTTTGCAATATAGCACTAACAATGAATATCAAAGATGATTGCTACTGCTACATAGAGTCAAATGATTCATTCTTCAAAGGAGTAGCAATATGCAAAATAGTTTATGAAGTGATATCAAGTATTCAAGCAAGGATGTTCAATGATAGTTCACAAAGTGTAACATAGAAGATAGTAATATGGACCACATGTATGCATAATGATAAGTAAGAACATCCTACATTGGTCATAGAGTGTAGATGAAAATCTGAATATAAAAGGTGGACACTTTGGAAAGATGTATATGTGAGTAGAGGTAAAGCATGCATAAGTTTCATCTAACTTCCAAACTCTTCTACTTAAGTTAATGATTGCAATGTGGAATTCTTGGTGTCAAGCTCTCATTACCCCTATCATAGCATCTTGAATGATTAAAGTTTAATGTGAAAGCAAATATGAGTAGTGTGCTTGATAAAGTAAAGGTTAGGTGTCTCATGCCCCTTGAATACAAGTACCTACACCATGATTACTCAACTTAGGAAACAAAGCAAGTTCAAGTTATATATCATTGTAAGTAATAATAGTATCATCAAGAGCGTCAACTGGGGTACCTCTTGTCCCAGGATATGGAACAAGCCCATATCAAAATGACAAGACAAACAAACAAGATGAACAACCTCAACACCCTTTTTATTTACCATTGGAATAGCTTTTTATTATAAGGTGCATCACAGACGGTTCACCATAGCATGTAAGTAAATTTCCACCATGAATGATGCATGGCTTAGATTAGCGGCCCAGGCGTCTCTCTAACCATTTATACAAACTCATTTAAACTACTTCATTTCCACCTTATTTCACCATGATAGGCATCCATAAACAAAAGTACATGATATCAACTAAATGAGATGAATGAGCATGTTGAAAGCTTTGCATGTGACAGCACATATGGGCTAACTCCCAACCTCGGACATTTATCAAGCCACTAGCATCATATTATTAATCACAATGGGTCATGTTTTATTTATGCAATAAAAATAAAGTTGTGCATCAAGTTCGTGAGAGCTATATAACCAACTTTTCCCATAACAATCAATAACATAAACATTTTCATTCAGAGGTATAGATAACACAAATATCATGATATACATACTCGGAATAGCATAAAGCCATTAGGTAGATATGGTGGACTCACTGGAATAACTTTGGTTGAAGGTGTTGGAAACAAGTTTTTGCTTGTTGGAATGTTTGGGCTAGCAAGAGGGAGAAAGTTGACCATCTAGATGCATGCATGAGTGTCCATAGAACTAACTAATCCATGTTAAACTAAGTAAAATAACATTCAGCATCAAAACATGAATAAGTGATAGCTCTTGATAAAGCATTTGCAAATTATTACTCATAAACAAGCTCATGAATCATGCAACTATATGTATCATTAAAAATCAACTCAAACATCCCTTTTCCCAATAATAAAAGCATCCAACATATTTCAACCCATATTTCCAGTAGCTCTTTCTCATATAAATGATGGTGTGGTGGTCTCACAAAATAAAAACAAACAAAAACAAACAAAAAGACGCTCCAAGTTTATGCGATAAAGTGTTTCGATCGAAAAACAGAAGTTAGACGTGTGCAAACCGAGAGTGTGTAGGTCCAGTGGGGTTGTCTTCACATCCCCAAGCTTATGGTCTTCACCATCCTTGGATAACTCTTGGTGCATCTCCTCCAATCCCTGTGAAAAAACTTCAAAACACCGTTTCTCCCATTTTCTTTTCTGTGGGGTGCATTAGTAGTGATAAACAAATAGGTTTCTTGCTGCATATAATCCTTAAACAAAACATCATATGAATGTCCAGAAAGTATATAATGTTGTATGCCTACTCATAAACTCATTTGAATCAAAAAGATTCAAGATAAAAGTTCAAAACATGCATAAAACAAAATGGGACAGAATCTGTCCAGAAAAACAGCAGCAGCAAAACGTATTTTTCTACCCTACCAAACTTTGCCGAAAAATTCTGCAAAAATTCATGCATACAGAGGATGAAAAGTTGCAACTACAGTTCAAATATGAGCTCATTCGGAGTTACAGAAGAATTAAAAATCATACCGTGCACAGATTCGTGCAGGAATAAAATCTCCGAACGCTATAAGCAACTTTTCAAACCAAAAAGGGTAAAACTTGGCACTTTATTCAAAATTCCAGAAACTAAACTAAAACAAAACTCTCTTGTTACAGCAAGAGGACACAAAGAAAATCACACATAAAAATAACCGGGTTGCCTCCCGCAAAGCGCTTTCTTTATAGCCATATAGCTAGGCTTACTTACTTGTTATCAAGAAGGTTGGAGTGAGGTGGCTTGGCATCCCCAAGCTTGAGTGGTTGTCCTTCTTGATCTTTGAGAAGTGTTTCATGCATAATACCAGGATCCCATTGTGCTCTCAAGCCAATGAAAATAATAATCAAGTTGAAACCTAGTAGAGAGAAAGACAAAACACAAAAGTAATAACAGCGAAGCCTAACTTTCTTTCTATGCATTGGCATTATGTATATGAATGAATCATAATAAATAGAAGTTTTCCAATGCATATTAACAGTAGTTACTTGCAGCCCATAATTATTAGTAGCATAAAGAGGGTTCTTATCACCTCCTCTCTCATAATAGTTGCAAGTAATAGAAGTGTATTCAACCATATAACCAATAGGATCTTCCAATTTAGATAATTTAGGCACATAAAGAGGATCATTAAATTTATTTTGGAATTCATTAGCATGCTTCCCTCTTTCAAAATAGTTATTAAGATCAATATCAAGTTTAATATCATGGTTGCAACAAAGATTTGGAACTAAAGATAATTGCAAACCACATAAGTATTTCTCAACATAAGCAAATTTCTCCTCTATGGTGTTATTAGGAGAATTCAGGAACAAAGTAGGACTCTTATTAGTAAGAGTATTTTCACAAACAGCAAGTATATCATTTTTATCCTCACATAAAGTAGTAACAAGTTCTAAACATGGAGGATTATCAATAAGCATAGGACCATCATCTAAAGCATTATCATATAACATATTTAAGCAACACTCCTCATTATTATCAATAAGTTTACTAACAAAAGGTTTTTGAGTTTGAGTGTTACTATCATATGTTGATGGTGAAGTTGGGGGATCCAACTCTTCATTCTCCAGTTGTTCATCTTTTTCAGCATCTTCTTGAGATTGCATGGGCATCCCCAAGCTTAGGTTTTTATCCTCTTCTTCACATTCTTCCTGCAAAATATTAGTACTTTCTTGGGGAGTAAAATATTTAAGAAAACCCTCCCTCAAAATACTCCAATCAGTTTTCACTTCTTCATCCAAAGACATGTACCAATCACGAGCATTACCAGATAAAGACAAAGATAATAGCTTCCTTTTTATTTGATCATCAAAAATACCAGGAAGCCTAAATGAATCACATATTTCATCAATTGTTTCTATGTGTTCACATGCAGACTTAGTTCCATCCCCTGTAAATGGGTTGTTCATAACTCTTTTAACATGACCAATGGGAACTTTAAATCCCACTGTAGGTACCTCAAACACAGTAGTTTCAACCACTTTAGCAGTAGTGGCATAAGCACTTTCATATAAAGCAAGATGCAGCGATGCACGATTCATAAAAGCCATAAACCTCCCCAAGCTTAGTCTAGTGCACACAAGAATAGAAACTTAAGCGCTACGCTCCCCGGCAACGGCGCCAGAAAAGTACTTGATTACCCCCAACAGCAGGGGATCACTGTAGCACCTCTCAATGTGGAAGTAAGGTATCGATCCGCAGGAGCAAGAAGGAAAAGTTATCTATTCCCTACAACTAAACTGTCACAAGTTTTAGTTGATTATGCACTAAACAAGTTTAAAGAACAAGGTAGTTGATTTGATGGATGAAAGTTTAATGTAACAAAACAAGAATGTAAAAGTGTCACAATCCTCTTCAATGCAAGAGGACAAGACAAATGTTTTCTCTTATAGGAACAATGGACATGGGTTCATGGGTTCACTTAATCCTCTCTCCCTCATCTACGGTGATTATCATGTTATAGATAAAGTACACACAATTGTCATGTTTTAATGGTAGCTTTTGTAACGGCTATATGTCCTAAAACACATAGTTGAAAGAAGTACTCATTTGTGTTGCTAGGTCACCCTTGTAAGGCTAGCGTGGTTGCTGTCACTCCAACATCATACTCTTCCTTTTTACCCCCAGATAAAGGATGTTGGGCGGTACTGTGTCACTCAATACCTATGTCGTGTCACATCGGCCATCCCGTACCCACATACATCATACTTCTTAAAGAACAATATTCTATCAAAGTATGACAAGTCATAAAAGTTCCAACACAACAGTAAATGCATAACAAATCATTGATACGTCTCCAACATATCTATAATTTCTTATGTTCCATGCTTATATTATACCAATTGCAACATGTTTTATTCACACTTCATGGCATTTTTATGCATTTTCTGAGACTAACCTATTAACAAGATACCACAGTGCCAGTTCCTGTTTCTGCTGTTTTTGGTTTCAGAAAAGTTGTTCTGCAAATATCCTCGGAATTGGACGAAACAAATTGCCAGGTTCCTATTTTTTCCGACACGTTCAAGAAGTCCGAAGGAGAGATGAAGGGGGCACCGAGGCGGCGTCCCCACCCCATGGCGCGGGTGGGCCCCCTGCCGCGACGCCATGTGGGGAGCGGGCCTCAGGCCTCCACCGACATCGCCCCTTCGCCTATTTATTCCCCCCGAGGCGAAAACCCTAAATCAATCAGTCATATTCCACCAAGGGTTCCGCAGCGCCGCCGCCATCGACGACAAGTTTCGGGGGACAGAAGTCTCTGTTCCGGTACCTTGCCGGGACGGGGAAGTGCCCCCGGAGCCATCTCCATCGACTCCACCGCCATCTTCATCGCTGTTGCTGCCTCTCATGATGAGGAGGGAGTAGTTCTCCCCCGAGGCTGAGGGCTCTACCGGTAGCTATGTGGTTTATCTCTCTCCCATGGTGTGATCTTTATGTGATCATGAGCTTTGTAATCTAGTTGAATAAGTAGATGTTACTCTTTATCTATTATGCCACTCTAGAGGTTACTTTAATATGAACTCCGGATTCACTCTCCACGGTGTGAAGGTGACAGTGTGTGCATCGTGTGTGACTCCTTTATGACGTTGTGGTGTTTGTTTACTCTGACTTGAGGTGTGCTTTTGTAGCCCTACGCAATGAATGGTGTTCGTTATCCAACAAGAGAGTGTTTGACAGTAGCATTTATTTATTCAATTATGTTGTCATTGTTGAGAGTGTCCACTAGTGAAAGTATGATCCCTAGGCCTTGTTTCTAAGCATTGAAACACCGTTTACGACAAGTTCTGCTACATGTTTGCTTGCTGCCATTTTTATTTCAGATTGCAATTACTACTTATAATCATCCATATTACTTGTATTTCACTATCTCTTCGCCGAACTAGTGCACCTATACATCTGACAAGTGCATTAGGTGTGTTGGGGACACAAGAGACTTCTTGTATCTTAATTGCAGGGTTGCTTGAGAGGGATATCTTTTACCTCTACCACCCTGAGTTCGATAAACCTTGGGTGATTCACTTAAGAGAAACTTGCTGCTGTTTTACAAACCTCTGCTCTTGGAGGCCCAACACTGTCTACAAGAATAGAAGCGTGCGTAGACATCAAGCTATTTTCTGGTGCCGTTGCCGAGGAGGTAAGTGTTGGAAGGTATCTCCTTTAGATTTTGCAATTATTTCTTTTTGTTTCTTGTTTTTATTTTCACTAGTTAGGCTTAATGGAAAACAACAAAAAAATTAGAGATCTTTATGAACTTTATATTGAATTAGGACATGATGCTTTTGAAGAGAAAATTAAAAAACATATGGAGGCCTGTTTGCATAATAGTGATAGCAATGTTATTAGCACGAATTATTTGAACACCATTATTGCTAATGCTATGTAAAAGTCTAAGCTTGGGGAAGCTGGTTGTGATGAATATGATATTTTTAGTCCCCCAAGCTTTGAGGAGGAAATTTGCTTTGATAATACTTTGCCTCTAATATGATGATTATAATGATTGTGATATTTTCACTAGTGAGGATATAGTTTATGTTGATTATGATATGCCTCCTATATATGATGTTTACAATGATGAATATGATTTTTTCAGTTCATCTACTATTGAGGATAAAATTCATTATGATTATTCTATGCCTCCAATTTATGATGATTACAATGATGGATGTGATACTTTCACTCCACTATTATTAATGATTATGCTTATGTGGAGAGTAATGGTACTGTTATGCTTATGGATCATGATAATAATGCTTTATGTGATAGCTATATGTTGAGTTTATTCATGATGCCGCTGAAAATTATTTTGGGAGAGGAAAATATGGTTGTGGGAATTTTGATATTATTAAAACACCTGTCTTTATGATGAAAGATTTGAGATTTCTCTTGATTTGCTTTTATTTGATGGTTACTTTAAGACCTACTGGTAATAATGAGAGAGGGAGACATGGCTTCATAAATCACAATAATATTAAGTCTCCTCTCTTTTTGTTGAAAATTTTGATGTTCCACTTGTTTTGCCTTTCTATGCTAGTCACTTTGTGCTTCATTGATTTATTTTCTTACAAGATTCCTTTGCATAGGAAGTGGGTTAGACTTAAATGTGTTTGATATTGTCGTGGTGGGATCACGGCAGATGCCATAGGTATGGCTAAGATGGGGCCGAATGGTCGTTGGGGGAATCCGGGGAGGGTTTATGCACTCAAGAGGTGCACAAGCAAGAACACGCAAGAAACCGCAAGAACACGAATGAGAAAACAAGAAACCAAGAACACAAAGCACACCACGATGTACCCTGCTTCGGGGCCCTCTTGGGAGGTAACACCCCTACTGCAGCACTATCCTACTTGGTGTATAACTCTTGGTGACAAGTACAAGCTGCTCCTCGAGCTGTATGATGATACAATGGTGAGAACTTGAGGTAAAAGATGGAGCTATACGGGAGGAAGAAGGCACTCCGAGCTAGATCCGAGGTGTTTCCGGGGTGTTCCGAGGTTCCTTTCTCTCTTTCTTTCTCTCTTTCTCTTCTCTGTCGATCGATCTGTCCGTCGGGGGTTCAAGCAGAGGGGGGTGAAGCCCACTATATAGGCCAGCCGAGTTACCGTTGTGCCCCTCGCTGAACACTGTTGCCATGCCTCTGCACGGTCACCACCGTACCTCTGTCAGGGACAAGACGTGGCCTGCCCATCTCCTGCTGCCTAACGACAGAACTAGCATGTCTCCTCTGACCGAGACAGGACGTGGCCTGGCAGAGCTACCTCGTAGCCTTTTCCCAGATCCCGCGTGGTCAGCGGTCAGAGACGTGCTGCCCCGCCGAACCCGGGGCACGCCTCTGCCAGGCTCCGTGACAGATGCTCCCGCGTCAGGCGCTCTTGTACCAGGCTGGAAGTGACAGGAGCATTGACTCCTGCCCGACCTAAGGCCTCCTGCCTTGGTTAGCCGGGTCTTGCTCACGCTCCTTACCTCGGGTCTTGTACTTAAGATCCGACCACCTCGGACATTACTTCCTTCAAGTATCTTCTCCACAATGACCATATAAACCATATCACCGAGGTAGTTAGGTCGGCTGAACATAGCTCGGACAGTGAACCTCGGTCCAGGCCAACGGATACCTCGGACCCCTCTGGGCCAAGATAGGTCGGCCTTTATATCCTCCAGGTCAAGATGAAGCTCGGACACTCCCAGGCCCAAGCAGGTCGGCCCTTTCCGTACCTCGGCATATCTTTAAACTCATCTTTATGCCAAGCCTTGACCCTAACCCGGGGGTAGCCCCCCGACATTAGTCCCCGAAGCTGGTGCGGTCCTACGACCTCGGATGGAGGGCCGTAGCAGGTTCAAAATAAGCAAGGCACCACCTCTAAAACCGACCTTTAAAATAGCTCCGCCGAGGTACTTCCCACAGACCATAATTTAATCCGAGGTTGATCTGCAATCTGAACTTTCCGAGCTGTTTGACTCAGCACAATCTTGCCCCAAGATCTTCCGAGGCACGTGGCGAAGAATTTCTGCCCGGACCTCGAAACCCGGACCTCTGAAAGACAGGTCCTGACCACACGCCGCCCTCGTCAGCCGGACCCACCAAACAGCGCACCTGCGCACTCAAGTGCGAGACCAACTTGACCGCCCGCGACTCCTCGATTCTCGCACTGACCAGCACAGGAAATCCGAGGCTGGCGGTTGCCACTCTGCGGCCCACGATGTGGCCGATCGTGCGGCCACCAACCGCGCAACCGTGCGCTCACCCCGCACACGATCCCGCGCCTTCCCGGTAACCGCGCGGTAGTGCGCAGTTACCGCACGCCGTTACCGCACGCGGCTTATAAATAGGGGCCCAGGGGTAACTTCATCTTCTTCTTCCCCACTCGCCCGCTGCTCCGTGCCCTCTGCCTCCATCGCCGCCGTCGAGCACTCGCCGCTGCGACCTCGCCGTCTCGAAGATTCTCGCCGGAAACGCGCACCGCGCCTTGCGCCGCCACTCCGCCGTCGATCCTTCGCGCCACCCTCGATCTTCGAGTACCTCACCGGTGAGTTCTTCGCTTCCCCTCCACGGCCATTGTCATGAACATGTTCATCCTTCGATGAACTCGAGGATCTTGATGAATCTGATGAACTTGAGGAACCCGATGCTCTACTTTGCACTCTTTTAGCCATTTTAGATCTCATCTAACTTGTATCAGACGCACCCGTAGCACTGTCCTTTTAGTTTTGCCCCGGATGAACTCGATTTTATTTCCCTTTTTAGCTCACCGGTAGATCTTTGCTAGTATCTCGCAATGGTAGAAACATGTTTCCCGCCTAAATCTTTAGCTCGGCTGTCTCGAATGATCCGAGGTATTTTACCCCGGCTATCCTGAACTGTCCGAGGTACTTACCCCGGTTGAACCTCCCTCTTCTGCAGGAAAGCGTCAACATGTCTTCTGCCTCGGATCCCGCCGAGGAAGGAGCACCTGGAGAACGAGGTAGCTGGGAGGGATCCGATCACGGAGGTCGACATCAAATGGCTCCGAGATTCACGGCGGATCCCGGCTAAACTCATCTGCCGGTTCCGAAGAAAGAAGATATCGAACCCGAGGTGGAATCCGGGGAGCGGTCGTCTTCCTGGATCACTTCGAACGTGGCTTCGGGCTCCCGGCCGGGAAATTCTTCCGGGATTTCTTGGACAAATTCGGGCTACAACCACACCACCTGCCCGCCAACGCCATCCTCCAACTTTCGGCCTACGCGACCTTTTCCGAGGGTTACCTCGGATTATGGCCAAGCATCGAGTCCTGGGCCAAGTACTTCCAGCTGAAGAAGCAAAGTGTCCCGAACAAGAAGGTCGTGGACAAGGAGATGACCGCTTGCGGGGCGGCCTCGATTTCACCTCGGCGCCTTTCTGAGTTTCCTCGGATCCAGGGCCTGGACTCCTGCCGCAAATGGCAACGCTCCTTCTTTTATGTGAAGAACCCGGGCACCGAAGATCTCATCAATTTGCCGGAGTTCACCATTGGAACCCCCTGCCCAACTCAACTGGGATTATGAGCCTGCACCCGACGCTCCCGAGGTTCTTCTGATCCACCAAACCATGATGTCCTCCAGGAGAAAAGCTGGGGGCAGATGACATCTTGCGCACCATGATCACCCGCCGAGTTAGCCCTTTACAAGCGCGGGCCCATAAGATCTGCCACATGAGTGGCCGCTACGACCCCACTCGCACAGCACCTTTGAACTTGATGACTCCGAGGTGAAGAGGCGCATCCGGCCATCGCCAAGACCACCATGCCCGACAAGTGGAAATGGGGTGTCAAGCCCTATGACCGAGATCACCTTCCAGCTCAAGTAAGTGTACTTTACCCGACGTAAATATTCCTCGGTTTCATTTTCACCCCGACCTTGTATTGATCTTGTGCTAACTCGGTTTTACCTTGCCACCTCTGCAGAAGTTCACTCGACAGGAAATCGAGGATGGCCCCCTTTCTTCTAAGGAGTGGACTCCCGACCTGCCTATCCCGGCCGCCGCCGAGGTTGAAGATCCGGACAATGAGGATCACCTCCCCATTCCCAAGGCCACCTCGGGTAAGACTCGTGGTTTCACCTCGCACCGCCCACCAGTTCGATCGTCTATCCAGGATTGGCCCGATGATGACGATGACGATTGCCAAATTCTGGAACCTGTCAACGTTATTCCCATTTCATATGCTCCTCCAACATATAAGAACTTTCATCCAGCGTCTGCAGCTTCCCGGAAGCGCTCAGGACCTGGTACCTCGGATGCCGAGGCTTCCAAGACCTCGGAGACTGCGGCGCCCAAAGCCAAGCGTGCCAAGAAGACCTCGGCGAGGCACAAGAAGCGAGGCCCCGTGGAGAAGATGCGTAAGTCACCTTGCTCCTTTTTACCTTTCACGCTGTTCCGAGGTTAAGTTTTTTATTCTAACTTAATCTTTTCTTTTTCGTCTAGCCCGGCTCGGCAGATCAAACAGAGCCATAGCTCGATACATTCACCACTGCCTCCAGTGGTTGAAGCTCAGACACCGAGGTCGAGGTTAACCTCGGCAGCCCCGCCAGAGCCTCTCCTCCAGAACGGTCCATTGACCTCAGCAGCCCGGAGAAGACCATCTCCTCCCCGTGCGTGTCTCCTCCGCCGAACTTCCACCGCCGAGCTCTGACTCCGGCCTGGGGCACTCTGCTCCCCGCCGAGATCAGACTCCTCCGCCTCCTCAGAAGGATGCGGAGACAGATCGCGCCAAGACTCCGGCTAAGACCGTGCAGGAGCCTCGGCTCTCCCCCAAGTCTCAAGCTGCGCGCAACCAGCAGCAGCAGCAGCAGAAGAAGCAGAAGAAAGATTCAGCTCCAGTTGTTGAGCCCCCCAAACAGCCACAGCAAACTCCAATGCCGCCACCGCCACCGGGCCCCAAGGCTGCGAGCACCCAACTGTGCCGCATGTTCCCGCGCCGAGTCCACCTTGACCAAGACCGCGCCCTCGAGCTCTCAGGTCGCCACCTCCCGAGCTCTTTTGCTGCTACCATCCAGCCGAACATCAGCAGCTGGGAGGTCGGGCAACTCCGGACCAAGAGCGGGAACAGCTTAGGCTCGGAGAAGCACTATGACATGGACTGGAACTCGGCTGACACTGCCGAGGTCTCCTCTAACCCGAGCTCTGAGCATCCAGTTGGACCTAGCGCCGTGCTCCAGTCCATCTACAACATGCAGACTGCGGTCCTTGATTGCAGCAAGAAGGCCTCGGTAAGTTTCTTTACGCAACTCTCTTTCTTCCTTTGAAACCAAATGACAAACATACACTATTCCCAGTCCCCGAGATTCGGGTTGAGCAATTGACACTCCACCGAGTTAAAATTGCTCGGCTTGAATCTCAAAAACTTGTCATTTCTCCCATGCTGAGTCCCCGAGGCCAATGCCAAGTCCCCGGGACTCAATTGGGCCTCGGGTGCTAAAAAGACCTCGGATTTCTTCGAACTGATCTCTCTATTTTTTCAGGAGTGCAACAATGCTCGGACAAAGATCTTCAAGAACCTCCTGCTGGATCACAACAGACTGAAGAAGTCTCACCGGACTCTTCTATCCGCAAGGAGCAGAGCGACAAAGATTACGCCTCCAAGTTGAAGACAGCCGAGATGAAATAGCTCGGCTGCAACAAGAGCTGAACCGGGCTAATGAAGCCAAAACTGCTGTGGAGGACGCTATGAAGGTCAAAGACCAGGCCGCCGAACAGCAGCAAGAGCTTGCCAAGACCCTGGAGAGCCGCGCCACCTCGGCCGAAGCCGAACTTATCGCCCTCCGAGCTATATCGAAAAGCTGGTTGTCCGAGCTCGCTCGGATTAATCACCAAATGGACAGTAAGTTTCTTTCCCCTTTTCCTTATTTTCTGCCGACCTACACCCCGTGCCACCGTATGCCTTATTTCAGCGACAGCCTTTTTGTCTTCTTCAGAGAACTTCGAGCACTCCAAGGACAAGGCTATCCGCGAAGTTCAAGCAGCTCGGGCAAAGAGGGCTGAGACAGAAACCCTCAGCGAAAGCTGGGATATCCAGGACCACCTTGTTGCCCTTAATGCTCGGATCAGGCCGCTCAGGGCCATTGGAACCAAGCTGGTTGATGCTGCCATCGAGGTCCACCGTGCCCTCTGGCCCAAGGTCAAGACTCCCACTTGCATCGACGAGCTCGCCACGAAGCTGAAAGGAGCCGAGGCTAGACTTCGGGAGTGGAGATGCTCATCAGCTCGGGCTGGAGCGGACAAGGCCCTGGTGTTCGTGCTGTC
This sequence comes from Poa pratensis, assembly GCA_947311845.1. Taxonomy (NCBI): domain Eukaryota; kingdom Viridiplantae; phylum Streptophyta; class Magnoliopsida; order Poales; family Poaceae; genus Poa; species Poa pratensis. The sequence continues at coordinate 38,286,566 of CAMZMU010000039.1, forward strand.
CTGGTATGAAGATGTTGAGATCCACACGGTTACCTCCCTGCGCAGGGGCTCTCCTTGGAACTCCACCCCGATGGCATTGCGAAACGCCAAGCAGCAGCCGACCTTTGCTAGTTATGCAAACACCCGGACCTTTGATGACGGGCGCCTCTACTGAGGATGAAGAGAGCTCGGACGAGGAAGCAGAGTCCGGTGAAGAAGTTCTGACGGCGAGGAAATTGACTTTGACGAGCCTGAGAGCTCCAAGGGCAAGGCCGGCAAAACAACCGAGGTGGCTGAAGGCTCTGATGATGACTTCAGCTTCGACGAACCTCCGAACTCCAAGGGCAAGTCCGGCAAAGCCGTAGCCACCGAGGTGATCTCCCCCGACGTGACGGACACCCCGGCATCCACTCCAACAACCGAGGTTGCTTCCGCGACCGAGGTTGTTCCTGCGCCCGAGGTTGTTCCTGCGCCCGAGGCTCCTGCTACACCACTTCGGCGACCGAGGTCTCTGGTTCCGAGGCCTGAACTTGTCTCAAGCAAAAACATTAAATCCCCGGTATGCCGGGTGCAGATGTAATACACTTAAGTAGTTTGCCTTGCTACCAGTACTATTATCTTGCTATCCGAACCATGCTTTTCTAAGAATTTATGCCGAACCCTTTTGGAACGAGTCCCCGAGTTCACTTTCGTGTTTACTATACTTGGCATTCTTTGCTCTTGTCTACCATTTTGGCGTTCGACAGTCGAGTCACAAGATTGTTGTTTATAGCATACAGTACTTAGCAAATGTCGAGGTGTGTTTCAAAATCATCCGACATAAACGAAAGGTAAAGACAGGGGTTAGTAAACGACACATGCCGAACTATATTTTTGGACCGAGTCCCCGAGTCCATTTTCATGTTTCCCACGTTTTTTCATCTTTGCTCTTGACTACCATTTCGGCGTTCGTCAGTCGAGTCACAAGATTAGTTACACAGCATACATTACTTGAAGTTTGAGACGAGGTTCAAAATAGTTCGGCATATGAACGAAATTGACAAACAGAAATAAAACACAAGCACAAGAGCGAGGCAGTCCCCGAGCTTCAACCTCGGAGTGCCGACATTTCATTAAGGATTAACCGAGGTACATACATTGCGCCCTTCATGAGTAGAAAGGTCGGAGTAGAGCTATATTCCATGGTCGCCTGACCTCTGATCCGGGGTTGTCCAGCCCATCTTCCCTTGGTTCCTGCGCATCTATTAGATAGTACGAATCATTGAGCAGAGCTCGGCTCACAATGAACGGTCCCTCCCATGGAGGTGACAACTTGTGCCGACCTTTCTTGCGCTGCACCAGCCTCAGCACCAAATCTCCCTCGTGAAACACACGAGGGTTGATACTCCGGCTATGATAACGTCGGAGACCTTGTGGTATATTGCTGACCGAGATGAGGCCAATCTCTAGCTTCCTCAAGCAGATCTACTGCATCCTCCCGAGCCTCTTTTGCCTCGGCTTCAGTGTACATTGCCACTCTGGGCGCATCATATTCGATGTCAGTGGGTAGCATAGCTTCTGCCCCATAGACCATAAAAAATGGCGTATAGCCAGTTGATCGATTTGGCGTGGTCCTTAGACCCCACAGTACTGCTGGTATCTCATCTATCCAACACCCCGGCGTTTTCAGCAGTGGTTCAATGAGCCGAGCCTTGATGCCGGCCAACACTAGAGCATTTGATCTTTCCACTTGTCCATTAGACTCCGGGTGTGCCACCGAGGCTATGTCCAGCCGGATTCCCTTGTTCATGCAAAACCGAGCAAATTCTCCAACAGCAAAGTTCGTGCCGTTGTCCGAGATAATGCTATGGGGGTACCATATCGCAGAATGATCTCCTTCAAAAAGTCACTGCTGAATGACCATCCAACTTCCGGATTGGTTTCACCTCGATCCACTTGGTGAACTTGTCCACCATCACCAGTATGTGCGTCATGTTACCTCGGGCTGGTTTGAACTCTCCCACCATATCCAAACACCATACCGCAAACGGCCAAGTGATAGGAATTGTTTTGAGCGCCGAGGCTGGCATATGCGTTTGCTTGGCAAACCTTTGGCATCCTTCACATCTCCGGACTATGGCCTCTGCATCAGCAAGAGCAGTGGGCCAATAGAACCCATGCCTGAACACCTTGGCCACCAGAGCTCTTGTGCTGCAATGATGACCACACTCTCCTTGGTGGATCTCCAAAAGCATCTCCTTGCCTTCAGCTGGCTCGACACACCGTTGCAACACCTCGGTTACGCTTCTTTTATAGAGCTCCTTGTTGATGATGGTGTACGCCTTGCCCTCCTTTGATTCTCCTAGCCTCGGTTGTGTCACTTGGCAAGCTTCCCTCCGTTATGAACTTCATGATTTGCTCCGCCCACTCCGGCACTGGGTGCAAAGGAAAAAATTCTCGTCCACCTCCATTGGTTCGGCCACCATAATCTCCTCCATTATTTCCTCCACCATCCTGCGACCAGTCCCCGAGTCTTGATGAGCAGTCCCCGAGGTTCGGTGCGCAGTCCCCGAGCTCTGCCACGCAGTCCCCGGGTCCGACCAAACGCATCCGACGTCTACCTCCATTGGAACAGGTCCGGGCTCTTGCTCCGCCGGGATGAAAATAGATTCGGATTCAGGAGAAGGTTTGATTGAAGGAGTTCTCAAGTGATTCAGGGCTACCCGGTGGTACTGCCTCTTTAGATGAACCGAGCTTTGACAACACGTCGGCAGCATTATTTTCTGTCCGAGGTATATGCCTGTACTCACACCCTTCAAAGAACCCGGATATCTTTTGCACATGGAACCGATATAACGCCATGTTGGCATCCAGAGCATCCCAAGTTCCAGAAGATTGTTGCACCACCAGGTCGGAATCGCCGAAGCACTCTACACGCCGGATACCGATCTCCTTCGCCATTGAGGCCATGGATTAAGGCCTCATACTCCGCCACATTGTTTGATGCTGAGAAATGAATCTGCAGCACGTATTTCAGCTGATCTCGCTTCGGCGAGGTGAGGACTATTCCAGCCCCCAGCCCGATCTTTGTCTTGGACCCATCAAAATGCATTTTCCAATAATTATAGTCCGGCCTGGGTGGCTCATACTGCATCTCGGCCCAATCACAAAAGAAGTCCGGCAACGCCTGGGATTTAATTGCATCTCTTCTCTCATAATGTGGTGCATATGGAGACACCTCAATCGCCCATTTGGCAACTCGGCCAGTTGCATCTTTGCACCCGATGATCTCCGAGATTGGAGCTTCGCACACCACCGTCATGGGATGCTCCTGGAAATAATGCTTCAACTTCTTGACCGCCAGGTAGACACCATACGTCATCTTCTGGTAGTGAGGGTAATTCTGCTTCGAGGTAGAGATCACCTCGCTCAAGTAATACACCGGTCTCTGCACCGACCTGCCACCTTCTTCGCGCTCCACCACCACTGCCACACTTACAACTCGGTTTGTGGCCGCAATGTAAAGTAACATCGGCTCATTGTGCAATGGTGACGCCAACACCGGGGCAGTGGACAACATCTTTTTCAGCTCATTGAACGCCACGTCGGCCTGCGGGGTCCATGTAAACCCGGTACTTTTCTTCATGAGCTGGTACAAAGGTAAGGCTTTTTCTCCCAGCCGACTACAAATCGGCTCAACGAGGCTAGGCACCCTGTGAATTTCTGCACATCTTTCAAACACTTCGGTAACTTCATGTTCTCAATAGCTCGGATCTTGGCCGGGTTAACCTCGATACCTCGGCTAGACACCAGGAATCCGAGCAACTTTCCAGCCGGGACACCAAAGGTGCACTTGTCCGGGTTAAGCTTCAACCGATATTTCTCAAATTCACAAATGTCTCCTCGAGATCCTCGAGGAGAGTACGTTTCTCCTTAGTTTTGATGACGATATCATCGACATACACTTGCACATTTTTGCCCATTTGAGAGTGCAGGCATTTCTGCATACACCTCTGATAAGTTGCCCCGGCATTCTCAGACCAAAACACATGACACGATAGCAATACGCCCCATACGGGGTAATAAAAGCAGTCTTTATTTGATCCTTCGGGTTCAGTGGTATCTGGTGAAAACCAGAGTACGCATCGATAAAAGACAACAGTTCACAACCAGCAGTGGAATCAATCACTTGATCAATCCGAGGTAATGGAAATGGATCTTTCGGGCACGCCTTGTTGAGGTTAGTGAAGTCAATGCACATGCGCCACACCTTGACCACGGCTGGCTCGTCTTTCTTCTTTTCCACCAAGACCGGATTGGATATCCAGTCCGGATGCAGCACCTCCATAATGAACCCGGCTGCAAGCAACTTAGCCAGCTCGTCCAGCACCACTTGTCTTCGGTCGTCTGAGAGACGACGGGTCGGTTGCCTCACCGGTTTCACCTCTGGCCTGACAAATAAAGAGTGCTCTGCCAACTCCCTCGGAACACCAGGCAGGTCCTTAGCCGACCATGCAAAGATATCCCGATTCTCACGGAGGAAGTGACAGAGCTCGCTTCCTATTTCTCGCCCAGCCCGGTCCCAATGATGGCCATATGCTCTGGGTGCTCCGGGTCAATGGGGATCTTCTTGGTCTCCTTGGGCACCTCGAATGCTGCAGTTGAGTCCGGGCTCATCAGTCCGGACATGCCGAGCTGTGTTGACTGCGCCATTGCCACCACTTGATGCAGCTTCTTCTTCTCAGCTGCGATCACCAAAGACTCGGCCAGATTAGACCCCGCCGAGGCACACTGAATGGCTCGCTTGTAGTCACCCGAGATGGATATGATCCCATTAGGCCCTGGCATTTTCATCTTCAGGTATGCAACATGGGTGGAAATCATGAACTTGGCCAGAGCCGGCCTTCCAAGCAATGCATGGTATGCACTCTCCAAGTCCACCACCTCGAACTCGATACTCTCAACTCGGCAGTTATCCTTGGTTCCAAATGCTACATCCACCCATATCTTGCCCATGGGTGCACAGGAAACGCCAGGCACAATCCCATGAAAAGTACAACTGCTTGGCATCAACTGATTTGGCGATATGCCCAATTTCACCATTGTGTCTCGGTACATGATGTTGATGGCACTGCCATTGTCCACCAGAACTCGGGTAACCTCACATTGTTGTAGGCCCACACAACGTCGGATCTACCACCAGGGCATACTTTCCAGGGCTCGGCATGATCCGAGGTGTGTCTTTCCTGCTCCAAGTGATCTCCTGCTCAGACCAGTTCATATAGGTCGGCACCACCGGCATTACTGCATTCACCTCCATGGCACGCCTCTGCACACTCTTCTTGTCAGTTGGCTCGGTCACAAAGACCACATAGCTCGCATGAGCCTCTCTATAGTCATTTCCGGGGTATTCATACTGCTGACTTGGTCCGGCACCATTGTTGTTGTTACCTCGGACATTCACAACATTCACGGGCCTTGCTGCTGCAGGCCTCGGAGAGGTGCAGTGGTTATCGGGGTAACATTTGCTCCGGACAGATTTGGGTGGGACCTCGGCTGAAATCTCTGAGGTGGTCCTCTCTGTTCCTCCGGCCTTCGCCCCTTCTTCTCTGATTCTGCGGTTCCAGCTGCACTGCCGGGTTGAATGGTTGGCTGGCTTGCGCGGGTCGGTCGTATGGTAACAGCAAGGACCATCTATCATTGATTCATAAGTCAAGGGTGGCTCCGGGTTCGGACTAAATGCCGGACCATTGATTTTCGGCCTCTGGACACCTCCAGCTCCGGGCTGATCCGGGTTCACCGCTGCAACTTGGTTCGAGGTGTATGGGTAGTCCGGCTCCCTCCTCTTTGTCCGAACTCTGGCGGTCATTACACCTTGGTCCGAGCCGGTTGTTTATTGGCTCCCTCCTTCTGTTACGTGCCACTGCCTCTGCTGCTGGCTGCATCGGATCACCCAGAGCATAAGAATCTGCAATCCGGATTGTTCTGCTAGGGATTTCGGCATATCTCTTTGGAGCCTCTGCCACAGCATGCTGCCATGTCGACAACCATCTGCAAACCAGGAAATGGCCTGTGCCTCTACAACTCCTTCACAGGAATTCCGAACATTGCTCCACCGAGTTAAGAATTCTCGGTCAGTTTCATGATCATCTTGCTTACATGCTGCCAGGAGCTGAGGTCGGTTTGGCCTCTTGTATGTACTAGCAAAGTTGCTGTTAAACGCCAGCTCCAAGTCTATCCAGGAGTTGATACTATACTCCGGCAAATTATTCAGCCAGATCCGAGCTGGACCTTCCAACATGTGCGGGAGATACCGGACCGCCCATCGGCGATTGCCCCCCGCTATGTGCACCGAGGATACATAATCTGTCAGCCAATCTTGTCTTGGTGCTCCCGTTGTATGGCTTGGTGTTCCGACCTAACTGGAACTGAGATACTGGCGGTGGTGGCTCCTTCATGATCCGAGGTCCAAAACACGCCGGACCAGGAGGGCCTTCCTCCTCCAGTTGCTCGACAAGTAGATTCTATCCAGCTTGTTACGAACATCGCCTGGAGCTAACATCCGACTCCTATCCGAGGTCCCAACGCCCCATCCACTCTGTGGTATCCAGCTCGCGCCATGGCCGAGTCTCCATCATCATCGGTCATCGCCTTGACCGACATTCTGAGGTTGCTGAACATACTCCGGCTCTCGCTGATATTGCCCCTGCGGCCGGGTTGTTGCTGATACCTCGGGGGCGGAGGTGGTTTACCTCGGCCAGCCGACTGCTTGCCCGCCATTCTGATTTCCCTGACCGGAGTTACCCTTAGCTCGGCTTGCATTACCTGGCCGGGGTTTCCCTTAGCTCGGCTAGCATTGCCCTGGCCCACCTTCTGCTTTGCTGCTAACACTGGATCATACATCTGCAGCTGCTTGTTCTGACCCGAGGTGACACTCCGGGCTCGATCGGCTCCTCCGACGAGTGGAGACGAGGCTTGCCCCTTGGACACCTGACTAACTGGCCTAGCTGAATAAACCATCTCGAATCACCAGCCCCGGCATATGCTCTGCGGAGAGCCTCATTCTGCTGGTTAGCTACATACACTAACTCATTGACTCGCTTCTGCTGCGCACGCCATGCATCTCCAGTCAACCCGGATAGCTCGGCCCTGCCTGCCTCGGCAGCTCTGAGGTTCTTAGCAGGGGAACTATACACCGGCCTTCCAGTCGACACGCGACTCTCACTCCTAGCCGAGGTGGTAGGTCGAGCCTCCCTGTTTATCTCATCATTGAGCCCCTTGCCTCTCTGCCGCACCTCGGCTCCCCTATTGTATCAACTGCTACCGGGGTGAAGCCATTCGCTGCATTGTACTCACGCAGATCTCTATTGAACTCATCTCTAGCTGTCATCATTGCTACAGCCTCCTTTGCAACAGGACACGCTTTGCCTCTAGGTCGGCCACAGTCACCACTACATCCACTCCTGGATTTACTGGGTCTGCCAGTGTCTCCACTATCTCTACCAGGGTCGCACCTCGGCCCTGCAGCTCGGGGTGCCAGGCAACTCTTTCTCTAGCCTGGGCTTTGCAGATCTCACCTTAGCAACCTCGGCCGCTTGGATTTGCTGGCATCTACTTTGCCAGCGGCATCAACCGGACCGTCATCATCACCTCCACGCAGCTCTCGGGGCGAGTGATACGCCGACCTAAAGCCGCGAGGAGAGGAGTTTCGTCGTCCACGAGCACCTGCTCCGGGTACCGCGAACAACCTCGACAGCAACGTAGTGACGAAGCTGCCAGCATCATGGTGAAGCCATGCTCGGGGAAGGGCTTGCCGGCGAAACACCCCGCTTGTCGCTGATGAAGGTGAACTCACCGATCTTGGCGATAAGCCCGGAAAGAACACGCTCGCCTGAGCCCGTCCGGATGTAAACTCCCTCCAACGCCTCAATCTGCCCCACGGTGGGCGCCAACTGTCGTGGTGGGATCACGGCAGATGCCATAGGTATGGCTAAGATGGGGCCGAATGGTCGTTGGGGGAATCCGGGGAGGGTTTATGCACTCAAGAAGTGCACACGCAAGAACACGCAAGAAACCGAAGAAACGAAGAGAAACAAGAAACCAAGAACACAAAGCACACCACGATGTACCCTGCTTCGGGGCCCTCTTGTGGAGGTAACACCCCTACTGCAGCACTATCCTACTCAGTGTATAGCTCAAAGTGACAAGTACAAGCTGCTCCTCGAGCTGTATGATGATACAATGGTGAGAACTTGAGGTAAAAGATGGAGCTAACGGGAGGAAGAAGGCACTCCGAGCTAGATCCGAGGTGTTTCCGGGGTGTTCCGAGGTTCCTTTCTCTCTTTCTCTCTCTTCTCTCTCTGTCGATCGATCGTCCGTCGTCAGCAGGAGGGGGAAGCCCACTATATAGGCCAGCCGAGTTACCGTTGTGCCCCTCGTGAACACTGTTGCCATGCCTCTGCACGGTCACCACCGTACCTCTGTCAGGGACAACACGTGGCCTGCCCATCTCCTGCTGCCTAACGGCAGAACTAGCATGTCTCCTCTGACCGAGACAGGACGTGGCCTGGCAGAGCTACCTCGTAGCCTTTTCCCAGATCCCGCGTGGTCAGCGGTCAGAGACGTGCTGCCCCCCGAACCCGGGGCACGCCTCTGCCAGGCTCCGTGACAGACGCTCCCGCGTCAGGCGCTCTTGTACCAGGCTGGAAGTGACAGGAGCATTGACTCCTGCCCGACCTAAGGCCTCCTGCCTTGGTTAGCTCCGGTCTTGCTCACGCTCCTTACCTCGGGTCTTGTACTTAAGATCCGACCACTCGGACATTACTTCCTTCAAGTACTTCTCCACAATGACCATATAAACCATAGCACCGAGGTAGTTAGGTCGGCTGAACATAGCTCGGAAGTGAACCTCGGTCCAAGGCCAACGGATACCTCGGACCCCTCTGGGCCAAGATAGGTCGGCCTTTATATCCTCCAGTCAAGATGAAGCTCGGACACTCCCAGGCCCAAGCAGGTCGGCCCTTTCCGTACCTCGGCATATCTTTAAACTCATCTTTATGCCAAGCCTTGACCCTACCCGGGGGTAGCCCCCCGACAGATATTGCTTCTTGATGCTCTTTTATATTCAACTCTTATACATATGGAGCATTATCAAAAATTTCATGCCTAGCTAAAAGGCTTTAAAGAAAAGCACTTATGGAGACAACCCACCTTTTTATTTTCTGTCATTTTCTTTATTTGAGTCAAGGAGCTGCTTACTTCTGTAACAACTCCTTTGTATCTTTATTTATCGCATTGTTGTGCCAAGTAAAGTCTCTAGTTGAAAGTTGATGTTAGATTTTGGATTTCTGTGCAGTGACAGATTTTTTCTGTCCACCGTTTTGAGCTGTATTCACTCCAGAAAAATTGAAAAATTCTGAAAAAAATCACGCATGATCCTTATATATGTACGCAACTTTCATTAGTTTCGATTTTTCGTATCTGAGCAAGTAAGTGCCTTGAAAAAATTCGTCTTTCCAGACTGTTCTGTTTTTGACAGATTCTGCCTTTATTTTGCATTGCCTCTTTTACTATGTTGATTGGATCTCTTTGCTCCATAAAACATCAGTAGCTTTAGTTATTGTCCAGAAGCATTGGTAATGATTGTGTCACAGTAGAACAAGTGAATTTTTGATTATGCACTAACCCTCTAATGAGAATTACTTTGAGTTTGGTGTGGCGGAAGTTTTCAAGAAGCAAGCGAGAAGGATGATATGATGTGATCAAGAAGAGTGAAAAGCCTAAGCTTGGATGCCCCCGTGGGTCACCCCAGCAATATTCAAGAAGATTCAAGCGTCTAAGCTTGGGGATGCCCAAGGCATCCTCTTCTTCATCAACAACTTATCAGTCATCTCTAGTGGAACTATATTTTAATTCTTCCACATCTTATGTATTTTATACTTGGAGCGTCTGTGTGCTTTTATTTTTGCTTTGTTGTTTTTATTTTCTGAATAAGTTGGATTCTAGCATTCTTGTGTGGGAGAGAGACACGCTCCGCTTTTTCATGTGAATACTCATATTCTTCACTTATATCTTTTGAGTATTCTTATCTAGCTACTGCTATACTTTTAGCTCCTTTTTCATCATCTCTTTTAGAGCTGTTAATTCTTGTGGAGTAGTACTCTCTTGTTTCATTTGTTACTTGGAGAGTTTTTGTTTGGAGAGTTGCTTGGTTGATGTGTTGGTTCATGTTGCATATGGTAGTGGTATAGTAATAACTTGCATAATCTTAGATCATTGAACTTTGATAACCTGATTCTCTGCAAACGTTTTGAGAAATTTAGATGGTAAAGCTTGCTGGTTAATTAAGTTAAAATCATTAGTGGATTGTTTGTTTTTAAGCTTGTACCGTACTACAAACTCTACTAAAATTGTTGAAGGTGTAGTTTGACTTGATAGCGTTCCATGTCTAAAGTGATTCGTAATAACTGAGTTGTGCTGAAGGTCGAGGGATCTAGCGGGGTACTTGTGCCGCCGTGAACGGCCCTTCTTGGAGTAAATTTAATCATGCTCTTAATGTTGAACCTGCTAGTTGTTTGCAATAAGCTTGTGAATTCTTTTTGACTAATGTTAAGCTACGGGTTTTGGCACTTCCACCATCCAAATTTGCTAGCCTCTTCGTGTTGTGCATTGCCTTCTGCTCACATTGAGAGTTGTGCATACTTCGCCAGTACATCCAAACCTGTGGAGGACTTTCTCTTGTTCTCCTACACATAAGCCCATACATCTTCCTCAAAACAGCCACCATACCTACGTACCACAGCATTTCCATAGCTATTCCGAGATATATTGCCATGCAACTTCCATCTTACATTACATGACTTGTTGTCATTATCATTTATATATTTCTTTGCATTATTCTATACAGCTGATGTGTGGTTTACCCATGTTACGCTATATCATTACACATCCCGCTACACTGGCAGAGGCATACAGTTTCATACATCATGTTTTGTTCATTATGAGTTATTTGTACCAGAAAGTGTGTTGTCATATTAGGATGTTGCCCCTAAAAGTGAAAAGAGCCATGGAGGCCATCGAAAAGAGAAACATAAAAAGAAAAAAAGGAATAAAGAAAAAGGGGCAACATTACTCTCTTTTATCCACACTTGTTCTCATGTTTCAGCACCTGCAGTATTCATAGTCATCATTTGTGCTCATGTTTAGCACCTATACTCCATGTGAGAGAGTTTTCATGTTTTACTAGTATAACTATGTGGGGAATTTACACTATAGAACTTGGGTTGTATATTCCAATGATGAGCTTCCTCAAAAGTGCTCTAGGTCTTCATGAGCAACCAAGTTGGATGCACCCCCACTATTTCCATTGGAGAGCTTTCATACACATATAGCTCTATGTGCATCCGTTGCATGGCAATCACTACTCCTTACATAGCTTCGATTATAAGACTTCCTCTTGTCTAATGATCACTTATAGCTTTGTGAGACTTTCTTCCATTGGCCTTCCAAACCCCCATTAATGTTCTCTTAGCCATAACATCCTGGTGCCAATACCAAATGCTTACGCTCACCGGTTGAGTAGGCTTCGAAACAGTTGATTCATGACGTTCATGTTTATATTTACTTGACTGAATCCTTCTATGTTATGAAAAATTGCTTGATGCTTGGAATTGAAGGATAGAACTCCTACACTGGATACTCAAAACATCTTTAATGAACCTTGTACGGTTTCATGTCTTGAAAGCAATAGTTCATGAAAACTTTTAGCCTGTTTAACTAACTTGCTTTGTTATCTCTTATTAATATCAATTATAGACATTTGTTTTGAATGATTTGATCTCAGCTCACATGCTTTACAATATTATTTGATCAAGATTATGTGGTAGCATCTCACCTAAGAAATTATTTGCTTGTTATCGTTTTACCTACTCGAGGACGAGTAGAACTAAGCTTCGGGATGCTTGATACGTCTCCAACGTATCTATAATTTCTTATGTTCCATGCTTATATTATACCAATTGCAACATGTTTTATTCACACTTCATGGCATTTTTATGCATTTTCTGGACTAACCTATTAACAAGATGCCACAGTGTCAGTTCCTGTTTTCTGCTGTTTTTGGTTTCAGAAAAGTTGTTCTGCAAATATCCTCGGAATTGGACGAAACAAATTGCCAGGTTCCTATTTTTTCCGACACGTTCAAGAAGTCCGAAGGAGAGACGAAGGGGGCACCGAGGCGGCGTCCCCACCCCATGGCGCGGGTGGGCCCCCTGCCACGGCGCCATGTGGGGAGCGGGCCTCAGGCTCCACCGACATCGCCCCTTCGCCTATTTATTCCCCCCGAGGCGAAAACCCTAAATCAATCAGTCATATTCCACCAAGGTTCCGCAGCGCCGCCGCCATCGACGACAAGTTTCGGGGACAGAAGTCTCTGTTCCGGTACCTTGCTTTGACGGGGAAGTGCCCCCGGAGCCATCTCCATCGACTCCACCGCCATCTTCATCGCTGTTGCTGCCTCTCATGATGAGGAGGGAGTAGTTCTCCCCCGAGGCTGAGGGCTCTACCGTAGCTATGTGGTTTATCTCTCTCTCTCCCATGGTGTGATCTTTATGTGATCATGAGCTTTGTAATCTAGTTTAATAAGTAGATGTTACTCTTTATCTATTATGTCACTCTAGAGGTTACTTTAATATGAACTCCGGATTCACTCTCCATCGGTGTGAAGGTGACGTTGTGGTGTTTGTTTACTCCGACTTGAGGTGTGCTTTTGCAGCCCTACGCAATGAATGGTGTTCGTTATCCAACAAGAGAGTGTTTGACAGTAGCATTTATTTATTCAATTATGTGTCATTGTTGAGAGTGTCCACTAGTGAAAGTATGATCCCTAGGCCTTGTTTCTAAGCATTGAAACACCGTTTACGACAAGTTCTGCTACATGTTTGCTTGCTGCCATTTTTATTTTAGATTGCAATTACTACTTACAATCATCCATATTACTTGTATTTCACTATCTCTTCGCCGAACTAGTGCACCTATACATCTGACAAGTGTATTAGGTGTGTTGGGGACACAAGAGACTTCTTGTATCTTAATTGCAGGGTTGCTTGAGAGGGATATCTTCGACCTCTACCTCCCTGAGTTCGATAAACCTTGGGTGATTCACTTAAGGAAACTTGCTGCTGTTCTACAAACCTCTGCTCTTGGAGGCCCAACACTGTCTACAAGAATAGAAGCGTGCGTAGACATCAATCATCTCATACCACAATATCCACCATAGGAATTACATAGATGACCGTAATCATGTTCAGCAGCTCATACGGTACTAAATTAGTGAAGCTCAAAGAGAGGAGAGATACAGAAGTTACCACCACAAACCCATAGTCCAGAGGGTGGACTACTCCCCCTTCATCATGGAGACGGTGGAGAAGTCGTTGGAGAAGGTGGAGACCACCCCGGCAGCGCCCCGCCGGAGTTTTCCCCCTCCACTACAGCTCAAGATCTCCGTTTTGTGTTTATGTCTTGTGGCGGCGCTTGTTTTCGAGAACGCCGTGGGACTTCTTTTATATGCGTTTTTAGGTCAAGACGAAGGCGGTGAGAAAAGACCGACGGCTGCGGAGCCTCGAGGGCCAAGTTGGTGGGCCCCACGCGTCCAGGTACAGTGGCCGCATGGGCCACCCCTTTTGGCCCTCCGGCCTCCGTTTGCTTGATTCCTTCGCTCCTACGTCTTCCTCCTTCCAAAATAATGACGCCTGTATTTTTCCAGATTTTTATGACGTCGTTTAGGTCCCTAAAACATAAAAGAAAAGAAATAGGGTTTTCTGCCTGCGCAGGTTAATTCCATAAAAATAGGAAACAATTATTTTATTTCCTAAAATCATTAAATAACAGTGGTATAACCCTTATATGATGCAAATATGATTGGAATATGAGTGATATAGTGCAAAGTTCATGTATGCATTTTACATGCATCAGCTGTCACTTATGTAGCACCACAGAGAAGAATTCATAATCAGCAAACAACTAGCAAGAAACTGTCCCAGAAGAAAAGGTGGCAGAGCCAGAAATTGTGGTGCAGCCTGCTACTGAAACTGAAAAAACAGCTAACACTGTAACAAAACCTGCACCAGAAAAGCCTGTGTTGCAGAAAATCCCATTTTCCTGAAAGATTGGAAAAATCTAAGGATGAAAAGCAGTATGCTAAGTTCCTGAAAACTATGAAGGAAGTTCAGATCACAATACCCATTCTGGATGCAGTGTTACACATTCCCTTGTATGCACAAATTTTCAAAGACCTGATGATGGTCCCGAAGAGCAAGGCCTTGATACCTGCAAAAGTAAACGGGATTAGGTTGAGACTCCAAGTGCAGAGTGTATAGTAAGTGGAAGACAGTTTTCCCCACGAGGGGTGACTCGAGGGTTTAATATCGAACTCTCGGGGAATCTGAAGTGGTAGATTTATCTTCTTATCCTTCTTTTGGTTACCTACAAAACAAGGTTAGATGTTTTGGTCCTCAACCTCACCTGTGGTTGTCAAGCACAAGGTGTAAGAATGATATCAGGATAGTTATGCAATGCAAACAAGAAATAAATATGCAATGATGGTGGATGCAATGATAAATGATATTTTTGGGTTTTTGAATGATGTATGCAAGATGAAAAGTATTTTTGTATTTTCGGATTTAATGATGGCTGAAAATAGAAAAGTGGTATATGGTGTTGGAAAGGTGTTTCTTATGATTAAAAATGGACTGGGGTTCATGGTTTCACAAATGCACTCTCTCTTTATAAAGTGGTAGACAATGGAACACACACAGTTAACATATGAGATTGCAACACAGGGTTTGATAACAAGTTACTTAGATATATGGGCATCACGTCCTAACATAGAGATCTTTTGGTTATTAACCTCTCTTATACTCCACCAAGATGCGAACTAAATCATAACACCTCAGTAATTAAGACAACTCAGAGTATAGCATTAAGTATCATGACATGAAGTGAAAATAAGAACATGCTAGATCTAGTCATGGAGTAGTGGCAATATCCCCGGTAGCATGGTATTTTAGTTTATCCCTAGTGAGGCAACAAAGTAAGGTAAAGATACCAAAGTGGATCGCAGAACTTTCTCTCACGTTCACTGCACTAGCCACCCCCCGTTACTCCAACTAATGCACACGTTCCCCCACACACGCTCTCATAAACATGCTTGATCAAAACAAGTAGACAAGAACGGGTACATAATATGCATCTATACTCATAACTGAAACAAACATTGCAATCTCAAACATATATTAACTCATAAAGATCCACCACAAAGGTATTACAACGTGACCGTAATCATGTTCAGCAGCTCATACGTGCTAATTAGTGAAGCTCAAGAGAGGAGAGATACATAAGTTACTTCCACAAACCCATAGTCCAGAGGTGGACTTCTCCCTCTTCATCATGGAGACGGTGGAGAAGTCGATGGAGAAGATGGAGACCACGCCGCAGCGCCCTGCCGGAGTTTTCCCCCTCCAATCTGCAGCTCCTGATCTCCGTTTCGGTGTTTCTGTGTCTGTGCGGCGCTCCTTCCAGAGAACGTCGGGGGACCTTTTTTATAGGCGTTTTTAGGTCAAGACGATGTCGGTGGAGAAAAGATCGAAGGCAACGGAGCCACAAGGCCCAAATGGGTGGGTCCCACGCGGCTACAGTACCAGGCCGCGTGGGCCCCCTCGTTTGGCCCTCGAGCCTCCGTTTGCTCGCTTCCTTCGCCCACAGGTCTTCTTCCTTCCAAATATTGACGCCCGTAAATTTCCAGGTGATTTCGTTAACGTTTGGGTCCCTGAAACATTAAAATAAGAAAACGGGGTTTTTCTGCCTGTGCAGGGTTAATTCCATAAAAATAGGAAATAAATGAATATTCCCAAAAATCATTATAAAACATTGATATAACCCTTATATGATGCAAATATGATAATAATATAAGCAATTAAAGTGCAAAGTTCATGTATGCATTTTACATGCATCAACATCCCCAAGCTTAATCCATGCTCGTCCTCGAGTATGAAGATGATAAAACTAACATGGACTTTGCAATTTAATACTTAACAATGAATACCAAAGATGATTACAATTCCTACATATACTCAAATGATTCATTCTTCAAAGGAGTAACAATATGCAAATAGTTTATGAAGTGATGTCAAGTATTCAAGACAAGGATGTTCATTGATAGTTCACAAAGTGTAACATGGTAGCACGTAATATGGAACACATGTATGCATAATGATAAGTAGAACATCCTACAATGGTCATAGAGTGTAGATGAAAATCTGAATATGATAAGTGTACACTTTGGAAAGATGTATATGTGAGTAGAGGTAAAGCATGCATAAGTTTCATCCAACTTCCAAACTCTTCTACTTAACTTAATGATTGCAATAAGGTATTCATTGGTGTCAAGCTCTCATTGCCCCTATCATAGCATCTTGAATGATTAAGGTTAAAGTGAAAGCAAATATGAGTAGTGTGCTTGATAAAGAATGGGTTGAATGTCTCATGCCCCTTGACTACAAGTACTTACACCATGTGTTACTCAACTTGGGAAACAAAGCAAGTTCAATTAAATATCATTGTAAGCATAATAGTATCATCAAGAGCGTCAACTGGGGTACCTCTTGTCCCAAGATATGGAACAAGCCCATATCAAAATGACAAGACAAACAAACAAAATGAACAATCTCAACACCCTTTTTATTTACCATTTGGAATAGTTTTTTATTGCAAGGTGTATCACAGAAGGTTCACCATAGTATGTAAGTAAATTTCCACCATGAATGATGCATGGCTTAGATTAGCGGCCCAGGCGTCTCTCTAACCATTTACACAAACTCATTTAAACTCACTCTATTTCCACATTTATTTCAACATGATAAGCATCCATAGACAAAAGCACATGATATCAACTAAATGAGATGAAGAGCGTGTTGAAAGCTTGACATGTGACAGCACATATGGGCTAACTTCCAACCCAAAACATTCATCAAACCACAAACATCATAATCTAATCACAATGGGTCAAGTTTATTAATGCAAATAAAAGAACATTGTGCATCAAGTTCGTGAAAGCTATATAACCAATTTTTTTCCATTGCAATCAATAACATAAACATTTTCATTCAGAGGTAAGATAACACAAACAACATGTTAAACATACTCGGAATAGCATAAAGCCAATAGGTAGATATGGTGGACTCACTCGAATAACTTTGGTTGAAGGTGTTGGAAACAAGTTTTTGCTTGTTGGAGTTTTTGGCTAGCAAAAGGGAGAAAGTTGACCATCTAGATGCATGCATGAGTGTCCATAGAACTAACTAATCCATGTTAAACCAAGTAATATAACAATCAGCACCAAAACATGAATAAGTGATAGCTCTACAAAAAGAATTTGCAAACTATTACTCATAAACAAGCTCATGAATCATGCAACTATATGTATCATTAAAAATCAAGTCAAACATCCCTTTCCCAATCTTATAAAAGCATCCAACATATTTCAACCCATATTTCCAGTAGCTCTCTCATATATAAATGATAGTGTGGTGGTCTCTCAAGACTCAAACAAAAACAAAAAATGACGCTCCAAGTTTATGCGATAAAGTGTTTCGATCGAAAAACAGAAGTTGGACGTGTGCAAACCGAGAGTGTGTAGGTCCAGCGGGTTTGTCTTCACATCCCCAAGCTTATGGTCTTCACCATCCTTGAATATCTCTTGGTGCATCTCCTCCAATCCCTTTTGAAAAAACTTCAAAACACCGTTTCTCTCCATCTCTTTTCTGTGGGGTGCATTAATAGTGATAAACAAATAGGTTCCTTGCTGCATATAATTCTTGAACAAAAATTCATATGACATGTCCAGAAAGTGTATAATATTGTATGCCTACTCATAAACTCAATTGGATAAAAAAGATTCAACTTAAAAGCTCAAAGCATGCATCAAACAAAATGGGACAGAATCTGTCCAGAAAAACAGCAGCAGCAAAACGTATTTTTCTACCCTACCAAACTTTCTCGAAAAATTCCGAAAAACTTCATGCATACAGAGGATGAAAAGTTGCAACTACAGTTCAAATATGAGCTCATTCGGAGTTACAGAATAAGAATTAAAAATCATACCGTGCACTGACTCGTGCAGGAATAAAATCTCCGAACGCTATAAGCAACTTTTCAAACCAAAAAGGGTAAAACTTGGCACTTTATTGAAAACTCCAGAACCTAAACTAAAAACAAAGTCTCTTGTTACAGCAAGAGGACACAAAGAAAAATCACACACAAAAATAACCGGGTTGCCTCCCGCAAAGCGCTTTCTTTATAGCCATATAGCTAGGCTTCTTACTTGTTGTTTATTGTGGACGAAGCTCATGAGGGAGCTTGAACTTTGGTGGTTCCCTCTTCCTTGGAAAGTGTTCCATGCACTTCTTGTGTGGAAACTGAAACTTTACATTCCCTTCCTTTGAATCAATGATAGCACCTGTGGTACGAAGAAAAGGTCTTCCAAGAATAATAGGACTAGAGGTTTTACTCCCCATGTCCATGATTAGAAAATCCACAGGCACAAAAGTCATATGTAACTCTACCATAACATCACTTACTTTTCCCAAAGCATGTTTAATAGAGTCATCAGCAAGTGCTAGTTCAATAGAGCATTTTTCAAGATTTTTCAATTCAAGCACTTCATATAGTTCTTTAGATAAAACAGAGACACTAGATCCTAGATCAAGTATGGCATGGTGTGTCTCTTTTCCAATAGTTACTAGTACCTTAGGTATCCACATATCCCCAAGCTTAGGTGGTATCATAGCCTCTTGGTTGTACCTAGCAATCTTTTCTTTCAAGACATGATTAGCAATATAAGAACCAAAACCTGCTTGGTTAGTGTTGATGGAAGGATCACTTGCAAATTTTTGTAAGATAGATATTAATTCATGCAAGCTACAATTTTCTAAGTCAAGCAAAGGATCCTTGACTTCATTAAGCATTTTAACTTCCTCAACTTTCTTTTCCAACTCAATCAGCATAAGAGATTCATCATGTTCAGTTTCTTTAGCTTCTTCTTTTAAACTACCAAGTTGAGACATGAGTGGCAACAAATATTCAGGGTAGTTCAATAATTCATCAAGAGTTTCCTCCAAAGTAAGAGGAACATTTTCAGCAATGTTAACAGAATTCATTCCAACCACAGGTGATGCTTGTGGTTTCCCAGAAAAACGGTGTTCATAAATCATTTTAGTGACAATAGGATCTATCTCAAATTCTCCAACTGGAATATTCATATCTTGAGGAAAGTTCCTAACACTAAATGGCCAAAAGGTTCTTTTTTCCATTATAGCAAGTTTTTTGGTATTTTTAATTTTTTATGCAAAACTGAAATAAATATGATATGATATGCAATGACACTAACAAAACAAATAAATTGCTTTGTAAGTAAAGATGGATAAGATGGTGCTCACGTAGGTGCAACCTCCCCAAGCTTAGGTGTTAGCACAAGTTGGTGACGTTGACTTTGTTGTGAGATGAATGCGATGATGCACACCCTTGGATAAATTTCTCAGCTACGATTCCCCGGCAACGGCGCCAGAAAACGTCTTGATGGTCCCGAAGAGCAAGGCCTTGATACCTGCAAAAGTAAACGGGATTAGGTTTGAGACTCCAAGTGCAGAGTGTATAGTAAGCGAAAGACAGTTTTCCCCACGAGGGGTGACTCGAGGGTTTAATATCGAACTCTCGGGGAATCTGAAGTGGTAGATTTATCTTCTTATCCTTCTTTTGGTTATCTACAAAACAAGGTTAGATGTTTTGGTCCTCAACCTCACCTGTGGTTGTCAAGCACAAGGTGTAAGAATGATATCAGGATAGTTATGCAATGCAAACAAGAAATAAATATGCAATGATGGTGGATGCAATGATAAATGATATTTTTGGGTTTTTGAATGATGTATGCAAGATGAAAAGTATTTTTGTATTTTCGGATTTAATGATGGCTGAAAATAGAAAAGTGGTATATGGTGTTGGAAAGGTGTTTCTTATGATTAAAAATGGACTGGGGTTCATGGTTTCACAAATGCACTCTCTCTTTATAAAGTGGTAGACAATGGAACACACACAGTTAACATATGAGATTGCAACACAGGGTTTGATAACAAGTTACTTAGATATATGGGCATCACGACCTAACATAGAGATCTTTTGGTTATTAACCTCTCTTATACTCCACCAAGATGCGAACTAAATCATAACACCTCAGTAATTAAGACAACTCAGAGTATAGCATTAAGTATCATGACATGAAGTGAAAATAAGAACATGCTAGATCTAGTCATGGAGTAGTGGCAATGGTCACACCCACATCCCCGGTAGCATGGTATTTTAGTTTATCCCTAGTGAGGTAACAAAGTAAGGTAAAGATACCAAAGTGGATCGCAGAACTTTCTCTCACGTTCACTGCACTAGCCACCCCCCGTTACTCCAACTAATGCACACGTTCCCCCACACACGCTCTCATAAACATGCTTGATCAAAACAAGTAGACAAGAACGGGGTACATAATATGCATCTATACTCATAACTGAAACAAACATTGCAATCTCAAACATATATTAACTCATAAAGATCCACCACAAAGGTATTACAACGGTGACCGTAATCATGTTCAGCAGCTCATACGGTACTAATTAGTGAAGCTCAAGAGAGGAGAGATACATAAGTTACTTCCACAAACCCATAGTCCAGAGGTGGACTACTCCCTCTTCATCATGGAGACGGTGGAGAAGTCGATGGAGAAGATGGAGACCACGCCGGCAGCGCCCCGCCAGAGTTTTCCCCCTCCAATCTGCAGCTCCTGATCTCCGTTTCGGTGTTTCTGTGTTTGTGCGGCGCTCCTTCCAGAGAACGTCGGGGGACATTTTTTATAGGCGTTTTTAGGTCAAGACGATGTCGGTGGAGAAAAGATCGAAGGCAACGGAGCCACGAGGCCCAAATGGGTGGGTCCCACGTGGCTACAGTACCAGGCCGCGTGGGCCCCCCTCGTTTGGCCCTCGAGCCTCCGTTTGCTCGCTTCCTTCGCCCACAGTCTTCTTCCTTCCAAATATTGACGCCCGTAAATTTCCAGGTGATTTCGTTAACGTTTGGGTCCCTGAAACATTAAAATAAGAAAACGGGGTTTTCTGCCTGTGCAGGGTTAATTCCATAAAAAATAGGAAATAAATGAATATTCCCAAAAATCATTATAAAACATTGATATAACCCTTATATGATGCAAATATGATTAGAATATAAGCAATTAAAGTGCAAAGTTCATGTATGCATTTTACATGCATCACCTGATAACAAAGAAGAGAAGCTTGGAAGACCCAGAAATTGTTGCTCTGACAGAGGACTGCAGTGCTGTCATACTGAATTATATGCCAAAGAAGCTGGGTGATCCAGGAGTTTTAGCATCCTTGTGTTGTTGGCAAGAGAACATTCACAGCATTGTGTGATTTGGGTTCATCAGTTAGTGTTTTACCTTTGGCTGTCAGTCAAATATAGCAGTTAGGAATTCTGAAGCCTACATCAATGACTCTGCAGTTAGCTGACAGAACACTGAGGAAACCAGCTGGAATTCTAGAAGATGTGCCAGTACAAGTTGGAAATTTTGCTTATCCAGTCGATTTTGTGGTACTAGAAATGGAAGACAATTCTGAATCCATGATTTTAGGCAGACCATTCTTGGCAACAGCTGGAGCAATAATAGATGTAAAAGGTGGAACTCTGAAACTGCAGTTTGGTTCTGAACAAGCTGAGTTCAGCATGAAGCATGCCTCTCACTTGCCAAACATACTGGAGCAATGCCAGTCCATTGATATAGTAGACCAAAATGTCTTGGACACAATACAAGAAATGCAGTCAGAAGAACCTGAAGCACAAGTGTTTGTGACAGTAGATAGTTCCAATCACCAGGAGCTGTGTGGAATATCTCTGTGTGAAAAAGATGAAGATGCTGTAGGAATTGAAATTAGTAAACCAGTTCACAATTCTATAGTTGAGTTCAAAGAATTACCATCTCATCTGAAATACATATTCCTTGAGAAAGAAAAGATACACCCAGTGATAATCAGTTCTGCTCTGGACAATGAACAAGAAGAAAGCTTGTTGTCAGTATTGAGGCTGTACAAAAATGTTATTGGGTACTCTATTGATGATATTAGAGGAATTGATGAGAAAGTTTGTTCTCACAGAATACACTTAGAAGATGGCAGTAAACCAAGTAGAGAAGGGCAGAGAAGACTGAATCCAGCAATGCAAGAAGTAGTGAAAAAGGATGTACTGAAACTGCTAAAGGCAGGAATGATTTACCCCATTTATGACAGTGAGTGGGTGAGCCCTATACACATTGTGCCTAAGAAAGGAGGTTATACAGTTGTAGAAAATGATGAAGGGAGATTAATGACCACAAGACCAGTTACTGGATGGAGAATGGTCAATGACTTCAGAAAACTGAATAAGGCAACTAGGAAAGACCATTTTCCTTTGCCATTTATGGATCAGATGCTGGAAAGGCTTGCTGGTCAGAAATTCTATTGCTATCTAGATGGATATTCTGGGTTTCTGCAAATACCAATTCACCCATCTGACCAGGACAAGACAACATTCACTTGTCCATATGGAACATTTGCTTATAAGAGATTACCATTTGGTTTGTGCAATGCACCAGGCACATTTCAGAGGTGTATGATGTCTATATTTTCTGATCAAATTGAGAAGATCATGGAAGTATTCATGGACGATTTTACAGTATATGGAAAAGATTTCATTTCTTGCCTGAAAAATCTAACAGCAGTATTGCACAGATGCTCTGAACAAAATTTGATCTTAAACTGGGAGAAGTGTCACTTCTTGGTAACTGAAGACATTGTGCTTGGTCATTTAGTGTCTGCTAGAGGAATAGAAGTGGACAAAGCAAAAGTAGATGTAATTGCTAAGCTACCTCCTCCTGAAAATGTGAAGGGAATACAGAGTTTCCTGGGACATGCTGGTTTTTACAGAAGATTCATCAAAGATTTTTCACATATTGCAAAACCACTTACACACTTGCTGAATCATAATGTAGAGTTTGTGTTCGATGAAGCATGTATGCAAGCCTTCAACATGCTAAAAGAAGCTCTGGTTATAGCTCCAATTGTGCAACCACCTGACTGGACAGTGCCATTCGAACTGATGTGTGATGCAAGTGATTTTGCAGTAGGAGCAGTGCTTGGTCAAGAAAAGAGAAAGCAGTTCATGTGATTTACTATGCCAGCAGAACACTAGATGATGCTCAGATCAACTACACAACTGATTACCCCCAAGAGCAGGGGATCACTATAGCACCTCTCAATGTGGAAGTAAGGTATCGATCCGCAGGAGCAAGAAGGAAAAGTTATCTATTCCCTACAACTAAAGTGTCACAAGTTTTAGTTGATTATGCACTAAACAAGTTTAATGAACAAGGTGGTTGATTTGATGGATGGAAGTTTAATGTAACAAAACAAGAATGTAAAAGTGTCCCAATCCTCTTTAATGCAAGAGGATAAGACAATGGTTTTCTCTTATAGGAACAATGGACATGGGTTCATGGGTTCACTTAATCCTCTCTCTCTCTCTCTCTCATCTACGGTGATCATCATGTTATAAATAAAGTACACACAATTGTCATGTTTTAATGGTAGCTTTTATGACGGCTATATGTCCTAAAACACATAGTTGGAAGAAATACTCATTTGTGTTGCTAGGTCACCCTCGTAAGGCTAGCGTGGTTGCTGTCACTCCCACATCATACTCTTCCTTTTTACCCCCAGATAAAGGATGTTGGGCGGTACTATGTCACTCAATACCTATGTCGTGTCGCATCGGCCATCCCGTACCCACATACATCATACTTCTTAAAGAACAATATTCTATCAAAGTATGACAAGTCATAAAAGTTCCAACAGAACAGTAAATGCATAACAAATCATCTCATACCACAATATCCACCATAGGAATTACATAGATGACCGTAATCATGTTCAGCAGCTCATACGGTACTAATTAGTGAAGCTCAAAGAGAGGAGAGATACATAAGTTACCACCACAAACCCAAGTCCAGGGGGTGGACTACTCCCCCTTCATCATGGAGACGATGGAGAAGTCGTTGGAGAAGGTGGAGAACACCCCGGCAGCGCCCCGCCGGAGGTTTCCCCCTCCAATCTGCAGCTCCAGATCTCTCTTTTGGTGTTTCTGTGTTTCGGCGGCGCTTCCTCCAGAGAACGTCGGGGACCTTTTTTATAGGCGTTTTTAGGTCACGACTAGGTCAACGGCAGCGGAGCTCCGAGGCCCAAAAGAGGTGGGCCCACGTGGCCAGGTACAGAGGCCGCGTGGGGCCCTCTATCTCCTAGCTGGTTGGGCTTCTGGTCTTCATTTTTATCCCATTGCGTTCGTCTCGAAAATTCTGAACCGTGCTCTCTGACCTTGCCCTTTTTGGAGTCCCGAAGCTCCCGGAAAGTCTGAAACACTAAAAAGACGTTTTCTGGAAAACAGGGTTAATTCCAAATAAATGGGAAAACTATGAAGTATTCCCATAATCATTATAAAACATTGATATAACCCTTATATGATGCAAATATGATTGGAATATAAGGAAAATAATGCAAAGTTCATGTATGCATTTTACATGCATCAACAACCACTGAGAAGGAATTTCTAGCAGTAGTGTTTGCATTTGATAAATTCAGACCCTATCCTGTTGGGCACAAGTGTGTTGTTTACACAGATCATGCAGCAATAAAATACTTGGTGAGCAAAAAGGATGCTAAGCCTAGGCTGATCAGATGGATTCTCTTGCTGCAAGAGTTTAATATTGAAATCAAGAATAAAAAGGGATCTGAAAACTCAGTAGCAGATCACCTATCAAGAATCAATTGCCCAGAAGGCAGAGAGATACAAGATAGAATGCCGGGTGAGCAGCTAATGGCAGTAAATGCTAGTTCTCCTTGGTATGCAGATATTGTGAATTATCTGGTTTGTGAAATTATGCCAGCAGATATGTCTTACTAGCAGAAAAAGAAGTTCATGCATGATGCAAAAAGCTACTACTGGGATGAGCCATACCTGTACAAGCATTGTGCAGATGGAATTGTGAGAAGATGTGTGCCAGCTGAAAAAATCAGTGATGTTATGTACCAATGCCATGCAGGCATGTATGGAGGCCATGCTGGAGTTATGAAGACCCAAGCAAAAATTCTGCAAGCTGGATTCTATTGGCCAAACCTGTTCAAGGATGTGCATGATTATATCAAGCAATGTGATCCCTGTCAGAGAACTGGAAAAATATCAAGATGAAATGAAATGTCACAGAAGGGAATTCTGGAGGTAGAACTATTTGATGTATGGGGAGTGGATTTTGTTGGCCCTTTACCATCATCAAATGGATACAAGCATACACTAGTTGCAGTGGATTATGTGTCCAAATGGGTTGAAGCAATACCCACTGTCAGTGCTGATTCAAAAGCTGTCTGCAAATTCTTCAAAACTGTCATTTTCCCAAGATTTGGAGTACCAAGAGTAGTGATCAGTGATGGTGGAGCTCATTTCAACAATGAACAGTTAGAGAAGCTCCTGAACAAGTATGGTGTGAGAAACCACAGAGTAACTACACCTTACCATCCTCAAGCCAATGGACAAGTTGAGCTGTCAAACAGAGAAGTGAAACAAATTCTGGAGAAAGTTGTTTCTAAGTCCAGGGGGATTGGTCAACAAAATTGCCAGATAGCCTGTGGGCATACAGGACAGGATATAAGACACCTATTGGTATGTCACCATTCAGGCTTGTCTATGGAAAAGCATGTCATTTACCTGTTGAGCTAGAACACAGAGCACAGTGGGCAATAAGGAAGCTGAACATGGATTTAGGCAAAGCTGGAACTGCAAGAAAGCTTCAGATGTGTGAGTTAGAGGAACTGAGAAATGATGCTTATGAAAGCTCAAAGATCTATAAGGACAAGACCAAGAAATGGCATGACAAGCACATTCTCAGAAAGGAATTCAGTGTTGGACAGACAGTGTTGGTTTATGACTCCAAACTGCATTTGTTCTCTGGAAATTCAAGTCAAGATGGTTTGGCCCTTGTGTCATCAAGAGAGACCTAGGACATGGTGCTTTTGAAGTACAGAGTGCAACAGATGGTACTTTCAAGGTGAATGGACAGAGACTGAAGCATTACAGAGCAGGAGAGCAGTTGAACACTGAAGAAAGTGAAGAAACAGATGATGATGAAGCTGAGGATGATCCCAATGCATCCTCTGCAGCTGAGAACCAGTGAAGGAGCTACAGTCAGGCTCATGACTATAAACAAGCGCTCATCAGGAGGCAGCCTGGTACCTTGTATATTATGTACTTGTTATTTCCTTTTACTTGCTATGTTTTGTTTGTTTTTCTTTTTGTTTTTGTTTTTCAGATTTTGAATAAAAGGAAGTGGAGAAGTCTTGGCTATGATATCAAGAAGCAAGAGGCAGCAGCAATCACAGGTGGAAACATTCCAATCTTTTATATCTCATCCACAGCATGAATAATATTGTTATGCCATGTTTCAGATTTATGATCAATTTGGCAATTTTATGGCTGTTACAGAAAAATTTTATGGTTTTGCTCTGTTCTGATTAAATAGCATTACATTCTGTTGTGAATCATGTATTGTATCTGCTTATTATTCTTGCAAAGGCTATGTTCAGACCCTTTTTCAAAGCAGAATTAGCTTATTTCTCTGTTCAAAACTTGTGGAATACTTGATAATGCCATTTGCTATGAAACTGAACTATATGATCCATTTTAGAGCCATTTACTAACTCCATCTCTGCACATTTGCATTTTTGCATTAGCAATCAATATCTCTGGATAGTGATTTGTGAAGCACTAACACTAACACTAACTGAAAATGTGTTAACAAGAAATAATTTTTTGCATTAGCAACCACAATCTCGGGATTGGGGTATGTGACGCACTAACCAAGAAAAAGTGGACTGAATCTTAAAGCAGCAATTTTTGCATTAGCAGCTATGATCCTGGGATGGTAGCTTGTGACGCACTAACTAATAAAACAAGTGTCCTCTTAACACTAACTAACTCATGCATCACTGCAGCATTAGCCTATTATGTTCCCTGGAACTGTAGTAGGTGAAGCACTGACTAAGCATGCATTTGCATTATGGCTATTTCTGGATCATTTACTTTCCATTTCTGTGCAAATTGTCTTATCATACTAATCCCAAGCATTTGAACTTAGAAATGGTTAAATTCTGCTATTTGAAACTTGTTTCCAAACTAGCACTTGCTCTAATAGTAAACAGAACTGCATTGAATCCAATTAGAATGAACTGCTAAGTTTTAGAACATTGCACTATTCATATTCTGCTTGTTCTCATTTGCATCCTTTTCTTTACTTGAGGACAAGCAAAGGTTTAAGTCTGGGGGTTTGATCACCATCATTTATATGCATAATTCACAGACCTAAAACCTCAAAAACCTCACTACTTTTATATCCAGAACTGCAAATATCTGCATTTGATATTGCTTTTCACTCATTTTGCAGTTCAGTGCGCAAAGGCACATAATCTTCAGAAGATCCAATGTAGAAGTGAGGCAAGAAGAACATTCAACTCATATCAATGAAGTAGACAAGATGGCCATGATCAACAAGTCCAATTCAAGCTAGAAACTGAAGAACACAACTGTGCCAGAAAGTGAACAGTAACTGACAGAGAGCATTTCTGTCAGTTAACTCAAGTTCTTCATCACCATTCGAAGCAAGCACAAGCAAAGCAATACAAGGCCAGAGAAGATAAGAAGCAATTCAAATAAGTTTGAATCATAGAAAGGGAAAGAAGATCAACTTGGAGATCAAGGAAACCAAAAAGGCAAAAAGGTGAAAAAGGAGAAACATGCCATGTGCACTGTGAGCTGTGGCCAAGGAGGAAGCTTCCCTCTCCATCAACTCGTACCACACCTCCACCACAAATGGAAAAAGGTGTATAAAGCCACCACACCACCATAGAGCATCTCTCTCGCCATTCTCTCGCAATCCACTCGACTCCACCTTTCCCTCAGCCTCCACTACACTTTTCTCCACCAACTCGAGACTAAGAACACCAAGAACTCCAAGAACCAGAGCAAGAACAAGAAGAAGAACAAGATGCACAAGATGCACAAGATGATCAGGAGAAGAAGTACAAGGCCTTGGTGACCAGAAGCTCATGATCTGCAACTCTTCTTCCACCCCTCTACTTCCTCTGCTTCGACTAGGTTTCTGTGAGCTAAAGCTAAAGACTTCTCTCCACTTTCTTGTGTAATCCTGTGGGAAACTAGTAGATCATCCATCTGCAAGTAGGGCTTGTGATATTTGGTTACTGCAGTGAATTGAGTGACACAGTTCCCTGTTTTATCTGAAGATTTACTTGATCTGTTTGCTGTTTGGTTTGATCTGTGTGTGTAAGGCTAGTCCCTGCACACTGAGTGTTGTAATTCTGTCCCTAGCCTCCCCTTGCTTGTTAACTCACTTGTGATCTGGCTTGACAACCTAGAAAGCAGTGATCTTTGTGTTATGCATTTTTCTCCTACCCTTGCTTGCATGACCAGTCTCTGCAAGCTGTTCGAGTAAATCTTGTTCCCTGTCTAAACCATGCTTGGATCCTTGCAGTGGACTTGATTGACAACCAAGAACCTGCAAGTTAAATTCTGAACCCTAGCTCTTAAACCCCTTTCAGTAAAAACCTTTACTTTCCAGTTGGAAACCCAAAGAACCAGAAGTTTAAGTTTAGCTTCTGCCAACCCTTAGAACCATCATAAACTTGTTGATCCCTGTGGAGACGATAACACAAACCCCCCTATAAATCTGCACTTGATCAAGGGGCTACCTGGCGAAGAGCCTGGTAATGCCCCGCGCCCATGATCGTGAGTTCCCCAGCCTCGCGACCTCCAGCCCGTCCTCCCCTGCGGCTGTACTTGTCTCTGAGACCATTCCAGGCTCTTTTTCACAATCTGCAATAATGAGCATGTATGGAAAAATTGTCATGCTCTTGGATGATTTTAGAGAGTTCGGATTCTCTGCAATCCGTGCAGTTGCTTTGATGAAGCAGCCTCATGATGGTTTGTGTTACGCTGAGCAGATTCAACAATTAGTTGAATGTGAGAAATAGCATTTCCTTCTCTGCAGTTAGTGTATACCAAGCTGTTTCGTCTTGATCTAGTCTTTCCATGATGTCATGCTCTTCACATGTGTACTTATGTTCAAAGAAACCAATCATTGCTTCCACTTTCAACTTCCAAGAGCTTTCTGTCGAAGACTTGAACAATTTCAGAGTACCTATTGTTCACTTCTGGAATGGATTTCTGAACCTCTAACTTGATAACACCAACGAATCAAACTTTTGGCCAAGATTAACTTCTTACTGTACATAGATGTATTGCCGAAGCTACTCAATGTTGCTCTCTCTCATCACTCATACTCGATAACTTATGCTTTTCTTGGAAGTATAAAAAACCAGTCAAGAGACTGAACGAAAAAGGTTCCTGAGCAATGCATCTGGCTGACGGACCGTCGTGGAGCATGCAGCAGCTGCCTTGCATGTTGTAGCCGCTAAGGCCTTGCTACTTCCACTGAGGATCGATGCCCTCCACCTCGCCGGCGAAGAAGAGCAGGAAAAGGGGCTGGGAGCGCAGCTCGTAGATGCGCACCTCCTTCTGGATCTCCATCCACCACTCGATGCAGCGGCGGCAGTTGCCCGCCTACTAGCGCCGGAGTTCGACGACCATGAAGATCGCGAGCGTCCGCTCCCCGCGAAGAACCGCGAGCTGCTCCTGCTTCGCTGAAAGTCAACCGGAGCCCTAGCGTTGCCGCTCGCCTCGCCTAACCTCCTTTCTCTCTGCGTGTACATAACAGATGCTATATGAATAATTATATACCATATGCCACTACAAAGATGACGAAATTAACAACCAGTTTGTATCACGTGGTACATTCATTCTTTAACAAATTTAAATCTACAAACAAAATGGATGGAACTAATGAAACTGAACTGGAAGGTAGCAAAGGCAGTCGTGATTCCTCGGTCGAAACCAATATCTAAAGGAGCAAGCACTATTATACCAAAGTGAAGCAATCGGAAATATAATATTACAGTGCTTTTGGTCAGCATAATTACGTATACACTCCATAGACCTATTTCATCCTTATGCATAGAATTTAGACTTGCTAAAACAGCAAATGAATATATCACCAAGATACTGAAGGTATTTTTAAATCTTAAAACTATGCAACTGAACTTTCTCAAACTTTTTATTGATGAATTGCAACCTAACCTGAAGCACCTTGGGCTCCTTTGTTCCATCTGCTGAATCATGGAGGTGTACATATGGCAGCACACTTTAATCAGCCTTGTGATAACCTCACAGTACTCACCCTTGTTGTGGCATATGCCAAGAGTTCAAGCATCTACGAAATTCAATTCCCAAATCCATCAGCCCTCCACAGCCGTAGTGTTGTTATCATCTTTCCAACAGTTCTTAGGCATAACAGGAACCTAGATGCGACAAGTCATTCATCAAATCAGAAACATCAAAATGAAGATGCAATCTGATCGCAGCCAAAAATCTGGAGGGACCGGTGCGGGTCACCGCGGTGGGGAGCGAGGTAGGTGGCGTGCCTCTGCGACGACGGCGACGACGACGCACTCGGAGGCTCGGGACGTCGGTCGATGGCTGCCGGCTCGGGATGGCGGGGAGCAGGGCGCCGCCTGCTCAGGTTGCAGGGTATGGAAAGTGCGCCGCCTGACGAGATGCATGGGAGGGCCAGGGAGCCGCCGGTAGACATGATGGACGCAGGGGGTGGCCGGCGGCAGTGCCCGGTCGGGCCCCATACGAGGACCCACCACCACGGCACCATGGTTGGGACCTGCGGGAAGAAAGGGCAGAACGGACGGGAGGCTCGCGCTGGGAGCGCTCGCGCGGGCGGCAGCGCAAGGGCAAGGGAAGGAGGTTCTCGCGGGCGGCTGCCGCAGGGCGCAGGGGCTAAGGGCGTGGGGCCACCTCACCTTTCTCCGACTCACCGCCATCGCCCGACGGACAGAGCCGGCGGCGGAGCTGCTCCAGGTCCAGTTGGACAGCGGCGGACGAGCTCCAACAAGGATTGGGGATATTTCACTTGGCGGCGGCAGTACCGTAATATCTCCCAAAGCGTAGGGGCAGAATCGGAAACTGAAAAAACGTACCAACCATCACCTCTAGCTATATTATATAGTAGAGATTATGATATTACGCTTAGTTAGGCTCTTCTACGTTTTCATGTCACCCTCTTTTTTCCGCCTTTAAATATTTCTATGCTTAACCTTGTTCATGCCTTCTAACCTACAACCCATTTGGTCTTTTGATTCATGGGGTTTCACAAAATCACGTATCTATTTGGTTTAGACGGTCATTCTGGTACCCAAGCTTTTCCACCCACGCCTCATCACTCTGCCCATGGTGCATGAAAAAATGTATTGTGTTCTACTTCTACTTATCTATGAATGGATAGAATCATAGAATATATGGTTGGCATTCATATTCATAAATGGGAATATAAAACATAATCGATCATTTTCTCCAATAAATATGTCAATTGGTGGACGAAATACCTAGGCACCCTTTAGCCAAAGGTGGGGGCATCCTTCGAACCCAACCTAGATACTAAGTACAAATGAAACCAAATATGCTAGTTGTGTGTGTGTGTGTGTGTGTGTGGGGGGGGGGGGGGCGAGAACCGGTGCTCGATGAGTGAAAGCGTGTAGAAAGATATCTCTCCTTTTTCATTAGTATAATATTTTAATCTGGACGTTATGTTTGTAAAGGTTTGGCTCATAACGCTTTGGAAGGGATACATAAGCGACAATATGAGACAGATTGTAAAGAAGAAAACGGTCGCAAGTTTCAATATCATTCTAAGAGAAAGTGTTACACTAAAAACGAACGTAAATAAAAATAGTGGTCCCTTGATAGGCTTACCGTGCATCATCTCGCGCCCGTGGGATGCATAACCGTCCACGTGTCATTGCTCTAATCGGTCTCGTGCATCCAACGTTGTGTATTGTTTTTTCCAGCAATATTACCTATTACCCCTATAAAAGAGATGCACTTTCCGCGACGCACAGCGATTTGGACGCTGTTCATGTGAACAGTTATGAATAGTGCTCTGGCTGTTTGGTTCCCCGCATCTATCCCGGATGGTTCGGTTTCAAGTTTTGTCCCACTTTCCACTGGATTGGTACCCATCGGTAGTCACAGCCGCACCGCTTTCGCCTTCCACCATGCCTCTTTGCCTCCTCGAATCCTCTACGCGTGTCCCTGTTCTGTCGACAAGCCTCCCGTCAGGTCCCACGCTGCGCGCCCTCCTCACGCCGCACGCCCGCTTCCCCTGCACAACCTCGCCCTCCGCCTCGCGCTCGACGGCTTCTTCAACCAGTTCTTCGCCGCCTCCGCGGCCGCCCACGTCGCATCCTGGCTCGCCGCCGCCGCGGACCGCGCCGTGCAGCGGCTGGAGTTCCGCCTCCCTCCCTCCCGCCTGGCCATGCTCCCTCCTTCCCTCCCCGCCTGCACCGACCTCACGTCCCTCGCCCTTCACCTCCCGAGCAGGCTCCTCCTCGCGCTTGCCCAATCCGCCCGCCCGAACGACGCCCCGTCTTCTTGCCTCTTACACTTTTGGGTCGCCTGCGATGCCTCGCCGGCCGCTCTCCGGCCGTGCTGCTCTTCGCGCCTCTCCTACGGCTTCTGGACGTTTTCTCGGTGATCCTTCTCCTCTTCTGCGTGCTCCTTCCACTCCTCCGCATCGTCTTCCTCCTGGTTCTACTCCATCTCCTTCCACCGGTTGCCGCCGCCGTAGGGGATTGGTTGTCGTGCCTGCGCAACCGGCTTCTTCGGATTCATCCCGCAGTCGTCGTCGCCGTACCCGGGCTTCTTTTGCATCTGATCCTCATGATGGTCCTGATGCTGATTTTGTACGCCCCGTTGTATCTGATTGCATCGCGTTTTCGCCGATGCGGAATTCAGTTCACATGTCTGCGATGGATATTGATGGTGCCGACTGTGCGCTGGATGGCGTTTGTCAAGATTCCGGTTTTCCTTCCGAAAGTTTAGACGCCATTCCTGTTTCGTCTGATGCTGTTGGTCTTCGCCGTCGTCGTGCTACTGCTGGGCCATCGCTGGATGACGCCGCCCGTCCGTCACAGCGTCGGCGTTTTCTGTCGGATGACGTCTCTCACGTCCCCGTACCTGTTCCTGCTGAGCCCGTAGGTTCTTTCTCAGCTGGTTCTGTTGGTCGCCACGTCGATGGTGCTTCGCCGTTTGTGGAAGACGCACGCAGGACAGAAATTCGCTTAGGCAAGCGTCCGGCTGAAACTGGTATGCCCTTTTGAGTTAGACTGTTTGGTTCTTCCGTTAATCAGTCTGTCCTGTAACATTCCATGCGGACTTAATTTAAAGAGGGCAATCATCGATCATTCTGACGAGAGGCTGTCTCGGTGTCCCGTGACACCGGAAGTTTTCGATCTTGGAATATTTAGCTCAAGAAGCAGGACATGTAATATAGTTAATCCGATTCGTCGTATTTGGGATGTAAAGATGTAGGTGGATTCAAACCTGGTGATATCTCTGAATCTGAACCTGCTTATATCACTTGCAGTTACAGTTACTGTACATGATTTTCCATCTGTCTGAATACAGCGGACCTGGTCTTTGTTTTCTTTACAACTCCGCGTAAATTTCTGCTTTTCTGCTTGCTGTGCTTTGCACATCTGCCCCTCAGTCTATGCTGCCCTTTGTTTGTTGTTTTATAGTAAGCGCGTCTGCAAATGCTAAAACAGCTACTGCATTGGTACATTCTTTTTAGTTAGTTTGGTACTTAGCCTGCGCTACTTCATGCATGCATTGGTGCAATCTTTGTAATTAGCGTTCTACTTCATGCAGGTACCTCGGAATCAAGTTCTTTTCTGCCTAATTTACTGGGGCCGGGTTCGCTTTACTGTGGCGTCGACGCGCAGAGTTCTGACGACGAGACTGCACCGTCTTTTACGACGCTTTTAGGTGCATCCTCGCATGCTGTTGCCGGTTCCGACGATTGTCCTTATACTAATGTTGATGGGAGTGCTGGTCTCCCCCTTTGGGCTCCTTTTTCACGGGATCGGGCTTCTCCTCCGAATTGTTCTGCTGGGCCTTCGTCTAATCCTGCTGAGATGGAGTCAAACGACTTTCAATCGGAGCAGTTTTCCGGCTTCGCTTCTTCTGTTAGTGATGTCGTTGCTGACGATGCAACTGCTACTGGTGCTGATGACGCCAATGCTGCTGCTGATCATGTACCTTTTGTGCCTCCAGGTGCCAATCCTTTAGATTATTTGTCACGAGGTATGGCGACCAATTTGTTGCCTTTTTGGACACTGCTTTCTATTTGTTTGTTGTCTTCATGTGTTTCTGATTAACTCTATTTTTATATGTTGTACTTCTTTCAGTTCATTCCACTCCTTATGTGCCTGCAAGCAAGAGTTGTTCTAACCGTCGTATGCGCATGGCTCTTCGGCGTCATCGAAGATTGCTTCGAGCAGGGTTTAGGCCTGGTCGGGTTAATTTGCCGTTGGCAAAAGATTTCGTTGCTATGCTTAAACGTAAATTTTCCTTCTTTGCTTTTTTTTCTTACTGCTGCTGCTTCCCACCGCTGCTGTATGCATGTATTCTATCTATTGTTTTGTGCATGATGGTTTCCCTCCGTTGTGCAGGTGCTTGGCCTGCCCGTTCCTATTATGGTGCTCCCCATCACATATGTATGCATTGTAGCGCTCCTTTCTGGTTTCGGGAGCGATGTAAGCATGCTACCACGGACAAACACCGACCTGTGTATACTGGTTGTTGCCGCCGTGGCAAAATATCTCTTCCTGTATATCCACCTTGGCCATTTCCTCTGTCAGAGTTACTTAGATTCAACGGAGGGCCTCAATCGAGTCGGTTCTTGCGCCTGATTCGTGAATATAATTCCATGTTCTCCTTCACTTCGCTTGGTGTTCATGTTGATGACAGCGCCAATATTGGGTCTGGTCCGTATGTTTTTAAAATATGTGGAGTTGTTTGCCATCAAATTGGGTCTCTTCTTCCTCCGCCTCATGATCCTCATCCTAGGTTTGCTCAACTTTACATTTTTGATACCTTGAATGAAGTGGCTCATCGGATGAACATATTTCGTGGCAATGATGCTGAGGTGGATGATCCGTTTTTGTCGACTGAATGCCCCTCTTCTTCAACCCGTAGTCGTCGTCGTCCAAGAAGTCCGTCTCATGATGAGGCATTGGAGGCGTCTTCTAACAGACCTGTTCGTCGCCAGCGTAGGGATGAACCTGATCGTCATACAGTTGATTCATTGCGGACTATGCTCAATGACTGTAATCCTCTCGTGCAGACATTCCGTATGGCTGAAAGCAGGATTTTTTCGCCGGAGAATCCAGAAGTTGCTATCCGGCTGTTTGGTCATGAAGGAGCTGACCATGGAAATCGTTATTCCCTTCCGGTTGCGTCTGAATTGGCTGCTTTAATTGTTGATGATTTCTCTGAAGAGGTCAACAGGTTTGACGTGATTGTTCAAAAAGACAGAGGATTTTTGCAGCGTATCTCTCCTTTGAATCCTTCTCTTATGGCTTTACAGTACCCACTTTTATTTCCTCATGGTTCTATGGGTTATCATTTGGGTATCAAGTACCAAGATGTGGATGGTCTTCCTACAGGTAGAAGGCAAAACGTATCCATGCTTGAGTATTACTGCTATCGGTTTCATTATCGAAGAGGAGAGCCTAATCCTTTTACATGCTGCGGTCGGTTGTCTAATCAGATAGTCGTGGATTCGTACTCTTGTGTTGAGTCGTGCAGGCTGAGCTATCATTTTTGTTATCAGGATGCTTTGCGTTCGGAGACATACCAAGGTTTATCTGATGCTCTAGGTGAAGGTACTCCGACCGGAAAAAATGTTGGCGTTGAGTACATGTTGCATTCAAGCTATACTGGAGGTCCTCGATACATGATCCAAAATTATCACGATGGAATGGCCATTTGTCGTGCTTGTGGAGCACCTGATCTTTTTGTTACGTTTACATGTAATCCCAAGTGGGATGAAATAGCAGAAGCTCTTCTCTTTGAACCTGGACAAACTCACGCTGACAGGCCGGATATTGTCACGCGTGTTTTCAAGATGAAAATCAATGAATTCAGGAAAAGAGTAAGAAAAGGAAAGATATTTGGTCCTGTCGATGCATGTACGTCTTTGCCTATGTCTTGGCCGTCTACAAGATTATATTGCACTTTTAATTAATCGTTGTTTACACAACTTTGCATTTCTATTGGTCTGCAACTTCTTGCGATCATGTCTCCTGTTTGACATATGAGTTTCATTTTTTCTTAAAGTTGGTTTCTGCTGTTTTTACGTCAGCATACTGTTTGCTTTACTTCCATGCTATAGTTACATTGCATACAGTGTTTCCCATTTCTAAAGTTGTTGTCTAATCATTTCTGTTTAGTCGAGTAATTAATTTCGTTGGTAATCTGCCTGTAAAATGACTGCTTCTCATTACTTCCATCTGTTTTGTTGCTTACTATATAGTACTTACGCCTTACTTTTTTCTTTGCAGATTTGTATGTCGTTGAGTTTTAGAAGAGAGGTCTTCCCCACATACATTCGCTTGTGTGGTTAGAGGCTGATACAGATGATCCTACGCCGTCCACTATAGATTCGTACATATGTGCAGAGACACCTGATTACCAGGAAGATACACTTGGGTATGCATTAGTTGAGGAATTTATGGTGCATGGACCTTGTGGGTCATACAATCCGCACTCCCCATGCATGAAGGATGGAGTATGTTCCAAACATTATCCGAAGGAGTTCAATGAGGAGACCACTATTGATGGATTAGGTTTTCCGGTGTATCGTCGTCCTGACAACCGTCGCTATGTTACAAAAAATGGACACCGTCTAGACAACAGGTGGATAGTTCCATACAATATGGCATTGCTCAAAAGATTCCAAGCTCATATCAATGTCGAATGGTGTAACAAAACAAACCTTCTTAAATATTTGTTTAAATATCTTACAAAAGGGCCTGATATGTCCCGTGCCCGTCTGCATTCGATGTACGAATCTACCGACTCTCACTCTGGGGGAAGAAATGAAATAGACGATTATGTGAAATGCAGGTACACTTACATGACTTTTCTGTTTATGTTTTTCTATTTCCCGCTGTTTGGCTGGTGCGTCTTCTTCATACTGGTTGACATTTAGTTCATGTGCTCATGTTACATAGGTATTTGTCGTCATGTGAGGCGTGCTGGCGGACCTTTACATATGACATTCATGTTCGAGAACCTTTTGTTGAACGGTTGATTGTCCACTTGCCTAATATGAACCGTGTCATCTATAACGAGAACGATGACCTTGCAGACATAGTTGGCAACCATAACAGATATAAGACCATGTTGACGGAATGGTTCGTTGCTAATCAACGTTATCCTGATGCTCGGTCTTTGACTTACCTTCAATTCCCGTCAAAGTGGACTTGGAATGGTCAAACGAAAAAATGGAAAAGGAGGGTCGCTAAAGGAAGGTTTGGCACACCCATTGGAAGGATTTATAATTGCCATCCTACAACAAATCAGCTTTTTTTCCTCCGGATGTTATTGAATAAGGTATGTGGAGCTACAAGTTTTGAGGATCTGAAGACTTATAATGGCACTTTATATGCTTCTTTCAAAGAAGCTTGCCAAGCACGAGGGTTAGTGGGCGATGATAACGAGTGGTTCCTTCTTTTTGACGAATCTATTTTATGGGCAACATCTTTTCAGTTGAGGCACCTTTTCATGACCGTTTTGCTATTTTGTGGAGTTACTGATGCCCAACGCCTGCTTGACAAATATTCAGAGTATATGGTTGATGATCTGGTTGCTCGCATTCGTCAATCTATGGACGATGACGACCTGGTTATACCTCCACAGTATTTACATTCTGAGTTGTTGCAAGAGCTATCTGTTATGTTTAGCAAGAATGGCTACTCTTTAGAGTCATTTAATATATGTACAGTCTCTTTGCGTGGAGCGAGGGTTGTTGGCAACAGTTGATCCTAGAGGAGATGCAGTATGGCACTAAGACTCTTCGATGTACAGCTTCATCCCTTTACCACAAGCTAAATGCAGACCAGTTAGACATTTACGACCAAGTTATGGCTGCCGCAACGGGTGCCAATGGAAGATTGTTTTTTATTTCTGGACATGGAGGTACTGGCAAGACTTTCTTATGGAATGCTATCATTACAGCATTACGAGCAAATGATCCTATTGTCTTGGCTGTTGCTTCGTCCGGAGTGGCTTCTTTACTGCTTCCGGGAGGTAGAACTGCTCATTCACGATTCAGAATTCCTCTTGATATTGGTGACCGAACCATGTGCAATATGTCACGGGGTACAAACTTAGCAGAATTAGTTCGCAAGGCCGCATTGATATTATGGGATGAAGCACCGATGACACACAGACGTTGTTTTGAAGCGGTCGATAGAAGCATGAAAGATGTTCTTTCCATGGATGATGACTCTAAAAGAACTCTTCCTTTTGGTGGTAAGACAGTAGTATTGGACGGTGACTTCAGACAAGTACTACCTGTGCTAGAGGGTGCAAGCAGACATGAAATTGTTAATTCCTCTCTTATTAAATCTCCTCTTTGGCAGCATGTCACTATTCTTCGGTTACAAGAAAATATGAGGTTGTCAAATCCGGATTTATCTGATGATGAAAAAAAAAGCTTAGATGCGTTTGCATGTTGGATTCTTGCCGTGGGAGATGGAACCGTTCCAATGGATATGCGGACTGGAGAATCAGCTCCTTCATGGCTTACCTTACCACCTGATGTTGCATTGCTACCAGCATCTAACTATGTTTCATCTCTTATTGATGCAACTTATGATTCCTTTCAAGATAGATTTTCTGATGTGTCCTACTTAGCTGAACGAGCACTGATCTGTCCTACAAACAAAGTGGCTGATTCCATTAATGATATACTATTTGCTTCCGTTCCTGGAGAAGAAGTCATATTTGAAAATTGTGATGCTATTTGCAAGACACTGGATCATGTAGCTGATGCGGATTTATTATATCCTCCAGAATTTTTACATAATGTTGAGGCTCCAAATTTTCCGCATCATAAGATTGATTTGAAAGTTGGTGTTCCAGTTATGCTGCTAAGAAATATTAACCAATCAATTGGGCTTTGCAACGGAACCCGCCTTCTGGTTACTAGATTGGGACAGTGGGTTCTTGAAGCAAAGATTATGACTGGAAGTAATATTGGCGACCACGTGTGCATCCCACGAATTTTTTTGTATGCACCCTCTAAGAAATGGCCTTTTACATTGCAGCGTCGGCAATATCCAATTCGTTTATGTTATGCAATGACCATAAATAAAAGCCAAGGACAAACTCTCCAAAAAGTTGGTGTCTATTTGCCAAAGCCTGTGTTTTCTCATGGCCAACTTTATGTCGCCATATCACGAGTGACATCAAAAGAAGGATTGAAAATTCTTGCACTTGATGACAATGGGGAGCCAACTGTACAAACTAGGAATATAGTTTACCGTGAAGTACTTGCTAATGTCTAAGCTCTATTTTCCTTTTGCATATTCAGGTTTGTAATACAAGCTTTCCTGGTCTTACCTTCTAATTATTCATTATACAACTTTATCTCATTAGATTGTTGTGCCTCTTCTGAATTTTCAGGGTGCATCTCACTAATATCTTGCAGGGTGCAAAACAGAACTGCTATGCCTGCCGTACAAGACTGCTGTGAACTGCTACAATGCTGGTACTTTATTTCACAATCAAATGCGTATGAAAATACAGAATTAGCATTTAGTCAGATATATATTTAATGCCAACCAAACGTTCTTCCTACTGTATCGTTAAATATAAACTACGCATCCTAACTTGCATGAGTGATTTATATAGATTTAAGTACAATCGAGGTGGAGTTTGTACACAGCACTGTAATCTTGCCTACCTCAGGACAATAGAACTGTTATTCAATAGTCAGTGAATTTGCTTTCTAAGTTCTTATTTCACACGTAGATTTCTATATTGCGTTACCTGTACATATCTGAACTTATTTGTTCTAGGCTAAATTGATGTCGACTATTTAAGTAGTAATAGCTTCACTTATGTTCGCAAGGGATACATTAATTTCAATTGTTAGGATGACAGTTGCTTCAATTATCTTTGCAGGCCAAGGACAATATAATGCAGTGCTTTGCTCTGTAAAAATACAGGTTGACGACAATATAATGCAGTGGTTTGCTCTGTAAACATAAGGTTTCCATCATGCAGACATGTCGTTGCTTCCTATCCGACCTAACCAAGATGGGCTTCTTCAGGATTGTTTGCTTTATTATATGTAAACTAATTAGCTTTACCGTACGCAGACTCTGTGATGTACATAATATATGTTCTTGCTAGCTTTTGCAAAAAAAGTTATGAAAATTACAGCTGACGACCTACTTGTGAATTCAAAAAACTGCTATAAGTGTGTTTACCGTTCTTACTGCTGATACTCTAAAGGATTTATTTGTCGCATTGCATTCATTTAGAGCTTCAGGTGAAATATTTCCAGCTGCTCAAAAATGCAAAGATTGAAAGAGAACTGTGCCTCTTAAAATAAACAGGCAATAATTCACGCCCTGTTTCCATTACGTCCACATTGCTTTCCTTCATCTAGAACTCCAAATAGTCACTACGGCCGCGGCGTGACGCCGCGCCGAATTCCCCTAGTATATGTAACACATTCTGCCGCCAATGCTCTGTTAATCTCCCGTTATATTCTCAACACTAGACGACTCACTAAGTAATTTATATAATTTCTTCTGCATAAACCAAATCGTTGCAATAAAGAAAGTAAATTTGTAATTTATTCTACATGAGCCAAACTGTTTGCAATACAGAAAAGTAAATTTGTAATTCCTACCATATAAACCAAATCGTTTGCAATTATAAGGAGAAGTAAATCCGTAATTTTCTTCTACATATAAACCAAATCGTTTGCGGTGGGGAAAAGTAATTTGTAATTCCTTCCATATAAACCAAATCGTTTGCAATGCGGAAAGAGGCGGAGTCAACATCCGGGTAATTTCACCTTCTTTACCGAATCAAAGTGTGACGCCGACTTGCCGTGGACTTTTCTGGACTTATTGACTCGACGGGACCGAGCCGAACCCGTCAGCGTCGGGCCTATATAAACAAGAGGCCCGCTTCCCACTTTCCGGATCGATCCGCCCCTTGCCCCAGCCCAAAGTTGCATGCCCGTTTTCAAGTCGAGCGCACGCGCGTGAGGAAGGAGGCGGCGGCGGCGGCGGATTTGG
The DNA here is from genome assembly GCA_947311845.1 of Poa pratensis. Taxonomy (NCBI): domain Eukaryota; kingdom Viridiplantae; phylum Streptophyta; class Magnoliopsida; order Poales; family Poaceae; genus Poa; species Poa pratensis. Next base: position 38,328,004 of record CAMZMU010000039.1, read on the forward strand.
GCACATGGAGCACGGCAGCCTTTTAGCTTCCGCCGTCGGCGTGGGCGTCGGCGTCGGCGTCGGTATCGGCCTCGTGTCGGCGCGGCTGACGGCGGCGCCAAATTCAGGTGCAGCGGCGAGGGCCCGCCGCCGGCCGGGCGGAAGTGGAGGCGGAGCTGCACCGGCTGGTGGTCGACGGTCGCGAGAGCGGCGTCACCTTCGACGACTTCCCGTACTACCTCAGGTGCGTTGGGCTTTCTCTCCGCCGCGCAGCTTTGAAATTTAAAACGCATTAAAAAAAAAAACGGTCTTTCCCCTTCGCGTGATTTGAGAAAAGCGAGGAGCGATTAGTATATGACTTGGCTGCAAAGAAGCGAGGAGTGGGTAGGACGATCAGACGATTTATTTACTGTCGGCGTCATGCAACTCATGTGTTCTTAGGCGCTATTCCGTCAACGGAAATTCGAACGCGTTTGGTGTAATCAACTAATCATCAGCATGTGCTCCATGTTTTATTTATGGTTTATTAATGAATTGCAGCGAGGAGACGAAGCTTGCACTCACGAGCACCGCGTTCGCCTACCTGAGTAAGTCGAACTTGCCCAAGCACATCCGAGTCCTCTCCGCTGCCAGCCGCACCATACTGCTCTGCGGCCCCTCAGGTTCGCCTCCTCGTAACAGCACAATGTGAGTTCATTGGACCACAAAGATTGTCTCTTTTGACAATTGACATGCGCGGCATCTTGTTGCAGAACCGTACCTGCAGTCACTCGCTAAGGCTCTGGCACACCACTTTGAAGCTCGCCTGCTGCTGCTCGATATCGCAGAGTTCTCGCGCCGGGTCAGTTAGATATCATTCAGGCCTTTGTAGTTCTGCTGATGTCTTGTTGTAGTCTAGTTGATTCTAAACTGTTTTTCACTGAATGCCAATGCAGATCCAGCATAAATACGGCAGCGCAAGCAGTGCCCTGGTTAGTTTGCTAACTCCGTCTTGTGATTGATAGTTTTAATGTTTATATGGCACTTCCTTCGTACCAATATATAAGATGTTTTGACAGCCTAATTTAACTTATCAGAACGTTGTATAATGGGACACAGGAAGTACATTTGATTGATATATTTTGAGTGGCAGTCAGAAATTATAATTTTTTGGTACAGTTCATCAGTTAATTTGCGTGGACCTGCATTTTGTATGTGTAGTAGGTTGAGCCCCCTGCACCACCCCCTTTCTGTTGTCAGGTTTTTGGCCATTGGCCAGTTTATTTCTTCAGGAAACAAAACGTGGATGTTAAAAGGGTCGTCCTTGAATGTTTGTTATGACATCACTAGTTTGTCCCCACTGAACAATTCTAGAATAAAGATATCGTGAATGAACATTTTCTACAGCATTAGAGTATTTGTTGCGCTTATTTGGTTGCAGAACTTGCATTGATATGGTAACCGATGATTTGTTCTTTGATGAAGGTTCGTAAGAAATCCTTAACTGAGGCTGCCTTGGATAAAGTTTCTGGTTTGGTTGGATCTTTCAACCTTTTCCGCAAGAAGGATGAACCCACAGGTACAAAATCACTAGACCGGTTCTGAGATGCCAAACTAGTAACATGATATATTTCAGAAGCTCTGCTGTTTGCTCTCGTTTATTCCTGCACGGTCTCTTCCTGTCAGCTCAATGGTCTTCATTCTGCAATCCATGCATCACTATTACTACACTTTCTGTAATCTCCTGACTGTGTTTCATGAAACTTAATGCAGAATCATTGAATCATGAAAAGAACATTTTTGACATGAGGACAAGGTAACAAACCTAAGTGAGAATATTAAGCTTCAGATGAAGATCATCCTATTGAGTCTCTAATTACATTTTTCTATTACTTCTGCAGTAATTGTTGTACTAGTAACACACCTTCGGTTCGGGTACATGTATCTTTATTACCCACTGCGCTTTACCATGAACCTGAATCTTCGGAAGACTTTGGTGAGTTCCTGTATGTTCTTGTCACTTATGCCACAGTTCATGTGATAATTGTTTAAATTGTTTGACTAGCTTCAGACAACCAAACACCCTCGTAACTTTAATGTGCTCCATAATTGTTCTTCGAACTCTAAATGGGAAGCTTAGGTTCTCTATTTATCTATGCTCTGTGTGTCAACTCTTTGCCTTTTTTCGACGTGATTATCATGATTTTGAATGTGTGAGTTACTTACAATTGTTTTTCAGATTCATATCAAATGAGACAAAGCTGGAATTTAGATGAGAAAATTCTCATACAATCCCTTTACAAGGTAATTCAGGCACTCATCAAAATCATCGACGACATTGCATTGTTTATGTGATGACTTATGAGCTGATATTGTTTTTTATTTTGCAGACCATAATTTCCGTTGCTGAATGCAATCCAGTTATTATTTACATAAGGGATGTCAACCTATTACTTGGTGTTTCCGATAAAGCAAATGCAATGTTCAAAAAAATGTTGAGCAAACTGTCTGGTAAAGTTTTGATAATTGGTTCGCACTTTCTCGAATCTGATGAAGATAGTTATGACGTGGATGAGGATGTCAGTGATCTATTCCCGTTCATCCTAGAGACTAAGCCCCCTACGGAGGCTACCCAACTTGTGAAATGGAAAACGCAAATGGAAGAAGATACTAAGAATACGCAGGGTCAAATCCTTACGAATGTCGTCGCAGAGGTGCTCTCAGCCAACAGTCTGGAGTGTGATGATCTGGACTCATTCGATCCAGATGACGATTTCAAAGACATCGCCAACTACCTAGAAGAAATTATGGCCCCGGCAGTCTCTTACCATTTGATGAATAACAAGGACCCTGAATATAGAAACGGGAAGCTCATTATTTCTTCAGAGAGGTAGGCTAGTTAAACAAGATTGTCCATTTTTCCGGGTTAGATCCTCACCTCTTTTTATCTAAAAGGTCTCCACCTTTTCTTAACACAATTCTTTCACAGCTTATCCAATGGATTAAGAATTTTCCAAGAGAGCATTGGAAAAGATACAGTGGAACCAAAGAATGATGCAAAGAAGGTATCTTCACTTTCAACTAGCAACGAGTAATCCTTAGTTGTTTGCAAAGTACTTACTATATTGCTTACAATCTTTCCATTTTATGTTACAGGATACTCCAGACAACGAGTTCGAAAAACAGATCCGACCAACGGTTATACCGGCCAGTCAGATAGGAGTGACATTCGATGACATCGGAGCACTGGATGATATCAAAGAGTCACTTCAGGAGCTTGTGATGCTTCCACTTAAGCGGCCTGACCTTTTCACTGGTGGTCTCCTGAAGCCATGCAGGGGAATTCTATTATTTGGACCACCTGGAACCGGGAAAACGATGCTTGCCAAGGCTATAGCAAACGAAGCCGGCGCTACCTTCTTGAACATCTCCATGTCTACCATCTTGTCAAAATATTACGGAGAAGCTGAGAAGACTATACGGGCGTTGTTTAGTTTGGCTGCTAAACTTGCACCAGCCATCGTTTTCATCGATGAGGTGGATAGCATGCTAGGGCGACGTGATCAACAGAATGAAAATGAGCTTCCACGAAGAGTCAAGAATGAGTTCATGACTCACTGGGATGGACTCTTATCGAAGACCAATGAAAGGGTTCTTGTTCTTGCTGCAACAAATCGACCGTTTGACCTCGACGAAGCGATTGTCAGGAGATTTGAGCACAGGTTTGTTTGTACGTGTTTTGTTATATGAAAAAAACTGTCTTCGTGAAACTCAGCTGTCTCTAGATGAGTTGTTGATGATACATATTTTATCAAACAGAGTAATGGTTGGCCTCCCAACTTCGGAAAGTAGAGAGCTGATTTTGAAGAAGCTGTTGTCGAAAGAGAAGGTTGAAGGTATTGACTTTAAGGAGCTTGCTACATTGACTGAAGGATACAGTGGAAGTGATCTGAAGGTAACCATTTAGAAGCTTTGGTGATCTACGACGAGTCGACGATCAGCGGTCACTCTCTGAATGGCTAAAACTGTTATTTTCTTCTTTTGCAGAATCTCTGTGTGACTGCTGCTTACCGCCCTGTCAGAGAGCTAATTCAGAAAGAACTACAGAAGGAAAAGGTAAAACCAAGACAAACAAATTACGAGCTGTAAATTTGCCATTTTATCGTACAATTTTTTCCCATTAACTCCTGCAAACACAATCACTGGTTTTCTTTGGTTGGATGTCTTGGACCAATCATGTCATCATATCACATAGGCTAACAATGCATAATTTGATGCCATAGGATAAGAAGGAAAATGCGCTGGAAGTGAAGGCAGAGCCGAAAGCGGATCCTAAAAGTCAAGCAAGCGTGAAGGAAAACTTGGAGACCAAGAAAGGCAAGAAAGACATGCCAGAAACCAAGCAAGGTGAGAAAGATAATTCAGAGAAAAGCATTGAAGGCGAAACTGTCGCCCTCAGGTCGCTAACCATGGATGACTTGAGGCAGGCAAAGGATCAAGTAAGTTGCTGTTGGCAATTTTTTGCTGTCAATATAAACGTTATCACCCTGAGAAAACACTGCTAAACCATTGTGATTTTGATGTTACACAGGTTGGCGCTAGCTTGGCTAGTGAAAGCGCTGTCATGAACGCCATCAAGCAATGGAACGAGCTCTACGGTAAAGGCGGGTCGAGGCAGAAGGAACAACTCACATACTTCTTGTAGTGCAGGGTTCAGATTTGTATATAGATGTATGTGCGGTTGAATGTCATTTGGTCCCATGTAGAGCTGCTCTTATGATCAAGCTTGCAAGCGATGTACCCAGTGGAGTCTATTAATTAGGGCTGGTCTTTGTACCAAATAATAACTTTGGGAAATTCCCTTGTCAATGGAGTAATGTTGCTATCAGTTTGTGGTGTCAACGTAGAAATATATTTTACACAAACTTAGAAATAGTTATGTCTCAGCCATCTTAGAAATAGACAAAAGTTGAGCAAACAAAGTCGATGTCCTTAAACATCCTGTGAGAAGTACCGGTTACAAATCAAGTCGAATACGAATACCGTATAATCTATACAAGATTTCGAAAACATAACTTATCAACAGTTAAGCGAGCAATTTTAATTCATATATTTATGAGTTTCACTTGATAGCCAGTAATAGATTTAGAATGTCAGTAGATAACATGCACAACATGTAGATCTGAACACAAAACAGTTAAGCTGCTAACAAGAATTATTTTGAGCAATGGTCCGATAACACAGTGATCAAACAATATATAGCTTACGAGGTGATCAGTTTTGGACGTACCATTTTTTTGCAAAGTGACGGTTGGCGACTCTATTGCCTGGCTCGGAACATGACACTGACCACGAACAGACGCTTTAAGGAGTAACCGGTCTTGTTTGTGAGACTGGCCGCAAGAAGTGAGCGCGCTGAACGCGAGAAAGTGGTCAGATACCTAATAGAAATTGTGTTGGAACAAATTTGTTTGAAATTTTTCAGGATGTTGATTAATTTGAAACGGAACGAGCATGTGCATATGGGAGATAGGGGCGGAGGGCCAAATCACGCGGGCTGACCAGGTGCTAACTCTCCCACAAATCTCCCGTTTATTCTATGATGTGGACCTACCCTTCGGGTACCCCACTATGAGTATACCTGATGCACGTATAGTATCAGGACCCGCATGAAGGCCCGCCTAGGACCAAGGCCGAGCCCCAAGAAGGAGGCCCACCAAGATGAAGTACGCTCCAAGATTAGGTCGGTAGAAACTTACCTTACCTGTAAACCTGATCGGATGCGAACTCCCGAGACCCAGACTCCTATATAAAGGCTGAGAGGGCCGCTGATCTAGGGCACACAATATCAGAACCACCAAAACCCTAGCGATATCGACATCTCGCCGGGACTCCATTGTAGTTCCATTGTTCACCACCATCAATAATCAGACAAGCAGTAGGGTGTTATCCACCGAGGGCCTGGACTTGGGTAAACTTTTCTTTTCAGACGTAGTTACTACCAGCGCTACCAAATCTCTCTACCGATCTCAACCTAGGTGCCTAACCATGAGATTTGTCGTGGTACCCCACGTCATCCCACGTACTAGTTAATCTCCCTCCCCTAATTTGGTTATATGTTCCTCCGTTTCTGTATACAAGGCCACTATCTCAATTCCTAGATACAGTACCAAGAAAACAAAACTAACTATTAAATAGCACGATTAACTATGTGAAAACCTCTAGTGTCCCGTGCTAATTAAATATGTTGTATTTGTGCATATTTCTCTATGGTTGCATGCAACCTTCACATTAATGAGCACCGGTGTACGAGGTAAAATTTTAATCAATTCTTCTTGGGAAGAGATAGTGGCCTTGTATAGATACAAATTGTACTTTTGATAGTGGCCTTGTAAACAAAAAACAGAGGGAGATAGGCAATCCGTGAGGTTATTATTTGGCCAATTAATGTCGCTTATCTCTCCCATGAATTGGCCTAGACCGCTTAGACCATGTACAATGTGGAGTGTTCACAAAGGTGCCTAACTTATTTCTATGGAAAAAAGTGCCTATTTAATAGTTATGCATCTTCCTTGCTTAATAGAAATGATTTATTTATTAAACATCTCTCCCAGACTTTTCATTAAGACTTTTCGCCACCGTCAATGTTAGAGGCGATTTGATGTCAATGTGACCAGTCCGGGAATTGTCATTAGGACTTCTCACCACAGTGTGCAATTCATTCTTTTGGAGAGTTGGAAGGAATTTTTTTCTTCTTTTTAGCGTGCTTGAGAGATTGGATAGAAGAGGGAGTCACATATGGGATAGAGAAAAGTCGGATAGGCTTGCAGTACTTTGACCCTAAATGCTGTTATTAGGCAACGTCACCGGAAAAGAACAAGCATTGGAGTTGCTTACCCAACTAATCTCGAATACGCTTATGATTGCTCGTGCGAGCAGTCGCACGAATCTCGCCCCCGCGTTGAATTCCTCTTCCTTCTTCACCGACGGCGACGGCGAGGATGAGCCTTAGCGCAGGGGGTGCAGGCGTCGGGGGGAAATCGAAGCGCCGCCGCCGCCATCTTCTTCACTGACGGCGAGGATGAGCCTTATCGTAGGGGGGGGGGGGTGCAGGGTCGGGGGAAATCAAAGCGCCGCCGCCACCATCTTCTTTATCGACGGCGAGAATGAGCCTTATCGCAGGGGGTGCAGGTCGGGGGAGCAGCGCCGCTGCCGTCTTCCTCCTCCTGCGAGCTCTCCGGCAGAGGAATATTCCGAGGAATATTAGCCTCCCCCAACTAATCTGCAACGTATACAGTGTAGCTCATGACAGCTCCTTCTCTTGCCTAGGATCCCGTTTCCGTTTGGGGTTGACGCAGATGCAATGCAGGAAGTGCAATAGGACCGGTCCTTTTTCCGGCTTAATTCCATCTCTTCCTAACACGAATCGCTAATGGCAACTATGGATCTTCCAACAGTTGTACCAACTGACTTGAGCAACTGCCGGTACTGTACTGCAGTGCAGAAGAAAGAAAGAGACCAGCTTTTGGCAGCGGGGAGCTGTGGATGACGCCGAGCTCTTCTGAAGTGTGAACCTTCAATATTTGATCCTGAACGGTATGTCATTCGTAGTTGGCCTTGGATCTATTTATTGCTCTGCTCAGGACGAAGACGTACCTGCCCGTTGGAGCTGTCCACAGTGCCCAACTCGAAGAAGAAAATTTTGAAAACCTATCCAAACTTTTCTTCCGATGCTGTCAACTGCACCCGTTGCCGACGTATTCTCTGAATCTCACGAACCGAAGAAGCTCGGTCTCGGTGAGGAAAAAGTGTGCGAAACCAGTAGGAAACGGGACAACCACTTTGCGCTTCCGACGATTTAGACTGTTTCCGTGGAGCACATGCACACCATTGAATCCAATATCCAATTCGGATTTTTTTTATTATTCTCTTAAGCACATGAGGTTGTTGCACGGGGTCTCATCAGTTCTACTTGAACTACTTGATCTAGTCACCATCCTTGATTGATGCATCACTTCACCTCGGATCTTCCTTGAGCAAACGATCGAGAGCATATGTAGCACGGAATGCACCAAGAAATGGGGTTAAATTTGAATATGATGGGCGAAAACATGTAGTATCACGTACTTGACCACAGTCCACAGATCGTGGGCATGCCCTTAGGGGCTCCGCTTCCAGGACTGGGCCGGCTTGGTCAAGCCGAATAATTGCAGTAGTTTTTGACCCCCATAAGAGGGTACTGTAGATCGACGGGCTGGACCAGACGAGGAAGGAAGGGTAAACCGCAGGCAGGCAGGCAGGCGGAAAAGGCTCTAAAAGCTCGCGCCATGGGCTTGGACTCATCATCTCAACTAGTCAAGTGCCCTGCGCTGCGCTGCGCCTGCCTGCCATGGCGGTGCCCGTCAATTCCCATCGAGTGGAGCAGCAGCAGCAGCAGGCCACTCTTTCGCCGCCCACTCCACTCCTCCTCCGCCTGAAAACTTGTCCCGTCGCAGACTTTTATGAAGCTTCTCTCTGGTGTGGCCGGCCTTGCAACTTTGGCCGGCCCCGGCTCCCGGGTTTGTTTCTAGTCACAGGAATTCAGACATGAACACACCCCAGGGGCCAGGGACTAGAAATATCATTTGAATCCTATCCATGATTTTCGTAAGAAAGCAAGAACCACAGTTTTCATTTTTATATGGATATATACTAGTTGTTTAGCATATGCTTTGTGTCACCATTCATTAGTGCTGATCATGAGGTGAGGAGTTATAAACATCAGACGTACGTCGCTCGATCGCCCTTTTTCCAGCAAGGAGGTGTTATTCTTTTGCAAGTGAGGAAGAAATCGAACTTTGCTTGGCTAGTTAGCGATCCAGCATGATTAAGAACTCATAAATGGTAAGCAGCAGGCGTCTTCTGGATATCAGGATATCAGGTGGGTGGGGAAGAGACAAAAGTGAAATCCGGGAAGACATTGACATTTTGACATGGTTGTTGCGCACTCATAATACCAACTAACATCACACGTAGCGTTTGCTGTTTAGCATCACCGAGCCGTCGCTTGGTCGAAATGCACGAGGCCTTGTTCGGTTTCAGTAGTGATAGCCGGTAGTGGCATGGATTGAGGGGGATTTAATTATGTCTAAATCAAATTTCCCTCCAATCCACTTGGTGAGTGGCTTAACCGAACAAAGTCTCATGCTGCCACAACGATCTGGTTGGAAACCACGGCCGGTGCGTTGAACGTCAAACACCCGCGATGGAAATGGCCCATTTTAAATATTGAACTCGGCGGATTGAATAGTCAAAGTTGAAATCCCTCTCGTTTGTAACCTGAAATATTAAATCTCGGTCTAAATTGAACTCTATAACCGTTTGAGGCACTTACTGTCTCACCGACTGGACGAACCCGTATGTCATTTTAATCTATATATGCATCTCCCTATCGCTAAAACCCACTAATTCATCTGGACCGTGGTGATGCTCCTTCCACCCCAAATGTCCGCACTGCCGCTGACTCCCGTTGTCAGAATCATATGCACCACGTGCACGCCCCTCATCTCCATTGCTTCCTCCCTACCGACAATTCAACCTCTGCTACCAGTGAGTTCTTCAAGCAAATCTCGGGTTCCGAACGAGGTCCCACCTGTCGTCTGCGCAATGTGGCATCTACACGAGGTAGCGATTTCGGTGGCGCGCGCGGCCAGAGCGGGCCGTTTGAGACGGCGCCCGCGAGCTGGAGCTAATGGTGATGTTGTAAGACCACCTTGGTGCCTAGCTGCTGCAACCCGAACATGCACCAACGCTATGTGGCAAGGAAGATCATGGCCGGCGGCTCTAGAGAGCTAGGAAAGCTCACGGTGGTGGATCGGTAAGGAGCCGGCCTACTCGTGGAGTGGAGTTGGGAGAGCTCGCGGTGCTGGATCCAGGAAGATACCGGCGCGAGGCTGGCCCTCCTCACCCTCATTCTCCTTGCCCTGTAGATAGGAGTTTTAGGCAGGAGATTTAGGCAACAGCTCGACACTCTAAACGGGGTTTGGCTATCTCATTATATAGATGTACAAAACATGTACAAGACATATTACAAGGTGTATACAAAAGCTACGTACAAAGTACAGTCTAACAGTCACTGACCTAGCCTTTTCGAAGTCCGCACTGTAGGGTGAGCGTCGGTGTTGTAACAGATCGGCGACAAGTCAATCACGAAGACATGTGTAGGAGAATATGACATGTGGACCCATGTAGTCAGCAAGAGCTGTAACTTATTTTTCATTTTATACTCTAGAAAAAAGTCAAAGGTTTCACTTTAGATCAGGATTCAATACTTGTTCTCCTTGACCACAGTCAACGTCACAAACGACCTAGCGTAGTCGGAGTCCGCATGGTAGGGTGGGCGCCGGTGCTGTAACAGATCGGCGATGAGTCCACCGCAAAGATTGGGGTAGAAGATGAATATGACGGCCAATGTAGTCAGGGAGAGTAATAATTTGATTTTTATTTTATACTCTGAAAAACTAGTCAAAGGTTTCACTTTAGATAAGGATTCAATTCTTCAGGACGCAAACGATAAAGATTTCGAATTCACGATTCTACCAGTTCAAGATTTAAAATGTTTGACTGGTTTTTCCCCGACGACCCAACGCAGCCCAAAATCCGCGTCGTGCCGATCCACGTTCACATATGCTCAACACGCCGCCAAAACCAGCAAAATAAACGTCCGCTTACTTTGCCGCTCCCGTTTAAAAGCCACTACCACCACCGCCGCAGCAGCACCCAAACGCCCAGCTCTCACCACGCCCCAACACCAGACAGAGCGCGCACGCACGCACCCACGCGTCTGAAGCAAAACACGGGAGCGCGCTCATGCAGGTCCTCTGGCTGCTCGCGCTGCGGCGGTTCCGCCGCCGCCGCCGCGCCGTGTCCACCATCACCGCGAGCGCGACGGCGCCGGCCACCCCCTGCGGCTACGTCTACTACGGCGAGGACGACGGCCCGTTCTTCGACCTCGACCTGTCGTCATGCTGCTGCTCCGCGCCAGCGTCCAGCGCCGAGTCGAGCTCCAGCTCCGAGTCCGAGGACTCCTCCTCCTGCGCCGGCGGCGGCCGCGAGGTCGTCGACTTCGTCGTCTCGCTGCAGCGGAGCTGCTCCGCATCGCCCTCCTACGAGCGCCTCTCCTTCGGCCGCGGCTGCGGGTGGGGCGGCGGCGCGCTGCCCCCACAGCTGAAATTCTGCGCGTCCGAACCCAACGACGCCGCCACCACACGGTTCAGCGCGAGCAGCAGCAGGCGCGTGAAGCTGCGCACGCTCAGCTTCGGGTCCGCCAAGGCAGCATTCTACGGCAGCCGCGCCAGCTTCTCCCGGAGCTCCAGCAGCGCGCGCTCGGCCAGGCACTTCGCTGCCGCGTATGGGCATGGCTCGCCGTCGCCGGACCAAGACCACGAGGAGGAGGCCAAGAGGACAACACCTTCGGCTGACGTGTTCAGGCGGTACCTGAGCAAGATCTCGAGGCGGTTGCGGAGGGTGGCGCCGCCCGCTGCTGCGGATCTCCGAGGGCTGCGGAAGAGCCGCTCGGCGTCCGCGGCGCAGACGGCGACAGCTCGGGCTCAGGTGTCGTCGCCGTCTCGCCGTGACGACACGCTCCTCGAGAAGCAGGACGGCATCGCCAGCGCCATCGCGCACTGCAAGGAGTCGATCCACCGTGGTACGTGCTTGCCCGTCGTCCGCTATATCCTCCATGAATTAATGAGATTATCGAAGCAGTTCTTCTGACTTGCGTGTCCCTTGCTTTGCTCTCCGCAGCATCCATGTCAGATTTCGACTCGTCGCTTCTGCAGTCGTGGAGTGATCCAGGAACATAACTTGCGTCCCCAGCGTTGTACGTACTCAACCAAAGTCAAGGGGCTTCTTCTCTTTGATTTGCAATGCTCGAGACCATACTCGTCGCTTGGGAATGAATGAATTCTGGAGGAACCGAGACCGAAGCTTCGCGCTGAATTTCGCAAAGGAAAAGACAACAAGTATACAAATTGTTAAAGCTCCAAGGGCATGCGGTGGTTTAGGCAGATCTTTAACACAATGTCTTTTGTGTGTGTGCGATTTAGTTCTTTTTGTGAGTAGTTTAGGCGTGGGGAAAGAGCTCCTTTTAGGCTCTTTTAGCCACCTCCCACATGTATAAGCGTGGGAGGGTGAAAGTTTAATCCTTTCTTCGTTCATCGTCTTCTTTGTACACGAGATTTGCAACACGGCCTGTATGTAATTAGGCACTCAACTCCTAAATTCCTTGCCTACAGTCTACCTTACTATCACAGGGTCTCATTATATAATGTCGTTTACAATCATGAGAACAGAGCAATATGGCTCCCATTCCCATCGCTCCGCTCCAACTGGAGGAGGCGGCCATAGCTTGCAACAAGACGGTCACTGATCTGCACTCCATGATGCATATGAGGATAACAGAAACATGTAAATCAAATCAACCGGTCTCTTCTACTACTGTTTGCAAGAACTTTGCGCAATGGTCAATTTCTTGGCTTGTGCAAGCAAGCAAAAGCGGATGGAGACGGAAGGTTGGGATCTCGGAAAAGCTCAGGAAAAGGGCAGCGCCATGATGATGGGTGACGAGCCGGTTCCGGTGGATCGCAACGAGCGAGCGATGTGGCCGGCGTCGTACGTAGGATGTGGGTGCGTGGTGAAGACAAAGATCTGCGCGTGATTTTGCCGCTCGGGGAACCGCGCCGCGCCCCAATTCTTTCGCCATTGTTTATCTCCAGCACTCGCCGCCACTCCATGCCCGCTTCGCTTTCTCTCGTTGCTCGCTGCACCTTTCGTTCACCACCCCATCAGGCCATCACCTGTGTGCGACGCGAGGAAGAAAGGTCGCGAGAATGGCCCAAAGCTACACTGGCTTTGACGGAGGAGGAAAAGGAGGTCGGAAAGCATTGTTTAGTCTGACCTTGGGTTGGCTTTAGGCCTTTAATCCCGTTATAATTAGCAAAGTCATGGCGTCGCCAATCAAAGTTTTAAACCCGCAAAAGCTGCGTGACTTGCGCTGTTACTGCCGTCAGCATTAGCAGCGAATCCGAGGCCGTCCCCCAGCGTGCATCTGAGGCCGGGCGGTGGGGGCCCACGGGCATGATTCCCATCGGAAATTTTCCTACTAGTATCTTATGCTGTGTTTTTGTTTGGTTTTGTATATCTTGTTCGTGCACTTTTTAGTGATGACAAAACTGCAGAGACTTGCGGGCGCAATGATGGAATGCGATGCGTAGGATTCGCGGATCTTGACTGCTCGGAGGCGAGGGAGATCGATGCTCTGTTCCGATCGGTAGGGCTTGCAGAAGTAGTAGCCGTAGCGTAGCTAACTGCAGGTGTAGCTGTGGTAGAGCTTGGGCAGAGGCACCTGCGGAGGTGGCTATGATGGCGTCTGCGAGAAGAACTGTGGACGCGACGGGACCCTGGCTGCTACGGTGCAATCCTGATGCGAGTTTGATGATCCAGCCGCCGGTCTATGCATCGAGTGGATGCCGAAAGCTTCCTTTTCTTCATGGAACCTCTTCCGATGTTTCCTATGCATTGTGTTGGGTCATTGGGTGTAACGATCTGACATGAGGAAGGCAATAGTAATAGGGCAAAGTCCATTTTTAAATTTTGAACTCGTAAAGATGGGGCAGATAGAATTCATCGATATCCATGTCGCTCAGAGCATCTCCACCGGGGGCCTCCAAATGTGTGTCCGGCACCCCCAATTGGGCCTCCTTTGGGGGTGCCGGACATGTGTCCGGGCAACATTTGGAGACCGCACACAGCGGCACTCCCCAAAGGTCCACCCCCAAACGCGCGCAAATGGTCGAACACCTTGCGAGCGACATGAAATTTAAGCGATTCAAAGTTAAACGATTCAAATTAAACTAAACGATTGAAATTTAAACCCTAAGCTAAACCGCGCCGTCTAAACTCCGCCGCCCTGCCTGCCTCGTCGTCGTAGCGGGGCGCCTGTCCTGCCAGGGAGGCCTTCTGGCTCTCCTGGGCTAGGCGCGAGCGGACACGCCTCTCCTGCCGGAGCGCGCTCGCCGCCCGGTGCATGTCATCCCTGGCAGCCCTTGCAATTGCGGCATCCCTCTCAGCTGCCTGGCTCGCCTCGCGCGCCCGGTTCAGCTCCTCGTGAACCGCCTGCTGGCGGCCTCCATTGAGGACGGATTCTCCAGCTCCGCAACCACGGCGTTGAGGTCCGCGTACGCCGCGCGCTCGGCGACCATGAAGGCGCGGCAGCGAACGTCTCGCTCCGCGGTCGCGATGGAGGCCTTCTTGATGGCGGCCTCGACGGCGTCGCCAACCGCCTCGTAGCCGAGTCTGAACTGGTTGGCCGCCTGCTCGGCGCGCCAGGTGTCGAAGGAGTTGACTGCGACCACCTGGTCGGGCCACAGCGGCAGCTCCTGCTCCGGCGTCGGCTCCTGTTCCTGCGCCGGCTCCTCCTCCGGAGGCGGCTCCTGCCCAGGGTAAGAATCCTGGCCGGCTCCTGCTCCAGCTGCTCCTCCACGTCGATGTCGTCGACGTTCGCCCAATCGAAGGGCTCCTCGTCGACGACAGGCTGGAGCGCCTGCTCCGGCTCCTGCTCCTGCCCCAGAGGGTGAGCGCGGCGCGCTGCCTGGGTGAGGGTGGACCAGGTGGTTTGGAGGCGGCGAGGCATGGTGCTTGGCTCGGGGCGACACTACGGCGAGTGTTGGTGTGGTGAGGCTGCACGGCGGAGGAGTGTGTGCCGAGGCTGCACGGCGGAGGAGTGTTATATAGGCGGGGAGGGGCGGGAAACGGAGGGGCGGGAAGCGGTGGCGCTGGGCGGGAAGCGGCGGGTGGGTGAGCACGCGTCGCGTCGGAGTTATGTGGCGGCGACGCGATTCGGCCACGCCGACGCTTGGGAAGCCGGGAAAGCTGGGCGCCGGCGTAATTGTGAGGCGTGCCGCAGACGTCTCGCCGTCCCGTCGCTTCGTCGCCTGCAGAAACGCGTCGCCATTAACGCGGGCGGAACGGCCTCCTGCACGGCGCAATTTACAACACCTCCTCGCGCCCTATGTCTATGACGGGTGGGGCGCACCTGTCGGAGGCCATGTCCGGTCAATGTCCGGCACCCCCAGGAGGGCCTCCAAACTTGGAGGCCCTATTGGGGGTGCCGGACACAAAATCGCTTGGGGCGAGTCTTGGGGGTGTCGCTGGTGGGCGTTTTTGGTGTCGGGCCCCCAAAGGGCCGTTGGGGGTCCTTTAGAGGCCCCCAGTGGAGATGCTCTCACACCCTAAACTGTGAAATCCCGGTCTAAATTAAATCTAATTTAGTTTGGCGCATCGGGAGAAAGAGCATGTCATTTCTCTGAAAAACAACTCCATTGTTTAACTTAGACCGGGATTTGATAGTTCGGTGCGCGAACTACAGGTATTATGACTTTGAGATTTGATCTATACGAGTTTAAGGTTTAAAATTAATTTTGTTTTCAAAGTAATGGTATCGTGGGAGTTTGTCTGGCTCGTGAACCTGCACACGATTTTCTCAAGAAGAAGACGTGTACGATGGCATCCCGGACTATCCTGCTGACATGCTTGAACCGCGTATTGCTTGCTCCTTGTCGACAGGAGCCAGTAGACACGCGTATTGCTCAGCGTGTTGCATAACAAACGGGCATCCAGCATCCTCCTTAGATATCCATGCTTCTTGGCATAACATACAAACCGTTTGGGCCTTCGTTTCTGTGCGAGTATGGGAGTCCAGAGGTGCATGAACACTCGTCACATTGGGCAAATATGTCAAACGTGCTTCTTGTATCACGGACAAGGTGAGACCGATATCATAAGAGGATCTAGTCTCCCCAAAGCCTAGAAATCGCTGGCGGGTTCCTCGGAATGCTTAGACTAAACACTACTGCTCAATGACACCTAGTACACTATATTGCTTGCCTTGTAAAAGCAGCGACAATACATCTGCTCTCCACGTGTAAGAACAAGAAGCAGCGTCATACATTCAGCCTAGAAACATGAAATGCACCCTTTTCTTTTTAGACCCGTTTCTTTCCCAAAGTGTCCTCCAATTCTTCCTCCTTTCCCGCTTCTTGAGAGAGGTGAAGAACATGCACGCTTCCTCTCCATGCCGTGTGTGTCGCTGCACTGCGACTAGTTTTGTTACTACGTGTAGGTGGTCAACGGTTGGTCTCGACCATTAACCTTAGTTAAGCGAACTGACAGTTAGCTGCGACAGTGCCTAAAAGACAATAGCACCATTTTGATAGGAAGGCCCCATCGCGCAGGTGGGCTAGGTCGTTGTTGCCGCAACCATGGCGGCGCCGCAGCGCCCTCAAGCTGGAGGACCTCCGCGGCCGGGAATTGGTCGCCCTCCCGCCCCGGTTCCTGGACAACCTCAACAGCAACAACCTCAGGGGACCGGAGTGGGGGCGCCGCAAGGTGGGCAGCAGGCGCAGATGGCTGGAGTGGGTACGGGAGCGCAGTGCTGGCCGCCGGCGGGAGGTCCTCAGTACGTCCGCTTCAAAACCCGTCGAGGCAGCCTGGACCTCCGGCCTACATGCCGCCTTCGCAGCAGCTGTTGTTCCCGCCGTTAATGCCGATGCCTCCACCTACGTACCAGCAATTTCAGCGAACACCGCCCCTCCGATTCCACAACCGGCGGTGCAGGCACCTCGGCCCAAGAGGCAAAAACGTGGCTTTTGACGGCTGAAATTCGTGGGTATGGGGTGTCATCCACGAGTTAGGTTTCCTCCTTTATATAGCTTCTCGATTTCCATCACCCCCTTTTAGGGTTTCGTAAAACGGGTTTTTTCTGAAGCGTCCGAACTCCAAATGGGCCGAATTTTAATTCCAGGATTATCAGCAGCAAATTCCGCACAACTTTGCAGAAGCCATGTTCTCCATTTGACATCGTCTAAAGCCCAAATGTGACAAACTTCGAAAAAAGTTCTGGGACAGATTTCTGGAAAGTCCCAATTCGACTCCAACAAGGTTTTCTCTTATATTCTTGATAATTCCTACACATCAAAGTTTAAACAAGAATATTGTGCACTTTTGCAACTATTAGTAGGTTAGTCCAAATAAATCATAAACTTAATATAAAAACAAGTGCCAAAGACATAATATTAACATGAAACAATCAAAAATATAGATACGTTTTGGACGTATCAGTAAACCATGTTTCAAGTTTGAATTTGAGTGGTTACATCGTGAGGGGTTCCATGAGATGGATAAAAGAATTTGGAAAACCGGTTGCTGGTGATACGCCGATCCAGAGGTGGAATAATAAGATTCGTTCTTTACGCACACACCTCGTTGGTTGGGCTCGTCATACTGCTGGTTTATTTCAAAAAGAAAAGTTTCGACTATCCTCGATAATTGATGCTCTAGAGGCATTAGCAGAAGTTCGACTGTTATCCGCGCAAGAGATTGAGCTCAAGAGACAATCGAATGCACAGATAGCGAAACTACTGCGTGATGAGAAGTTAAAATGGTACCAAAGATCCAAAGCCCATTTCATCCTAGAAGGGGATTCGAATACTCGCTATTTCCATAGTCTTGCCAATGGCAGGCACAGGAAAAAACGTATTCATTCTCTTGTCCAGGAGGACGGAATGATTGAGGGCCATGAACAACTAAAGTCGTATATCACAAATTACTATAAAGGCCTTTTTGGAGCCCCAGAGGAAGGAACCTTCACACTAGAAGAGACTCGAATAGAGGATATACCCCAGATTTTAGATGAGGAAATTACCCTACTTACTAAACTAGATTCAGAGGACAAGGTGAGAAAGGCGGTTTTCCAAATGAAACATAATAAAGCACCTAGACCTGATGGCTTCCCGGCTAATTCTACCAGAATTTTTGGGATGTTATCAAGTTTGATTTACTACAACTGTTCGCATGTCTTCATGATAGACAGCTAGAGTTGTTTCGTCTCAATTTTGGTGAGTAATTTTACTACCTAAAGTTAATGGGGCCGAAAGGATTCAATAATACAGACCTATATGCCTCCTTAACGTTAGTTTTAATTTTTTTACCAAAACTGCTACGATTTGATTGAACTGTGTGGCAAATCATGTGGTTCGTCCGTCTCAGACAGCTTTTATGCAAGGTCGTAACATCCTAGATGAGGTGGCGATCTTACATGAAACTGTGCACGAACTACATAGGAAAAAGCTGAATGGGGTAATTCTTAAAATTGATTTTGAGAAAGCCCATGATAAAGTTAATTGGTCTTTTCTTCAGCAAACTCTCAGAATGAATGGTTTTTCTTCTGAGTGGAGAGCGTTAATAGACAGCTTTGTTTCGGGAGAAAGTGTAGCCATTAAAGTCAATGATGACACTAGCAAATTCTTCCAAACGAAGAAAGGTCTTAGACAAGGTGACCCGCTATTGCCAATACTATTTAATATAGTGGCTGAAATGATGTCTATCTTGATCGAACGCGCAAAAGCTCAGGGCCAAATTGAAGGGTGATTCCACATCTAGCTGATGGTGGTTTATCGATTCTTCAATATGCCGACGACACAATTCTTTTATGGAACATGACATCGAAAAGGCTCGTAACTTAAAGCTGATTTTGTCAGTATTCGAGCAACTTTCGGGTCTTAAGATTAATTTCCATAAAAGTGAATTGTTTTCGGCGAGGCTCAAGAAAACGGCGCCTTGTATGCTGAACTATTCGGCTGTGAGTAAGGTCAATTTCCTATCAACTATTTGGTATTCCGATTCATTATCGGAGACTTACAAATGCTGAGTGGAAAAGGTGGAGGAAAGACTTCAATTACGTCTAAATAGCTGGAAAGGTAAACTCCTATCCCTGGGTAGAAGATTGGTCCTCATAAATTCGATACTAACAAATATGGTACTGTATATGATTCATTCTTCCAACTACCTAAAGGAGTCTTAAAACGATTGGATTATTTCCGGTCTAGATTCCTTTTGGCAAGGGGATTGTGAGAAGAAAAAATATCGGTTGACTAAGTGGAGTGTGGTTTGTTGCCCTAAAGACCAAGGAGGGCTCGACGTTCATGACCTTGAGGTCAAGAACCAAGCTCTCTTGGGTAAATGGCTCTTCAACCTTCTTGCTGAAGATGGTGTTTGGCAAACCCTCCTTAAGAGAAAGTATGTGGGAACTCAAGCCGTATTTCAGGTTCTTTGAAACCTGGCGATTCGCACTTCTGGGCAGGCCTGATGGCTACGAAGAAGTTCGTTTTCTCACATGGATCTTTCTCAATTAGGGATGGATAAGAAATTCGCTTCTGGGAGGATATATGGCTAGGCCGATCCACCCTCAGATAGCAATATCCGGCTATGTACGCTATTGTTCGAAACAAGGGCGACACGATTGCTAAGATTGCTAAGGTGTTGGGTACATACCCACCAAATGTTTCGTTCAGAAGAAGTTTACTTGGAACAAGACAAGCATCTTGGAATGCTTTACTCCTCCAATTGGATTCCATCCATTTGTCGAAGGTTCAGATAAATTTCACTGGAATCTTTCGAAGAATGATAAATTCTCGTTTGATTCCATTTATAGAGCATTAATCTTACCCGAAGTACCAGTCGATATTAAGGATGATAACAAAAATTTGGAAGATGAAAATCCCGCTAAAAACTAAGGTGTTTGCATGGTATCTCCGTCGAGGTGTAATTCTTACAAAGGATAACCTTGCCAAACGCAATTGGCACGGAAGCAAAAAGTGCGTCTTCTGTCAACACGACGAGACTATTACACACTTATTCTTTCAGTGCGAGTTCGCCAAGTCTATATGGTCAGCCATCCAGATAGGTCTACCTTATATCCCCCGAGTTTTTTGCAAACATTTTTGGCAACTGGTTAAACGGGGTTGATACTAGGTTTAAACTATTCAGTAGGGTGGGAGCGATTGTCGTTATTTGGTCGATGTGGTTATGTAGAAATAACAAGGGTTTTAACGATAAAAATCAAGCTTACAGCGTGTCGAGCACCGAGACTTGTTTTTGGAGGTGGCGTCACGTTTGCAGGCAGCGGCCAGGGGTTATTCTCCTGGCATGGATGGCAACATAGTCTCCGGATCAATCTACCATCTTCTTAGGTGGCTTTACAATTTCTCATCAAGATATGTAATTCGCCTTTTATTTTTCAGTATTGCGTACTCGTGAACTCGTGGCTGTGTGCATCATCGCTATGCAGAGGCCAGGTGTAATGTTTAAAACTTTTAAATAATAAAATCCCTTTATTAAAAAAAGATTTTCACAGAGTACTGTAAAGGAAGTGTTGAAGCAAATATCGCTTCAGTCTGCTGATGTTGGTACGCATGTTAGGTTCATGCCATCACCGTAGATAGCTCGTATTCCTGTGAACATTGTTCGTAATCAATAAAGCTCCCAGGTTCGCTAAAAAACTGCCAATTCACTCCCATGATCCTGGAATCTCATGGTGCAATTGCAGAACACTGGATATATCGAAGTATAATGTATAGGCTATATATTTCACTTGGAACTTAAACATATAAGTATATAACGGCAGC
The DNA here is from genome assembly GCA_947311845.1 of Poa pratensis. NCBI lineage: Eukaryota > Viridiplantae > Streptophyta > Magnoliopsida > Poales > Poaceae > Poa > Poa pratensis. The sequence continues at coordinate 38,348,463 of CAMZMU010000039.1, forward strand.
GGTTTCGTATGATCGGGCAGCATTACAACTCTCGGACAAAGGCGAAATCATGAGGTGCCTCAACGGATTTACATCCCAGGAAGTGTCTATTTGTACATTCTGGCAGGTACACCACCAAAAGCATTATGTATTACCTAACGCACAGCGAACGCGCTAGAGGTACCTGTAAAATGTTTGATTGAACCTATTATTGGCTTAGAGGCACCAAAATGCCTCAACCTGTAGACACCAGGGGCAGCATCCTCAGGAATGGTCCACTCCAGAGTCGCAAAACTTCTAGAACTCAATTTGGACGGCCTTGACCACTTGAATTGCAACGACCAATCATCATCATCATAGACAGGAATCCAATCCTTACCGTTTAGCTTTTCAACAAGTGCAAAGGTACCATCCGTAAGAAGGTCATTCCTTGGACAGGCCGAATAGAACGTAGCATTCACAGTACTACCCTTCCTGAAGTTTGAGTTTGCAGGAACGTCTGAGCTGACATCTCCAAAGTTAGCACCAGAAGGAGTTGAGTCAAACATTACACCTGGCAGCAGACCGATTTGCTTGTGCAACATGTCAGGAGGTTGGATGTTTGTTGGGACCTCTTTGTTTGCAACCATTGCTGCGGCAAGTTTCTGAAACTCTTGAATGTATGCACTCAAGGTATGTGGACCGTACAGCGTTGATGCTCCCTGCAAAATGTATTCAGTCCAATGAATTATTCATGCGTTGATATATACCTGAGTTACCTATTATATATATATGACGGAACAAAAACTGGAATTTCAGGTTAAAGATATCATATCGTCAAAAAAAAGCTAAAGTCAGATACATTTTTTTCTTCCAATTTTACAGAAAGTAGTTGGTAATGGGGAAAAAACCAGATTCTGGGAGGATCTGTGGATTGCGGATAATAGATACTAATTTAAGCATTAAGTTTCCCAGATTTCACAGTTCATCTCACAGTAAAATGGCTAGGAGGAGACTGCTGAAGGATCTTTCCTTTGCTCAAGTTGTGGACGACGACAATCTGGATGGCTTGGGCCTTTTCTCTCTCTTTCCAGTTTTGTAGTTGGGCTGACGCCCTGTTATGTTGTGAACTTCTCTCAAAAGTGTGGTAGGAGCAAAACAGTAGGATTCATGCGCCCTCTTGGCTCTTGTGATGAGGTGGTTTTTCCGTCTTCCTTTTTACTGTAGCATGTGTGCATCGCCGGTCAGAGCCATGGTCACAGGCTCCCAGCAGACTTGGTGAAACACTGTTTTATCAGTTTTGTTTTAAATGGAATTGGGAGCGCAAGCTCCTCGAAAAAAGCTGATATAATTGAGAAAGTCGGAGCCTTGGTCACAGGCTCCCAGCAGACTTGGTGAAACACAGTTTTATCAGTTTCGTTTTAAATGGAATTAGGAGCGCAAGCTCCTAAAAAACTGATATAATTGTGAAAAGATCTATCAAAAATAAAATAAATCCGTTTCTTTTGTTTGAGCTAAAAAAAGGATGTTGCTGAAACAAGTTCTGATATGTGCAGGATATCTTCAAATCATGACACTCAAATGTAGTGCAGGATTGCAAGCAAATTGAAGAGGAATAGATGACTGATCTTCTGACACATCTGACTGAGCAGGGACATAAAAAATATCACAACTAAAAGTCTGGATTTAAAATCTGACATATAACACAGGACAAAGTGCACATTTAGCCATATCAAATAATAAAACGAAATATAGTAACATGGTAAACATTGCAAAAAATAACTACAAAAATCATGTGCAATTTTACTCTGTATTTTGTTATCAAATGGCATACCTCATATCTTTGGATCTGATATTCTTCGAACGTTGTAACATACTGAGAATATGTGTTTGTCAACCCCGCAAGAACAACGTGAATATTGTTACCAAATTCACCATTGCTGCCACTTATCAGTGCATTTTTTACAGCATCACGTAGCCGCCTGCCAGCCATTGTCGTGAATTCTGTACCAAAACATAACAAAAGAATTAATGGAGTGCTGGTGCTTATTGTTGCTGAGCGTTCGTGGCTCCCTTGATAGCTCACCAAGCCCAGCAATTGCCCACCTAACTCCTGTCCAGCAAGGCTAGGTATTTCACACAAAAACCTTGCTATTTGTAACAAGCTCGTTAACGTAGGCAAGGTTTGCTTTCTCTTTTTTTGGTCACGTTGTGGTCCACTAATTAGTTTGTAATTAATACTATATACTATTTTCATTAATAGTTATACTTTAACACAAAATACACATTCATCTTATGTACCAAGCCCATAGCTATTGCTCATCTGGGCTAGTTTGTCCTTGCCAAGCAAAGCAAGGTGGGAAAATAATCCAGACATGCATGCTACTTCTTGTGTTTTTTTTTTAACAAATACTTCTTGTGTTGAGAAAGAACGGTAATCAAACATTGGATGGTATGAGTATGGCATGTCGTAACACATCTGGATAGATGAAGCAACCACATGCACTTCTAACTGGGCAGTCATGCTAGGATTGACAAATTGGAATATACCTCCAGGAACACACAAGATAACCAGCTGGCCGATTCTCATAATCTGAATGGGAAGTATCGATGGCTGCATAAGATGACAAAAGTCAATACAAGGCCAGGCAAGAAAATACAAGAGCAGGAAATAAAAGTGTTAATTCACTAAGTTGGTTTCTAGTTTGAGATCTTGGTTCTGATTTGACATATGGTGGAGCTTACGCACAACAGTCGTCCTGCCGTTCAAAAAGGGCGACCATTCAATCCCATCACCTCTACCAGAAAAGCTGTGTGGAGAGGAGATATTGTCTACGATCTAAGCTCTAAAACTAAGAGAATCCTCATGGAAATATCAAATTGGTTAAAGAAAAATTAAGGACTATGACATTCGCTGATATTACAGGGAATTATATGTTACATATCATCCTATTAGGTCTTTATCTGGTGCAGCAGTATTTGGTCCTTATTAATGGTGAACTTGGTGTCAACTATCAAGTGAAACAACATCAGATTATTTTAAAAAGTAGTCATACCGCCCAATCATATGGTTCCTTCATTTCACCAGTGTCTAGCAATATTGGTTTCGGAGCTTGGCACTCGACTTGCTCTTTTCCTGGTGTCTTTAGTAAGTTCCTCACTAATCTCCAGAAAGGGTTTCCCTGATAAAAGAAGGTTAACAATCAGCGAATAGCATGTCATCAAAAATTTTGAAGCAAGTATTTAATTGCTATACCAAACCTTGTCATCTCCCTGTTTGAAATCAAATGCTCCAGGGCCATCTGTGGTTCCAGCAGCAAATGCAAACCCCATCGCTGCTGGACATGTTTTCACCACCTGCTGAGCACCCGTACTTGTAGGAACACTAACTTCGAGTTGCGAGAAATCCAAGTAAGTGTGCCGATAGTCAATTTTGCCATGCAGTTCTTCAGAAGCTGAATTAAAGAGATCTACAGCCTTCAGAAATTGCCTATTCCCAATAATGCGGGTACTTTCAAACTCATCGGGGTATCTGCAAGACAGCAATATCGAAAGCTTCATTATGCCTAGTTGCCACTGTGTGCACGAAAGGTTAACTTGTTATGAATGATGAATACCCTGGGCCTCGTCCATAGCAAAGTTCGTTCTTCCCATTACATGTGCTGTGATTGAAATCACAAGGGAGATGGGTGTCTATGCAAAACGTTCCCAAAACATTTGGACTAACATCTCCACAGTTGGACTGGCAAAATGCAGAAACAAATTTGGCATTGTTTTCTTGGGTGCTTCTAATGCGCCTAGTAATATTTGAAGCTGCCAAGCGTCTGCCACCTGAGGCCTCGTAGGATGATGCCAATTGCATTAAGTCATCAGCTGAACAAAAGCAAATAGAGAAAAAATAAGGTTCAGTCACAACCTAACATGTTCCATTCCAATACACTATCTAAACGACGCAAGAAGCATGGAACATACTTATTTCATTTGGTTCCGGGATTATTGTAGACACTCTTCTTGGAAGAACAGATGCAAGGTGCAATGATCCAAATTCATCAGAATTTGCATGAACTGTCTGCTTTGAAACACCACTTTGTTGAGCCCAGTCTTCCATGAAACGTGCAGCTGCTCCTTTGTTATCACCACTTATCAAAGAATTTGTACGACTCATAGATGTACCATGAGTCGCAAACCAATTAAAACTTCCAACTGGACCTAATTCATCATCTACAAACTTAACGAGGGTCATTCCTTTATCAACATTATACTGATATTTGCTTCTCTCTTCAGCAGGGTTATTAAGATACGCGCTCGGGCTACGATTAACACCAGCATCAAGAATGTCGCCTGAAAATCAAGTGTCCGAGATTGATGACAAAATCTTTGCAGCAACTAAATCAAAACTTATCAGGCACCACAGTGACTATTTGGAAAGAAAGAAAAAGGGCAGGCATCATATGGTAATAAGACATCTAAATGGCACTCTGTGACATTGATTATCATATAGCTTTCTGTAGTTGTCAGAAGGAAAAAATTGCAGCCAATCCTCAAGTAAGTAATTTAAGACCAACTTGGAACTAAATACATCACACATGGAGCAAAGGGGGATACACTGTAATAAAACCAAACAAATGTATTTAAAATATATGTGTGACATTAGTACCAATGGTGGAACCTTAGTCAAAGACAATGCAGATAGTTTTATACCATTATTGACATAGATTTTCCCAGGACGGAGGTTGTTATGAGCTTCGACAATGCTTTGCTCAATGCCATCGACAATTATATCAAATGACTGGCGAACAAACCCAAGAGATGTGACAATGTAGACTACATACTGCAGATAACCTCCAGGTCCAGCATGAGTATGGATTCCACTAATAGCCACATTATTCTCATTATAAAGATCACCATACCTGCCAAATCGAGGTTTGCAAAGTCAACTCAACATCATGAGTGTGAAAGGCATAATCTACTTTCAGACTAAGCAGATCAATCGGACTTAGAAAAATTATGTCATTAAGTGCTTCTGTACAGTATGTGCAATATGAAATGGATAAGGATGTCGAGAAACAGTGTATCAGGTTAATAATCAAAAAGATGTACAGAAACTGAAAGACACCAATTATTAATGGTGACTTAACACAAGCAAGAAAATAAGCAGGTACAAGTACGTAAGCAAATAAGTTGGTAAGAAATTTAAAAAATCAAGAGAGCTAGATGTGATAAGGATGATAAACCATTCAACATTCTATGAATATACATCACACGGACAGAGTTGCAACCAACATATAAGGATTTCTGATATTAAATTCAAGGGAAGCTGACTCTTACCTTGCCTTTAGCCTTTCAAGCACCTTTATACTCACAAGCTGTGACCCCATGCAAGCATCAAGATTCACAAACACAACACGCTTTCCGCTAGGCTCAGCAACGATAAACGCGCGGGACTTTAGCCTGAAGTGAATACCTGATGCAACCTGCTCAGTATTTGCATAACCCATCATGTTAACATCTGCTGCAGGCCCTGTTATGTCATAGCTCCCCATGCCAACCAAATAAGGAGAGTCTGAGAGCACCCGACTGCAGTTCTGAAGAACAAGAACTAGAAGGAGACATAGCCATATCCTTGAAGAACCAAAACCACGGCTTGGTAGCGGAAGCAAGATGATGCCTCCATCAGGAACCGAGGAATGGAGCTGTTAATCAACTCATGCAAGTCCACAATCTCGAGACAGGGACGAATCAACTACACACTGCACAAGAGGAAAAAGTCAGTTACAGAATAGCCAAACATTCTATCGTAATGCAAAGGAAAGGTTACTATCCAAGCAGATAAAGAAACAACGAGCACGGCATCTGTTTCTGAAAGAAAAAAGTGGCAGCATAATTCTACCTTGTTCCTCTACATACATCAACACATTATGAGCAGAGAGCACCAGGACATCTATCATTTATGTTGCCTTTTGACATAAGGACTACTCGACCATGTTATAGCACAAGCGACAAGAGTACGCCAGAGATAAGTGTGGATCAGATAGTGGCATAATTTCACAACAGACATTATCAGATCCTTAAAACAGGGATTATCTAGCAAGCGACGGGTCGGCACGTCACGGACGCTTCTCCCACAAGGCAAGGAACCCCTGAAACGTCCTAACTGAATCAAATTCCACAAGCAAAGCCATGACAAGGCGACAACGGTTGCAACCAACCACTCACTCACCAAACAAGCAACACTTCAGTCATTACAGTCTACTGCACTGGCAGGATAAACGCAGCCAAAATCATAACCCCAACGGCAACGGGTACCGCCCTCGCTGACTGGATCACCAAATCAACCCCAAATCCGCACAAATCACCCTAGCACAATTACACAATTTAATTTCCTGTTCCATCACGCGTATCCGATTTGAGGCAAATCGGCAAACAGAAACCCGCAAAAAAAAAAACGGGACCTGGGATGAGCATGAAACTAGAGGAAGCGGGGTTACTCACCCCGCGAGCGGAGAATCCTGCTCCCCGGCGGCTTCAGTTGCTGCTGCTGCACTGCCTAGTCGCCTCCTCCGCCATTTAAACCCGCACCCATCGCAGACACGACCCGGCCGACTGGGAACTCCGAGATCAGGGCGCCTTGGAGTCGTAGCGCACTGGATAGGATGCGTCTACTAGTACCAATGGAAGCAGGACACTAGTATTTCAAGGGCAAGGCGGCGTCGAATCAGACGAGCCAAGCCGGAAGGAGTGCGACGCCGTGGAGACAGGGGCGAAGTGGCCAAGACGGCGACGGACAGGGTGAAGAAGCGTCCAAGGCACGGCTCCGAAAGGGAAATGGCGAGGTGGTGGGAGAAAAGTGCGACCCGGCCGGGCCACCAGCTTCGCGTTGGGCTGCCGCATCATCGTCTCATGAGCCCTTATTAGAGACTGCGTCGTGGCCCAGCGGAGCTATGGCTTTGGTTTGGTAGATCTGACGGATCTGGTCCACCTCACCATGTGGCAGACGATAGCAATGGTTTACTTAAATGAAGTGGAGAGTTTAGGACGAGGCGGCATTAATTGGCTGTGCTGTACGGGATTGTAGTCCGATGAATCGGGGGAGGGACCTCCTCTCCTCCACGCTCCCGGCGCCCCCACCGTCGTCTGTAGCTGCGGCGGTGCCACACCGCAGGCTGAAAAAATAGCCATATTACCGGAAAACCAGAATGCGAACAGATGAAAACAAAGATCCGGCAACAACCTCACTGCCCGATGTGGCCGTACCAGAGCATCAAGGCACTAATGTGGTGGTATGAAATCGGCGTCGTGCGCTGCCGTTGGAGGGCAGGCCGCGGTGGCCGTGGCCTAGGCGGAAGAGGCGACACAATGTGAAAGGTGCATCGCTTTCATAGTGTCCCATAGGCATAACTTGCTCGTATTGTACGGTGGAGGTTCGTAGTTCATGTTGACTCGTCAAATTATCATGACTTCCGTAGACAAACACAGTTACTCCAAACATGCATTCTTCCTCCTTTAAATAAAGCTTAATCGGCCAAACCGATATAAAACTGATGGAGAATACCCGTACAAGTAAGTCAAAAAGAAAAGAAAATATAACAAGTAAGATGGAGGCAAACCACCAACTCATAACCAAACGTGAAAACATACACCTAACGAGAGGCGTCCTAAATTAACGAACAAAAACGGAGACACGGTGCCTTGTATGACCACCGCGCCCCGGTGCACCGACCTCACCAAGCTATCGTCGGAGAGGGCCGCCTACCCTCTCGCTCCGATCCATGGAGCGTCGATCGTGCCAACAAATAGCAGGCACTCAAAGCACTTGTAAATTATAGGAAGCTTCACATGAAGGTGAAGCAGACCTGAGCTCCCCCATGACGCCCCCATGAGGGTATGACGCAACGCGCCAAGCCCATGGTGACGGATTAGGGTTTTCACTCGGAACTCAGACACAGAGAGGATTCCGACAACGACGCCCCCCAAGAGGGTAATGATACCCACACGCTTCATCGACGCCGGCGCTAGAGCTTAGAGATTTCGCTCTAAGCTTCATTCAAGTCATCTAGGGTACCAAGAAACCGACCCAAACCATGGGAAGGGACAACTTGCCAGCACGAGACTTCGAGGTCTTGATCAGGGGATCGCCACCGCCAAAGCCACACTGACACCAGGCTCCCCGCTGCCAAACCCTCGCCATCCACATGACCAAAGGGAGGGCCGCCGCCGCTGCCATATTTCCCGCCGACAAGCAACAATGCAGCTCGCCTTCTAGGGCCGCCGCCCTGACGTTCACGAGCTCAAACCTGTGTAGTGACAGACATGATCACCGTGAGGCTGGTAGTCCGGACGGAGGGGGCCGGCATCGCATCCAAGCATGTCTGGCTCGGTTCCATGGAGCCTGCGAGGACTATGTCCGAGGAGAGGCGAAGATGTCAACGCGACGTGCACTCGCACCCGCGTCGACCCGGAGGAGGTGCTGCTCCTGCCGGAGCTGCCCAAATCGCCAACGATGAAGCCTCCCGACCTAATGGAGTATAGGGTGACCGCGGCGCGCTCGCCACAGCTGGAGCCTACCCGAACCAGATCGGGCCCAGCAAGGCCTCGGGAGCAGGCACCCTACACCCATGCCGCAGGCATTGCTGTCGTCGCCCACCTGCGTCATCCGCGCCGCGTCCGCCCACAATCACCACATCCATGCCCAGAGGCTGCCATGTCTGCCACCACCACCAAGCCAATAAGGCAAAAAACAGCACGTTCTCGCTGAGGGCACGTCGCCGTGCAGCCCCTCATGTGAGTGGGTAGGTGAAAGAACGAGGATGTCGCCTAGAGGGGGGTGAATAGGCGTTTTAAAATAATTACGGTTTAGGCTTGAATAAATGCGGAATAAAACTAGCGTTTAATTTATCAAGCACAAAACCTAAACGAGCTAGGTTCACCTATGTGCACCAACAACTTATGCTAAGCAAGATTAACAACTAAGTGATAGCAATATAGATAACTTCAAGCTCGATGGCTATCACAAAGGTAAATGCATAAGTAAAGGTTTGGGTATAGAAGTAACCGCAAAGTGGACACGAGGAGATGTTTCCCGTAGTTCCTTCCCAATGGAAGTACGTCTACGTTGGAGGGGTGTGGAGCCTCCTAGGCACTCCAATAGCACCGATGTGCTCACCCTATTCTCCGTGAGCTTCACCCGTGAGGGATTGGCTCGTTCCACTATGAGGTCGACTTGAAGGCGTTGACCAAACCGATACACCAAGGTTGAGGAACTCCACAATGAGTTGGAGCCTCCCAACAATGTCCCGGAGCTTAGCAACAAGATAAAGCTCCGAAACTCACAAAGGCCTCCTAGGGTTACAACTAACCCACGAGGCAACGAGAACCACAAAGAGTAATGAGCTTCTCAAACTTCAACTCCACGAATCACCGTGGAGAACTCAAACCGATGCACCTAATGCAATGGCAAGAACACAAGAAGTGCTCAAAGCAATTCACTCTCAAATCCCACCAAAGCAACTAATGCTATGGAGGAAGATGAGAGGAAGAGCAAGGAAGCAACAAATGAATCCCAAGATCTAGATCCAATATGCTCCCCTCACTTAGAGGAGAGATTGATTGGTGGAGATGTAGATCTAGATCTCCTCTCTTGTTTCCCTCAAGAATGAGCAAGAATCATTGGAGGGATTGAGAGAAAGCAAGCTTTTGGAGGTCAACAATGGAGGGCAAAACTTGCAAGAAAGGTTGGGAACCATTGGGGAAGAAGGCCCCTTAAATAGGTCACCCAAATATCCAACCGTTGGGTGCAGATTCGCGCCGGGGCGGTACTACCGCTAGACCCAGCGGTACTACCGCCCCCCTAGGAAGTTAGGACAAGAAAACGGGCAGAAAACAGGCTCCAGGTAGCGGTACTACCGCCCCGGGCAGCGGTACTACCGCCCCGGCGGTACTACCGCTTTTGGTGCCGCTGAAAACAGGCTTCTGTTTGCTCCGGCGGTACCTCGGGCGGTACCGGGGCGGTAGTACCGCCCCCTTGAAAACAGCAAAAAGACAAACACCAAAACGACAATATCTTTTGCATCCGGACTCCGTTTTTTATGATCTTTGGCTCGTTGGAATCACAACAACGAGCTCATCAAGATTATGCAGAGAAACATCATAGTCCAACAATGAATCATAAAACCAAATGTGGAAAGGTTAAACCTCTCGAAAATAGAACAACCGGTAAAACCTCCAACACCAAAAACGCAATAAGTTTTTCTTACGAAATCCGTTTTTGATGAACTTGAGCTTGTCTTGAAGATCATGACAAGCTCTAAAACCACACATGGAGGAAAGCCAAATAAGAACCAAGAAAGATGATGCCAAGTATGCAAAGGTTTGAGCTCTCTCCGAACGATACGATCAAGTTACTCATTCGAGAGCCCCTCTTGAAAGTGTGGCATCTATCCTATAATCCGGTCTCTTACTAACACCATGAGACCGGTAAAATAGAAACCCTATCAAGGTCATACCTTTGCCTTGCGCAATCCACTTGAGCTAGATGATGACGATCTTGATCACCTCAAGTTGGATCACCTTTCTTGATTGCGCTCCGCTTGGTGAAGACTTGTGAAATGCTCCCCCATACACAATATGGGAGAGCCACTTTTAGGAACATCTTCACTTGACCATTATCTTGATGACGACCACCGCTTGACGTCATCCGCCATGGGCTATATGGAATCTTCCTTTTGATGCATGCCCATGGGAAGATACCTAACCCCACATAGATACTCCACACACACACATGTATATGGGTTAGTTCACAAAGCTATATAGACGATTGCTTACCATACCATTGGATCACAAGATCCCACATGGTACAACATGTAGCTTTGTGTGTTGATCACTTGAATCCATCCTTTCACTTAGCCTTGATCAACTTGTATCTTTTCTTCTTTCTTGATCAATGATGATGTCTTGAAGTGAGCATGAATATCCACGGTATTCTATTCTTCAAGACATACTTGCAATATGCTCAACTCTATATAAGACCATTCTTCATATAAACCCTTGAATAAGATCTTGGTCATCTTATAAGCTTCTAGAGTCCAACACATGAACTCCAATCTTTCCTATGGACAAGATCTAAGAATATCTCAATGCAAACATTAGTCCATAAGGATTGTCATTAATTACCAAAACCACGCATGGGGCAACACATGCACTTTCAATCTCCCCCATTTTGGTAATTGATGACAATCCCTTTTACGAGGGTTTATATAATGAATTAAGCAACCATGCACAACAAAGAGCAAGGATGCAAGAGCATGAAAGGCAAATGCTTAAGAACAAACTAAAGCATAAAACCAAATTCCCTTAAACCCTCTAAACTTCTCCCCCATTGGCATCCATTGCCGAAATGGGTGAAATTTTTAGAAGGCCAATATAATAAGACTCCCCCATAAAGTTGCATTTCTCAAGATATGAGTGAAATCAAATGCACATATTCAATGACGAATAGATTGAGGGAGATCAAATTATATTGAGATCCAAAGATTGCAAAAGGATGATATGGTGAAAAGGGTATCAACGAATGAAACATGCAATCAAAGAATCCAAATCCAATTGAACAAAAGATTTTATGATTTGAACAAAACAATGTTTCGAGAGAAAATAGAGGAGCTCCCCAATATCATGTACTATTTAGAAATTGTATATTTGAGTACCACGTGCACAAAGATGGAATCATCACTCCCCCATAATCCTTTGAAACACAAAACATGTGCAAGAGAGAATGTATAAAACAAGGCATAACACTTGCAACAATCATATGGTTGAGCATCAAATAGAAGACCGACAAAATATCCAAATGCGAGAACATTTAAAAGATTTAGGCTCAACCAAATGATGTGTGTGACATAGCAAAGCCTTTTATAAGAGTACATCATAGGTGAGCATTGAGCATCACCATAGTCTCAAAGGAATGATAAGCAAGGAGCAAAGCATGTCATTTCAACACACACAACCGACAAAAATGAGTGCACAAGATCCAATAAAATAGGGCAAGCACTCATAAGGCAAATATTTTCCGGAGCCACCAAAAGATCCAAAAACATAAAAGAGGTGGACACAAGGAAATAGGATATCAATTTGCGATGTAACATTTCTCATGTGTATAGATTTCTAAGTAGATAACAATCATATGATATACATCCACAAAGAAACATGTACACACAAAATAGTTACTAAAGAGAAGAACATGATACCCAAGAGGAAGTCATATATACACCATTAAGATCTTTGCTTAAAAGCATAGCACATAGCTCAAATTTATCTTAAAGGATATAAATAGACTTCCAACACAAACGCATCAAAGGCATCACAAATATCCACAAGGGAAAAGTGATAGTTGGATGCTTTGAGAAAGGAAACAAGTATCACAAGGAACAAAAGAAATCATGCCAAGATGCAACCTACACAAGGTTGAATGCAAGAAATGTATGCATGAGGTAGATACTTGTTACCGAGATGGCATTGGTGATGTAAAGATTAGCAATCACGATCATCATAGCTTGGCTTCAATAAGCACATGGTGAGAGCACCTTCCTTATGAATGAGACAAGGCATCCAATGCATCTCCGAAGTACCTAAAACACAATTCAAGTACAAAATGGTCCCCAAACATATTGGGTCCGAAGTAGTTAGGAAACTACAATATAGGACAAACTCCACATGAATATGTGCATATGGATATGAAATTGAATTTCATGCACATCTTAGCCGATTTAGGATTCGGTGGAGTTTACCCGATATATTGGATCAAAGAAAGTAAACATGCCATAATATATACATGAAGTAAATATGCATGTCAAGACCTTCAAGAACCAAAGAAGACACGATTTGGACAAAATACAAAGAATACCAAGAAGGCACACCAAAGTGTGACATGCAAGAGAATTGTCCAAATTATATCAAAACCCAAATCAACACATGATTGAGAAAGATACCAAAAGAAGAGATACCAAATGAAAGATATATCAAGGAATGAGATAACTAACTCCCAAAGAGAGAAAGATTCCAACAAATAGACCAAACCCTCTACACTTTCTATGATGGCACAAAGTACCAAGACAAAAAGGTTTGTCTTTCCACGAGACATGTCATCGGGCTCAAACACCAATTTAAAATAGATCAAGTAGCAATTGAAGACAAATAATGTTCTAAAGCATATAGGATAGCTCCCCCAAGATTTGTGCATTATTTATGATCTTGCATTGGAATGCAAAATGCACACAAATGGGATCATTACACTCCAAATATATTATTCAAACACTAGTCATGTTCAAGAAAAGCAATAAGATCCAATACCAATTTAAAAGATGGTGTTCTACTCAAAATAGGATAGCTCCCCCAAGAATAGTGCATTATCTTAGAAGTATGACTTTGAATGTAAATGCACAAGAATGGGATCACGGCTTTTCCTATTTTAAGGAAAACAAAACAACATGAGTAGAGCAAGAGGATCCAAAGGTCAAGGAAGACAAAAGAAAGTTTGATCAAAACTAATCCTTGGCAATAAATAAGGCAATTAAGAGCAAAACCAAATGTAAATATGATCAATATACTTTACCACAAATAAGATTATCACTTGTAAAGACAAGTAATGTATGGAGATAATTCTCGGTGGTAAATGACAAAGATATTCAAGATCATATTCTCAAAGCAAGAGCGAATAGGCAAATATGGAACTTGTTTGAGAAACATGCCACATAGGAACAAGATAATTTACAATATCAATTCTAAGTGGCAAAACCTCACTTGTTCACATTTCTAGGTTCGTAATATGCACAATGCTTATTACTCCCCCATAATGTGATAATCCATTTGTTTTCAACAAGAGGCAAACAAAAACCAAATAGAGATAGTTAATGGACATTTAGAATTCGAATTTCTCATGAGCATGACATACCACATAGAGACTAGATAATATTGATATATCAACACTAAGTGGTATTCCTCATGTATACACATTTTTAGGATTGTGACGTGCCGAAAGCATATCACTCCCCAAAATGGGAAAGTCCATTAAACTATCACAAGAGCCAATTAAGATAAAACAAGAAACAATAGAGGCTCAACACAAACACACACAACCATGATGTGCAAACCAACATACACACACTAGATTACTCAAGATAGTAAGTGGTAGGCACAACATAGTCAAACACATGCAAGGTACAAAACCAAACACATGCAAGGGGCAAGCAACTTTCAATGTATGTATAATTTAAATACATGTTACCGCAAGGAGGCACGTTGGATATAAGATAGAGACATGATAATCCAAATGACTTGGCTTGGAAATATGATTGATGAAGATCCCTTAATTCTTCATAATGTAGCCAAGTCTCCAAAGCCCTCCACAACACCTATTGATCAAGTTTTAGCTTGTTGGTCCCCAACCAAGTTGGGTCCTAAGAGGTTAGTCACAATAGGCTTGGCCACCCAAATGGTTCTTTTCTTGACACCACTTTGAGTACCAACAATTTGGCAAACACATTGCCAACCTTATCCTTCTCAAGAGAGTAAACATCATCAATTATGATTGGGTTGGATAAGGTACCGTTAGTGCATGAAGAAGCAAGATGTCCCTTCTCGCGGCATAGATAGCAACATCTACTTCCACCTTTCTTCTTAGTTGATTTCTCAACTTGAGAAGGTTTAACTTGATTCTCCTTAGGAAGTGGCCTTTCTTCAATTTGGGTACTTGAGTTGAACTTGAGGCCGCTTCCCTTGTTGCTTCTCACTTAGTGCTTCTTCTTCATGGGCAAGATCTCACATGATGCCCTTCAATCTTGCACTTGAAGCAAACAATCTTGGCCGAATCTTTTACTTGTTCTAGGCCCTTCTTCTTGATGGTATTGTGCTTCTTCTTGAGTTGGACTTCTTCTTAACGTTGGAGTTGAATCCAAGTCCACTCTTGTCATTGGGAGATTTTTGCACACTCAACATATTGTCAAGTGCGACTTCCCAAATGACCTTTTCAAGTCTTTCTTCAAAGAAGTGACTTGCGCCTTGAGCTCTTTGATTTCCTCTACATGGTTAGTTTCAACACAAGTACTAGAGGAAGTAGATGCTTCATTGTTAGAGCAACAAGGCATGGAAAGTAATTCATCACAAGATGTAGAAATATCATGAGTGGATGAACTACTAGGACTAGCACATGGCAATATAACATTTTGAGTGGAAGTTGTGCCATTGTCCACATGAGGCTCACAAGATGTTACCTTAGTTGAAATAGCCTCATGAGCTAACTTTAGCCGATCATGGGAGACTAGAAGATCATTATGAGAGCTCGAGAGCTTTTCATGACTTTCTTCCAATTTCCTATAATTGCTTGTTAGCAACTCAAGTTGAGCCCTTAGCTCAACATTCTCCTTCAATATGGATGCTTCACAATAAGTAGAGTTAGTAGCACAAGCATCATCATTTTTAGATTTGAGGACATTAGAAAGAGCAAGAGCATGATCTTTTCTTAATTTAGAAAAGTCTAAACTATAAGATTCCTCAAGACTACAAAGTTTTTCCTCAAGGATCCTTCTACGCTCTTGCTCTTCATTAAGAGCAATAGAAAGATCCCCGATCTCATCGGTGTAGTCTTGCTCACGACCTTCCATTTCCACAATGGTGTCCTCATGCTCATAAATAAGTTTATTGACCTCAATAGCATTAGCCATGATTTCCATGAAGTTAGAGCGAGCATTTTTATCTTTACTCAAAGCAAGAAAGACAATTTCACCTTTCTTATTTAGAGAATCAACAATATCATTCTCTTCATTATTATCATCATCTTTAGATTTAATGGGGTTCAAAGTAGGAGATACCTTTGACTCCTTAGCCATAAGGCAAAAGATGGTCGATGAAGATGAAACATTACTTGAGGCACCACTCAAGTACACATCTTGTTCCATAGGAAGTTGGGTTTCCTCTACAATGTTAGTGACCAACGGAATAGAGGAAACACACGCATTTGTAGTATGGCAACAAGATAAAGCAAGCATATCATCATGAGATATAGACGCAATTTTGACAAGATATGCAAGGACTATCAACACAAGCATGTAAAGCATGTATGGTGCTAGATGTGTTTAAGTCCAAAGGTAGATCATTGCAACAATGTTGAGGTAAAGAATCATCAATGGTAAGTTTACTACCATTGTTGCAAAGCCTACCACTACTCACATCTCATTAGGTTGTGGCTTACCACATGTTGGTGAAGTAGAGGAAGTTGAGAACTCATCATGCCCGGAAGTGGAGGGAGAACAATCATCCTCAATAATATTGGACACATCATATTTGTTTGAAGCTTTGTCCATAAATCATGAGCATTCCGAAACGGCATGATTGACTCAAGAACTACATTGCTCAAAACACAACAATAGCATGAGATACTAGAGAATTGAGATAAGAGTTTTCCTCATCCTCTAAAGATAACTTTTGGAGATCCTTTGGAGGAGGAAAATCCATATCTACAATTCTCTCCATTTTTGGGCCATACACCCGAAAAAGATTAAGCATGCGAATTTTCCAAACATCATAATTTGTGCCATCGAATATGAAAGTGGGATCATTTGCTAAATCTCTAAACGACATCTTTACTCTCAAGGCGGTGAAGCCTAATAGAGAGCCTGGCTCTGATACCAATTGAAAGAACGAGGATGTCGCCTAGAGGGGGGTGAATAGGCGTTTTAAAATAATTACGGTTTAGGCTTGAATAAATGCGGAATAAAACTAGCGTTTAATTTATCAAGCACAAAACCTAAACAAGCTAGGTTCACCTATGTGCACCAACAACTTATGCTAAGCAAGATTAACAACTAAGTGATAGCAATATAGATAACTTCAAGCTCGATGGCTATCACAAAGGTAAATGCATAAGTAAAGGTTTGGGTATAGAAGTAACCGCAAAGTGGACACGAGGAGATGTTTCCCGTAGTTCCTTCCCAATGGAAGTACGTCTACGTTGGAGGGGTGTGGAGCCTCCTAGGCACTCCAATAGCACCGATGTGCTCACCCTATTCTCCGTGAGCTTCACCCGTGAGGGATTGGCTCGTTCCACTATGAGGTCGACTTGAAGGCGTTGACCAAACCGATACACCAAGGTTGAGGAACTCCACAATGAGTTGGAGCCTCCCAACAATGTCCCGGAGCTTAGCAACAAGATAAAGCTCCGAAACTCACAAAGGCCTCCTAGGGTTACAACTAACCCACGAGGCAACGAGAACCACAAAGAGTAATGAGCTTCTCAAACTTCAACTCCACGAATCACCGTGGAGAACTCAAACCGATGCACCTAATGCAATGGCAAGAACACAAGAAGTGCTCAAAGCAATTCACTCTCAAATCCCACCAAAGCAACTAATGCTATGGAGGAAGATGAGAGGAAGAGCAAGGAAGCAACAAATGAATCCCAAGATCTAGATCCAATATGCTCCCCTCACTTAGAGGAGAGATTGATTGGTGGAGATGTAGATCTAGATCTCCTCTCTTGTTTCCCTCAAGAATGAGCAAGAATCATTGGAGGGATTGAGAGAAAGCAAGCTTTTGGAGGTCAACAATGGAGGGCAAAACTTGCAAGAAAGGTTGGGGAACCATTGGGGAAGAAGGCCCCTTAAATAGGTCACCCAAATATCCAACCGTTGGGTGCAGATTCGCGCCGGGGCGGTACTACCGCTAGACCCAGCGGTACTACCGCCCCCCTAGGAAGTTAGGACAAGAAAACGGGCAGAAAACAGGCTCCAGGTAGCGGTACTACCGCCCCGGCGGTACTACCGCTTTTGGTGCCGCTGAAAACAGGCTTCTGTTTGCTCCGGCGGTACCTCGGGCGGTACCGGGGCGGTAGTACCGCCCCCTTGAAAACAGCAGGAAAGACAAACACCAAAACGACAATATCTTTTGCATCCGGACTCCGTTTTTGATGATCTTTGGCTCGTTGGAATCACAACAACGAGCTCATCAAGATTATGCAGAGAAACATCATAGTCCAACAATGAATCATAAAACCAAATTGGAAAGGTTAAACCTCTCGAAAATAGAACAACCGGTAAAACCTCCAACACCAAAAACGCAATAAGTTTTTCTTACGAAATCCGTTTTTGATGAACTTGAGCTTGTCTTGAAGATCATGACAAGCTCTAAAACCACACATGGAGGAAAGCCAAAAAGAACCAAGAAAGATGATGCCAAGTATGCAAAGGTTTGAGCTCTCTCCGAACGATACGATCAAGTTACTCATTCGAGAGCCCCTCTTGAAAGTGTGGCATCTATCCTATAATCCGGTCTCTTACTAACACCATGAGACCGGTAAAATAGAAACCCTATCAAGGTCATACCTTTGCCTTGCGCAATCCACTTGAGCTAGATGATGACGATCTTGATCACCTCAAGTTGGATCACCTTTCTTGATTGCGCTCCGCTTGGTGAAGACTTGTGAAATGCTCCCCCATACACAATATGGGAGAGCCACTTTTAGGAACATCTTCACTTGACCATTATCTTGATGACGACCACCGCTTGACGTCATCCGCCATGGGCTATATGGAATCTTCCTTTTGATGCATGCCCATGGGAAGATACCTCTAACCCCACATAGATACTCCACACACACATGTATATGGGTTAGTTCACAAAGCTATATAGACGATTGCTTACCATACCATTGGATCACAAGATCCCACATGTACAACATGTAGCTTTGTGTGTTGATCACTTGAAATCCATCCTTTCACTTAGCCTTGATCAACTTTGTATCTTTTCTTCTTTCTTGATCAATGATGATGTCTTGAAGATGAGCATGAATATCCACGGTATTCTATTCTTCAAGACATACTTGCAATATGCTCAACTCTATATAAGACCATTCTTCATATAAACCCTTGAATAAGATCTTGGTCATCCTATAAGCTTCTAGAGTCCAACACATGAACTCCAATCTTTCCTATGGACAAGATCAATAAGAATATCTCAATGCAAACATTAGTCCATAAGGATTGTCATTAATTACCAAAACCACGCATGGGGCAACACATGCACTTTCAGTAGGGGCGCTCCCACCGCCACCGGCACCACGCGGGTTTTGCCCAGCGACGGCGGAGAGGGAGGGAAGGTTTGAGGGGCGCTCCCGCCGCCACAGCACCACGCGGGTTTTGCCCAGCAGCGGCGGAGAGGGAGGGAAGGTGAGAGGCGGTGCTAGGGTTCAGCGCCCCGATCGCCCGTGCGGGAGGGGGGACACGAGACGCGGCTGTTTTTTCCAGCTTCCCCTCACTAATCAAGTGATCACTGATTTTTTTATAAAAATGATGGCAAAATATTTACCATTTTTCGATTAAATAAGAAGGAAGAGAGTGCAATTTTTTTCATGTTATGCAACTGATGTTGCTAGCGGCTTGGAGGATTTAGCGATTGAGAAATAATACTGTCCATGGAATGCTTAATCTATCTCTTAATGCTACTAGAATTTTTTTTCAATCATTTCAGTTCAGTGTTGCAATTCCAGGAATATGATTGACGTCAGTGAGAGATGAATAGCCGTCGATCCATTGTTGGTGCGGCCTGTGTAGAGTAGTTCAGACTTCAGAGTGACAATGTTGAGAAGTGGCCGTATCCTAATTTGGTACTCCCTTCTTACCAAAATGTAAAATGTAGTGCATATAAGTTTTTCAAAAGTTAAGATGTTAAATTTGACCAAGTTTATTGTGAAAATTATTTATATCTATAAATCAAATTTATATCTATAATATTAAATGTATACCATATGAGAACATAGATCATTGCGGATCTAATGATATTGATGGGTACTCTAGATGTTAATACTTTTTCTACATACTTAGTCATACTTTACATCATTTGACTTTTGTAAAATCTTCCAGGGTATGATTTACACATCTATAACCCTAACATTATTAATGACATTCATCACAATAACTCAAGGGCATGCCGCTAAAACATTTTTTGAGAAACCTCTCGAAAAGGGTAGGGCGCTCATGAAATCAGTATAGATAGAAAAGTGTTGACCTAATTTATAAGTAAAACCGTGTCTAAAAACCATACAATGCTCTGAGGGGCAAAAACCGCACAAGCGATGTAGACTTGTCGCTCACACGACGCTAAACTAATAGCAAACGAACACACCCCTCCGGCTCCGGGGCCACCGCACCGACTTTCACCACTCGACACCAAAATCGCACACAAGTCGCAACACCGCAAAACTGAGCTATCTCATAGCCCTAGCTACCCAGAAAACCGGCCCCAAACCTTGGACATTTGCGCCAAATTCAGGGCCGCCGCCCATGTAGCAACCAGATCAATCTTCGTATTCCGAAGACGAATCAACCAAAATTTGATAGTAACTTGTTATCCCAGTCAGGATATCGCTTTCCCAGTGCGCCAAAAAGGTCAAGACAGACCAGGATTAGATAGTTAGTTGTAAGGGATTTAAAGTTTAGGACTGCTTAACCACTGCAAGTCCAAGGAGTTTATTCCTTGAATTAACAGAATACAAATGAGTTCAACGGCAGTGAATAAAATCTAATAAATTTGATAGAGTTCGCCACGAGCAAAAGGGCAAGGAAACATAATCAATCAATATATCAAAGTTCACCGTTTCAACCCCCCACCGAAAAGGCCACATCGCCCCGATTCTTCTCGGCCGTCCGATCGGCCAGCAACGGCCCACGTTCGCAGATAATCGCACTTCTACAGTGCTCGGTGGGAGGACCGATTTGTAATTCGCAAAAAGATCGGGGGGTTCCGTGCGAAAACAACACTGCAGCGCACCATCTTGCAAAAAAGACCCCGCAACGACGGAAAATATCTCCGCAGCCGACAGTTTCACGAGGAGAAGGACTAGAATATATTTACAGAAAAACTCAAGGACGTTTTTGTAAAACCTCCACAGAACTCCCCTTCCTCTCCTTCTTCTCCCGCGGCGCCGGAATCGGCGGCGTCGCCGACGCGCCGCGCGGCCGCACCGCACCTCCACGATCGGATCGACGGCCACGGCGCGGTGCGCCGCCTCTTCCTCACCATCCTCGCCGGAAATCGCGCGCTGGGTCGCTGCCAGCGCGGAGGAATCGTCGCCGGCGGGCTCGGCGTCCGCCGCCGCGGATTCGCTCGCCGCCGGCGGCTCCGGCGACCAAACGGTCCGGCGCGCCGCCCGCCCGGCTCCCCTCCACCTCCTTGCGCGCCTCCGCGCGATCCCAAACATGCGCGCGTGCTCGCGTGCTCCTGCGCGAGCTCGACGGCGCGCGGCGGCCGCCGGCAGGTGACGTCACATCGTGACGTCACTCCCTTCTTTTTTCCCGTAATCGTAAAAAAAAAAAACTGACGTGTGGGACCCATCTGTCATAAATTTTACAATTACAGAAAAGTGCTAAAATTTGAAAAATTCATATCTTTCAATCTACAATTCAGAACAATACAAACAATATATCAAAATTTTCTAAATTTTACATACTTTCAAACTTTCTACACAAAAGTTGCACCAAAAAATATTACCGAGAGGTCAGCCACCTAAATTACACAAAATAAAAAAAAATGAATAATGTTACATGTTACGAATAAAAAAAAAAAACTTCCTACCAGGAAAATATAAACAATACCTCATAATAATCAAATGAAAAAATGGTAACTAATTGTAGCAAACCACAAATATATTTAAACATTCAAATTTGCTAACAATTTAAAAAAAAATGCACTCGCTCCAATTATACGAACAATTATAAAGAATTAAATTTAAGACAAATTTGTAATTACAAAATTCGCTTGAATAAATATGCATTCTCACACAATACGATATTACATTAAAAGTTAATTAATCTTACCTTAACATTTTTTAGAACGCAACCTTTTTAACAAGTCCAATAATTTTCATACCTTAAAATATTTAAATAAGCTGTAAACATATACCAAAAAATAAAACAATACCAAAAAATATCACAATACACATAAAAAAAGATAGCTACTTACGACATACAACCACAACTCAAATACGAATATTCCAAAACTTCAAAAATTGCTAACTCATCGCATTTTAACAGTTCTCAAAATATCCACAATTTTGAAATAACGATATTTTCAAATTTGCATTTTTACCACACAGATGCAATATTTTCAAATTTGTATTTTCACCACACGGATGCAGCGTGCCCTTATTAAAGATGCATTAAAAAAATAACAATCGAGACGATTTTACTAAACCAATTTGCATGAAATAAAAAAGTGTTCAAATTTTTTTTTTGAATCTATCCACCTGAAAAAAATATAAATAACATATCCGACCAAACAGAAGAAATAAATACTTGCTATTTATGATAAAAAAACAAACATGTTTTCAAACTCCAAAAAGGGTCAATATATCAAAAAAAAATCCCAAATGCACTTCCTCTAAATGTACAAAAGTAAGTTTTTTTCACAAATGCTTGATTACATGAATAATTGCAGAGAATACAAATTCATATCCCCCAAATATGGTTTATATTTAAATTAAATTTCACAGATTATCACATAGTGTATTTTCCTCAAATTATTGAGCTAAATTACACATCTACCACAAGTTCAATAATTTCCAAAATTTCCACAATTCGAATTTTACCACACGACATTTCCCGAAATCTGAACGATTCTTCGAACGTATGCTCTCTTTGCATTTCAATAATTTACAAATGCCCACACTTTTAAAATAAGGACATTTCCATATTTGAATTTCACCACACGGGCGCGGCGGTGTCGCCGCGCAATTTTTCCTAGTAGTGTACTAGAGTAAGCTAAGAACTGGAAAGTTAACTGCCTGAACCAACACATGAGGCTTTTTTGTGAGGACTTACGCAGAAGCAGCACAACTGATTAACTAATATAGGTGCCAAAGCATTCTTCATTCAAGTCGTACCACAGATCGATCTTGTTCACCTAGCCAAATTCACCATCATTCAATGCCCTAGCACTGTTTATATACAACA
Organism: Poa pratensis; assembly: GCA_947311845.1. Classification (NCBI taxonomy): domain Eukaryota; kingdom Viridiplantae; phylum Streptophyta; class Magnoliopsida; order Poales; family Poaceae; genus Poa; species Poa pratensis. The sequence goes on from CAMZMU010000039.1 coordinate 38,371,409, forward strand.
TGTAACAGTAAATTACAATTCTTGCCAATAATGAATATTTACTATAGATATCATACAATGATATGGCATATTATAGAGAAAATACCATCATATGGCCGTACAGGGAGCAATAACATTGGTTGTTATGGGAGGGTCAGGAACAGTGATCCCATCATCCGTAGAGGGACAAATTAAGCATCTCATCTGCTTTACCACTTTCCTTGCCTAACACAGATGTCATCAATCTGTTGAGAGCACAAAATATAATTTAATTCCAGACCAGAAAAAAATGCAACTAGAAACAAAATGATAGTTTTTCAGATCATACTCTGGAAACTTGGAATCATGGATGTCGGTAAGAAATTGCAGTAATAGCTGCAGTAGAGATTTACAAATCTTAAGCCTTGCAAAGTGGTCCGTGCGTTTCTGATTCAGCTTCAGCAACTCACGTAGAAGATTGGCCTCCTTTTTCATGTCCTTCAAACATCATTTAATATTGATGACAATATACATATAGGCAATAAAGCATTAAAATTACAAATTTGCAAACAAGTTTTATTGTAACATGCATGAACATACCAACAAGGAGGCAGCAATAGAGTCGGAACAAGGTCCTTTGTAGGTGATCAGAATATCAAACGCAATCTTTCGGATATTTTTTTTTTGAAAGGAGTTCGTGTACAAGATCAAGAACAAGAACAAGAGCAAGCACGCACGAACACAGACGAGACGCACACGACGCACGCCGAACTCGGAGCCACCAAGCAGCACACCATCCTCCAGCACCGCCAGCACGCCGCCGGAGCAGAAGAAGGCGAGCTCACCTCGCACCGTAGCCGCCAGCTCGAACAACCATGTTGAGTCGCCGCATAAGCCAGCTGACGCAGGCGCCAGCATCTTGACGATAAACGGACATCGGCTTTGAGCCGCCAGCTCGCCCTCGCCGTCTCACGCCGGAGACAAGCACGAGGACGTCACCCATCTTCCACCATCCCCACCGAGATCGCGGGCGCAGACGAGCTCCTCACCTGCAAACTCCTACAGATCTTGACCAAAAGCAACTCCACCCGCCGCTGCGGAGGAGGAAGGACCCCCCAGCCAAGAGCCACCACCGCCGTCACGGACGGTGGCTCGGGGGGACGCGCGCTGCAACTCCGAAGAGCAGCAGGCGCGCAGAGGGCGACGGATCCGCCACGGGCCTCCACCGGAGCACCCAAAGCAGAGGAGGGGACCGCCGCCGCCAAAAGCCACTCCGGCCACGCCGCCACCTCCGCAGCGCCGCCGGCTAGCACCCCACGCACACCTAGGCTATATACACACCGGGATCCGTCGATTCCCCGTCCTCCCGCCGCTGGAGCGGCCGCGGAGAGCGAGGAATCGAGCGGATCGCCGCCGGCGAGCTTGGTCGCACGGGGAGGCCCAAAAATCGCCTGCTTTCACTGTAGACGGGGAAAGGAGGGGAGGGGTCCGAGCAAATGGTCGTTACAATCTTTCGGATATTTTTGCTACGGTTATAGGAGTCTTCTCCCAGCAGCTCGGTAATGAACATATCCTTCTCCACACTATTCTTAGTTTCACATGCCAATAACTCAGACATGAACTCGGCTTCTTCCGCAATACACTGGAAACAATCAATCACAAATGGTGCAAATATATGTTAATAATAACGCATCACTAAAAAATATAAAGGCAGTGCCACAATTTGATCTAATTTGTGTGAAAGGACAAGTTACCATAAAGCCAGCAGCTGCAACAGGAGATTCAACATCTAATTTGATCATCATACAGTGTGCTTGCTCCTTGATCTTGTTGCTCAGTGCACCACCGGCAGTCAAACCTTCTATGGAACACAACTTCTCCTCCATCTTGAGACACTTGATAACATTATTTTGCAACGGTGTAAAGAAGCTAATGAGCAAAACAATCAATCAAAATAACCGTTTGGCTAGGTAGAGACAGGAGGGAACTTACACTAGAGGCTGCAGCATGCACGTTGAAAAATGCAGGAGTATTACGGTAGAAGTACTCATTGAGATAAACCAAATAGAAATCGAAAGGAACATAACCAAACGTCCAGGGCAACATCCTGTCCCAACTCCATGTGGTCTCCATAAGATCTTAATACGGAAGAAACAGTAGTCAGATCAAATCCAATTGTAATAGTAAGCATAGAGAAGAAAATAATGCGATGAGATAGGATCAGAGGGAAATGCACCACCGGCACACTAAACAACGCAAGGAAGCAAAGGATGCATAAACTAAAGAACAACCAGAAATCAACTTCTGGAAGATTGAATGTTTCAACCATGAAATGCACCTTAAATCAATTATAAAATTCCTAAAGAAGATTGCAAACATCGGCCCTAAGCCCCTAACACGAAACGAAGATCGTGCAAATTCCCCATACCTCTGTAGAGGATGATATCCAAAGGCGGCACATCCTTAACGTCTTCAAATTCTATTCTGGTTTCCATGCTATCAAGATAACTCACCATATCTTGATGGCTGTTCTTAGCATGCATGGGTTTTTTCCTGCGCAATAACTCAATCATATTAGTGCAGATGTCCCTTCATCCTGTTGATCACTTGATCTATGGTTTTCTAGATTGGATACTGTGGGGGTCAAAACTTAGAAGACGAGGATAAATGGGTGGAGCGGGAGACAGCTGGCCAGGAGATGGGGAGAGGCTAGGGTTTAGTTAATGTAATAACAGGCGCTCCATCATTCTGTATTAAGTAGCAACAAGAAAACAAGAACATTTTATTATAGAGATCATACCATGATATGGCAGTAGCAGGAGCAGTATCATACAGCAATCTGTTGACAGCAGAAAATAAATTTAAACTTCAGACCAGACAATGTAAATAAAACAAGAAAAAAATACTTATTATTCAGATCATACTCAGGAAACTTGCAATCATTAATGTCCATAAGAAATTTCAGTAAATACTCCCGCAGAAATTCACAAATGTTAAGCCTCGCGAAGCGGTTTATGTGGTTCTGATTCAGCTTCAGCAACTCACGTAATAGATTGGCCTCCTTTTTCATGCCCTTCAAACATCATTTAAAATCGGTGACCATAAGCTTATATAGGCATTAAAGCATTAAAACCACAAATTTGGAAAACCAACTTTTATTGTAAGAGGCATGAACATACCAACAAGGAAGCAGCGACAGAGTCAGAACAAGGCCCTTTGTAGGTAGTCAGAATTTCAAACGCGGTCTTTCTAACCATATTGCTAAAGTTAAAGGAGTCGTCATCCAGAACCTCAGTAATAAACACATCGTTCTTTGTTCCACATGCCAATAACTCAGACATCAACTCAGCTTCTTCCGCAATACACTTGAAACAATCGATCAAAATGGTGCAAATAAGTTAATAACAATCCAGTATAAAACTAGAAATTATGTAAGAAATGCCACATTTTGATGTTATTTGTATGAAACAGAGATACCATAAAGCCAGCAGCGGCAACAGGAGATTCAAGATCTGATTCGATCATCCAGTGCGCTTGCTGCTTGATCCTGTTGCTCAGTACATCAACGTCAGCAGTCAAATCTCCTGCGCAACTCAGCTTGTCTTCCATCTCCAGACACTTGAAAACACAATGTTGCAACGGTGTAAAGAAGTTAACGAGCATAACAATCAATCAAATAATAGTTCAGCTTGGTAGAGCCGGCTGTAGGGCACTTACACGACTGGCTGCAGCACACACGCTAAAAATAGAAGGAGTATTTCTGTAGAAGTACTCATTGAGATAATACGAGTATACTTTGAAAAGAACAATGCCAGGCGTCCAGGGCAACAGCCTATCCGAACTCCATATGGGATCCATAAGATCTGAATCCGGAAGAAAGACTAGTTAGATCAAATCCAATAGTAATAGAAGGCATGAAAAAACAACAGTTCGATGATACAGGATCGGAGGGAAATGCACCATTGGCACACTGAACAACACAAGCAGGCAAAGGATGCGCACAGATTAATTAGAGGGGAAACCAAATATCAATTTCTACGGGGATTGAATGTTTCGACCATGTAATGGAATTCCTAGAGTAAATTGCAGACCTCAGTCCTAACAAGAAAAATGGATCGTTTAAATTCACCATACTACCTCTGTGGAGGATGATACCCAATGGCGGCACCCCCTTGACGTCTTCGAATTCCCTTTGGTTTTCCATGATCTCAACTCAAGATACCTTGTCATGACTTGACGTCTGTACATCGAGAAGATGGCTGCCTTCTTCATCTTGGGAACTAGGGTTTTCTAGATCGGGTGTCGCGAGGACAAACCGGGAGGTTTGGACAGAACCCTCAGAGAGGCTTGTGGTGCGGGAGGCGGCGGTCGAGGACATGCACCCCCACGTCTCGGTCACCTTAACCCGGACCGGACGCGACCCGCGATCTCCGCATCCCGTGATAAAACGCGCGCGGCTCCATTCCATCGGCTCCTCTCCGCGCCCATTCCCCTCCCCGTTCGTTCATTTCCACGGGCAATTCCTCCGAGCGGCGGTAAGCATGGTCACGGGAGAGGAAGAAACGCAGAAATCCGTGGAGGATCAGGAAACGCCGAAGGCGGGAGGAGAAGGAGGGGTGGTGGCGAGTCTGGTGGGCAAGGCCAGGGAGTTCGTGGTGGAGACGATCGCGCAGATCCCCAGGCCCGAGGCGTCGCTGGAGCGGGTCTCCTTCAAGAGCGTCAGCCGCGAGGGCATCACCCTCCACACCCACGTCGACGTCAGCAACCCCTACTCCTACCGCATCCCCATCTGCGAGCTCACCTACACCTTCAGGAGCGACGGCAAGTACGTCCTACACACATGCAGCTTGAGCATGTTTCATGGCCATGGATTGATCATCTTTAATTCTCTGCGTGCGTGATTCCAGGGTGATAGCATCAGGCACGATGCCGGACCCCGGGTGGATCGGCGCGAGCGGCCTGACCAAGCTGGAGCTGCCGCTGAATGTGCCCTACGACTTCGTCATGTCGCTGATGAAGGATCTGAGCGGGGACTGGGACATCGACTACGTGCTGGAGGTCGGGATCACCATCGACCTCCCCGTCGTCGGCAGCTTCACCATCCTGGTCGCCACAGAGGGGGAGATGAAGCTCCCCACATTCCGGGACATGTTCTGAACAATTTCTTTCTACGTACGGAATTGTGTAGACATTCTTACATTTTCATGCACGGATGTCTGTTGGAATGGATTTGTGTTGCAAGTCTTGGCATTTGCATGCACTTTCTGCGCATCTGCACTGCACTAGGTGTTGCTTCCCATGCTTGCATTGTCAGGTAATTTTTCTTACTAATTTTCCAACCCACGATCTCCATTTGTCTTTCATATGCATCGATGCATGTCGTCGTCCTTTCAACGAGTTAGGTTGTCAAAGTTCCAAATGCCATGTGCAGCATAAAACATTAATCTTATTTATTCGCAGAAATGTAGTGCAATAATATGTGCCGCAGTATTACAACAATTTAGGAGAAATATATAACATTGTTCATGTGTAGAATCATATTTTTCATATAATTTAAAGCTCTACAATATTTGTGATGTGAGTCTTAGAAAGACTCATATATAGACCCCCCTAGTGAGACGAGAAGCGAGTTACGGGGGTCCTAAAACAAGACTATTTAGAGAATTGCGATAGTAGAACATACGGATTTAAGCCAGAATCAATTTTGTTCTGCATATTTCTTGACTATATATATGTTTCTAATAACAATATGCCTACTTTTCGCAAATAATCATGTGTTGCATCTGCTTATGGCTTGTTTGCTACTTTAATTTATAGTTCCTTCCACAATTCCGCCGGTCCTCCCAAACTCAAAAAAATATAACCAAGGATGATATAGTGACAAAACAACAAACATTAATAGGATGATATTAAATTGGTGTAATTTATGTGGGTAAAGACCTAGCAAAACATATGAATTTCTGACACGCAGATGATGTACACATTTCCTACTATAGTTGGGTAGTTATATTATGCAACCTATTTAGGGTTTCTTTGTCCTGAAGGATAAAGATGTTTCATTTTCATTGCTCTCTCCCACTCGATGTTCATTGGGATGAAACAACAAGACAATACGGGTGACTTTTCTACACCCAAATTCCGCGGAAGAATGGAAATGGAAGAGATTTTCGTACGACAACTAAGGCAAGCATCTAAACCCTATAAAAATATCAAGTCTTCTAGGTGTAATGAAACAACTTATATTGGTTTCCTTGGGACTGAAGGATTTTTAGGCCCCATTATGCCCAAAGTTTTTTTGGAGATATAGTGTCATTTGTTTCCTACGTGTGTTGTTTACTTCATAGAGATTATTACATTGGATTTTCCTATGATTTCTCTACATTACATTCATACGACCTAGTAAATATGTGGCCTTCAAGCGGCTGCCCGATTCGCATGATGTTGTTCTGCTACACGAGAAGACGCATAGGTTGCTCTCTGGAGAAACAACCCTCTAGGTTGGGCTGAGCAAGATTGGAGCGGTGGCGTACAGGCAAAATGTGTGCAACGACGCTTGGTAAGACGTTCAAGAGATCGGGACCATTGAACAATCTAATCCGACCGAGGATGTCAAAATGCTGATATCACTATATAGGTTTGAAAGGACAAGGATGTCGCCTAAGGGGGGTGAATAGCCGATTAAAACTTTTCCGGTTTAGTCTTGATAAATGCGGAATAAAACTAGGTGTTTTAATTTAACAAGCACACAACCTAAATATACTAGGGTCACCTATGTGCACCAACAACTTATGCTAAGCAAGACAAGTAACAAGATGATATCAAGATAAAGGACTTCAAGCACGAAGGCTATCACAATGTAAAGTGCATAAGTAAAGAGCTCGGGTATAGAAATAACCGAGGCACGTGGAGACGAAGATGTATTCCCGAATTCCTCCTTTTTAGGGGAGCGTCTCGTTGGAGGGGTGCGAGTTTCAAACTCAAACGCCACAAATGGTCTTACCCTATTCTCCGATGAGCCTTGCCCAAAAGCTCGGTTCACCTTCCACTATCGGAATCCTTCAAGGCGGAATCCGGAGCCTTTACAACAATCTTGAGGCACAGCCCACAAAAAGATTGGGAGCTCTCAAGTCACCAACAACCGTCTAGGGTCCAACGAACCAAGAGTAACAAGCTCACAATTTTTCATTTCCACTAATCTTCGTGGAGAGAGCAAACCGATGCACAAAAGTAAAGGCAAGAACACAAGAAGTGCTCAAGTCCTTCACTCCCAAATCCAACCAAAAGCAACTAATGCTTGTGGGGGGACAAAAGAGGAAGAACAAAGAAGAGAACCACACAAGAACTCCAAGATTAAGATCTACTAGGTTCCCCTCACTAAGAGAGGAATGGATTGGTGGAAATATAGATCAAGATCTCCTCTCACTTTTCCTTCAAAAAGGAGCAAGAATCATTGGAGGGATTGAGAGAACTCAAAGCTTTGGAGGTCAACAATGGAGGAGGAGAGAGAGCACCAAAATTGGGAACCATTGGGGAAGAAGACCCCTTAAATAGGTCCCCATCAAATCCAACCGTTGGGGGCAGTTTTTCCTGCGCGGGCCAGAAGTTCCGGTACTTACCCCGGAACTTCCGCCCCTTCCGGACCTCCGAAAAATGGCCAAGTCCCTTAACTTTTCGGTACTGGACTTGGGACGAAACTTTGGCCGGAACTTCGCCCGGAACTTCCGGGGGCCGGAAAACCGGAACTTCCGCCCCTTCAGAAAACTGCAGAAACATCAATACAAAAACGGCAATATCTTGAGCATCCGAACTCCGTGTTCGATGATCTTGGGCTCGTTGTAATCACAATGAAGAGCTCTATAAGATCATGCAAAGAAACATCATAGTTCAACAAGGAAGGATAAAACCAAATGTAGAAAGTTAAACCTTCTCTAAAAAAGAACAACCGGCAAATCCTCCAACATCAAAAACTCAACAAGATATTCATATGAAATCCGTTTTTGATGAACTAGAGCTTGGTATGGAGATGAACACAAGCTCTAAATCCTCACATGGATAAAAGCTAAATAAGAAACAAGAAAGATGATATGCCAAGTATGCAAAGGTTTGAGCTCTCCACAAAGATGCGATCAAGTTACTCACTTGAGAGCCCCTCTTGATAGTACGATATCTATCCTATAACCCGATCTCCAAACTAACAACATGAGACCGGTAAAATAGAAACCCTATCAAGATCATACCTTTGCCTTGTGCATTCCACTTGAGTTAGATGATGATGATCTTGACTCTCTCAATTTGGAACACCTTTCTTGATCATGCTTGCTAGCACATGCTTGATGAAGACTTCTCCAAATACTCCCCCATACTCCATTATGGGAGAGTCTCGCTTAGCTCCGTCTTCATGTATCCATTACAAGCTTCAATCAAATGATATCTTCCGAGATGGATCATATTGAACTTGCACTTCATCTTCTTCTCTTGACATATATGACGGCTTGGAGATAAACATGAATGTTCCCTTAATCTTCTTTTCCAAGCCACACTTTACCATGTAAGATTCTAGAGTCTAACACGTGAACTCCAATCTTTCCTATGGACAAGATCTACAAGAATATCTCAATGCAAACATTAGTCCATAAGGATTGTCATTAATTACCACAACCACGCATGGGGGCAACATGCACTTTCAAGGTTCTCGCGTTCACAAAAACGATTATTGTATGAGTTATTGTGTTTACAAAAACTTGGAGATCACCACTGTTTTATTTCTAGGTGCACGTAGAGAAAGAGAGTCGGATGCAACTTAGATGGCCCAATACTTTGCACAAGGTTGAGGCTGGAAAAACTGAGAGGTGGCTGGTCTCTTCGGGTGGTGAACCAACACGCCTTCCGATCTCTAAATAGTTGCAACATCTAGTATTATTCTTAAAATCCAAATCAATATCCACATAAACACCATCAACAACCACAATTAATCCATGTTATTGTACCCAGGTAACTGATGGATTTAATCACCAAAAATTAACAATCAATCCATTTAATCATATTCAAGCAAGAATAATGTGGGTAGATGTGCTAGAACACATCATAAGTTTGGATCTTATAGTTGATCTCCACTTTCTTTGCCTTGGCAATATGATATTTTTTCACGGAATTTAAAATGGGTCAACCGCACATATATACACATGTGGTTTAGAAGTCATGAACTTCGCATACAAACTTAAAATAGTAATCACCATTCAAAATTAATTCTTGTCTTGTTTATTGGATTAGGTCTAAATTCTTTGAGCAAACTGCGAGCATGGAACTTTACGAGATGAAATAAGGAAAGACACAATATAAAACCTGAAAGGATAATTGAAGCGACTCGTTTTTGAATCTACTTCGGTTTAGAAGAAGAGCTTGTTTTTAAGGGTCCCTCAGGGGATCATGGAGTGCTTTTCTTCTCGTCTTATTCCATATAAGAATCCAACTAGCGAAAATAAGAAGGAATAGAGGAATATTTCGCTGTTCACTCCGAAAAGAGGGTCCTAACAAAAAAGAAATAATACAACATAGCAAGAAGTTTTTTAAATTCAATTGTTTATTCATCTCTTATTCCAGATTTCACCTAAAAATCGATTTTTTTCAATGGGATTACATGATATAGTTCTTACTATTTTTACTTTATTACTCAATCAAAAATTCCATAACAATCTCTTGATTCAGAATTAGGGACTAGTGTATCATCTGATGAATCCACTTTCTCTTACGCTTTCGTATCTCGCTCTATCTTATATTTTAGTATTATCTGAAATAACTTACGAGTTTTCCATAACTTTGGTAAGTGATTTACCAACAAATGTAGTAAAAATGGAGTTTAACCCTTTCATGCTGACTTTAACTAGTTATTTTGGTTTTCTACTAGTTTGTTTAACTGTAACCCAGCTATATTTATTGTCTTCAACAAGATACGTCTTATTTGCATTGACTTAATAAGTCAGAAAAGAAAGGAAAGAAAAATCTTTCTTTTAGATTCCTGGTATTCGACAACTCTTTTCCACACTAATTACGAATTCTTTTCCTGGTCATTGAGGTTCGTGGATAATTTAGAGTACTATTTAGGGATAGGTCGTACCTCTTTTTTGATCCCCTCGAACAAATCGAAATGATTGAAGTTTATCTATTTGGAATCGTCTTAGGCCTAATTCCTAATACTTTAGCGGGATTATTCATAACTGCATATTTGCAATACATGCATTTTTATCGATTGGATCTTTGATTGAATAATTTTATTTTTGTATTGACCTTCTCGAGACCAGAGAGGAGGTCAGATTTGATTTGCAATTCAGGTTTGTTTTGTTAAGTTATTTACTCCGCTTCGATATAAGATGCATGGAATCACGCCCTTTTGGTTTTCCATCCATGGAATCTCATCCATCATCCATATAAATGAATTGGTATGGTATATTCATACAACAACACAGAAGAATAAGAACTTGAATTCTTATCGATACTGGAACTCATAGCACATGAGGGAAAGTCGATTGATGGATGGAATCAAATATGCAGTATTTACAGGAAAAACTCTTCGTTTATTGGGAAAGAATCAATATATGTTTAATGTAAAATCGGGATTCACTAAGACATAAACAAAGCATTGGTCAAACTCTTCTTTGGTGTTAAGGTAGTAGCTAGGAATAGCCATCGACTATCTAGATGAGAAGAGGATTGAGTCAAAAGAAAAGCTATTTTGTAGTTTTATCAACAATTTTCTTGTGTATGTGGGGACGTGGCAATTTCAGAGTCCTTATGTGAGCAATTACAAAATAAATTTTTCAGCAAAATGTGAATTAAGAAGGATTGGTCGCCGAAATATGAAGCGGAGACTTAATCTTGATATACCTCAGAATAATACATTCATGTTACCACGAGATGTATTGGCCGTTACAGATTATTTTATCGGAATGAAATTCGAAACTCGCGTCTTTACCCTTGTACGCACAAATCTAGCTCATAGCAGAACCTTCGAATTCGGTTACTGGAACAACTTAGCGCAGTAAGTCACATATCTTGTCATAGCCTCGCCTAACCTATTTCCTCGTAGCGAGAAATAGAATGAATCTAAAGTCTTATATAGATCCATGTTCCCTCGGACGAAAAAGAAAATAATAATAGACCCATTGACTCGCAAAGTAAGACCAGGCTTATAGTCTACTAGAAACCGAGGGTAGCGAAAATTTGACTTCTCATTTAGTGAATTATTTACAAGTTACTTCAACGTATCATTATTACAAATAACTGATAAACATCATAAGTTGGTTCAATATTCGAATGGGTTTGCATGTCCATTCACATTCGCATGTTGCTCCAATCGTGAGAATACCTACCTTGCGAACATGCCATGCAGCGTTTAGCATTGACCTGTCATCATATTCTAATCCCCACTGGGCTGTCGGCAACGTGTAGCATTGAACTGTCATCAGCATCATCATCATATTCTAATCCCATTGGGCACGACAAGCCAACGACGACTAATCGGCTAATCGCGATCTCAAAGACCAACACTACAAACAAATCACCACCTTAACCCTACAGCAAAGAACACAGCTTGCAGGAGGCTAATCAACCAATGATTAGTGAAACTTCCTGGTTCCAAAAGCAAAATCACAGTATGGATCCGGATCGAAGAAGGCTTGGTCCGCACAAAAGAACAAAAGAAGAAAGAAAAAGGGACGGAAAAGCAAAAATAGAAAAGATGGAGAACTTGCTATGCACTGCAACTGCAAGACAGACCTTGGCCTGGCCCGGCCCGGCCCGGCCCTGCCCTCAGAACACTCTAGAACCAGCTCCACGGGCCCTTAAGAGGCTCTCAATCCAATGGATGATTGGATCCCCCCAGCAAATAGCGTCGATCTCTCTATTCACCTCCCCTATTCTATTCGCTCTCCAAGTCTTCGCTAGTCGTCTTCCCCCGACCTCGCCGCAGACGCAAGCCGCCATGGCAGCCGCCGCGTCGGATCTGGAGAGCAAGGCAAAGGAGGCCTTCGTCGACGACGACTTCGAGCTGGCCGCCGAGCTCTACACCCAGGCCATAGAGGCCGGCCCAGCCACCGCCGAGCTCTACGCCGACCGCGCCCAGGCCAACATCAAGCTGGGCAGCTACACTGGTACGTGCATCCCCGCTCCCCTGCGTCTCGATTGGTTTGCTTGTGCGGGGCTGTGTGGTGATTTGTCGCGTGGGCGTCGATGAAATCTCGAGGGCTCGCCATGAGATGTTTGTGTGTGGTTCTCGGCGTAGATGGGTTCCATCCGCTTCCGCTTGTTGCGCTGTTGGAGCAGCGATTTGCGATTATAGATTAGGGTTGTGCAGTTCAAGCCACGGTTTAGGCCCTAATAAGCTCGGTTTTCGCATCTAAAAAAAGGCTTTTTTCCCGTTCCGACTGCTTACATACGTGATTCGTGTTGTTGTGTCCAAGTATCAGGTTAGTCAACGACGGTGTCTGATAGGGGTTGCACTGATTTGGGTGAAAGAAGCTTGATTCGTGAGGGTTGACTTGCCCGGAGTGTATAGGCTAGGGAAGATAAGGAGGTGGAGTACCTTTACAGCGTGCTTAGTATGGTCATTACACGACTTGTACCCGATATAAGTAGTATGCACTTGCTGAGATGTTATGCTTAGTCCATGCTTTCAGCTCTTCTGCCCAGTTGTTCGTCTTATTACCTGGAATGTGCTCTTTTTCTCACTTAGAAGTGCCTGTGAAAAGAAAAGTTCTTTTAAGGTGGAGGCAAAATCTTTGCATACATGCTAATATATGAGGAATAAAATGACAATGGAAGACATGCTATCCTCCTGAAGTAGATGCACTAGACTAGCGTGACCATAGAGGCATCCGTTGCAGTCTAATATTGTGAATAACGCTTCCCTGTGAAGAACAGTTATGTTTACAGTTATTTGTTTGGCAGAATAGTTTGTAACCAATGATGCGTTTGTTTTTGGTAGGGAGAGTTTCCCTATGCTGTATGTGTCAAAACGTATCTGGGCACTATATTTCACTGCATAGGGTTGTATGTTTGCATGCTGAATTAAATATGATTTCTTTCTCAGGGAGGTCTGAAGATCCATGTTTCTATGTAGCCTTTTATCCTCGAAAAATTATAATATTAGTTGCACTAATAACATCAAGCAGTTCTTCTTCTATCTATATATGATAGAGTGGCATATCTGTAGATTCAACTTCAAGAGGTACATTGTTGTGCTGTCATATGAGTTGTGACTCGTAGCCATGTTCTGTACTTGGTAGAATATTCGTAGCACCTAATTCATGTTTGTCTGTGACCTGTACTCGTTTTGTGCCGTTATGTATTAATGAAACCTTTATCTGGACGTTGTCAAATTTGAAGCTCGTCACGTGGCTGATTTATTTGCTCATCACCTCTAGAATAGTTTGAAATGTTACTGCACTGACTGCATATTTATTTGTCTTGCAGAAGCTGTAGCTGATGCAAACAAAGCAATTGAACTTGATCCTTCTATGCATAAAGCGTACCTTCGGAAAGGGTTAGTGATGCATTTGATCTGCTTCATTTGTTCAATATTCTTCTAATGACACACGGCCATCTATTGCATTTTCATTTTTTTTGTGACAAGGAATTATTGTTCGCAGCTCTGCATGCATCAAGCTGGAGGAATACCAAACTGCAAAGGCTGCTCTTGAGGTGGGTTCTTCCTATGCATCTGGTGACTCAAGGTTTACTCGTCTGATGAAAGAATGTGATGAACGCATTGCTGGTGAGTGGAACCTTCTTGGCTCAGCGATTGACTGATGGATATTGTGATATTGTTTACTCCAGGATACATGTCCTTTATGCTTGCACGTGTTTTGACTTGTTATCTTTGGATTTTCATAATGTCATTTAATACTGACAAGGAACATGTGTATATTGATCATGCAAATGCAAAATGTTTCAGAATATGCTCGAATTTCTGAAGCCGCATATGATCTTTTCCGTTGCTCTCTTATTCACACATGTACTACTGGGGTATGGGTTATTAACTTGTTATCTGTTCAGAGGAGGCTAGCCATGTGCCGGTAAAGAGTCCTGCTGCTGCTGTTGTGGCTCCAGCCGCACCTTCTGTGGATACAACTGTGGATCCTGCTGCTGAGGACAAGGAGGGTGGTGCAAGTATGGAGAATGCACAGCCAACTGTGGAAGTGCCAATCAAGCCCAAATACAGGTAATTTATGCAGAGTTCTTTCTACAATGTTTGCTTCTCCCAGTGCACATTCATGTCTTATGTATAAATTTTTAAATTTGGGGAGACATCTAGTACATCACTAAAACATACCTTTGATTACCACCTTATTTATAGGCTCACAGGTATATATATAATTCAAGTAAGAAAATATTAGTGTATCTATCCTAAAGAAAGATTAATGTATTTGCGGTAAACAGCGGATTGATGCTAACATTTTCTGGTAATGCATTTTCTGCTGCAGGCATGACTACTACAATAGTACTGCAGAGGTGGTACTGACAATATTTGCTAAGGGTGTTCCAGCCGACAGTGTGGTTGTTGATTTTGGTGAACAGATGGTGTGTTTCTCTCACCTATTTGCAAATCAGTTGTTATTTCACTGTGTTGACTAATCGAGCTTCACTTTCTAGTTGAGTGTCTCAATTGAACTTCCTGGTGAGGAACCATACCATTTTCAGCCTCGTCTGTTTTCAAAGGTACCATCTTGTTGTCCTACTTACATGGCATTTTGTGTAAACCGTACATGCAACTTGTAGCTAACAGACAAACAGTACATTTTACCTGTCAACCATTCTCTCCCACTCCCACCTATAACATGAGGTGCACATAGTAAGAAAAGTGCATAAACTACATGCACAATAAAAACTGTTTTTTATATCAGTACAATTTTCTTTGAGAACAACTTGGGAAACACATGTTTCTGGACTTCATCATGCCTAATTCGGGATGACCTGCTTTCTTGTTAGTCAGTTATGCTCGGGGATTGAGGATTTTAAGTGAGGTATTACTTATATAATATACTACTTCAATTTCTAAGACAAAATTAACTTCCTCAAATAAATTTTCTAGGAACAACAATTGGTCTGCTGATAAAATTGGACAATGTAACTGATGAAATCAGTTTATTGATAAGAGCCTAATATGTCATGTTATGTACTGATGTGAAATAAACATGGCCCATAGTTCATTAGTGAGCAGCACCTTTGACAAACTTATCAGTTGATTGGTCAGAGTTTTTGTTCCTTGCTCCAACTGGCAACTTATAGTGACACCTGATGAACTCCTAGATCTTTATATTGATTAGGAAATGAAGATAAAGTAGCTTTTTCCATTGGTCCCTATAGTGTGGGAATTATTGAAAATCAGTTGCGTTATCGGAGTAACTGTTTATACTTAGTGTGTGTGTATACTAAGCTAGGTCGATCTATCGCACATGGCACATCATCATTGATTTGTTGTTTGTTGACAATCAGATCATCCCAGAGAAGCGCAAATATATTGTATTGTCTACTTATTGTGGGCGTATACAGTAAGCTTGGTCGATATATTACACAGGATCATTGATTTGTTGTTATTTGACAATCAGATCATCCCAGAGAAGTGCAAATATAGTGTATTGTCTACAAAGGTCGAGATACGCCTTGCAAAAGCTGAGCAGGTAACTTGGACATCACTGGATTATAAGGGTAAACCAAAGGTTCCTCAGAAGATAAATGCGCCAGGTAATTCTTCAAAGACTTGACAGGACGCAAATTAGTTGGAAATTTTTGCTGTGATTGAACTTTTTTATTATGTATGTTGTACTCTTTAATGTTATTTGATGTAGATAGTGAAATGTTCTACTCCCTCCGGTCTGGTGTATAGGTCCTGTGCGCATCACTAGATCGTCAATTTGACTGACGTAAAGATATACTTCCTCTGTATCTTTATATAAGACGTTTAGATAGGCTAAACTAGCTTCACAGAACGTCTTATATATTGTTACGGAGGGAGTATATGACAAAAAGTATACAATTAGAAACTTCAGATGCTATATTTTCTAATGGTATAACTTTTGTGTTATACAATTTATATTATATAGGTAAAATTAACGATCTAGAGATACGTGCAAGACCTATACACCGGACTGGAGGTAGTACACATTTTTCTTACACAAAATAAACAACTACTTCCTCTGTCTCAAATTATAAGACGGTATGCAGAATTGTAGTTGTCCGAGTTTGCAGAATTATTACTAAGGTAGTTTAAGCTTGAACCAGTTCCGGAACTCCAGAATTGTAGTTGTCCGAGCTTGCAGAATTGTTACTAAGGTTTTTTAAGTTAGTTTAAGCTTGAACCAGTTCCGGAGTTCTTAGATGAGCAGCATTCGGTTTCTCAGTTTTGTATAAAATCTGGTTCTGCGTTAGTGTTCTATTGTATCGTCTTCCATTTGTCAGTGAAACATTCATATCTTCCATGTTTTGCAGCTGAATCAGCGCAGAGGCCATCTTATCCATCATCAAAACCCAAAAAGGACTGGGATAAGTTGGAGGCTGAAGTGAAGAAACAGGTTTGCGTGTGTGCAATAAATATCAGCTTTCCTTGCTGCCATTGAAGTTTCTTATGATTTTGAGCTTGTAACAGGAGAAAGATGAAAAACTTGATGGTGATGCTGCATTGAACAAATTTTTCCGTGAAATTTACAGTGATGCTGATGAAGATATGCGCAGGGCAATGATGAAGTCTTTTGTATGTGATCTCTAACCTCGTCACTTCCCTTTTGTCAACTTACCTCTGTTTGTATAGCTGGCGGAGGTTTTTCATGTTGAGATCACTTACATGCTCTGTGAATGTGTCTGTTTTAGGTGGAGTCCAATGGGACCGTTCTCTCAACCAACTGGAAAGATGTTGGGAAAAAGCCGTCGAAGGGAGCCCTCCTGATGGAATGGAGCTGAAGAAGTGGGAGTATTAATGAATTCAGATGATCCATGTTGTAAATCCTGGTCGTCAGTACGTGCCTGCAGACTTAGAAATCAATGTTCGGATTATGTGTGTTGCTCATCATCGTGTTTCCGTATTGTAAGCTGTTTGCATGGCAGATTAGCTTCTAAGTACTACTTATCCTAGTTTTGCAAGCTACATCTGAGCAATAGAGTATGCCATACCTGTGCATCTGTGGTATGGAATGTGCAAAACGTTTGTCGTAACTTGTATGGTGAAACAAGGGTCTGAAATGGTGCTGTTTTTTGTCTGAAGTCTGCCTTTTCTAATGTAACCATCACAATTTATTCTTCTTTGGTATCTTGATCAGTTCGATCACATCATGTGTGGAATTTTATGTGAATTGTGTGATCGATTGTCCGAATTTAGCTATGTTAGTCGTAGGATTCCCTTAGCGCAAGGAGTGGAAGCACGGTTGTTGTAGTGGGTGCCCATTTACCGAGTTGTGTATATCTGGTTGTCCTTATGATCTTCAGCGTGGACTCGGAGCTTTACCATTGTGTGCAGCGTTTTGTTGATGCCTCCATGTGTTCGGCCTAGTAAAGTTTCGAATGCTACTCGTAAGTGCACAGCCGCTGACAGAGCTAAAGAAGAAATCTTCAATTGGCGTTGAGAGGGATCATGACGAAAGCACATACACACGCACACGCGAAATGCCTATACATGGATTCTCTAGCCTGCCGCATGATCCCTCCCTCGCAAATAGGTGAATACAAGGTGCAAAAAGTTGTCAATCGGGATGGTGCCTATAGGTTATAGCTACGCTTATCTCTCCTCTATAGCGAGAGCCGTCTTCCCAGGACACCGTCCTCGTCCAAGACATGATCCAAGTCGCCGTCCACGGGCGCCAAGAACTCATCCAGGTCCAGCCCCGCCGTCCAGAACTCGCTCTCGTCGTCTGCCGCCGCCATATCCTCGGCGGTCACATCCACCGCCATCGACACCGACGTCTCGTTGCTTTCGTCCTCGCACTTCACCGCCTCCTGGGCGGCGCCGGCTTTGTCCTGGCTCTTGGGCGAAGCCGTCGGGTTGTCGTCCGCACTACCGGTGGACTTGTGGCGGGTGGTGCCGGCGAGCGCGTTGATCTGCGTCGGCACCGGGTGGCAGTGCTCGGCCATGTAGGTGATGACGAGCACCCCGGGCTTGGCTGGGCTTCGCTCCACCAGTTTCCGGGCCATGCACCCCTTCATGCTGCTGCACTTGTAGTATCCCCTGTGATCAGAATGATAACAAAATTCAGTACGCATACCACCGGTACTTTGACTGAGATCGTACTAGTAGTACGGAGTACTCGAGTGCTAGTGTTCGTGTTGTACTGCAAAAGTACACGTGAGGTGCAGTGACCAAAGCTCGGCCAAAATCTCAAGTTCTCAGCACTAAGGCTGGGTCAATGCTAAATCCTGGCCGTTGGACAGCTGAATCCAACGGCCCAGATTGCGCATGGGCGTCCTAGCGCGTGGTAAAGAGATTAATCGACTAAGTCATGCATGTAGTCAAGAGGCTGGCTGTTCAGTTGTAATATATCCAAATGTTTGAAATGATCGCGGCGCGATTTCCTTTGTAGTAAGATGAATCACTTGTCTTGACGATCGGTTGGGAAGAAGGAGGAGTCAAGGTTATGCACGGGTAGCTAGCGAGTTTTATCTCTAAAAGGAGAGCAGCTGGCTAGCAAGTGGGTTTAGTGACAGGACTGAGGACGACTTGCAACGCGTGGAAGGAAATGGTAAGTTTAGGTCGAGGGGGTTTGTTAATTTGTCAATTACCGGGGATAAGGCGAGCCTTTGATTGGCTTTTGACCGTACTTGCGCCAGGCCCAAAGGTCGGAGGAGACGCCCCCGTCGGCCACCGGCACCTCGCACACCACCTTCTTCAGCTGGCTCTTCTTGCTGCTCGATCACCACCAAATTGAAACACGACGGTTAGTCCTCCGTTCGTTCTAGCTTCTCTATCCAAATCGCTCAACCTAAACGATGCACAAATCAAGTTGCTTACCTTCGTTTAGGCCGCGGGGTGGTGCTGCGTACGCCGGGCTTCCGTCCGGGCGGCGCCCGCGGCCGCGCACCGGACGTGGATGCCGCCGCCGGGAAAGAGATCATCACCTCGTGGCGGTCCTCCGCCGCCGCCCACGCCTGCGAGGACGACGCGGTGGACAGCAAGAATGGCTTGTGGTCCAAGTCCAGGTACTCCAGGCCGTAGAGCGACGCGTCCTTGGCCGCCGCCGATCCCCGGGCCACCTCACGCGGCTCCCGTTTGACCGCCGCGGGAGTAGGAGAGGAGGAGGAGGGCGGGCGCGTTCGTCGGGGACGAAGGTGGTGCAGCTCCTCACGACGGCCTGCAGGTCCCAGTCGTTGAGGTGCTCCATGCGCAGAAGCAGGCCGCACATGAACGACGGCTTAGAGCTCGATCGAGAGCTGCCGTTGTTTGTTTGACGAAGTAGCTAGAGGGGAGGAGAGGACGCGTGCTGCTCGCACGGGATGGCGGGATGGGGTTGACTTTTGGCGGTGGCAGGCCAAATATATACGCGTAGAGGTGAGGTGCGTGTTCATAGACGCGTACGCCGGGAGGGGAGCGGGAGGATTGATTAGTTCAGCTGAGGAGTGGCACGGGGACGATGACTCGATCCCTTGAAAGTCAAAGCCAACGGCAAGTGGCGGGCACGGCGCTGCGCGAGCTAGGGGATAAGAAGAAGATGGCGTCCGGATTTGAACTGATCGCAATATAAGGGCACTTCCAACGGGCTGGCGCAAAAAGAACTGGCCAGTCCGTTTTGTCCGAACGGACATGTGAGTAGCTCCAACGGGCTGGCGCATAAAGAAATTTGTCTGGGCGGACTGTCCGTGCTGGACCAAAGCTGGCCCAAGTTTGGTCCGGATTTGGGGTGAGCGCGGACAAAGTTTGCTGTCCCGGCTGTCCGCTTTGTCCTCCTCTCATGTCCGATCTGGCCCAGCTGCCAGCGAAACAAAGACCAGATTTATTTTCTCTTTTTTCCCCAACTACCACGATCCCCTCCGCCTCCGGGCAGATCGACCACGGCAAGGTCGGAGCACGCCGCCTCTGGCCAGGCCTAGTCCGCCGCCGGACAAATCGAAGCACGCCGCCGCCAGCCAAAACTGTTGGTCGCCTTCCTCTCCTCGGGCTGGGGCGCCGGCGTTGACTCCGGGCCGTCCCCCTGCTGCCCCGTGGTCTCGAAGACGATGCCCATCTGCCTTTCTTTCCTCTTCAGATTCGAGCACGGGCGCGCCGCCGCAGATGCCGCACGCTTGATTCCTGCCGGCGTGGGGCTTCGTCGGACGGCCGCCTTGGTGTGCGCGGACGCCGAGGCCACCAAGGGCATGCGCTCATGCCTGCAGCTGTACACGGGCGCCGTCCCCGCGCTGCGGTGGGCGGCGCGGTCCGTCGCGGCCGGGAGGTACCGCGGGCCGCGGGAGGTGCTGGAGGCGGCGCAGTACGTCGCGTCCGGGTGCGCTGGCTCCTGGGAGAAGTCGGGGACGCCGATGGTGTGGTGGAGGATGCGGTTGGTGTCGTAGTCGTTGGAGTTGGGCCCGCCGGCGATGCAGATGACGGGGAGGTTCTCGCTGTAGGCGCCGGCGATGGCGTTGAGGACGCTGAGGCCGCCGACGGTGAAGGTGACGGCGCAGGCTCCGACGCCGCGGCGCGCGCGTAGCCGTCGGCCGCGTAGCCCGCGTTGAGCTCGTTGCAGCAGCCGACGAGGCGGAGCCCGGGCTCGGCGACGAGGTGGTCGCGCAGCGTGAGGTTGAGGTCCCCGGGGACGGCGAAGACGTCGCCGACGCCTACCTGCACGAGCCGGCGCGCCAGGTGCCGCCCCAGCGACCACATCGGCGAGGCAGTGCCGACGGCGGCCTCCGCTCGGGCTTGGTACTACTAGTACTCGGCCTCCCCTCGCCTCAAACCGGACAGGACACAAAATTTGTCCGCGAACCATCCTCAAACGGACAAAAGAGACATATTTTTGTGTCCGTATGCGCCTGCCCGTTGGAGGTGCCCTAACTCCAGTACATTGTGGTAGCTCTATACATACACTTGACAAAAGGGTGTTCTCTTGCCATTGTTTTTCTTTTGCTATTGTTTTCTTTGACTTTGCTCCAAATGTCAAAAGACAGAAGCATGCATGCAGCGAGAAAAGGCTCGAATCTTTTGGGTCGAAGAACTCTCTGGCGTCATTAAGCGGGAGCTAGAGCCGCAGCCGAATATGTAGCCGCGAATTACCTTTACGCCGCTTGACGACTCTTTATGCCAATTCTACTGTATATTATTGGCTGCTCTTGACCAGCCACTTGTTGGGGTCGTCAGTTATAGTATAGTAGTATTGTGGATGGATCTGACCTTGCGTGAATGTCAAAGGGCGCATCATCGATGGGAGACAGGAGAGTGCGTGAGCCGTGGCACAAAATCTTGCCCATATGCGTCAGATCTCTGAGACCGTCCGGTGCATCGCGTGGGGAGCCGACGAGGAGCGCTGCGCCAATCGCCGCCGGGATAAGTGGCAAAGCGACGGTGGAGCGGAGTGCGGAGCCTTTTGGCCACGACAGCGACGCCACAGGGATCATCCTTCTTCTATTCGTGGTCTCTAGCTATGCCGCTGTTGCCGCCGTGGTCGGCTCTGTCTGTTCTTGTCCAGTGCGCGCACGCGGAGCCGGCCGGGACCCCGCCGGCGTGCCGAGCCCCCTCCGCGCCATTAACTTCTCCGGCGATCGGCGGATGCCGACGCGCAGATATGGCTTGTGCTGCGCGTGCCGCGAGAACCAAGTGACGAGAGCGATGGATAATGGCGAGATATGGATAAGTAAGTGTGTCTTGTGTTGAATGACAGGTACGGTTCGGTCTGGCCACGTTATCAGGCTGGATGGATGGCCGATCGCCACTACCGCGGCTGCTGTTAGGTCTGGGTGTGCAGTCATCGTTGCTTCCCGTTGAGGCCCGACGAGTGACACGTGAATGCGTGTTCCGTCCGGTTGCCGGTTGCAATCAACCATCTGCCTCGCTAACACGCTTGAACTATTACTTATCCATCCATCCATCCATCCGGGTAAGCTGGAAAGACGAATCATTTCTACACACACGCGCACACAAAGCTCTTGCCCTAATTGCCAGTGAATTAAGTTTCATCCACCATCAACCAAACTGCATGCATGGTTAAATATCGAAACCGTTTTTTGACGGGTTCGCTCGTGTGAGACGTGTCGGTGGGTCCCACCCACGTGCTCTTCTCTCTCCTTCCTTCCTTATTTCTCCCGTCTCTCCCCATCCCCGTCCCCTTTCTTCACCGAGACGGCGCCACGATGCCGCTGCGGAGTCACGACGGAGAAGGCTGCCGTCGAGGATGGACTTAACAGTGGGGGTGGGGGTATGGGACGATGAAGGCGGGGCGGCGAGACGGCCGCGGAAGCGGCGCCGTCCACGGGTGGGGTGGCAGGCGATTCGGCCAACGGTGGCGGCGGGGTGGAGGTGGTTTTCTTTCTCCGGGCTTCGTTGTCGTTTAGCTGTCGGAACACAGCGAACGGGATGTCAGAAAGCGCGCGAGTGCGGGCGTGCGTAAGCTAGACTCGCCCGTTAAATATGGAGCCATGTAAAAGTTGGTGATTTTCCCAAGAATGTTGTTTTTTTCCTTTATGTGCACACTGGAACTGACCTCTTGCTAAAAGTGGGTTTCACGACGAGAAGAATCATTACTCAAAGTGGGTTCCTCTAGCCGGCGACGCTGACGGCTCTCTCCCTGTCGTCTGTCCCTTTGCACCAAGTGAAACGGTCCACCCATTTTATGTACGTTCCAAACTTGCCTAGATGCGGCTCTTCCTAATTCTGAACCTTCGAGAGCATCTCGGGAGAAGCGCCTGGTCGAGAGAGCCAAGGGGCCTTCGCCGGTTGACTTGGCCGGCTCGCCGGCTGCCCGCGGCGCCGCGTTTACTTGCGCCGAGGACGCAGAGTGCAGATCAGATGCCATCGACCTGCGGCTGCTTTTCTCCAGGGAATATGCACGTCTTTACCGTCATCTGCCACTCCACACAAAGTAACGAATACCATAAAAGGCTACTTAGGAATAATAGTACTACCTCCGATCCATATTAATGGACTCAACTTTATCTAGATACGGATGTATCTAGTTAAGTGTTTAGACTAGATGCATCCGTATCTAGACAATGTTGAGACCATTAATATGGATCGGAGGGAGTACGAGAATGAAGCTTCGACACAATCTGTTTTTTTTTTTAGAACTTCGACACAATCAGCTGCAACATTACTGAGGTCTTTTTTGGGTAAGAAATATTCGTACGTGCAGAATTAGTGCCCGTCCCGGCTCTAAGGAGCACACATCAACACTCGGAACTTGGCAAGCTTGCTCTGTGAAACTCGTAGTTGAAAGCCCGCTGTATTTTCTTGCTCTAGTGCTTCAAGAGTTGTTATTGGAAAGAATAGCTTGTCTCAAGTATCGAAATAGTGCAGCTCCATTTATCCTTTTGGCATTGCTTTTCTGTTTATACGGAACCATTTGGCATTACTAGAGTACGAATATTTCGCAACTAGGCACTCTTGTTCTTTCAGGGGAGAGTACATTGAGTTGGTGTACTCAGTACTCACTAGTTACTTTATCAATGCAACTTGGTTTAACAAATGACCAATACTAGCCTCCGATATTTCTTCTAATTCTACTAAGTATTGGGGAGCCAAATGAGAATGAGCATATTTGCATAATAAGCGTAACTGAAAATTAACCTCTTCAACTATGAAATACTGAACTTTAAGTTCCTCGCGTGTATTTTCTTGCTCGCGTGATCGGTGGTTATGCTTGAGGACAATTTATCTATTTCACACATGTCACTTCTGAAGTTCAACTTCGATATTCAGTATTTTTTATTAGTTTATACCTGTAGTTGTCTAGTAATGAGTAATTAACCGCAAGATTGGTAAATCTCCATGTTTTAGTATGGTTTTCCCATTCTAGAAGGACATACGGATTGGATAAATATGGCTTGAAACCTTAGAAGCCTCTTTAATCTACCCAAACTTTTCTGTTTGCCGTGAATCTTGAAGAACGAGAGACCATGTTCCAAGCCCTGGAGAGAAAACAACCTTCAAGAGCGTCAGACTACATTCACAGCTCCTGAGACAAAAACAAACTTAGTGTTGTCAAGCATCTAGTCAAACTCTCAACTGTAGCGTTTCACTTGCACATAACAGGACCGAAACCGAAAAACAAAACCAAAAAAACCTAACTGTAACCAAAATGCTAACCGTATGACACTCGGTTAATTTTGTTTAAAACCGAAACCACCGGTTTAACCGAATAAACCGAAAATCCTAGCCCAGAAAAGAATTTAACGCTGTAGGCCCAACCCAACTTCACGGAACACTTAATATTGCACCTACGATGTATTATATGCATCAAAGCTGGTCGTGCCTACTTGTTAAGAGGCGTAGACTTCCTTTTTTGACCATAAGTCCTGGGTTCGACTCCCCAGTTTTCTTCTTTTGGCCGCAAATTTATTGTTGTTTGTCTCTCAGTTTTGCAACAAATCGAGTTCAGTAATACAAAATATAATAATTAAATATATGCCCCTAAAAATTATATGTTATTCATTAATTCGCGTCAATTTTGGTTAGTTTGGTTATTACCAAAACCGAACCGATATTTAATGGTTATTACTGAAACCGAACCGTATTATCGTACAAAACCATAGTAACCGAACGCGCAACCTTATCAACTGCATGGGTGTCCCCTAGAGGCTACATGATTTCGATTGTCGTGGGATAATAAAAGAGTAGCGAAAGAAAACTGAAAAAAACAGTAAAAGAAGAAAAAAGGAAATGGAGAAAACATAAAAAAAATATACAAAAAAAGATTGCTGACCTTGTTGGGCCGGCCTGCCACGGAGCAAATGCGTGGGCGTCACCGAACATGGGCCGTAGAATTGGAGCCGCTGGCTCTGCCCCAGCCGAAGCTGCACGAGATTTTTGTTTTGCACGTGTTTGAACTTGTTTTTTTTTTGGGAGCACGTGTTGGAATTTTGCAGTACGGCATTTTGACCTTTGTAACAGTTGTATTGCACCATGGTACGGGAATACCAAGGCTTTGGAATGGATCCGCTCTGTTTTGTACACTGCGGAGACAACAAAGCATGTGCGCGGATCGATCGTATGAGAATTATTCGGCGTCGAAGGCGCCAGTCATCATACGATCACTATCACCGCCGACAATTTGCCACGAAGCAGCACAGCACTGCGGTCCTGCATACCTGCGCTTGGAGTGCAGGGACCGGCCAAATGGCAAGCAGCATTCCACTTTGTCCGGCCCATGGAATTCAAACTCGAACGCAGTTGCACTCAATGGGCAGGAAACTGACAAGTGTTGAGCTGGGGACGCCGCCCATGATCACGCTTCAAACATTTGGACCTTTTCGGGACAAAGTGCCAAAAAACATGGGGCGCAAGTCCAGCACTGGCACAGATACTAAATTACTGATGATCGAACCCCACTAACCCGGAAACTGATTTCGTGTTTACGGCTAAATAAACGAGTTCAAACATGCAAATGGCTTGTACTAGCCTCATCACGTACGGATGCCTTTTGGGTCATCGAGCGGCGAATCGCCGGTGAGCGCGTTGGAGATCGACCGGCACGTGCCCGTGGGCGGTCGCCTCACCGATAGACTAATGACTAATCACAATCATTTCAAAGGTGATGGACTGATGAGGAATGACCTAAAAACGCCCCGACCACGTCCCTCGCGTCGCCCGAAGCCAACCCCCGCGCCGCCGCCAGGGAATCCCGGCGCCTCCTCTCCTCCGCCGCTGCCGCTGGCCTCGTCGCGGTGGCGGCGGCTCCCGCCACCAAAGGTGGATGGGGCGACCCGCGGTGGACGCGAAGATGAAGGCCGGCCCGTCGCGCTTCTCTCCGGTGCGTGCAGCGGCCAGGCGGCAGCGCTGCGTTTGGCAGCGGTCTGCAGCGGCGACGGGCGGTGTGGTGCGGCAGTTGGCGGCGGCCCCTCGGCTTGGCTGCCGGCAGCAGCGGTGCGGCATGGGCCTGACCTGGGCCCGGATGGGCTGGGCGGGCCGAGGTCGTGCGCGGCGCTTCCCGTGCGCTGTGTCGTCGGGTGCGGAGCGTGGTGGCGGCCGGTTGTCGCGTAGTTGGGCGTGTGGAGGCTGCAACGCGGTCGGCGGGAGGTAGAGGCGTCCTGGCCGGCTTCTCTTTGGCGGCACGTCACGTCGGATTCGGGAGCGGCAGCGCGCGAGCGTGGCTGAGCGTGCAGCTGTCCTGCAGCACTTGGACGTCGGGGCGGCGGCCCCGGACTTGGTGGTGGTGTCGAGCTGAGCTAGGAGGTGGCTCGGCTCGAGACAGACCTAGGCCCCGGCGCCTAGCTTTGTTTGGTGGCCGTGGACCGTCGGGCGCGAGGGGCTAACGGTGTCCGCGTGCGGGTCTATGATGGTGGGCTGGTCGGTCCCCGTGTGGGCGGGCGGGGCGGTTAGTGTTGCCCCGCTGGGTGAAAACCTGCCTTGGTCATCGACCAAGACAGGCGACGGTGACGCCCTCGGGCGCCATTTCCTTCTTGAAGGCGTCGTCATGGCGGTGCTCTCACTCCTCCGTTCGGAAACTTCCGGGGGAAACCCCAGATCCTCCGTGGATCGGGCGAGGGCGGCGCTTCGGCGTTGTATTCCCCTTGGGGCCTCGTCTTGGATGTTTCGCTGGCCAGAGGGTGATTGCGTGGATCACACGTTCGTTGGGAGACCCCAAGAGGAAGGTATGAAGCAGTGTAGCAGCAGTTTTCCCTCAGTATGAAACCAAGGTTTAATCGACTAGTATGAGCAAGAAATCACTTCTAAAGGTTGTTGGTGGCGCCGTTTACGATCACCAACGTGGAATCTGCACACAACACAATCAAACTATTTTGCCCCAACGAAACAGTGAGGTTGTCAATCTCACCGGCTTGCTGAAAACAAAGGATTAAACGTATGGTGTGGAAAACAGTAGTAAATTGCAGAGAATGAAAAGGAACAATGTTTGCAGTTGGTTGTATTATCAGTGTAAAAGAATGGACCGGGGTCCACAGTTCACTAGTGGTGTCTCTCCATAAAAGATAACTAACATGTTGGGTGAACAAATTACAGCTGGGCAATTGACAAAATATTGAGCGCATGACAATGCATATATATGACATGATGATTACTATGATATTCATGTGGGCATTACGACAAAATACATAGACCGTTATCCAACAACGTCTATGACTAATAATCCACCGCCAGGTTGTCATCTGAGTTCCCCGTTGGTATTAAGTTGCAAGCAACGGATAATCGCATTAAGCAATGTACGTAAAGTAAACAAATGCATTAGACCTAACGGCGCACCCTTAAGCTAAGCATCGGTTATTTTATCCCTAGTGGCAACAGCACATCCACAATCTTAGAAGTTATTGTCACTCTCCCAGATTACCGGAGGCATGAACCCACTATCTAGCATAAATACTCACTCTTGGAGTTACAAGCATCTACTTGGGCAACGCATCTACTAGTAACGGAAAGCATGCAAGATCATAAATAACATATAAGATAGATTGATAATCAACTTGACATAGTATTCAATATTCATCGGATCCCAGCAAACACAACATGTAGCATTACAATAAGATGATCTTGATCATGATAGGCAGCTCACAAGATCTAAACATGATAGCATAAAGTGGAGAAACAACCATCTAGCTACTGCCATGGACCCGTAGTCCAAGGATGAGCTACTCATGCATCACTCCGGAGGCAGGCATGGTGATGTAGAGCCCTCCGATAATGATTCCCCTCTCCGGCAGGGTGCCGGGAAGAGCTTCTGAACCCTCCCGAGCTAGGGTTGACGGCGGCGGCATCTCTGAAACTTTTCGTGGATAATGGCTCGGGTATTTATGGTTTTCGCGTCGGGAGGAATAAATAGGCGAAAGGGCGGTGGCTGGAGACCCACGTGGGCCCCACACCACCCCACGACGCGGCAGGGGGGCGCGCGGCCCCATGGTGTGGGTGCCACGTGGCTCTCCTCCGTCTCCCCTTTGGACTCCGTGTTCGTGTTGGAAAAATAGGAGGTTCTGTCCAAGTTTCGTCCAATTCCGAGAATATTTCCAGACTAGCTTTTCTGGAATACAAAACAGCAGAAAACAGGAACTGACACTGTGGCATCTTGTTAATAGGTTAGTCCCAGAAAATGCATAAAAATGCTATGAAGTGTATATAAAACATGTAACAATTGGTATAATATCAACATGGAACATCAGAAATTATAGATACGTTTGAGACGTATCAGAGGGACCCGTGGATGTTTGGTGGTCTGCGGCGACGATCTTCTCGTCTTCGGCTAGGTGGTGCGTGGCCCTGCGGCCGGCGTGGATGTCAGAGCGGCGGCTCCGATCTCGCCTCCGTTGGTCGCGTTGAGGTGCGTGGGTGTCGGCCTTTCCTGCTTGGGCGGTTTCGTCGTCGACCTGTGTGGAGCGTGGCCCGTGGCCAGCGTGGATGTCGGAGCGGCGGCTCCGGGTTTTGCCTCCGCTGTTGCGTTGAGGGGTGTCGGCCTTGGAGTTGTGTGGCGCGTGGCCTCGGGCCGGCGTGGTGTGTTGTGTTGTTGTATCCGGTTTTCGGCCAGTTTTCCTTATAAACTGGCCAATTCACTTCTTCTATATAAATGCTCTTGCCCGGTTTCAAAAAAAAGATGGACTGATGAGCATTATGGCACTTGTCCCCATGTAGTTTTACAGATTTTCTGTGAATCACGGGTCACCTATCAAAACATCCTAATAGGTGAATTCTCGTTCAGCCAAAAAAAAAACTCCTTCGGTTCTCATTTTTTGCTTGTTGTATTTTCTCGAGATGAGAAATGGTGGACGTTCAACACTGCCGAGAATTTTAAGCAATTCAATTATAAATCATGCGGAATTTTAGTGCTTCCTCCCCTCATCAACTTGGAGCGAACACGATTCTGCAATGCCAATGTCACGGTTGATCTCCGTGGATTTGTTATCCACATGCGGAGATGCCACATTTACCGTGACCGATTTAATCCAGTTCAAGTTGATTGTCCCAGCTCCATATCCACTTACGCGTAGCTGTCGACTGCATACAGCATACATGCCAAGAACAAGTAGTGATCCCTTCCATTAAATTTCTGCTATCACTTCAATTTTTTGCCATCTTCTTCATCGTTCTTGGATCCAAATATCTACCGTTGTCATCCCTTTGACCTTCACCACCACTAGCGCCATAGAGGGCAGTGGCGGAGGCAGAGTTCAAACACAGTGGGGTCAAGCACGTACGCAGTTTTTATTTTTCTACAACATATTTTATTGAGAGGTTTTGCTAAAAAAACGGTGGGGCCAGCTGACACCCCCAGCTTGGGAATGGATCCGCCACTGATCGAGGGTCGCTAACGTTGGGTCGCCAATTATTTATGTATCAACCAGTGTGAGGAAAATGCTAGTTTGTCACATCTTTGCTTGAACTTCTGAAAGTGTGACTAAACATAAATTTGATTCGATTTCCCACTACACAATCATCTTGCAAACATAAAAAATGAACTAAAGAGAGCAAGCATGGGTTTCGGTGACAGGAGGTATGCAATGCCCGTGGACACTTACTATACTAATTGCATAATCTTGCTTATGATCCCTTAGTTAAGATCTCTTGGAGAAATATGCTTATAGACATGATATACATTGAGAGCATGTCTTTTATTCGAAATGCTTCAACCATATCCAAAGCCTGAACGTGAACTTTAGGCTACGTCTTTTCTTTTATTGTGAGAACGTAGAACTCTATAAGTTAACGACAAATATTAATGTAAATCATTATTATTGAACTCAAGGACACTTCAGGAGTCCTCGGTCTATTGAAACCTCGATGACGAACACGACTAATATTTTTAGGAAACGCCATCATATCTGGCTTTATTGGTATCAAATAGTATCAAATACTCCCTTCGTTTTATGCAATGAGATGTTTAGACAAATAGTATTTTTTTCTTTTGCGGGTTAGACAAAAAAATCTAGGGGTTTATCAACTCAATTACACTGATTTGATTCGAAAAACCTAAGGTAGCTAACCTGCGTGCCACCTCATTCGTGCTTCTTCGACGGTGTTTGAAACTTTGAATTCGACTGTGATGAGTGATGACACACTCTACTTGTTGAATGACTTGTATGTGCGACCTAACTCTCACTAGAACCTGGAAAACTGCACTAGTATGAATGAAAACGAAATCTACACCAACCAGCTAGTCTCGGCGGTGACAGGCGTGGCCTAACCAGAACCCAAAAGCTCTGCAAAGACGGAGAAAAGCTCCCCTCGCTGCAAATGACGGCCCACTTCCCTTGATTTGCACTCCAAATTCAAAATCGAGGGTGTGAGCACAACGTCAGCCGAAATCCAGGGTGCAAACCGCAAAAAGACTCCTCTCCGAAACGAGAGGTCTTTCTACGACTCGCTCCGCCTCCCGTTGTCCCCTGCTCCTCCCCATTTCCTGACTCCCCAGTCCACAGGGCGACACAGCACCCGCCTCCGAGTCCCACCTCGCCGGCGACGATGAACGCGGCCGGGCGCCTGCGCTACTCCACGGAACAGCTCCTCTTTGACGTCCCCGCCAATGCCTCGCCGGCTGGCGGTGCTGGCAAGTGGACACAGGTACTGCCACCGATTCTTTGAGATCTGCGTGCCGCGCGTTACCTCCGGCTGATTTTGTCTTTGCTCATGAATTTGGATTGCGGTGATTTTCCCGTGCAGCGCGGCGGGGTGCGACGCGGGGACGGGGAGATCTTCGTGTCGGTGGACCCGGCGACGCCGGCGCGGCTGCGCGGAGGGGACGCGGGGGCTGCGGATTCTCCGGGGCAGAGGCACCAGCTCAGCCCCGGTCTGCTCGATCTCCACGCCTTTGATACCGAGCTTATCCCCGATGTAAGAAGAGAGCTGCGATTTTTATAACATACTCCTGCTTCTGTTTTGATGATCTCGTGTGACTGTGTTAGATCATAATGTTCAAGATTGATGGAGATGTTCTTGATCTGATGCTCTGAATCCGAGTGTCAGGGCATGGCAGCACGGGTTATCTGAAATATTTAATCTGCTTTTGGGTTGATCAGCACTTTGACAGCAAACGAGGGACTGTTTTTTTTAGGCATCGGTCTTATTTTAGGCGTGATTGGTTTGAAATCCATTTGCTTTGAGGGACTAGAATGTTGCTGTGTTGAATAAATATAAATTTGTAGGAATGTAGGTATCTGTTGAGATGCCACACTGCACCAATACTCATTATATGTTTCCAAGCTATTGATTTATTAAGTTTGCTTCTTTAGTTTAAATAGTGTGGCGTGTACTTGATTATGTTGATGTTAAACCTCACACAGGTAGTTTGGTCTTTGGTGTTTCAAAAAAAAAGACAGACATAATTTTCCTGACACTGAAAATTCTTTTATCAACTGAAACTTACATTCATATACAGTTTCAAGTACAGGGGATGTATGATGGAGCTCAAAAGTTTAGCTATCCAAATGGAGGAGGCTTTGATGATTCTGATGTTAACTTCGCTACACATAAGCAGATGAGCAAGTCCACTGTTTTTGCTGAAAGTAACTACCTCAATGCCTTCACTGAGAAAGAGAAGGCAGCCCCTGTTGCCAAAATCAAAGTGGTGGTATGTTTCTTCATGTGGCCCCATGGTTGTTGATAAACATTCCTTAATTGCTCATATGAAATTATGACAACTGTATACTTCCAATAGCTTTCATGTGTAATGCTAAATGCAGGTGCGCAAAAGGCCACTGAACAAGAAGGAAATATCAAAGAAAGAAGAAGATATCATTGACATTGAACTAAATTCAAACTCTTTGACTGTCCATGAGACTAAACTTAAGGTTCATGCCAAGCTACTTCTTTTCATCTATCCGTCTTATTTTTAGCCACTGTTCGTGTGTTCCGTAGTAGCTTAACTTGCTACTGGCAGTCTATACTCATTGCTTGATGCCTTGCACACAATCCTGCAGGTTGACCTCACTGAATATGTCGAAAAGCATGGATTTGTGTTTGATGCTGTTTTAAATGAGGATGTTTCAAATGATGAGGTTATTAATAAACTGCATTCTCTATATAAGTGTACAAGAAATACAGACATTTATTCTAAGCAACCTGAATTCATTCTATTTACAGGTGTATCGTGAGACAGTTGAACCTGTGGTTCCTGCTATTTTTAATCGTACAAAGGCAACTTGTTTTGCATATGGACAAACTGGTATATCTCCAGCATTCTCTAGATGCATATATATATATGCAGCAGACTTAAAGACAACTCATAACTTATATTATTCACCCAGGTAGTGGGAAAACCTACACCATGAGACCACTTCCTCTGAAGGCCTCCCAAGACATTTTGAGACTAATGAACCATACATATCGTAATCAGGGGTTTCAGTTATATTTTAGTTTCTTTGAGATATATGGTGGGAAATTATACGATCTTCTCAACGAAAGGAAGTAAGTTATCCCTAAATCTGTTATACATATACAAATAATCTATATTCATAAAGCCTATTATGTCTCATATTCTGAACACCATCTTATTCAGCAAACTCTTAATGAGAGAAGATGGAAAACAGAAAGTATGCGTTGTTGGTTTAGAAGAGTACATGGTGTCTGATCTTGAAACTATCAAGGAGTTGATTGAAAGAGGTAATGCTACCAGAAGTACTGGTACAACTGGTGCAAATGAGGAGTCGTCACGATCTCATGCCATTCTTCAGCTTGTTATTAAAAAGCGTGTTGATGGAAGTGACTCCAAACCTCCCAGATTGGCTGGCAAGTTGTCGTTTATTGATCTGGCTGGTAGTGAGCGTGGTGCTGATACAACTGAAAATGACAAACAAACAAGGTTATCTTCCAATCCTATTTTCTTTTATCGTTGCCTTATGTAAGTAATGCATTTGTGTTTTGCTAATTCTGAAATAAATGCAGAATTGAGGGTGCTGAGATCAATAAAAGTTTGCTTGCCTTGAAGGAATGTATCAGAGCACTTGATAATGATCAGACTCATATTCCCTTCCGAGGAAGCAAATTAACCGAAGTTTTGCGAGACTCATTCATTGGAGACTCACGCACTGTGATGATATCATGCATTTCCCCTAGTTCTGGTTCTTGTGAGCATACGCTGAACACATTGAGATATGCTGATAGGTGATTGTCTTTCTTAATTTTTTTATGTTGCGGTAGGTGCTATGTCCATATAACTTGAGCAGCATATTCTCATTTTCAGGGTGAAGAGTCTGTCAAAAGGAAGCAGCAGCAAGAAAGAAGTTACTTTGGCTGCTGCACCTTTACGAGAGTCGAGTCCTTCCCCATTGGCTTCGGTTGTACCCTCTTTCTCTGCAGATGAGGTGATGAATGATATCACTGAAAGGAATAGTTTTGGTTGGCTTAAGCAACAGCCTGCCAAAGAACAGCCATCACAATCGTTTGTTGATAGAATGCCCAAGCCTAGGGGAGATACTGGGTTCAGTTCGTCGAATGGAGGTTATTTCAACGAACAAAGGATCAGAGGTACTGCAGCAACAGGCATAGCTGTAGTGCCAGATACAATGTATCAGCAGGGAAGACAACAGGCACGGAAGGGTAGAGGTTCAGCTTTGGAGAACAATATGAGAAATTCTATTGCTTACCCAATTAAAAATGCTGTGCCAGATGAAGATGACCATTTGAATGACCTCCTTCAGGTACTGCATTATTGCTTCTGCAGCATTTTCTAGATACACTATAACTGGGTAAGGTTTTGAATTTTATTAAGTGGTGCAGGAAGAGGATGATTTAGTGAATGCTCATAGAAAGCAGGTGGAAGAAACCCTGGATATCATTAAAGAGGTTAGTCAGCCGAAAATGTAACTTTGTGATACTGTCATTGGTTGTCTTTTCCCCCCCTTGCCATAACCTATGAATGGCCTCTTGTTTCACCAGGAGATGAACTTATTAGTTGAAGCAGATCATCCTGGCAACCAACTAGATGACTACGTTACAAGACTAAGCAGTATTCTCTCACAGAAAGCTGCTGGAATCGTGGATCTACAAGATCGTCTGGCACAGTTCCAGAGGCGTTTGAATGAGAACAACGTGCTGCTATATTCCGAGTCCCCTTGATCATAAGAGTGGCCTATCCGTCGCTCCTGCAAGGGTAATGACGAAGCTGGGGACAGAGCCACCGGAGTCTATCTTCGTGTGAGCTCGGCACCGATGCGGTCTCGCGTTGTGAACGCCGGTGCACCGATGCAGCTCTGAACCCACAGATCCGGCAAAAGCAGAACTAGATGGCCAGTTCGCTGTCGCTTGCCGAGGCCGACTTAGTAGCATATTTGTACCCAAGTCCTGCAATTGTGTGCGTGTGCTCCGTACTTTCATTCAGTCCATGTGTATGTATATACGTGTCAGTGGAGTGCCCTCAGTTTGTTTGTCTACAAATATGCTTTTTGTTTGTCCGGTGCATAAATATTTCGATATGTCGTAGTAGTATGCAATGTTGCAATCACACATACATCTCATTTCCGTGTTGACCATGCACCTGAATCTACCTCAAATTGCAATGTTATCTTTTTTCTTTAAACTCAGGCTGCAATGTTCTCTGTAAAGTCGTCACTTGCAAGTGGAAAACAAATATGTCGTGCTGACTGACCTGTGTTCTGGTCCAAATGGACAGATGGTCTCTAGCCATCGGCTGCATTCAGGGCACGTTGGAGCCCAACTGACCTTACATTCGGGTCCAGCATCCCAAGCAAATCTTATTTGCCGCCCATTGCGATGCGGGAGGCTCGCGATGCTGTTTTTTTTTTCGTTTTTTCATTTATGTTTTTTTTTGTTTTTTTATTTTCTGTTTTTCTTTATTACTTTACTTTATTATTTTGAAAAATGCTCAGAATTTTGAAAATATTTAGATTAAAAAATATTCAGATAAAAAAGTTCAGATTTTAAAAATATTTTAAAAATGTTTAAATTTAAAAAAATCATATTTTAAAAAGGTATATGATTTTTTTGAAATAATCAAATTTTAAAACTATTTAGATTCTTAAATTTTCATATTTAAAAAGTTCAGATTTTGGAAATGTTCAGAGTTATAAAAAATAAAAACAATACTCACTCCCTCCCAAATTATAAGGCACGCTATTATTGTGCTGATCTTTGTTGCTCAACTTTGACCACTAATATACGCTAAATTATATGCATTGAGAATGTATAAATGGTACCATTGGATTCGTCTTGCAAAATTATTTCATTTCATATATAATTATACTTTTTTGACACATTAACAGTAGGGAAATCCCCTACTGCGTCAAAAACTTTTATTAAAGGATAGGGCCATAATTACAACAAATGTGGCGATAATTCAGACAAGAGGCTCATAAAGTATCAAGTCATGCTTGCATACCCTCTCTCAAACTAGGCTAGCCCTATGCATATTAAAAGCAAAAGTGTTTCTAAAGAAACTGATACAATGCTGCTGATCAGGTATTTGATTTCTGAATATGAATCCATTTCTCTGATCCCAAATGCTCCAGCAACCAGTTATAAGAATTTCCATGAAGAATGGGAAGAATGGGAGTGAGTATCCCTGTCTCGCTTCATGTATCATGTCTTTGAGTTCATGATCACCATTCCATTCAATACCAAGCGCCCACCAGAAGCTTTGGCTGAAACTGCACTAAAAAAATAGGTGTAGCAGCGTTTTCATCGGACAAGTGTCACAGAGCACACAATCTTTGTATTCCACATAAAAGTTCTTATGGATCATTAATTCCTTGGTATTTAGTCTATTGTATAGCAGGAGCCAGATGAACAATTTTTGCCTTGGAATGTTGCATGCTTTCCAGATGTCTAGTATATGTTCTTTGCAGAGAAAACCGGTCCACTATCAAGAGTCCAGCAGTCATGCTCATCATCACGGTCGATGTTATTGATCTCATCCCTTAGCTTGTGGAGTTCTTCATGAGCAATAATAGAAAGTGGGAGATTAAACATCTCATAGATGTCTGCATCATTGCTCCGAATTGCATCTTTCATGATATATTCTCGTTCTTAGCAAAGGAATGCAGGTGTGGGTATTTATGCTCCATGGTTTCATCCTCCCGAAGTCAGTCCATAGAGAAATAGATTTTCCACTCCCAATAGTACAGGTTGTGATTTCCCTGTATTTCTCAAAGTATTTCATGCAATCCTTCCACCAGAAATATCCTTTTGGACTTGTGGCATGTGGTGCTGCTGAGGCACTATAGTATGCTTGCCATATAAGATTGACCCACGGAATGTCCATATGGTTATAAAATTTGTGCAAGTTTTTCATCAGTAATTCCTGGTTTTGCAGCCTTAAGTTCAGAACACCAAGCCCACCTTGTTCTTTCGGTCTGCAAACAAGTTCCCAATTAGCAAGACAACTTCCATGCTTTTGAATATCCTTTCCATTCCATAAGAATTGCCTTCCACTATTCTCAAAGTAGACCAGGATAGTAATAGGGACTTTTATGGAACACATGGCAAACATGGGCAGCGATGCTAAAACAGAGCTCTCACTGTCTCGCATGCATACACAAACACTTCACATGCGTACAGAACAACATAGCTCCAGATTCAATGGCCATAAGAAACATTCAGCAGTTCTCTAGATTCAAATGGCCATCACAAAACATCACAAATATTTGACATGCATGAGGCCATTAACTAGCCCCCAAGCCAGTACATTAGGCCTCGCTTGGTTCCAAGTGTTGGCTTCAAAACAGCCTCACTTGTGGATGGTGCAACAATCTCGGGTTTCTTTTTCTTGCTGTTTTTCACCGGAGTCTTTTTCTTCACAGGCGACTTCTTCTTCTCTTTGCCTTTAGCTTGTTTATTCACTTGAGTCGCCTTCTTTCCTGGTGTCACCTTCTTCGCCGGTGTCGCCTTCTTTCCTGGTGTCACCTTCTTTCCTGGTGTTGCCTTCTTCGCCGGTGTCGCCTTCTTTCCTGGTGTCGCCTTTTTTGTAGGTGTCGCCTTCTTTCTTGGAGACTTGCTTTTGGTTGGTGTAGTCTTATTCCTATAGATACATGGAGAACAATATTATTGGAGCAATCTTAGGCAACATTCATTAACTACTGTTAGAATAAGAAGAGTTACCTTTTGTAATTCTTGTAATTAGCTATAGGCTCGTCTTCTTGCACATCTTGCTCCTCAGCTACAGTAGCAGATCGCTTCCTGCAATGTAACACATAGAAAATTAGGAAATGTGCATCGATAAATAGTTAGGAAAGAAACAAGTTATTATACCTTTTACTCGGGGTGCGCTGCTCCTGTGGCTGCTCTTGTTGATGCTCCTGTGGCTCCTCTTGTTGATGCTCTTGTGGCTGCTGCTCATCAATATACTCAGTATATCTTGGAGGAGGGACTTTGCAAGTTTTTGCGAAGTGGATTTGGGACAGAGAACCAGAAATTGGGGATTTCTAGGTTACTTACGGGAGATCTTCAATCCGGTCGGAGAGGATGCTGTTCTGCTCGCCGACGTCCGCGGCTGCCTTCAGCCGCCAAGGGGAGGGATGCTCAAGAGGGGGATTCCGTCCGGTCAGAGAGGAGGGAGGGAGTGCGGGAAGAATGAGCTCGCCTCCCCCATGCTCGCCGCCCTCCACCGGCACCAGCGCCGTCGTGCTCGCCGCCTTCTGCTTCCAAGGGGAATGGGAGTTGGGGAAGCTTCTGTCCACTCGGCGAGGTGGAGAGGGAGTGCGGGAACCAGGTTATCTCCGCCGCCGGGATCGGCGGCATCCGCCGCCGCCACGCCCATCCTCACCGCCGGCCGGCGCCACGTAGGGTTAGGGATTGGGGACGGGAGCAAGGCAGGGAGCACGAAGACGACCTCGGGAGTCAAAGCTAGTCGCCCAGTCCACATATAAGGTTGATTCAGTTGGGCCCCACCCTTTATACGTATATACAACATAAATACATGAGTATATGGCCGGTATATGAGTGAAAGTGGGCATAATGGCATCTATGAAATGTACAGAGAGTTGCAGTGGCGTTTTTCGAAAGATGAAAGTTGTAGTGGCGTTTCTCAAATAGGTGGAAATTGGAGTGGCATCTATCCAATTAACCCTTCTTACTAATGTGCATCTTAGACGTTCTAAGAAAATATGCATTAGGCATTACCCCGTCAGATAGAGATTAGCAAGTATGAATGTACGTACCTTACGAAATAACCTAGTGGTGATTTCCCTGGATGATATTACGGACGGAGCGGCAAGCCTACTACGGCGATCCGGGTGGCCATCGAGGTATTATTCGTGCGGATTTTAGATGCGGTGGACAAGATAAATTAATCGCGACGCCTGATATGCCATACCAAGGCGCGGCGGCGATCAGGTAATTATTTTTTAGCTAATGCGATCAGTAAATAGTGTAGGGCTTCCCGATCGAGGCCTCATGTAGCTCTATATGTGGAACTCGGAATGTCAGGTAGGCCATCTAATTCATTTTATTGTTGGGCTTGGGCTATGCGGCAGCGATACATATACATGTGGTCTAATGGCCGCAAATAACTAAAGCTTAGCATAAATCCTGGTGTAATTAGTACTGGCCTCTGTTGTACGTGGTTCGGGGTGGCCGAGTGTTGGGGGGGGGGGGGGGCGGCCACCGCTTGTCCCCCCTGGATCCGCCTCTGGCCGCAGCCAGAGGTGAAACCGACATTCAGAACTCCTTGCAGGTTTATAATGGTTGGCCAGATTTCCATCAAAATCTGAACGTGCTTCATACTCCCCATATTATTTACGTCTGGTTGTCTAGTGTTATTTTTGGTCTCGTTTGTGTTGTTTTTACGTAAGATGTCAAGGGACCAGCTAGCTAGCTTTGTTTAGTTGGGCTGGTTTTGGGGTATCATCGAGCTTAATTAGGGTCCAATAAACAATAGAGTCCAGTATTGTTTTTCGGTGCTTGCATGCACTATATATTAGGCCACACGGCTTTGTATTAGGGTTAGACAAGTTTATTCGTGAGTAAAGAAAACCCAGAAAACGCCATGGTTTTGCGGCGGCCAAGTTCTGTGTGTTCCTGTTGATAATCCCATCGAGGATTTGTTGCTGTGCGTGAGGATTGGAGGCGCTGCTGATGCATGTAAAATGCATACATGAACTTTGCACTATATCACACATATTCCAATCATATTTGCATCATATAAGGGTTATATTACTGTTATTTAATGATTTTAGGAAATAAATCAATTGTTTCCTATTTTTATGGAATTAACCCTGCGCAGCAGAAAACCCTATTTCTTTCCTTTTATGTTTCAGGGACCCAAACGTCGTCAAAAATTATGGAAAAATACAGGCGTCAGTATTTTGGAAGGAGGAAGACCTCGGAGCAAAGGAAGCAAGCAAACGGAGGCCGCAAGGCAAAAGGGGGTGGCCCACGCGGCCAGGTACAGTGGCCGCGTGGGCCCACTCATTTCCCTCGTGGCTCCGCTGCCGTCGATCTTTCGTCCACCGACTCCGTCTTGACCTAAAAACGCCTATAAAAAAGGTCCCCGACGTTCTCTGGAAGGAGCGCCGCACAAACACAGAAACACCGAAACGGAGATCAGGAGCTGCAGATTGGAGGGGGAAAACTCCGGCGGGGCGCTGCCGGCGTGGTCTCCATCTTCTCCATCGACTTCTCCACCGTCTCCATGATGAAGAGGGAGTAGTCCACCTCTGGACTATGGGTTTGTGGAAGTAACTTATGTATCTCTCCTCTCTTGAGCTTCACTAATTAGCACCGTATGAGCTGCTGAACATGATTACGGTCACCGTTGTAATACCTTTGTGGTGGATCTTTATGAGTTAATATATGTTTGAGATTGCAATGTTTGTTTCAGTTATGAGTATAGATGCATATTATGTACCCCGTTCTTGTCTACTTGTTTTGATCAAGCATGTTTATGAGAGCGTGTGTGGGGGAACGTGTGCATTAGTTGGAGTAACGGGGGTGGTAGTGCAGTGAACGTGAGAGAAAGTTCTGCGATCCACTTTGGTATCTTTACCTTACTTTGTTACCTCACTAGGGATAAACTAAAATACCATGCTACCGGGGATGTGGGTGACCATTGCCACTACTCCATGACTAGATCTAGCATGTTCTTATTTTCACTTCATGTCATGATACTTAATGCTATACTCTGAGTTATCTTAATTACTGAGGTGTTATGATTTAGTTCGCATCTTGGTGGAGTATAAGAGAGGTTAATAACCAAAAGATCTCTATGTTAGGACGTGATGCCCATATATCTAAGTAACTTGTTATCAAACCCTGTGTTGCAATCTCATATGTTAACTGTGTGTGTTCCATTGTCTACCACTTTATAAAGAGAGAGTGCATTTGTGAAACCATGAACCCCAGTCCATTTTTAATCATAAGAAACACCTTTCCAACACCATATACCACTTTTCTATTTTCAGCCATCATTAAATCCGAAAATACAAAAATACTTTTCATCTTGCATACATCATTCAAAAACCCAAAAATATCATTTACCATTGCATCCACCATCATTGCATATTTATTTCTTGTTTGCATTGCATAACTATCCTGATATCATTCTTACACCTTGTGCTTGACAACCACAGGTGAGGTTGAGGACCAAAACATCTAACCTTGTTTTGTAGGTAACCAAAAGAAGGATAAGAAGATAAATCTACCACTCAGATTCCCCGAGAGTTCGATATTAAACCCTCGAGTCACCCCTCGTGGGGAAAACTGTCTTCCACTTACTATACTCTGCACTTGGAGTCTCAACCTAATCCCGTTTATTTGCAGGTATCAAGCTTGCTCTTCGGGATCAAGACGTTTTCTGGCGCCGTTGCCGGGGAATCGTAGCTGAGAGATTTATCCAAGGGTGTGCATCATCGCATTCATCTCACAACAAAGTCAACGTCACCAACTTGTGCTAACACCTAAGCTTGGGGAGGTTGCACCTACGTGAGCACCATCTTATCCATCTTTACTTACAAAGCAATTTATTTGTTTTGTTAGTGTCATTGCATATCATATCATATTTATTTCAGTTTTGCATAAAAAATTAAAAATACCAAAAAAACTTGCTAAAATGGGAGAAAGAACTAAGTTGTGTGACTACACAAACACTCCTAATGATCAATTTATCACGAGAGCTATTGCCACACCTAAGATAAATGCTGAGAGTTATGAAGTAAGTCCTAGTTTGTTGAACTTGATAACTAGGGAACAATTTGGTGGTAGTGCTATGGAGGATGCCTCTATGCATCTTCATGACTTTGTTGAAATATGTGACATGCAAAAGTTTAAAAATGTGGAAAGTGATATCCTAAAACTGAAGTTATTTCCTTTTTCACTTAGAGGAAAAGCTAAAGAGTGGTTGCATTCCTTGCCATCTGGTAGTATTAATTCTTGGGATGATCTAAAAGAAGCTTTCATTAAGAAATATTATCCCCCTGTTAAAATTTTGCAAAATAGAAACAACATCCTTTCTTTTAGGCAAAATGAAAATGAACATGTTGCTATGGCTTGGGATAGGATAAAACTTATGCTTAGAACTTGTCCCTCACATGGAGTTAATGAATGGACCATATTACACTCTTTCTACAATGGTTTAAACTACATGTCTAGAAACATACTTGATTCTGCTGCTGGAGGTGCTTTTATGAGTAAGACTATAGTAGAAGCTAAAAAATATTGGAAAGCATTTTACAAAACTATAGTCAATGGCATACTGATAGGGCACCTAATCCTTCTAAGAAAGTGAACTCTATTGAAGAAACTAATGATTTGTCATCTAAAATGGATACTATTCTTGCTTTGCTTAATAAACCTAGTGTTGAAAATGTTCCTTTGCAAGAACTAGTTGGTAACAATTCTGAAAATATTGATGTCAACTTCATTAGGAACTATGGTAATAATGGGTATGGTAACAACAATTATAACTCTTATAATAAACCCCCATATGTGCCAAATAAATATGCTTCTAGTGGTAATGTTTCTAGTGACTTGGAAAACACCATTAGATCTTTTATATCTACCCAAAAAGAGCTTAATAAGGAATTTATCTCTAAGTTTGAAAAACAAGATGCTTTGTTTGAAAGGGTAGATCAGCTTACTAAGGAAGTCTCATCATTAAAGAGCATCATTACAGCCCAAAAACATGAGGAAACAATAAAATATTGCCAAGAGGTTATCAATAAGTCTTGGGAACACATTCATGAGCAAGAGAGAGTTGCTAAAGAATCT
The DNA here is from genome assembly GCA_947311845.1 of Poa pratensis. Lineage (NCBI taxonomy): Eukaryota > Viridiplantae > Streptophyta > Magnoliopsida > Poales > Poaceae > Poa > Poa pratensis. Next base: position 38,413,617 of record CAMZMU010000039.1, read on the forward strand.
ATTGGGGTAATGAAAGAGGTTGAAGTTGAGGAAGTTAAAATGCTTAATGAAGTCAAGGATCCTTTGCTTGACTTAGAAAATTGTAGCTTGCATGAATTAATATCTATCTTACAAAAATTTGCAAGTGATCCTTCCATCAACACTAACCAAGCAGGTTTTGGTTCTTATATTGCTAATCATGTCTTGAAAGAAAAGATTGCTAGGTACAACCAAGAGGCTATGATACCACCTAAGCTTGGGGATATGTGGATACCTAAGGTACTAGTAACTATTGGAAAAGAGACACACCATGCCATACTTGATCTAGGATCTAGTGTCTCTGTTTTATCTAAAGAACTATATGAAGTGCTTGAATTGAAAAATCTTGAAAAATGCTCTATTGAACTAGCACTTGCTGATGACTCTATTAAACATGCTTTGGGAAAAGTAAGTGATGTTATGGTAGAGTTACATATGACTTTTGTGCCTGTGGATTTTCTAATCATGGATATGGGGAATAAAACCTCTAGTCCTATTATTCTTGGAAGACCTTTTCTTCGTACCACAGGTGCTATCATTGATTCAAAGGAAGGGAATGTAAAGTTTCAGTTTCCACACAAGAAGTGCATGGAACACTTTCCAAGGAAGAGGGAACCACCAAAGTTCAAGCTCCCTCATGAGCTTCGTCCACAATAAACAACAAGTAAGAAGCCTAGCTATATGGCTATAAAGAAAGCGCTTTGCGGGAGGCAACCCGGTTATTTTTTGTGTGATTTTCTTTGTGTCCTCTTGCTGTAACAAGAGATTTGTGTCTAGTTTAGGTTCTGGAGTTTTCAATAAAGTGCCAAGTTTTACCCTTTTTGGTTTGAAAAAGTTGCTTATAGCGTTCGGAGATTTTATTCCTGCACGAATCAGTGCACGGTATGATTTTTAATTCTTATTCTGTAACTCCGAATGAGCTCATATTTGAACTGTAGTTGCAACTTTTCATCCTCTGTATGCATGAATTTTTCGGAATTTTTCGAGAAAGTTTGGTAGGGTAGAAAAATACGTTTTGCTGCTGCTGTTTTTCTGGACAGATTCTGTCCCATTTTGTTTGATGCATGCTTTGAGCTTTTAAGTTGAATCTTTTTGATCCAATTGAGTTTATGAGTAGGCATACAACATTATACACTTTCTGGACATTCATATGAATTTTTGTTCAAGGATTATATGCAGCAAGAACCTATTTGTTTATCACTATTAATGCACCCCACAGAAAAGAATGGGAGAAACGGTGTTTTGAAGTTTTTTCACAGGGATTGGAGGAGATGCACCAAGAGCTATCCAAGGATGGTGAAGACCATAAGCTTGGGGATGTGAAGACAACCCCGCTGGACCTACACACTCTCGGTTTGCACACGTCCAACTTCTGTTTTTCGATCGAAACACTTTATCGCATAAACTTGGAGCGTCGTTTTTTTTTTTTGTTTGAGTCTTGAGAGACCACCACACTATCATTTATATGAGAGAGCTACTGGAAATATGGGTTGAAATATGTTGGATGCTTTTATAAGATTGGGAAAAGGGATGTTTGACTTGATTTTTAATGATACATATAGTTGCATGATTCATGAGCTTGTTTATGAGTAATAGTTTGCAAATTCTTTTTGTAGAGCTATCACTTATTCATGTTTTGGTGCTGATTGTTATTTTACTTGGTTTAACATGGATTAGTTAGTTCTATGGACACTCATGCATGCATCTAGATGGTCAACTTTCTCCCTTTTGCTAGCCCAAAAACTCCAACAAGCAAAAACTTGTTTCCAACACCTTCAACCAAAGTTATTCCAGTGAGTCCACCATATCTACCTATTGGCTTTATGCTATTCCGAGTATGTTTATCATGTTTTTGTGTTATCTTACCTCTGAATGAAAATGTTTATGTTATTGATTGCATGGAAAAATTGGTTATATAGCTCTCACGAACTTGATGCACAATTTTACTATTTGCATAATAAAACATGACCCATTGTGATTAAGATTATGATGCTAGTGGCTTGATAAATGTTGGGTTGGGAGTTAGCCCATATGTGCTGTCACATGCAAAGCTTTCAACATGCTCCATTTAGTTGATATCATGTGCTTTTGTCTATGGATGCTATCATGGTGAAATAAGGGAAAAAGTAGTTTAAATGAGTTTGTATAAATGGTTAGAGAGACGCCTGGGCCGCTAATCTAAGCCATGCATCATTCATGGTGGAAATTTACTTACATACTATGGTGAATTCTGTGATACACCTTACAATAAAAACTATTCCAATGGTAAATAAAAAGGGTGTTGAGATTTTCATTTGTTTGTTTGTCTTGTCATTTTGATATGGGCTTGTTCCATATCTGGGACAAGAGGTACCCCAGTTGACGCTCTTGATGATACTATTATTACTTACAATGATATAATTGAACTTGCTTTGTTTCCCAAGTTGAGTAACATGGTGTAGGTACTTGTATTCAAGGGGCATGAGACATCCAACCTTTACTTTGTCAAGCACACTACTCATATTTGCTTTCACTTTAACCTTAATCATTCAAGATGCTATGATAGGGGCAATGAGAGCTTGACACCAATGAATACCATTGCAATCATTAACTTAAGTAGAAGAGTTTGGAAGTTGGATGAAACTTATGCATGCTTTACCTCTACTCACATATACATCTTTCCAAAGTGTACACCTATCATATTCAGATTTTCATCTACACTCTATGACCATGTATGCAAAATGTGTCCATATTACTTGCTACTATGTTACACTTTGTGAACTATCAATGAACATCCTTGTCTTGAATACTTGATATCACTTCATAAACTATTTGCATATTGCTACTCCTTTGAAGAATGAATCATTTGACTATATGTAGCAATAGTAATCATCTTTGATATCCATTGTTAGTATTAAATTGCAAAGTCCATGTTAGTTTTATCACTTCATACTCGAGGACGAGCATGGATTAAGCTTGGGGATGTTGATGCATGTAAAATGCATACATGAACTTTGCACTTTAACATATTCCAATCATATTTGCATCATATAAGGGTTATATCAATGTTTTTAATGATTTTGGAAATATCAATTTTCCTATTTTTATGGAATTAACCCTGCACAGGCAGAAAACCCTATTTCTTTTTTAATGTTTCAGGGACCCAAACGTCAAAAATTGGAAATTTACGGGCGTCAATATTTGGAAGGAAGAAGACCTGGAGCGAAGGAAGCAAGCAAACGGAGGCCGAGGCCAAAAGGGGTGGCCCACGCGGCCAGGTACTGTGGCCGCGTGGGGCCCACCATTTGGCCCTCGTGGCTCCGTTGCCGTCGATCTTTCGTCCACCGACTCGTCTTGACCTAAAAACGCCTATAAAAAAGGTCCCCGACGTTCTCGGAAGGAGCGCCGCACAAACACAGAAACACCGAAACGGAGATCAGGAGCTGCAGATTGGAGGGGGAAAACTCCGGCGGGGCGCTGCCGGCGTGGTCTCCATCTTCTCCATCGACTTCTCCACCGTCTCCATGATGAAGAGGGAGTAGTCCACCTCTGGACTATGGGTTTGTGGAAGTAACTTATGTATCTCTCCTCTCTTGAGCTTCACTAATTAGCACCGTATGAGCTGCTGAACATGATTACGGTCACCGTTGTAATACCTTTGTGGTGGATCTTTATGAGTTAATATATGTTTGAGATTGCAATGTTTGTTTCAGTTATGAGTATAGATGCATATTATGTACCCCGTTCTTGTCTACTTGTTTTGATCAAGCATGTTTATGAGAGCGTGTGTGGGGGAACGTGTGCATTAGTTGGAGTAACGGGGTGGTAGTGCAGTGAAGTGAGAAAATTCGCGATCCACTTTGGTATTTACCTTACTTTGTTACCTCACTAGGGATAAACTAAAATACCATGCTACCGGGGTGGGTGACCATTGCCACTACTCCATGACTAGATCTAGCATGTTCTTATTTTCACTTCATGTCATGATACTTATGCTATACTCTGAGTTATCTTAATTACTGAGGTGTTATGATTTAGTTCGCATCTTGGTGGAGTATAAGAGAGGTTAATAACCAAAAGATCTCTATGTTAGGACGTGATGCCCATATATCTAAGTAACTTGTTATCAAACTGTGTTGCAATCTCATATGTTAACTGTGTGTGTTCCATTGTCTACCACTTTATAAAGAGAGAGTGCATTTGTGAAACCATGAACCCCGTCCATTTTTAATCATAAGAAACACCTTTCCAACACCATATACCACTTTTCTATTTTCAGCCATCATTAAATCCGAAAATACAAAAATACTTTTCATCTTGCATACATCATTAAAAACCCAAAAATATCATTTACCATTGCATCCACCACATTGCATATTTATTTCTTGTTTGCATTGCATAACTATCCTGATATCATTCTTACACCTTGTGCTTGACAACCACAGGTGAGGTTGAGGACCAAAACATTTAACTTGTTTTGTAGGTAACCAAAAGAAGGATAAGAAGATATATCTTCACTACTGATTCCCCGAGAGTTCGATATTAAACCCTCGAGTCACCCTCGTGGGGAAAACACGTCTTCCACTTACTACATACTCTGCACTTGGAGGCTCAACCTAACCCCGTATACTTTACCTTGCATGTAGCTACTGAAGGCTATCACATCTACGGGTATCAGCTGCTCCTCTAGTCGCTGCGTGATTCTTCAAGGATCATCCACGTACTTCCGGTCGGCCGGGTGCGCGTGTTGTTCAGCTTGGTGTTCGCATCTACTGCTAGTAACTCAAGCTTTTGTTCTTAATTCATCCTGGTACTAGTTTGATCGATCGCAAGTTGTTGAGACGCTAGTGCTGTTCTTTGGCTGATTGGATTCTTGTCTTGCTGGTTGACGTGAGACATGAGTTCGTGGTATATTTGCTGTTCAGATTATAATTGTACCGTGAAAGATCGACTAGACAAACTGCGGCTAGCTACGCCGTATCATCTTGGTATTCATAGCAGGGTTGTTCACGGTGCAGATTTTTTTTTCCTCTCTCAGCTAGTGCTTGGTTGATCTTGTTACATTGCAAGAATGTCGAATCATGAGGATTCCGATACTGATGGAGGGGAAATTCCTTTGGGTCAAGAAATAACTGAAGATTTACGTGTCCACTTGATGTCCATCAAAGATGCCAATAAAAAGCTTCGCACAAAAGTTGTGGATTTGTCTACAAATATTGCGGGTCTCAAAGGCATGCTTAATGTGTGTTTGACGACAAGTGACCGCCAGCGGGATGACAGTTTACGAGTGGTGAACGAGAGCCTTAATAGGTTGACCGCGGTTGTTTAGCGTCTAGAGGCAAGGGATGCGAGACCCCGGCAGTCCCGATCACCGCCACGCAGCCAAGGCCACTCTGATGGTGATGTTTCTGATTTGTCGGATGCTCGTGCAGGGCAGCAGCCCCGACAACGACGAGGTCTTGAGGTTCGCCATGGTGCTGCTCAGCGGCGCAACCACAGTGGTGAAGCTGCTCGGGAGGACGATGGTATTGGACGCATAAAGATCACCGTACCGGAGTTCTCGGGACGTTCTGATCCGGAGAAGTATTTAGAGTGGGAGATGCGTGTGAATCAGATTTTTGACAACCACCATTATTTCGAAGAAAAGAAAGTTCATGTTGCGTCCTCGGAATTTACAGAGTATGCTCTTGTTTGGTGGGATAATCTGAACCGCAATGGGGAGCGCGCTGCAACATGGGTTGACTTGAAGCGTGTTATGAGAGACAGATTTGTGCCCGCTAGTTACACTCGTCAACTTCATAGTAAACTGCGTCGTCTTGTGCAAGGTGCAAAAATTGTTGATGAGTACTATAAGGAGATGCAAACATTGATGATACGAACAGCGGTACGTGAGTCTACAGAGGCAACCATGGTACGGCTGTTTGAGGGCTGAATGAAGATATTCGTGACCGTGTTGATTTGATGAAATACAATGATATTCATGAGTTGATTCATCAAGCTGAGCGTGTTGAACGGTGGTGTCATGAGAAGCAATCTGCAGGTATTCGTACAGGTTATAGCAGTGGACGGCGTGCTGTTTCTCATGTTGATGGTGCGTTTAGTGCTAAACCAACCGGTTCTTACAAGCCGGCAAGTGTTGAACATAGCAAGATGGCTGCTGCACCTAAGGAGGTCTCTCAAACTGCATCAAGCACATCTCATCATAGCCATATTATATGTCATAAGTGTGGGGGACGAGGTCATATGATGCGTGAGTGTCCGAATCAGAAGAAGATTTTGCTTGTTGATAATGCATATTTTTCAGAATCTGAAGATGAGATGCCTCAATCAGAAGATGCTACTGGTAAGGATGAAGGTAATGCCGTAGATTGTTGGCCTGAACTTAATGTGCCAAGTTTGATGGCGCATAAGGTCGAGCGCGATGACAAGTTCATCGTTGAACTAGGACAACGGCGTAGCATTTTTCAAACAACATGTACTATCAAGGGAGAGGTGTGTAAGCTAATTGCTGATGGTGGCAGTGCAAGCAACATGATTAGCAAGGACGTGGTGGAGTCCCTTTCTTTGCCTACATGGGAGCATCCGAAGCCATACTATATGCGGTGGATCAACAGCGTGGGCAAGTTGAAGGTCACCCATCGAGTAAAAGTTCCTTTTTCTGCGGATGGATATGTCGATAAAGTGGAGTGCGACGTTCTGCCGTTACATGTTTGTCATCTTTTATTGGGACGTCTGTGGCAACATGATGTGAATGCACTTCACCATGGACGCACGAACAAGTACACATTTATGCATAAGGGTGAGTTCTACGCTCTTCTTCCCAAAGATGCAAAAGATATCAAGTGTACTGTCGAGGTGTTCAAGAAAAAGTCTACAAGGTGTAGGTCGAAACCGAGGACGGTTTCCCTTCAAGGAGGATGATGTGGCCCAATCCATACTAGATACAAGACACAGAAGAACGGAGAAGTATATTGTTCCTGCTAAGCGCCATGGAGGGAAGCAGTTGATCTATATGCGAGATGACAACTCAAGTCCTAAAGGAACTGTTGTTCTTGTTGACGAAAGTGCAGTACAAATTGTGCCGCGGCCAGAGGTGAAACCGACATTCAGAACTCCTTGCAGGTTTATAATGGTTGGCCAGATTTCCATCAAAATCTGAACGTGCTTCATACTCCCCATATTATTTACGTCAGGTCGTCTAGTGTTATTTTTGGTCTCGTTTGTGTTGTTTTTACGTAAGATGTCAAGGGACCAGCTAGCTAGCTTTGTTTAGTTGGGCTGGTTTTGGGGTATCATCGAGCTTAGGGTCCAATAAACAATAGAGTCCAGTATTGTTTTTCGGTGCTTGCATGCACTATATATTAGGCCACACGGCTTTGTATTAGGGTTAGACAAGTTTATTCGTGAGTAAAGAAAACCCAGAAAACGCCATGGTTTTGCGGCGGCCAAGTTCTGTGTGTTCCTGTTGATAATCCCATCGAGGATTTGTTGCTGTGCGTGAGGATTGGAGGCGCTGCTCCTCTAGTCGCTGCGTGATTCTTCAAGGATCATCCACGTACTTCCGGCCGGCCAGGTGCGCGTGTTGTTCAGCTTGGTGTTCGCATCTACTGCTAGTAACTCAAGCTTTTGTTCTTAATTCATCCTGGTACTAGTTTGATCGATCGCAAGTTGTTGACACGCTAGTGCTGTTCTTTGGCTGATTGGATTCTTGTCTCTGCTGGTTGACGTGAGACAGGAGTTCATGGTATATTTGCTGTTCAGATTAGAATTGTACCGTGAAAGATCGACTAGACAAACTGCGGCTAGCTACGCCGTATCACAAGAGGATGTTTAATCTGGACCGGACTGCAGTAGCTTAGAAGGAAGTGTAAGCTGAGCATGCCCTCCACACGGAAGATCTACAGGTTCAAAATCTAGTGATAAACTAAACCAAATTAAGTTTTCACAACTGATCGGTTGGAGGACGATTAGTTAAACTCATAATTCGTTTGCAAAAGCTGACGTTTCCATCGGCCGACCCCTACAACTAACATGCCTAGATACCCGCAGGAAAAGAACTAACATGCCTAGATATTTAATCAGCAGCCGATTATTACGCTAGTGGCAGTAAGAGGAGATGGATGGACACGTATGCTTGCCCATTTTGGAAACATGAGTGAAGGAGCAGCAGCAGACAAGATATTTTCGCAAAAGGCCTTCGAGCGAGGAGACAAGATATTTTCGAAGAGAGCACCCAGGACAATGCTTGTTTAATAATCGATCAATCCCCGTAAAGGGCAGGTGGAGCCGGCCCCACCGCGCATTTTGTTTACGAGCTCAGCCCATGTCTGTCGCGCGTTGATTCGATCCCGTCTCCGGTGGTTTTGCCGGCCGCCCGGTGGCACGCTCGCACGGACTAACAAATCAGGTCCATGATTTGGAGCAACTTTACATTTTTCTAGTAGTAGCCAGTGTGTGCTGATGCTTTCCCAGTGAACAGTCGATCTGTGCGAGAGGAACAAGAGCACGCGCAAGTAACAACCTACTACTAGTAGCCTGCGGCCAGATCGAGAGAGGAACAACCGAACAAGGTTGAGGTTGAGAGAGACCACATCACACCCCACCGGCCGCCGGATGATAGGCAGTTGGGTTAGCTGAGTTTTGATGCGTTGGATCACGGCCTTGGTCCAAAAGGCGGCACGGTTCTAGTTTTATATATCACCGCAAAATCTTCGCGCGATGGCGACGCTAACAAGGCTGGCTGGGGTGACCGGTCCACGGCGAATCTGGGCCGTCGGATCGCCGAAACGGACGGCCCAGATACGGGTTGCGCGCCATATGAGTTGTAGAAAATCCACTCTACATATATACTAGCCTGTGTGAAGGATCAGGAACTCGACACTTGTCCTGGTTTCCAAGCCCCGGTCACGTCTATATATATGCTAACCCCGAACAGGTTAGCTCATCACATGGTTTTATTAGTCTAGCATGTCCTTCTGTCACGCACGCTCCCCATAATTAGTAACCACAGCCACCTAATTGGCAAGCCGGCCCCTCTCTTCTCTGCAAGCAACCACGCTTCCCTGCCTGCCTGCCTGCCTGCCTGCCTTTTGAGCGATTTTGACGTCTCTGAGTGCGAGTGAGAGAGAGGAGAGGAGAGGAAACTCTCTCAGTCTTTGAGAGAGCAAACGACAATGGACGGCCTGCACACGGAGCTGGCGCTGGGGCTGATCGGGTGCGGCAACGGCGAGCTTCAGACGGCGCCCTTCGTGGCCAAGACGTACCAGATGGTGTGCGACCCCAGGACGGACGCGCTCGTCCGCTGGGGGAGGGACAGCAACAGCTTCCTTGTCGCCGACGTCGCCGGCTTCTCGCAGCTCCTCCTCCCCTGCTTCTTCAAGCACGGCAACTTCTCCAGCTTCGTCCGCCAGCTCAACACATACGTGAGTAGCTTTTCAGAGCCTCCTTCTTCCCGTGCCGCCATCTTCTTGACTTTCATTATGTCCCCGTAGTACACTACTATAGTACTAAGTAGTAGTTCGAGCTAGCTTGCACGTGCACTGTACACTTGCTTGGAGGAAATGGATGCTGATTAAGATTTGCTGCGCAGGGCTTCCGGAAGGTGCACCCGGACCGATGGGAGTTCGCGCACGAGTCCTTCCTGCGCGGCCAGACGCACCTGCTACCGCGCATCGTGCGCCGCAAGAAGCGCGGAGAGGGCGGCGCCTCCTGCTCCTCCCTAATCAGCGGCGGCGGCGGCGGCGGCGAGCAGGACATGGCGGACGACGACGAAGAGGAGGGGAGGGAGGCGCTGCTCGAGGAGGTACGGAGGCTGCGGCGGGAGCAGACGGCCATCGGGGATCAGCTTGCGAGGATGAGCCGCCGCCTGCAGGCCACGGAGCGGCGGCCCGACCGGCTCATGACCTTCCTCGCGAGACTCGCCGAGGATCCCAGCGGAACCTCCGCCCACCTCATCCAACAGGCCGCCACCCAGAAGAAGCGCCAGCGCGTGCACTTGCCTGCCTCTCACGTCGCGCTTCATCTTCAGCCGCCACCGCCGCTGGCGCTCGCCGACGCTGCCGTGGTGGACGGGGACTGGCAATGGGCGCCGGAGCCGGAGCCACAGAGACTCACAACCTTCGAGCAGCCCACGGACAGCTCCACGGTGCAGCAGGTGCCGGAGTTCCAGCGGGGCGGTGGTGGCATGGGGCTAACTGATGGTGGGACCGCGGTGGAGACGCCCTTCCCGTTCTGCCTACTTGGCGAGTGTTTCTTCTAACATGGGCCATCATGCATGAACATGCACGACCAAATTTAGCAATCATTTGTACACACCTGCAAAAGAAAACAATGCTAGTATGCGAGTTAGCTCTACTCTACTCCGTATTTGTTCTGATTATTCTTACATGGCACCGATACTACGTCAGGGTGTAACACTAGCTAGCATATCGCTCGATCGACCATGCAATGTATTGATTAGTGCAAGTACTCAACTAGTTGTAGTTTAAGGTTTGAACTTGTTCGTTGGACAGTTAGCGCTCTTTTTGTTCATCCTCCGACTCCAAGCTTATTGGGAAGTACAAAGGTTAAATTCACTTGGAACACTTTGATTCTGTCGCGACCATCTTGGTGCAATTGGTGTGAAAACGCTTCGTTTACTTGGCATCGGAGTGGCTTATGGTCGGTATAGTATTGACATTTTATGTAGAACGCAAAACCTTTGGGTCCGGTGCATTGATAGAAAAGAAGAGCTTTATACGATGGTAAAAGGTAGAATTTGGGCTGGTGGTTTCTCCAGGCCCCACACCCCCCCACCCCCCCTCCCGCAGAGACACAATGTTTTTCCACACCAAAAAAAACCCTATGTCCTAAATTTAAGGTTCATCTCCCTCTTCCCAAAATCCGAGTCAAAATGCTTTCTAAATTTCATATGAGAGTCTCATACCAATATTTAACCGGTAATTTACTGTGACCACGGTTACGAGAAACTCCCTTAAGTCTTATTTGGATTGAAGGATTTTTATACAAAAATTGAATGATTCCAATCCGTATGGTTCTTTCTTAACACTTTGAATGGTTCCAATCCGTATGACTCTTATTTGGATTGAATGATTACAAAAATTGAATGACTATTCTCACAGTTTTTCTCTGTTTTGCAATCCTGTCAATTCCTATATTCTTCCAATTCGTGTGTTTTGTAATCTCGTGACCCAAAGAAGCTCTAAAGGATTTTTTTTTTCTTATGGGTGGCTAAATCCTTGATGGCTATGTTGTGGTTATTGAAAGTGTTATGTGCCTTCAGATGTCCTTTTATTTGGGGGCCACTGCCCAACAAGCACCGGTATGAAGGCATGATGGGCATGCTGAGCTATTAATGGTCCAGGTGCCCCGTAGCTTCATTACAGTATATTTGAGCGTGATGATGTTAACAAAAGTAGTACTACGAGGGATTTGGACGTCGATGGGAATCAAACCAAAGGGCAGAAGGAGACAACTAAAGGCCCTTAGACTCACGGAGAGGGCGGCGATCGACGATATGGACGGGATTTTCTCTCGGTCTCTCCATCGCCCGCCGGTGGTTGGAGCGTAGGTACATTTCTTAATCACACGCACAGTGATTTAGGGGTGCGAGATCGTGGCTTAACTGTGGCTAAGTATATGAAATCCTTGATATTTGATACTCCGTACCATATTTCTTGTGACGCGCGCGCGCGCTTTCGAGGATATACGATTCCAACAGGCGCCCGAATAGACGGGATACTCCATACCATGCTACGCACTTGCAAGAAATATTTCAAAGATTTCTTGTGTCCACGTTACATGAAATGGCTTACGGTTGACGTCCCTTTCAATCGAATGGAATAGCATCATATATTGACTTCATAATACGGTGGCCTCGATGGTCAGGACAAATGACGCTGTTGTGTATTAAATATTACAGTACAAATAAGTTAATAAAATCCCCTGTTCAATCGCAAAAAAAAAAGAATAAATAGAGATACTGATGTCTGATGGCCGGCGTGGTAATTGAATACCCGTCCTAATCTAACCGTACGAATTGTACTGCAGATACGAAAGATACAAATCAAGAAAGGTGCCTCCATTCATCGTCAGAGGCTGTAGCCTCTTTTGTAACACTACGGGAAACATACACTACTCCGACGGCCGGATTGTACGCCGACGGCCAAAGGTCGGGGCCGTCGGCGTACAAGCCGAGCTAGGGCAGCCGCGCACCCAGCCGTCGGCGTACAAAGTGCCGTCGGCGTAGCCATCTCCGGCCCGACGGCCGCCGTCGGCGTACACACGCACACCGTGGCGGAACGGGGACGAACGTTTAACTGCTTCGATACGCCGACGGCAATGCGTGTGCACTGTTCCTTTTTTATTTATTTGTCTATATAATATTTATTTATTAATTTCTCTATATAATATTTAATGTAGGTATAATTTATATATATTGGATCTATAATTTCCCTCCCAATTTCGGTATCCCACCCGCATAAAATAACGGTTTGAGTTTTCCGGAACCCGACCGTACAAACCCTGCAAATTACATTGATATTAAACAAACCCTGCAAATTAAATTGACAACATAAATTACACAGAGAAGAAAATATCGGTAGTAGCGAGAACACAACATAAAATTCATCTACCATCGACGCAGCCTCCCGCATCACTCCTGCCTTTCGACGACGCAATACCCTTGCCCTTCGACGACGCAGCACCCTTGTCCTTCGGCAATCTAAATTAACCATGCCCCTTTCAGAACCACGTCGGATCGAAGTTGCCTACCTTCTCCAGTGGCCACTCTGACCGGCAAATCGGCAAATCATCGCGTGGTCGTGAGACGGCAAATCGGCCTTCGATCCATGGAGCGGCAAGACGTCTCTGATAATTTGCAACCGTCGGAACAAGTGTTGGTGTCGGGGGTTACCCCCGGGTAGGGTAATGATGAGGTAAAGACACGTAAGGTTAAGACAGTAAGCTGTCCGAGGGAACGATTGAGCAAGGACGCAGGAGGCGTCATCCGACGTAAGGTGTACGTCCGAGGTATACTTTCCGAGGTATATCCTCCGAGGTATCAACCTCGGGGCAGTCAGCTAGCTACCACAGGAAGAAGATATTCTCTACCGAGGTATATGATCAGGAGTGTTATCCGAGGTTGGCAGCAAGGATCGAGGCATGTCAGAGAGGTCACGGGTGCCGCAGAGCTCGTAGCCCGAGGCTTCAGAGGACGGCGAGGTCCGTCCACGGGTTTCCCGGAAGCTCGGGGCCTAGGAGCTGACTCGGCTATTTCGGGAAAGGTCTACAGGCTAGACCTCGGCAGGCTACTGAAGTATGACCGGAAGAGGAAAGCTAGGCCTGGCTGGCCTGACAGTCCGGCCGTTGAGCTGGCAGGAGGCAGAGGCTTGTCTTCTACCTTTTGGCCATGCCATTGTCAGTTGTAGGCAGGGGTAAAAATGTACTTCGGCCTGTGTATATATGTGGCATCTCTACGTCCAGGGAGAGAGACGGCACAAACCCTAGCTCATTCTCCGTTCGTAGTTTCACCTTATACCTCGAGCTCTCACTTTGGTAGCAACATACAGCTCGAGGAGCACCTTGTACTTGAGAACCACACTGATATATTGAGAGAGGCAAGGCAGGAGTAGGGTTTTACTTCCTCACGAAGGCCCCGAACCTGGGTACATCGTGGTGTCTTTTGTGTTCTTGGCTTTCTTGGTTTCTTGTTCATGTTCTTGTGGTTTCTTGCATGTTCTTGCTTGTGCACGTCTTGAGTGCATAAACCCTCCCTGGATTCCCCCAACGACCGTTCGGCCCCAACTAAGCCATACCCATGGCATCTGCCGTGATCCCACTACGACAGTTGGCGCCCACCGTGGGCAGATTGAGGCGTTGGGTGGAGTTTCCATCCGGACGGGCTCCTCTGGGTGTGTTCTTTCTGGCCTTGTTACCAAGATCGGCGAGTTCGCCTTTGTGAGCGACAATGCGGGGTGCTTCGCCGGCAAGCCTTTCCCCACCGATGGTTTCCTCATGATGCTCGGCAGGTTCCCCACATACGTTGCTGTCGAGGTGGTTCGCGAGTACCCGGAGCAGGTGCTCGTGGACGACGAAACTCCTCTCCTGGCGGCTTTGGGTCGGCGTGTCACTCGCCCTCCGAGGTGTGTGGAGGTGATGATGGCCGGTACCAGGCCTGCAGCTAGCAAGGCAGATGCTGGCAAGTCGCGCTAGCCAAGGTGGAGGCGACGCCAACCGCGCTGCCTGAGAAATCAGGTCGGACGGCGAAGTTTCCGTATGAGAAACCTAGTCAGAATGAGCAGTTGGGCATGCCAAGGGAAGAAGTTCCCTTAGAAGCAATCGTTGATAGGTTAGCTCGGCCACTCGCAGTAGAGGCAAGTGTGGAGCATACGGTGGCCGGGTTAGAGGCAGAGCGCCAGAGGGTGCTGAGAGAAGCTCGGTTGCTGGCCGAGGCTAAGCAGCAGTTCGATATGGAGCAGAAGGAGTACAATGCTGCACATGGTATAGAGGATGGTTTTACTCCGGTTGTGCGGCGTAAGAAAGCTGCTCTGCTCAACCGAGGCAAGGACCTCTATGGGGAGATGGCCAGGGCTGCAGTCTCGGGCTCGAGTAAGGCAACAAGTAGCAGGTCGGCTACTGGTAGGCCGGTGTATAGTTCACCAGCTAAGAACCTTAGAGCAGCCGAAGCAGTAAGGGCCGGGCTATCGGAGTTGACCGGGGCAGCACGATGTGCATGGCGTGAGCAGCAGAAGCGGCTCAATGAGTTAGTGCATGTGGCCAGCAAGCAAAATGAAGCCCTCCGCAAGGCCGGGCTTGGCGGTTCGCAGGCGGTCCATTCGGTTAGGCCAGTTAGCCAGGGGTCCAAGGGGCAAGCCTCGTCTCCACACGTCGGAGGAGCCGATCGTGCCCGGAGTGTCACTTCAGGTCGGAACATGGAGATGCAGCTGCAAGTGTACGATCCGGTGTTAGCTGGGAAGCAAAAGGTCGGCGACGCTAGCCGAGCCAATGGAGACCCCGGCCCAGGTGATGCAAGCCGAGCTAAAGGCCGTTCAGCTCAGGGAAATCAGAACGGTGGGCAAGCAGCGTCGGCTGGCCGAGGTAAACCACCTCAGCCCCCGAGGCATCAGCAGCAACCCCGGCCGCAGGGGCAGTATCAGCAACGGATTATGAGGCCCTGATCCATCGGCTCAAGGTGGCAAAGGAGATAGGTGTCCGGCGTATAGAATGCTTCGGCGATTCAGCTTTGGTGGTGCATCAATCCACCGGCACTTGGGATGCGTTGGATGCGAACATGGAGTTGTATCGGTTTCATGTGCAAAAGGTGTCTGGGTTCTTCGAAGGATGTGAGTACAAGCACATACCTCGGGGGGAGAATGAAGCCGCCGACGTATTGTCCAAGCTCGGTTCATCCAAAGAACCGGTGCCACCGGGGATAGCGCTGAACCATTTGAGAACTCCTTCAATCAAGCCCTCGCCTGACTCCGAGTCAATTTTCTTACCGCCAAGTTCGGAGTCTGAGCCTATTCCTATGGAGGTAGACGTCGGATGCGTTTGGCCGGACTCGGGGACTGCTTCGCAGTATCCGAGGACTGATGGAGCTTTTCCTATGGAGATAGATGATGGGAACTTCGGGTCTGACCCGGGGACTTCGCACCAACACTCGGGGACTGGCCGAGCAATGGTGGAGGAAATCATGAAGGAGATCATGGCGACCGAACCAATGGAGATAGATGAGAGGCTTTTTCCTCTGCATCCAGTGCCGGAATGGGCGGAGCAGATCATGAACTTCATAGCCGATGGAAGTTTGCCAAGTGATACAACCGAGGCAAGGAGAATCCAGAGGAGAGCTAAGGGATACACCATCATCAACAAGGAGCTATACAAGAGAAGTGTGACCGAGGTGTTGCAGAGGTGTGTCGAACCAGCTGAAGGCAAGGAGATGCTTTTAGAAATCCACCAAGGAGAATGTGGACATCATTGCAGCACAAGAGCTCTGGTGGCCAAGGTGTTCCGGCACGGGTTCTATTGGCCCACCGCCAATGCCGATGCAGAAGATATAGTTCGGAAATGTGAAGGGTGCCAAAGGTTCGCCAAGCAGCAGCACATGCCAGCTTCGGCGCTCAAGACCATTCCTATCACGTGGCCCTTTGCAGTTTGGTGTCTGGACATGGTGGGAGAATTCAAGCCAGCCCGAGGCAATATGACTCACATACTGGTGATGGTGGACAAATTCACTAAGTGGATCGAGGTGAAGCCAATCCGAAAAGTGGATGGTCATACGGCGGTGACCTTTTTGAAGGAAATAATCCTGAGATACGGATATCCTCATAGTATTATTACAGACAACGGCACGAACTTTGCTGTCGGAGAGTTTGCTCGGTTCTGCATGAGTAAGGGAATTCGACTTGACGTAGCCTCGGTGGCTCACCCACAGGCTAATGGGCAAGTAGAGAGGTCAAATGCATTGGTATTGGCCGGAATCAAAGCTCGGTTGGTAGAACCACTGTTGAAAACACCGGGGTGTTGGATCGATGAGATACCAGCAGTTCTGTGGGGTCTAAGGACCACACCGAACAGATCAACTGGCTATACGCCATTTTTCATGGTCTATGGGGCCGAGGCAATGCTGCCAACCGACATTGAATATGATGCGCCCAGAGTGGCAATGTACACAGAAGCCGAGGCTAAAGAAGCTCGGGAAGATGCTGTAGATTGCTCGAGGAAGCAAGAGAATTGGCCTTATCTCGGTCAGCAATATATCAGCAGGGTCTCCGACGTTATCAAAGTCGGCATGTAAAACCCCGAAAGTTTAATGAAGGAGATCTAGTGCTGAGGCTTGTTCAGCGCAGCAAAGGTCGGCACAAGTTGTCACCTCCATGGGAGGGACCATACATTGTGAGCCGAGCTTTGCACAATGATTCGTACTATCTTATAGATGCACAGGAGCCAAGGGGAGATGGGCTGGACAGACCCGATTTGGAGCTTCAGCGTCCATGGAATGTAGCTCTACTCCGACCCTTCTACTGTTGAAGGAAGTAATGTATGTACCTCGGCTGATCTTTAAATAAAAACTTCGGCACCTCGAGAGTGAGCTCGGGGACTGCCTCGCTCTTATGATTGCATGTTTCTTTTTGTTTGTACTCTTTCTTCGTTCGTATGCCGAACTATTTTGAACCTCGTCTCAAACTTCAAGTACTGTATGCTATGTAACTAATCTTGTGACTCGACTGACGAACGCCAGCATGGCAGTCAAGAGCAAAGACGAAAGAACATGGGAAACATGAAAATGAACTCGGGGACTCGGTCCAAAAAGACAGTTCGGCATATGTCGTTTACTAACCCCTGTTTTTACTTCTTTTTTATGTCGGATGACTTTGAAACATACCTCGGAATTTACCAAGTACTGTATGCTATGAACAACAATCTTGTGACTCGACTGTCGAACGCCAGAATGGCAGACAAGAGCAAAGAATGCCAAATATAGTAAACACGAAAGTAAACTCGAGCAATCATTCAAAAGGATTCGACATAAAGCTTAGAAAAGCATGGTTCGAATGAGCATGATAGTAATAGAGGTAGCAAAGGAACTACTTAAGTTTGATTACATCTGCGTCCCGGCATACCGGGGATTTAATGAAGTTTTTTGGCCAAGCATAAGTTCAGGTCGAGGCATCAGGAATTACGTCGGCAGCAGCCGATGTAGCAGGGATTTCGTCCGGAGCCGAGGTAGCCTGGGAAGTGCTGGCAACGTCGGCAGTAACCTCGGCACCAGGTTGTGGAGAAGCCTCGGTTTCTGCTTCGCGGGTTTCACCGCCGTCACCTTGCTCGGCCTCGACGTCGGATTCTGTTTCGTATTCCTCGTCTTCTGGCTCGTAATCCTCGGCGTCGGAGTAGGTGTCTCCTTCGCTCAAGTTCTTCGTGTGGCATATCCAGCAAAGTAGTTGGCCATCTTTTGGCGGCGCGCGACAAGGATCGGGTCGGACGACCAAGGTGAGCCTCGCCGGAGAGTGTTCATCTTCTCGAGGTCGATCTTCTCGCACCAAGTCATGATAAACCTGAGAGCGGCATCAGCTCCAGCGCGAGCTGAAGATGAGCGCCACTCTCGCAATCTTCTTTCGGTGTCGCGAAGCTGGGCGGCGAGCTCGGGCGTAGATTTGGGAGCGTCGGCAAGAGGCCATAAGGCTCGGAAAGCAGACGCACCTGCATCAAGAAGTTCCGACCCAATGGTTTTCAAGGGATTGATCCGAGCCTTGATGGCCACGATGTGGTCCTCAACGGTCCAGACGGGGTTCGTCTCCTTACGCCTCTCCCTGTGCCGAGCAGTGATACTGCGGGCCGAGACTTGGGTGTAGGTGAAATGCTCTGCAGAAGGATAGCATGTTAATAATGAAAGAGATAGTTCGGCAAAGAGCCGGTATTGTTGAGGACAAAGCAAAGCTAAGGGGGGCAAGAAACTTACCGTCCATCTCGCGGTTGATAGTTTGCAGCGTCGGGAGAAACTGGTTGACCTGCGCTTGCAGAGCTTCCAAAGCCTCTGTGGCCGAGGTGGCGCGGGTCTCGGCTAACTGGAGCGCTTCCTGGTGATCCTTGGCGGCATCCTCCCGAAGTTTCTTCTCTGTTTCGACAACACTGGCCTTTTCCGCCTGCAGCTGCTCTTTTTCAGACGTCCGCAGCTCAGTGATGCGCTTGAGCTCCTTTACCAGACGAGCTACTTCGGCTTTCTCTTGTTGTAGCTTCTCGTCCAAAGAGTTCTTTTCTGCAAGGACGGCCTTGTGCTCGTCGTGGAGTTTCTTGTGGTCAAACAAGAGGGTATGAAAGATATCCGTGCGGACGTTCATAGTATTCTGCAAGGAAGAAAAACATAGCTCGGTTAGAAAGGCTATACCTCGACAAGAGTCTCGGGGACTCGGAGTCAAATCATTGGGAAAATGTTGCCGGGGTATGCCTCGACAGGAGTCTCGGGGACTCGTACCCGAGGTGCATGCTAAAGTAAGTAAAATGGTTTGGATACGTCGGATGAAAATGGAAAGTTGAGATTCAAGCCAAACAATTTTAACTCCGGCGGAGCGTCAATAGTTTACCTCGAATCTCGGGGACTGGGAATGGTGGATATTAGATGAGATACTGCATGAAAGTAAAGAGAATAGGACTTACGTCGATGTTTTGAGCAGCACGCAGGGCAGCAGTTTGTAGATCATATACGCTTCGGCCGCAGGCGCTGTTTCCCGCAGGATGCTCAGCCACCGGAGCAGCTAGGGAGGCCGAGGAGACCTCGTCTGCAGAATTCCAGTCTGCATTGTAGTGTTCCAAGGAGCCGAGGCTCTGGTCACTGTCAGTGCGCAGAGGAGGAAATCCCCACGGTCCGCCCTGCTCGATGCCCCTAACCGAGGCCTCCAAGGCCAAAGCAGCCTCGGAGCTTGAAGCAGGCCGGTTATCCAATATAAGAGATGCCCTCCGAGCATATTCTTCGGCCGGAGGGGCAGTCTCATCAACGGGTGCGGCGAATGGAGGAATTCGGCGTGTCACCGGGGGAGGAGACCTCGGTTGCATCCTTGAAGGAGAAGAGATAGTCAGGGTGCCAGACCCAGATGTTGGTTTGGGGGTGACCTTAGACTTCACCGTCTCTTTCTCTTTCTCCTTGCCCTTCTCCAACGGCAAGGTAGTCTGGCGAACTGGTTTTTGGGGCTGTTGCTTGGGCTGTTGCTTCTGCTGTTGCTTCTGCTGATGCTTCTGCTGTTGCTGCTGTTGGTTGCGGGCAGTCTGGCTGCGGGGGGAGAGTCGAGGCTCCGGCAAGGCGGTAGCCGGAGTTCTGGCGCGATTGGTCCCCGCATCCGTTTGAGGACGCGGAGAAGTCTGACCTCGGGTGGGGGCAGATTTCCCCAAGGCCGGGCCAGACCTCGGTGGAGGAGATCCGGGGCGAGAGTTCGTCGGGGTGGTCGTGGCTTCAGAGGCACCAACGGGTGCAGTCATGGAGGATACCTCCTGATCCACGTCTATGGGGTCACTGCAACGAAAGAAGATGGTCAAGTGTTAATACCGAGTAATATGTTTAAGCAACAAACATTGTTGGCTATAGAAGCAAAGCATTACCCATCCGAGGTAGGAAACCTCTTGCCCCCTCGGGCATGAGGAGGATTTCCGGACTTCTTCAGCCGACGTCTCTTGACCGGAGCCTCAGTGGGTCCGGAGGCTCCAGTGGCGGATGGTTCGGCGGCCGAAGTTGCGGCACCAGCGCGTTTCCGGCTGGTTGCTGGAGTAAAGTTCGGAAGGTGAGGAAGGCAGGAGATAGGTACCGCGTTTATTGGTTCCATGACGAGAAACCCCTCCTCGTCATCCGAAATCTCTTGAACTGAAGCTTGTGCTTGAGGCTTACCCGCGGTGGTGATGCGGGCCGAGGCAATGGGCATATAATCCTCGTCGTCAGGGTCCACGTTGGATGGTGGGTCCTCGACAGGGAGATCCTTGCCGAAGTGGTCCGCAGGATGGACTCCATCCTCGGCGGTCTGGCGGGAGAACAGCTGTATGGCAGACATATGAAAAGGAGTTAGGAAGAAAATTGTCAAGATGAACGTCGGTAGCAAGACCTCGGTGGTAAAGGAGTACGAAGAAAACGTCGGAATAGCGTACCTGTTTCGCTGGCTTGGTCCGGTAGTGGGGTTCCCTTCCCCATGTCCAAGCGTCAGGGATCTTGGACTTGGTGATAGCTCGGACTCGCCGAGCTACCGCGGCGTTGTCCAGTGCAACGTGCGTATGGCGGGTGGGGTCATAAAGACCGCTCATGTGGCAGATCTTGTGAGACCTCGCCTGGAGAGGGGAGACCCTGCGCTTCACGAATGTGCAGGCCAGGTCATCAGCCGTCAGGACTTTCCCGTCGTTTCCGGGGTCCTCCGGGTCCTGCCATTTCGCAATGTACCCATGGATGGACTTGAGTTCGCCGCTGTGAGGGGGAGTGTAGTCCCAGTTGAGCTGTTCTGTAGGAGGGCTGAGGTTAAACGCCGGCAGGTTGAGGAGGTCCTCTTCGCCGGAGTTCTTCACGTAAAACCACGTCCGGAGCCACTTGCGAACGGTGTCCGGAGTAGTGATACGTGGGAAGATGGAGTTTCGGCGAGGAGCTATGGTGGCAGCTCCGCAGGCGGTTAATTGCTTGGGCAGATCCTTGTTCTTTGGATCCGGGATCACTTGCCGCTTGAGTTGGAAGTAGCGAGAAAAGAGGTCTACCGTGGCTTTGAGGCCGAGGTATCCCTCAGAGAAGGAAACGATGCAGGAGAGAGTGGTGATGGCGTTGGCGGGGAGGTGATGAACCTGGAGTCCGAACTTGTCGAGGAAGCTCCGGAAGAAATCACTAACGGGCAGTCCGAAGCCGCGCTGGAAGTGCGCGACGAAGACCACCCGTTCCCCTTGCTTGACTTGAGGCTCGAGTTCGCCCTCTGGCAGGCGACACTCTACCCCGGCGGGAATCCGCCGAGTCGCCCTGAGCCACTGGATTTCGTCCGGAGTTACATCCGAACCTTCCCAGCCGGCTCGTTCTCCGACCTCCAGTTCGAGGTCTGGAACCTCGGTTTGTTCCGAAGTCTCAGGAGGAGACATCTCGGCAGAATCAATCTGCAGAGAATGCACAGAAGTTTAGCAAAGGAAAAAGTAAATCTGGAATCTAAGGCTATATCTGGCTAACTCAGGAGGAGTTGGACGGCTATCTAATGTACATAGAGGCACATATATGCTAGGCGAACGTCTGTCCGAGGTATGAAACTCATTTCTACCCAAAAAGTATGCGAGTAAGATCTACCGGAGGAGGTAAATAGAATTTTATTCAAGAACATATGAAGAACCAAAGCGCGAAGAGGAAGAAACCTAGAGCAATGCCTAGGGTATCAAGAAAGGGAGTACATACCGTGAAAACGAGGTGCTGAAGGGCGGCGCCGGTGACGCGTCGCAGCGGCGACGAAGGAGCTGCTCGTCGGCGGCGGCGGGAACGCGTTTCTTCTCAACCGGAAGCGGCGGCGCTGGTTGCGATGGAGGCGAGACGGCGAGTGAATGAGGAAGAAGAGGGAAGCACTGCCCTGGGCCCGTATTTATAACCGCGGGCGGTAACTGCGCACTACCGCGCGGTTATCGGAGCGGCGAGTGGGATCGTTTGTGCACAATGGCCCACGTGGCACGAAGATAGCGGTGGGCGAGCAGGCCACAGGATCGGTTGCAGGAGGCAAACCGTCGTGCGGCGCGGTTACTGGAGCGCGAAGCGGCGCAAGCGGGAAACCTCCGCTGACGTGGGCCGCGTGGTGGAAAGCACTCGAGTGCTTTGACTATCGTGGACCAGGAAGTGACGGATGGGACACGTGAACAGTGTTCTCTGACCGAAGTCAGTAAGGATGCAGAAATCGAGGGGTTGACGTCCGAGATCTCGGCGGATACTTCGGAAAAGCAGCGTGGCCCGAGGAACAGACCGATGGATTTCTCGGGGTATTGGTTCGGTAACCTGCAAAACATTGTAGCGCATGTGGTTTCGGGTTGAACCTGATGCGGCCTTTCATCCGAGGCTGCGAGACCACATCAGCTTCGGGGACTACTGTCGGGGGGTTACCCCCGGGTAGGGTAATGATGAGGTAAAGACATGTAAGGTTAAGGCAGTAAGCTGTCCGAGGGAACGATTGAGCAAGGACGCAGGAGGCGTCATCCGACGTAAGGTGTACGTCCGAGGTATACTTTCCGAGGTATATCCTCCGAGGTATCAACCTCGGGGCAGTCAGCTAGCTACCACAGGAATAAGATATTCTCTACCGAGGTATATGATCAGGAGTGTTATCCGAGGTTGGCAGCAAGGATCGAGGCATGTCAGAGAGGTCACGGGTGCCGCAGAGCTCGTAGCCCGAGGCTTCAGAGGACGGCGAGGTCCGTCCACGGGTTTCCCGGAAGCTCGGGGGCCTAGGAGCTGACTCGGCTATTTCGGGAAAGGTCTACAGGCTAGACCTCGGCAGGCTACTGAAGTATGACCGAAGAGGAAAGCTAGGCCTGGCTGGCCTGACAGTCCGGCCGTTGGGCTGGCAGGAGGCAGAGGCTTGTCTTCTACCTTTTGGCCATGCCATTGTCAGTTGTAGGCAGGGGTAAAAATGTACTTCGGCCTGTGTATATATGCGGCATCTCTACCTCCAGGAGAGAGACGGCACAAACCCTAGCTCATTTCCCCCTTCGTAGTTTCACCTTCTACCTCGAGCTCTCACTTTGGTAGCAACATACAGCTCGAGGAGCACCTTGTACTGAGAACCACACTGATATATTGAGAGAGGCAAGGCAGGAGTAGGGGTTTTACTTCCTCACGAAGGCCCCGAACCTGGGTACATCGTGGTGTCTTTTGTGTTCTTGGCTTTCTTGGTTTCTTGTTCATGTTCTTGTGGTTTCTTGCATGTTCTTGCTTGTGCACGTCTTGAGTGCATAAACCCTCCCCGGATTCCCCCAACGACCGTTCGGCCCCAACTAAGCCATACCCATGGCATCTGCCGTGATCCAACCACGACAGTTGGGAATGTTGCTAATCATCAGAGATCCTTGCCGCTGCTTGGATCCGACGAGGGGAGGGTTCCCGGAACTGAAGGATTTCTAGATAGAACAAAAGAATTACAATGAGTACACACTGAGAGTGCCGAAGATGTCCTAGAGGTGGGCTATAATAGGGTCCCGTGGCTTACGAAGTGGTCGTGATAGTGCTGATCCGACGGCTCACAAGCGCTCGAAAGAAACACACCGCTGATCCAACGGCTCACAAGCGCTGGAAGGAAACACACAATCCGTGTGCTTCTTCCTGATTGGGCATACTACAGCTCACAAGCCCTGAAAAGAAACACACACGCTGATCCGACGGCTCACAAGCGCTCGAAAGAAACACACGCTGATCCAACGGCTCACAAGCGCTGGAAGGAAACACACGATCCGTGTGCTTCTTCCTGATTGGGCATACTACAGCTCACAAGCCCTGAAAAGAAACACACACCGCTGATCCGACGGCTCACAAGCGCTCAAAAGAAACACACCGCTGATCCAACGGCTCACAAGCGCTAGAAGGAAACACACGATCCGTGTGCTTCTTCTTGATTGGGCATACTACAGCTCACAAGCCCTGAAAAGAAACACACACGCTGATCCGACGGCTCACAAGCGCTCGAAAGAAACACATCGCTGATCCAACGGCTCACAAGCGCTGGAAGGAAACACACGATCCGTAGGCTCGATACTCACTTGAGCGCAATTTAGGGTTTTTCCAGCGGATTCAGGGTTTCGCCAAAGCGGGGCCCCGGAGCGTCGGAACCCCACCAAAACCTAGGTTGTGCCATACCATATGTATAAAAGTGTGTTGTGTGCTGTGGATGTCCAAGCTCCCACTCCGGGATGTGAGCGGGTTCACCGGCATCACTTTCTCTCTAGTGAGTTTCTGCACTTAGAGGTGAAAACTCCCCTTCCGGGCGAACCGGATGGAATCTTGTGTTGATTTGGGGTAGACTTTGGTTTCTCATGTTCCTATAGCCTAACCTAACACAACCAAGCAAAAAAGTTCACTGGCCTACCCCTTTCGACGCAGTCTATGGGGGTAGACGGAAACGTTAGGGTTTTTCCAGCGGATTCAGGGTTTCGCCGAAGCGGGGCCCCGGAGCGTCGGAACCCCACCAAAACCTAGGTTGTGCCATACCATATGTATACAAGAGTGTTGTGTGCTGTGGATGTCCAAGCTCCCACTCCGGGATGTGAGCGGGTTCACCGGCATCACTTTCTCTTTAGTGAGTTTCTGCACTTAGAGGTGAAAACTCCCCTTTCGGGCGAACCGGATGGAATCTTGTGTTGATTTGGGGTAGATTTTGGTTTCTCACCTTCCTATGGCCTAACCTAACACAACCAAGCAAAAAAGTCCACTGGCCTACCCCTTTCGACGCACGTCTATGGGGTAGACGAAAACGTTAGGGTTTTTCCAGCGGATTCAGGGTTTCGCCGAAGCGGGGCCCCGGAGCATCGGAAACCCCACCAAAACCTAGGTTGTGCCATACCATATGTATACAAGTGTGTTGTGTGCTGTGGATGTCCAAGCTCCCACTCCGGGATGTGAGCGGGTTCACCGGCATCACTTTCTCTCTAGTGAGTTTCTGCACTTAGAGGTGAAAACTCCCCTTCCGGGCGAACCGGATGGAATCTTGTGTTGATTTGGGGTAGACTTTGGTTTCTCATGTTCCTATGGCCTAACCTAACACAACCAAGCAAAAAAGTCCACTGGCCTACCCTCTTTCGACGCACGTCTATGGGGGTAGACGGAAACGTTAGGGTTTTTCCAGCGGATTCAGGGTTTCGCCGAAGTGGGGCCCCGGAGCGTCGAAACCCCACCAAAACCTAGGTTGTGCCATACCATATGTATACAAGTGTGTTGGGTGTTTCAAATGTGCAATATGCTACTCCGGGGTGTGACCGGCTTCACCGGCATCACTTTCTCTCTAGTGAGTTTCTGCACTTAGAGGTGAAAACTCCCCTTTCGGGCGAACCGGATGGAATCTTGTGTTGATTTGGGGTAGACTTTGGTTTCTCACCTTCCTATGGCCTAACCTAACACAACCAAGCAAAAAAGTCCACTGGCCTACCCCTTTCCCGCACGAAGTTTCTGCTCTTCTAAGTCGGAACTCCATTTCGGGTGCAACGGATGGACTCATGTGATAACATGGGCCCAAAGTGGGTTTAAAATGATCATATGACACACCCTAACATAACCAAGTATAAAAGTCCAGTGAGCTACCCACTTAGAAAATAATAGAAGAATTGAAAAAAATTAAAAAAATTAAAGAATAATTGATTTCTTTTTAAAAAAGAAACAAAATAAGCAAAACCATACGCCGACGGCTTTAGGCCTGGATGGCTTCGCCAAATCGGCCCGACTTTCGCGCCACCCCCAAATCCACACAGCGGCAAATCCGCAAATCCACACAGCGCCACCCCACCCCGACCCCGCCGCCGGCCGCCCCCGACCCCGCCGCCGGCCGCCCCACCCCGTACGCCACCCGCCGCGCCGCCCCGACCCCGCCGCCGGCCGCCCCACCCCGTACGCCACCCACACAGCAGCAAATCCGCAAATCCTCTGAAACCCTAGCCCCGCGAGCCGCCGCCGGAGCCAGTAGCCGACGCCCCCGCCGCCGTCCGGGAGCTGCAGCTGTGGGAGCAGCACGCTGCGGTCATCAGCGAGGTCGGGGACATCGTCGCCGTCTGCCGTTGGGTCGCCGACACCCTCAAGCCCCGCGTCGTCCTCCTCGTCGGCTCCTCCGCTGGTAGGTTAAATCGCCGATTCCTTGCTTTCTTGATCGCTTCCCTCCGTAGTGTGCAGTTCGCCTTGGTGTGAGATTCAGTCCTGCCGATTCCTTGCTTTCTTGATCGCTTCCCCTCCGTAGATTGCAGCTGTGGAAGAGAATTTTACATGTGCTAGACTAGGGAAGGTACACAATCTTGTGTTTTTTAGCTTAGATACACGATCTTTTGAACTAGTACTAACAAGTCTAGCTAGCTTTTTTTTGAACATGTAAAATCTAGCTAGCTTGCTACGGAGTACAACTTTGTTTTACAAAAAGGAATGCTTCTTGATTACTACCACTATTTTTAGCCAATCCGTTGTGTAGGCAATATAGTCATATAGCGTTCTTGGACATTACATCTTCGGCATGCTTCTTGTTAATTGCATTACATCTTTATTCTTATTTGCTACATTTTTCAACATGCTTATTAATTGTTTACCCTTTCTCAATGCAGGTGATTGACCAAGATGAGCCAAGGCAAGGAATCATCGGCCTCCTTGCTGAAGAAATTGAAAGTTACTAAAAGTGGAAGAGCAACTGTTCCGAACCCGCGTTACCTGTCTGACAGTGGTGAGAGTAGAGGTGATGCAATTCTTAATTGGATCTTGTCTTTATGCTTAATTGTTCACCCTTTCTCAATGCAGGTGATGGAGATGCTGGAGGAGGGGGAGGTGCCGATGCTCCACTTCCTCCGAGGGGACGAGGTGCAGGACGAGGACGAGGTGTAGGACGAGGGCGAGGGCGAGGTGAGGGAGGACGAGGGCGAGGTGGGGGCGACGTGTCTTCGGACATACCCTCTGCTTCTGTCGACGAGGGTTCGGAGGAGACGGGCCCTCCACGGACGTGGGGGCGGGCCCCTCCACGGACTTGGAGGCGGGGCCCTCCGGGCGGCGGAAGCCGCCAAAGATTCGAGGGGAATCCCAGGTCCCTGATGAGGACAAAGAACCTGCTACCGAGGAGGAGAAGATCCTCATTACGCCTAATGAGAAAGAGTAAGTGACTATATATACTAATTTTGAACATGGTAACTGCATTGTGGTTAGGACAATTTGACATGTACTACTGTTTAATTATTGTGCAGCAACTGGATACATCCTGCGGGAACCCGTGTGCCTAACACCCTGGTTGGAGCTTTGATTAGGAAGTTTTGGCCGGGCTTGTACAGTACCGTCCCCAACGGCGCGACGAAGCTAGCCACCCGTTGGGTAGACTATCAGGCCGCCAATTATGCGACGGCGGGAAATGTTCTGACGCCGTGATCAACAAGTTTTGGGTAAGTTGAACTTTTCGAATTTTGTTCATACTTGATGTCCCCACCATGCTCTCACAATTTGTTTTTTGTGCATGATTAAAGAAGTTCTATAGGGTACTTCCTGAGCAGCGGGGCGATGCGGACAAGACTTTGGAGGGGGCTTGTAAGAAGTTGACACGACAACAGTTCTACAATGAAAAGCATACCATCATCAATCATTTCAGTACTGAGACGTTAGGCAAGACGGCGGTGAAGCATGAGATTGTGGAGAACCCACTTGAGGTGACCATACATGACTACATGGCGGTAAGTAGATTGTTAATGAGATTACATGTTGCTGCTAAGTTGCAATTGCATTATCCGTTCTTCACATGAGTATTGTTTTTTCAGTTTAATCCCCAATCGGCCTATGGCAAGGATGACGCGTGGAGGGCGTTGGTGTCTAGGTGGGCTGGGGAGGACCCCGAGTTCAAGGCCTTGAGTGAGCGAAACAAGTTAAACCGCGGGAGCGGGGGGACACATTGTGCGGGTGCCCGCAACCATGACCGCTTCAAGGCAAAGCTGGTATATATATACATGAAACAATCTTCATTTATTTCCCCTAATGTTCCTACTTGATACACATGACACTTCTTTGGCATTGCAGGAGGCCGATCTCGGGGAGCCTCTTACGCACATGCAAACATGGGAGAGGATGAAGATGAAGAAGCCCAATTTTTCTGAGCCTCAGCCCTCGCAGCCCGATTACTTCGGCACTGCCAAGGAGGGGCTAAAGTCATACGTCGAGACGTTCCAGGGTATAAATCCGGAGGTGGACAACCCTCTTGAGCATGACACCGACGAGAGAGTGGTGGTCCTTGCCGGGAACGGTTGGGAGCATGGCCGTCCTCTCATGCTTAGTGCGGTACTCACGCGTACTCCTGAGTTGAGCCTCTCGTGTGTCAAGGCTACCCTCACCGCCGACGACCCTCCCGTCCTGCCTCGTCGGCCTTCCCGAGCTCGCGCCGATGTAAGTTTTTCTCAATTTCATTCTCTTTCCGACATTCGTTCCTAGCTAAGTGGCTAAGTTGACTAGATGCGTTCCCTTTTAAAACTGTAGGCTGGTTTCGAGGCGGCCTTCGATGCCGCTTACGCGGACTATGAGAGAGAGTATCGGTTGTGGGTACAGAAGAGCCAGGAGTATGAGGAGTGGGCAGAGTTGAGGGATGCTGTAAGTTTCAACTTTTATATTTGCAAAATATGACAAGTCCCATTTCCTCTAGTTTGAACCTTCTTTTTCTACAACTCCTGACATCTAAACTATCTTGTAGGCTGACGAGAAGTTTCATGCCACTGGAGAGCGGTCGCAGCTGCCTACGCGTCCACCTAGGCGGGGATCATGCCCGTCGCGCCAACGAGGGAGTCGGTCGGTCGCACATACAAGCCAGCGACTCCGGTAAGTTATTTGCCAAACAAGTTGTTACCGCCATGTTGTGTTTTCCAAGGTGCTAACTTGGACTCAAACATGTAGGGATCGGGATGCTCAAGTACCATGGCACCCTTTGGTCGTGCTTCTCCCTCATCGACTTCAACGCGTGCGCTCGTGGAGCATGGCACTGGTGGTGCCTCGCCGAGTTCGTCGCCTCTGACCACACCATCCCGTGCCTCGCCGGATTCCCACTGTGGTTCGACTGGCCCACGCGGTCGGTCGCCTATTCTCACGCTGTCAGAAATGGGTACCTCGGGCTCTCGGGAGGTGTAGGATGTGTTCGGGTGTAGCGTGTGTGAATTCGAACTATGTTTGTGTCATTTTTAAGTTTGTATGAATTCGAATCATATTTGTGTCATTTGGATATCTATGTGATGTTTCTGTCATGTTTTTATAATTTATGTAATTTTAATTGTATTTGAATTGTGCTAAAACCAGCAGCAAGAATCAGCAATAATCTGGAAATATGGTCAGGGATACGCCGACGGCCTTGCCGTCGGCATAGGGCGCACATGATTCTGCCACGTCGCCCCAAATTGACCAAATGGTCACGGATACGCCGACGGCATTGCCATCGACGTATGGCTCCTCCCAGGCGCGCCAGATCAGTCCACGTGGCAGTCTAGGCCGACGGCACTGCCGTCGGCGTATAGGTGGAGCAGACGGAGACGTTCGACGCCCGTTTTGTGGGTCCCACTTCGTCGTCGCCGACGGCGACGGATACGCCGACGGCATTTTTTATACGCTGACAGCCTGCTACGCCGACGGAGATACGCCGACGGCTGCCGTCGGCGTAAGCATACGCCGACGGCGGTCGCCCGGCCGTCGGCGTATCGCCGGATTCCCGTAGTGTAAACGCATATGTCCAAAACAAGACTGGCCCAGCCATTCCCCTCAGATGACGTATAGCTATCTCATTACTTCTAAACGTAGTTAATGTCCAGCCGTCCAGGGTGTAGGAGATGTGAACGTACTACATAGGAGGGCCCGCTTTTATTGAACTGATGAGCTAACAAATTATCCCAAAAATCCGAACCCAAAAAAGAGCTAATGTAATATATTTATATTTCAATACTCCCCTCACGTCTAGACTTTTTTCATTTTTAACTCGGTGCAGGCTGCAAAATATTTTTTAATACTTTGTCAGCAGGCTTTTAAACTTGAAACCTCTTGGTTGTGATACCATTTTGAATTGATGCACTAGACAATTATCACAAAAGTCTGAACTGATGGAAAGACCTAATGCAATATATTTATATTTCAACACAACTTGATCACGCTGGCACCCCTAAAGCACCCCAAAGGCACATTGGGGAGCCGAACACGCAAAACGTCCACATCGGGGAGCCGAACAAGCAAAACGTCCACATCGGCACCCCTAAGTGTCCGTCCCGACTAATTTTCTGTCCGGCACCTCCCAATGGGTCGGGGAGGAACCGGGGCTGCTAGACAGCGCCTGGACAGTCCTCGACAGGCGGACCCCGCCTGTCATAGATCCGGCCTATTGTTCAGTGATCTAGTAGTGCAGTTTAATTTTAACTTGAATTGAAATTATTGTAATAGCTATATTTTTCCTATAATTAAATTATTGTTGGATCATGCAATCTTTTTCCTGTGTTTTAGACATATTGAGAAAAATCGATAGGGCCGCTGTTTGAGGGGTGTCGGTGCGGGCAGCACACCGGATTTGCCGGACAAGTGTCTGGTATCCCAAAGCGGACACAATTTAGTAGGTGTTGGACAAAATTCCGAGATGCGGTGACATGTTGTAAAGGTGTACTCCCTCCGTTCGGATTTAATTGACACACACTTGGTTACATACGGATGTATCTAGACACCTAACAAGTATAGATACATCCATATTTGGACAAAAGCAAGTCAATTAATTTGGAACGGAGAGAGTACATACGATTACCGTGTGTACCGCATCTCGTGCAAAATCTTGTGCAGATCTGCAGCAGGCTAGCACGTGAAAGCACGCAACGAATGACGTGACTGTAGTGTTGCCTACGAGCTCATGCATGCAGATCGCAAGCGGATCTGACTTGCACTGTTGCGCATTCAGATACACGTTAGCTAGGCCGGACCCACGTTACAGGTATAAATATATATTATCTCCGCCTATGGTTGTGTGACCGTAGGATATTTTCATACTACTACTCCGTAGGAAACTATCACTGCTGGCCAGACGGATGGCTTGACATACGCAGTAATAAAACGCCGTTTATTCACGATCAATATATACTGCATGTGCACGGCATATGCATGTGTTACGCGCGTGGCATCGCTGGTACATGGCCCAGATCCGCTAGGGAGTTTGGGATATATATATGAGATGCGCTATTTGACACCCAGGTGCAGAATAGTTATTCTGCTCCCCGGTCGATCAACGCACCAGACGCCCGCACAACGCCCGCACGCGAGTCAGCCAGCGCTCCCACGCGACGTAATAAAATGTCTCGTCCGCACAGCGACGTAAGATTGGGCAGCCATCCAACTAACGCACCACCCACGATCGATGCAGCCCACGTGGGTCGTTTTTTTTACAGCATGCGTGAGTCAGTTTAAAGCCCACAACGTAAGAAACATCTGATGATACGTAGGTCATGTCAAAAAAAAAAAACGTACGGTCGTTGAACGTGACGTAATAAAATTCAGAATTGGCAACATAATAATCCATTTACAAACAGACATTTCTAAGAACTGACGTTTGGAATCTCTTTTACCAACACTTGGGTCCATAAGCAAATTTAGTGCAACGTTAAAATCCAAGTTGACTGAGTTCTCGACCCATAGTTCACCAATTGGAAGTGAATTACCTTTTGGCAACGTAAAAAAAACCTGTGTATAATAGATTGCAGCAAGCCACGCTGCACTGTATGGTCACAAATTGTTTTATGTCAATGTAAAAATTATTTGCATCGACTGATGCAACAACACAAGTGCCAGCAAAACCTTTTGTGTAAAATCACCCAATGTACAGTTGCATCTTCAACAGTGCAACGTAAGAACTACGAATACAGACTTTACCATAAGGTAAGAATTACAGGCACGGTTCCTGGTCCAATATTCCCATAAGAATATCCAAAGCTACAAACACGGGCATTTGCAATAAGATTTACAAACATTTCACAGATACACTGAGATGGGTAGAAGTTCATACACTGCAATATTGGGTACAATCTTAGTGAAATAAGCAAAAGAGTTGGCTTGTTCCTCATGAGTGATAAGAGTGCATAATACATCCTAGTTTCTTCCCAATTGTCATAATTGCCAATGTAAATATTTGTCAGGCATAGTGGAGAACGTGCTATGCATTTCTCCTCTCAATGGTAAGTAATTTGCTTTTGATACCTGAAACGGCAGAAAAAATACTCTGTACAAAGCATCTAAAAAGGGGTTGACAACAAAAGGAGAAGGGATAAAAATGGGAAGGAAGCATGCAATCCTGCTATTGTATCACTACTTTTTGGTGAAACCCAATCTTTAGAACAACCTGATGTTACAAAGGTTGTGAAATCCTTCATCAAAGCAATGACTGACCATGTAAACCAAAAAATAGCATGTTGTAGAACTCATATTCTCATTCTAGAGAGTGCTACTTCTATTAAAGTATGACAAGAAACATGAAAAACTACTCCAAACAACAAAATGGATAAATAATGTCGTATAAGACCCTGTCAGTAAGCCGATGGAAATACCAGGATTCATTTTTTACAGCAACAATAATTACGTCGAGTATTAATTATCAGTTACGAGTTTACGACCCAAGATGATGCACACTTGGAGATGGGGCGGTACTGAAGAGTATCAGGATCAAAGAAAGAAGTAGACAGCAAGTTAACTGACCAATGAACACAAACCGCCCAACCAAAATGCGGAAACGAGTAGTCGAAGGAAAGCTTGCAACACATTATAGAACTTTTATTTAGAGACTAACTCGAAATTATGAACGCAATAAGCCCCATATTTAACTCCAAGCTCACTGCACCAAAACACTGCTACATATCTGAAGCTGAAATTTAAAATAACATGCCAGCATGCACACTTCATTACCGGCTACTAGCAGTGCACATGGCGGAGCAAATCAATCAAATTCCTCGAGTGGGGGAAAGTTAACTTCCCTTACGGCAATGCCACAAATCAAGCATGCCCTGAAATTGAAGGTTATCATGCAGGCAACACAAAGCTTATGAAAGCACATGAGGAGCTCCATAGTAGCTTTAGGGGAACGACATATGATGAAGTAACTAAACTTGGCATGTAACCTTCATTGCTCCGAAATGAAAAGTGCGCCACATATAAAATCCCATGTAGAAGGAGTCGTACAAAACAAATAGTCAGGTTAGCAGATGGATAATTTTACATTTAGAAAAAAAAGGAGGACAATGGAAGTTATTTTCTTAAGCTACTGCAGTATGGTAGTGCAATATTTTCTCATGATCAGTTTTCTAAAAAGAATGAGTTCAAATGGGCTGGAAGCATAAGCCATCAAAACAAGCATATAAACCAATGTGTGGGATTCGTTTAATTCATAATTCCTAACTAGAATGCACTTCATACTTCCATTTATAGAACCAGACTAAATTGCTTTCATTTTGGTGCTTTCACAAAGAATCTAGCTGGGCATGGCCAGTAGCACTAGATTGGAGACACCAGACTAAATTGCTTTATTACGTCAAGTAAAATTTAATAACAACGACCAAGATGATACATAATTGGATAGAATATCGTCACTTACTCATCCGAATTGGTAGAGATGACGGTACTGAAGATTTCCAAGGTAAAAGAAAGAAACAGCTAGCGTGGATGCCTTGTTGCGACTGCACAATCGGTAAAGATGCACACCAGAAGCAGATACATAATTAAAAAAATTACATCACCAAGCAGATTACACAAAAAATGGGGCAGTGCCGATGCCGCACAATAACTAAATATAAACTAAATTGTGTATTGATGTGACTGCATATAAGATGGATTAGTTAAAAAACTAGATCAACTTTAATGAATTGAAATACCAATATGTTATATTCAGAGATTTGTTTATCACAAAAAAAGTTAGATCCAGTTTTCGGATCAGATGGTTAATTTACCATCGGTTTACATAAATGAAACACCCACACAATTGGTCTCCCTGCTCTCTTCAAGAACTATGAAAGACGCAACTAGAAAAGCAGCTCCTCACCTAACACAAAACAAAAAATCTTGAATCGTAGTAGGAATGTAGGATACGGCAGCTGCTCTGCTCTGCTCTGCAAAAGCAAAAAAGGGCAGGTGAAGCAAGGCTCTGACGAGCATAATAATCAGCACGAACATACGCGTCCGGATCATCGCAACCATTATCCCTGTGCGTACACACAGAGACCATAATCTTGAGCGGATCGAAGTGATTGGTGGCGCGACAAGAAATTAACACAAGAACAGCAAGCAATTAAGCTAGTAGACAAGGGGTACAGTAGCAGCAGGAGGACGATGAGATTAATTGGTACGTACGTGAGCCGGTCGCCTCCCAGAGGAGGGTCTCCCCTGCTTGTAGTCGGTGCCCTTGAGGACGCGCAGGAGGAGCAGGTTGACGCCGGTGCGGATCAGGTAGTCCGACACGAGATGCCGCCTGCGGCCATGGGCCACCACCCGCCGCGCTTCCCGGCCAAGATGTAGATGCCGCAAGCAGCCTCCACCCGCCTGCAACACAACGCTCAGCACGTCGCCATTGCCCCCGATTCACCAGCCGACCACGACGCCGCCTCCCGCCACCGTGATTGCCGCCGCTCACTTGCTCGCTCGCCTCCTGCCGCGTTCAAGTACCAACGGAGATTGGAAAAAAGACACAAATTATGAGATCTTGCGGAGGCCACATCATAATATCGTGCACGTAGATTGAAACGAACAAAATCAGTTACTGATGCGAAAATACTCGTCGAATCTGAGAGTGAGGCCGCTCACCACGCTGCCATTGCCGCCTATCCAGCAGGCCGACCACGCCGCCGCCGATTCCACCCGCCAACGATGACGGAGCCGAGGAGACCCAGAGCGCGCAGAGCAGACCCACCGCTCGCCGCCGGCTGCTCACCCACTCGCCGCCGTCGGCTCGCCGTAGCCGGGCTCAGTTCTGAACCGTCTCGCCGCCACAAGATTGAAAAGCCGGGGAGAAATGAGGTGACGGGCGTTTGGTTAGCTCCTATACTCCCACGATCTAATTGTGGAAAGAAACCGTCGGGTAAAGAAAAATGAAATTACGACCCTGGTCGCTTCGAGCCACACGTACGTGGTTACATCGAACCAAATGGGCGGTCCGGCTCGGTGAACCGACCCGGGAGCAGAATTATTATTCTGCACCAGGGTGCTTAATAGAGCTTCTATATATATATATATATATATATATATACATGTGCATGGGAATATCATGGGAGCATGACCGAATATATAGATAGACTAGATCATTTAAATACATCTGGATGTTACAATGTATATATTAGAGAACTTTCAGAACTGTTCAAAAATAAAAATAAAATAAGAAGCATTTAGTTATTTGCCCCAAAGACCAAACAGAGGCACTTATCCAATCTGCTCCACAATCAAAATGGGGCCTTTTTTCAAATGTGCCTTCATAATACAAATAGAGCTTAGCTCAAAACAGTAATATATTCACATAATCATATGTGGTACTATAACCCAAGCTGAACTCAAAAAAGCAATATATTCACATGACCATCCGTGGTACTATAACCAGAATAAAGTTGCACAGCTTGCAACTGCGGTCGCTGCACTACAAAGATGGCCTTCCCAGTGAGTCGCTGTTGTTCAAGGTTGAAAACTATAGAGTTGTGGTGCTGACTACTGAAATTTGTGAAGACCTATCCAAAAGAGAATCAACAGAAGTTGCTTCGGTCACTGTACCATCGATGGATTACCAGAGCAGTTTGTTCGCAGATGCTGTACGCAGGCTACCTTTTAGACAGTTGAGCCTCGAGGGCTGCTTGCCCAACGACCATGCAGTCCGGTCTATTGCCACCTTGCTCCGTGACACCAAGAGCCTGGAAGTATTGTCGCCGTTTCTTCTAAATCCATACCCTTGAAAGAAGAACATATCCTTGTGCATGTACGATTGGTTTTACCTCTTATATGTTTCCATTTTATTTAATTTTATTCAATAGTCAATATTGGAGTATAAATGGATTGGAAAGACATCCTAGTTTGTTCATATATAATGTCTCAAGGAATGCAAAAATAAATAGATGTTGCTAATTAGGGTAGGAACACTCGTCATGAGAAAATCAGAAGCCCAACATCACAGTTTCAAATAAATCCACAACTCAATCAAGCTGAAGGTTCTGTTGGGGGGCTTCAATCAAGATATAGGTGCATAAAGTTGAAGGAGGTGAGGCATTGAAACAGTAACATACCATCTTCATTCGCTGCCAGTGA
Organism: Poa pratensis; assembly: GCA_947311845.1. Classification (NCBI taxonomy): domain Eukaryota; kingdom Viridiplantae; phylum Streptophyta; class Magnoliopsida; order Poales; family Poaceae; genus Poa; species Poa pratensis. The sequence continues at coordinate 38,450,068 of CAMZMU010000039.1, forward strand.
CACCTGCCATTAGTGGTTTACAGGAAAGGATAATTTGCTTGTTACTTGAACAATGGCTCAACAAACTTCAATGACGAGCGATCCTCTGTATATTGCAGACACATCAGCTGGCGAGACCCGCAGACTGCTGCATGTCCTGGCGAGGCCTGGCGTTGGAGGAGTACTGCATTGAAAGTAACTTCATACCAAGTTCAGGAATGAATTACCATGCAGGCGAACATAGTGGTACTGCTAAGGATATATTTTTTGATTTTTCCCTGAAACGAGTATTGAAACAGACAGTATTTGGTATTTGCTGTAAAAAATAGCTTAAGGGAATAAATCAAAATGATTAGCCTACTTTCGGTTATATGGTGGCGTACGGGGAAATATTCTTTACAAATTAGTTTACAGAAGCTTTTTATGTCGATGCTGAAACATGTCACAAGAGAAAGGATGAATTATGTACGCTGAACAAAGAATGGTAAAGAATAGAAATATTAGAAGTACATGAAAGTGTCGAACTCCAATTCAGTAATAAAGATTACAAGAACTAAGCCGTGAAAAAGGAAAACATGAGTTTATAGAGTTGTGCATCCGATGTCTACTCATGAAAAGATTCAGTTAAGGCCTAGAGATACTGAATGCAATATAATTTCTAAAGAGTACAAATTCATGACAATGTCATCTAGTATAATTAAGCAGCTTCACTTTAAGTACATGCGACATTACTAAATGAAATTGAGAAATAAGGAAGGTACATGCGAACTTGCTGCCTATAATTTTGAATATACCTGCCCAACATCTGCACAGTCGAAATAGGAAGGACTCTCAAATCAAAACTGCGTCTCCATGGCTTTCAATAACCCAAGGTAATCTCCGGTTGTAAGTCTCCATGGCTTCTTTAAAAATATTTTCCCATATGTATGTAGTTATGCATACCATAATATTGAGACATACCAGAGATGCCATTACAATTTAATTTTCCAAGTATATAACAGAAACAAAGTCCACTATATGGAGTTTGGTGGACATATCATCAAGCCATAGCATCTCCATTTCAACGAAATCAAAGGCAATACAAATTTGCTTTGTCGAAGAAGCATCCTGATATCATACTCAGCTCATATTGTAGATGCCATCACATAGCCCAACACAAAGTTAAACGCTGCAAGAACAGAGAAAGTGCATTAGTAATACTGAAGTCAAACTTTCAATCCTTTGTACTCAGAATCCTTGTCCCCAGTTAAATAAGCTGATCATATCCTGTTATTCATTGCATCATAAATCCTGCAGGCCTTGTTGAAGAAAATATATCCTGCAGGCTTTCTAATTTTAGCAGTTACCCAAACGCTAAACCTAGATCAACCATGCAAAAATACACATCAGATGGGACCTCTTATCCATATACCCAAACTTACAAAAGTATTCTGCAATCTGTAAGCAACCTCCCATCCATATATCCTTTGCACTAAAAGAAGAGAAGTGATGCGCACTGAAGTACCAAAGAACACCATGATAGGCCGCCCGATCCGCTCCCACGTCGTCTGCCCCCTTCATGGCTCTTCCTAGGGTTTCCCTATGACCCACAAGGTAGGGGAGCGTCCAGGGAGTGCGTCCCCTATGCCCTTGGACGGCAGCGCACATGCGGGAGTCGGTTCTCGTGGTACCGCCATCGGCGAAGGATCGTGGAGATTGCTTACAGATTGCAACTTCTCTAGGCAGGGGAGGGGGAGGAGGGGCCGCTGTGGAGATCGTGGTTAGAGGCGGCGGTGGCGGCAGCGGTAGGAGGAAGGCGGCGCGGGATTGATCGTGGAGGGGAGGAGACGCTGGGGGTGAAACGCGAAGGGGAAGAGGAAGTGCTCGTCGCCTAGTCGGCTTGGCTGGGTGGTCCTCTACGGCGCCCATTGGCGGCCGGTTCGTCTGGCACCGCCTGCATGGATCCCTCCCGCGCCGCTACATCGGCCGGCCCAATGACGTTTCGTTTTTCTTTTTTTCGTTTCCTTTTTCTTTTCTGTTTTGTTTTGTTTTCTTTTTTATTTATTGAAAATGAACCATTTTCAAATGTTGAAACCATTTTCAAAATTTGAAACTATTTAAAATTTGAAACCATTTTAAAAATAAACAATTTTCAAATTGGAACCATTTTTTAATTTGGAACCATTTTAAAATTCGGAACCATTTCAAAATGAAACTATTTGTAAATTTGGAACCATTTTAAAAATGAACAATTATAAAATTTGGAATCATTTTTAAATTGGGAACCGTTTTAAATTTGTAACCATTTTTAAATTTGGAACCATTTTTTAATTCGGAACCATTTCAAAAAATGAACAGTTTTTTAATTTGGAACCATTTTAAATTCGGAACCATTTTTAAATTTGGAACTATTTTCAAATGGAGCCATTTTTAAATTCAGAACCATTTTAAATTCAGAACAATTTTGAAAAATTGGAACCATTTTAAATTTGGAACCATTTTCAAAATGGAACCATTTTTAAATTCGGAACCATTTTGAAATTTGGAACCATTTTAAATTTGGAATCATTTTCAAAATGGAACCATTTTTTAATTTGGAAACTTTTTCAAAGTGGAACCAAATTAAATTCAGAACCATTTTTTAATTTGGAAACCATTTAAAAAATTCGGAACCATTTCAAAAAAATGAACAGTTTTTTTAATTTGGAACCATTTTAAATTTGGAACCATTTTTAAATTTGGAACCATTTTCAAATGGAACCATTTTTAAATTCGGAACCATTTTAAAAATTTGGAACCATTTTAAATTCAGAACCATTTCAAAATGGAACCATTTTTAAATTCGGAACCATTTTGAAATTTGGAACCATTTTAAATTTGGAACCATTTTCAAAATGGAACCATGTTTTAATTTGGAAACATTTTCCAAATGGAACCAAATTAAATTCGGAACCATTTTTTTAATTTGGAAACATTTTTTAATTTGGAAACGATTTTAAAAATGGAACCATTTTTAATTTGGAACCATTTTAAATTCGGAACCATTTTTAAATTTGGAACCATTTTTAATTTGGAAACCATTTTCAAAATGGAACCATTTTTAATTTGGAAACATTTTCAAAATGGAAACAAATTAAATTCGGAACCATTTAAAAAATGGAATCATTTTTTAATTTGGAAACATTTTCAAAATGGAACCAAATTAAATTCGGAACCATTTTTAATTTGGAACCATTTTTTAATTTGGAAACGATTTTAAAAATGGAACCATTTTTTAATTTGGAACCATTTTAAATTCGGAACCATTTTTAAATTTGGAACCATTTTTAACTTCGAAACCATTTTTTAATTTGGAACCATTTTAAATTCGGAACCATTATTAAATTTGAAACCATTAAATTTGGAACCATTTTTTAATTTGAAACCGTTGTCAAAAAATGAACAAATTTAAATTTGATACCATTTTAAAAGTAGAACCATTTCAAATTTTAAAAAGTTCCAATTTTAAAAGAAACGAAAAAAAAACAGAAAAGAAAAAACAGAAACAAAAACAGACATAGAAAAAGAAAAGAAAAAGGAAACAAAAAACAAAAACGAAAAAAGTAAATCGAAAAAGAAAGAAAGAAAAGAAAGAAAGAAAGAAAGAAAAGAGAAGAAAAAAATGGAAAGAAAAGAGAAGAAAAAAAGGGAAAGAAAAGAAGGTACGTGCGTGAACCAGCGTAGTATAACGCGTGTGTGCGTGCGTGAAACCCTAATTGGGCCGGCCCGAAAAACGCTTCGCGTGGGGAGTATGCAGGCGGCGCCAGCCCTATGCGGCGCCAAAGGGTTTGCCGGCTTGGCTGACATGGTTTGAGCCTCTTCTCTCCTTCGGCAGATGGGCTTTTCCGAGTTAGCGCCCAAATTAACCACAGTGGACCAATTTGATATCCAGAATAGCTTCCCCTAGAGACTTTGAGCCCAGTGCGGGACTGAGTGAAATCAAACGGTCAATAACAGCAGGGAAGGTCAATCGGACGGTAAAAAATGGTGAGGTCGTGAGAATGCTCCCTCTTGTGCCAGTTTTAATGTCCCTACTAATACTGTACTGTGTTGGATCTCGCATCGTTGATGTGTTGCAGCTTCGGCCGGCATGCACGCGCGCATGGTTTAGCTACCGTGCGAGAAGTTCAGCTGAAACCACCCTCATGCACGTGTGCTCCCCTGACGTCCTGCATAGGATGCCATGCGCGCAACAGTGGGTCGAGAATTCAAAAAATTGCAAGCTTTGCGCGAATATTTATAGTTTTATCCAAACCTGTGGGCCGTGGATTGGATTGGATTGGATTGTTTAGATGATATATCCTATGCAAACAGTCAGAGCGGCATTATGTCGGCGGTCATGCCTTTTAATTACTTGACATGGGACATCGACGTGCCCTTCAATATTGACCTACTTACTCCGTTCTATGTTTTACTTGTTTTTAGAATCGAATGTAAATAGAGGGATTTTAGTGTGTAGATTCAATCGTTTTGATCCGTATATGGTCAATATTAAAATATCTATAAAATCTTATATTATGAAACGGGGGAGTAGATAACAAGCAATTGAGTAAGAACGGCCACTCCTCTCCGGAGAGCTCGCGCGGGCGCGGCCGGCCTACGGGGCTACATGAGAATGTTGGGAGGGGAGAGAGGGGATGGCTGCGGGGTTGCTCCTTATGAGGGAGATGAGTATTGTGTGGCTGACAGGTCGACATACACATGATTTTTTGAGCGGATGCTACTTGGATACCTTTTTTTTTGTTGAGAACAAGCTACTTGGCTACCTATACGTAGGGCTGGAATTCGAGCCGAGCCGAGCTCGCTCGGCTCGACTCGCTTGAACTCGCTCAACTGACGAGTCGAGCTCGACTCGACTCGTTCAACAAACGAGTTTATAAATGAAACTTGCTTGACTCGGTAAACTCACGAGTAGCTCGTTTAACTCGCTCAAATAAAAAATATGAAATTTTTGATATATTAGTGTCAAACTGTTAATATTTTTTACAGCGACAATGGTGTAGAGATTTTATATTTCAGCATTGATCTACATTGTAGAAAGATCATCATTGTTTTATTTTAGAATTAGTAGGAAAATTACTTGTTTTTTGAACACGTAGAATGTGTTAAACGAGTTATCGAGCTACTCACGAGTAGCTTGGTCAACAAACGAGTTCAGAAATAAAACTTGACTTGTCTCGTGAAACACCGAGCTGAGTCACGAGCTACTCGTTTAGCTCACGAGTTTGGAGTTTTAATTCCAGCCCTACATGGAAAACATCTCGTCATAGGCCTTGCTATTTTTGGCCCAGTAAACTTATTAGATTTAAGAGCCTGCAAGTCACCCTCCAGTTCCGGCTCAATAGCCCGTTCGTGGAATGGGGGCCCAACGCTCCCTAAGAAACTACGGCCCGCAACAGGTTTTATTTCTTTTCAATTTTTCCCGGGGATGGAGGCCCAACGTCGTAGCAAGTCGTTAACATTATGTTCAATTCTTCATCCATCCGAAGTTCAAAAAACAAAACAAAAAACTCTTCATCCATCCGAAAGGTTTCCCGAGAACCTCACCACAGCACCACATGTTGACATGTGCTCTCTCCGAAACCTCCAACGAACAAGACAACAAGCAGAAACATGGCATCGCACATGCACGGCACACCGGCCACCGGCAAACGGACGGCCGGGGCACGGATCAGCTCGCCGCCTGCGGACAAGAAAGAACGCCGGCGTCTTGTGCTTGTTCAGTTGTTCCTGCGCCGCGGAGCTGAGCTAGCTAGAATGATGCCGCGCATGGTTAATCAAGAAACTTCTACTGTTAGGCTGACATGGTAGGTCCGCGTGTTTGGCTAATGTAAAAGGTTCTGGTGGTGATCATTAGGAAGAGTCGTTGCCAGTTATCTTGATCCCTTTGTTTTGTAATTTTGCATGCATGTTGTTGGGGCTTTGGTAACTGTTATCTCGATATTTTTGCTTGTGCGCAGTTGGAAAGGTGTTCCGTGAATTGGGTGTCTAATCGTAAAAGTCTTACGCAGATGTGGGCAGCTAGCTAGCGGTTAGATGCAGATGCAGATGATGTTGTCACTAGTACGGAGTATGATGTAAGCGACCGCGAGCCCATCTCGGAATCTCGACAGAGTGCTTTTCAAATCGTCCAACAGCTAGGATACTCAATGCCTGAACCGGACGAACTAATTTGGTGCTGCACCCCCGGCCATATATAGAAACCAACTAGTGTCCCTTGCTGTCGAATGCCGTTTGAATTTTGATGTGATGTTACAGTCCCGCGGTGCAGCTGTCCTTTAGTCTGCAAATCCAAACCTACGAGTTACGAGTTTCAGTGCACAGATTGTACTGTGTGATCGATGTGTACTGCGGCAACCAGTGGCATGGCTGGGTGTTGGAAAAGTTGCAGCTCCAACAATGCCACCATATATTGGGCCTGGATTTTCAAACTAATTGTGTAGGATTTTGTCCCATAGGAATTTTTCCTTTAGAGTGCATTTTGGTTCAATGGATTGAATCATATAAAATTTTCTATGTATTGGTTTCCACACTACAATTCTATATGATTTCTAGCAAAAGGTGAGATCTCTTGGAAAAATTACTATGTGTCAATGACAAATATGACATGAAATCAATCCCTATATAAATTTCCTACGTTTTTTTCCTATGGTGCAAAAAAAACAACACATGCTACTCATTTATGTGTTTTTAGTTCTATAGGATTCCAACTGTCATGCCACCCTATTCACGCGATATTCCTATTCCCGTGTTTTTAAATCCTGCAAACTATAGAAGTCCGTATATGTGGAGAAGCAAGTTGACATGCATATATCGTACGCAATTGTGTGTATTGATCGAGTCACAAAATGAGTTCAGGTAGAAATGCCTGTCGATCGATCTGATTGATCGTTCACACTTTTGGCAGTGAAGCTCGCTCGGTCGAACTTCTTTTGTATGTGATGGTTTTTATTTTTTTGAAGAAAGGCAAAAACTTGCCTTGTTTCACTAAATAAGAAGGAGATTGAAACAAGTTTAGAGTTACAGACCACCACCCTAAAATACAAGCCTACTCTCACGGCAAAAGATGACCCAAATGGTTTTGTCGGTGAACCCAACTTATACAGTGCTCAGCTAGTGTACACTTGTTACTAAACCGGTTTTATATGGCTTGACATCTAGTACTCCGTAGTTGTCACTTGTTGCATGCTGCTAGCTACTCTCTCGTTTTTAAATGTAAAATGTTTTAACTTTTTTCCATATTCACATGTGTCTACATGTATTTAGACATGTTTTAGTGTGCATGTTCACTCATTTCGATCCGCACCTAGTCAACATGTGAGGGAGCTAAAACATTTTATATTAAAAAACAGAGGGAGTACACACAGAACGTGGTGATGTCATAAGTTCACAGGAAAACGTCAGCCAACGAAGAGCAATGGCATTCATGTCCTTGGACACATTCAAATGCGAGCATCATCAACATATAGCGTCTGTTAAAAAAATCAACATGTAGCACTGGCTGACAAAAGAAAAGCTAATTCACATTATTCATAGAATTCAAAGTGCTCAACTAGACGCGAACTATTGCGCAGCAATATGAGCACCTCAACATTTCGATGGCATGAGCAATGCCACCAACTCTACAGTGGCATGTACAGTACACGTGCAAACAAGGACGAACAATAGCGCGCGATCGCCGCATCTACGTACGTGCGTGCGTGCGCACCATTGATTTTGAACTAACAAACTAGTACAGCGAACAGCCTAATTATCTTGGCGCTCTCTCTCTCACGCCAGTCCGAAGACGGCCTCCCACGTCCTCGAAGGCGGCGAGGATTGCCGGGTGGTGCTCCGGCGAGTTGAGCGAGAGATAGGACGCCAGGAGCTCCTCCATCTTCCCAACGTTGGCGACGCGACGCTCCACGACCATCTCCACCATCGAGCTCCGGAAGTCCGCGTACGGGTTGCTCGACCGCTTCACCACGGCTATTCCGCGCCGACGGTGCCGACCTCCTCCTTCTTCAGGTTGTTCCGCTGCTTAGCCGCCACGACGGACGCGCGCCGCGGCGCACGGCGAGGCGCGCTCATGTGGCTTTTCCTGGAGGCGGTGCTGCTGCTGTTGGTGTGGTAAAACTCGGAGGTGGTGTCGGATGAGAAGCTGAGGGACGAGAAGAGCGTCCGCGTCTCGGCCTCCTCGTCATCGGTGCTGAACGGCGCGACCTCGTCTCCGGTCACGGTGGACGAGGACCAGCTGTATATCGTGGAAGTCCTCGGCGGTCGCCCAAGGGAGGGGTACGAGCAATGCCGCCTTGACACTGACCTAGAGCATGGCTTGCCCCTGCTCTTGCTCTGTTTCTTGGCATCGTTCGTTGGCAACGACGACGAGGACGACAGGAGGGGCGCGTCGGAGCGGACAGAACGGCGACGGGAGGCCGTAGCGGTGCAATCGGTGGAAGCATGGACGACCGACGCGCTGCGGCGGCGGTGGCAGCGTGGACGGCTGCTTTCCTCGAGCTTGGGCCTCTGGAAGGTGCAGAAGTCGGGGGAATGCCGTGGCGGCTCTTGGCGGGGGTTGGCGGTGCCTTATCGTGGCTGACGAAGGCCGTGGCCGGTGTGGTTGTGGTCTTGGTGGTGTTCGTGGTGCAAGAAGAACGCACAAGGAGCTGCGCGAGCCTCTGCTTCAGCCGGCCTCCGGCGCCGACGCCGTTGCGGTGGTGGGGGGTTTTGTCCATGAACGGCGTGTGCATCGTGTATGACTGATCTCGGGGATAAAATCAAGGAGGATAGGAGAGAGTGAGGAGTGTCTGGTTTTCGGACACTGGTTTTGGTTTATATATTCTCGAGCCGCGGCTTTTGAGTGTGAAGGGTCAAACGAGAGGGTTAATGGAAACAAGTGGGTAGAAAGAAGAATCTGGATGCTCTAAAAAAAAGAAGAAAAAAATCTGGCCCCATTTGCCATGGCCCCACGTGTAAGGTGTAGGCTGTAGGGGACGGAAGCACGGACATTTGGTAGGCGGATGGATGATTAACATGTACTCCCTCCATTTCACAATATAAGATGCTCTATCTATCTCACATGGTGTTTAAATGGGGAGTGAAATGAATGAATATACACTTTAATATGTGTCAAGATACACATAGTTACACGTAAATCTAGACAAAGACTTAAACATCTTATATTTAAAAACGGAGAGACTAATCAAGTCTGTCACGGCCTCGATTCTGAATTTCTGATCATGCGATCCTATGTTTCCGCCAATGACTAGACCGAGTCATAGACCCATTCTATCGTAACTCTCGAGGAAAATCTGAAAATATCTCATGTAACAACTGTGAGTAGTGTGTAGACGCCTGGTACAACAGACCTTGGTAGATAGAGCTTGAATTCCGGATGTTGGACCATATTGACCGCACCGGCAATTCTCAAGTTCAAAAGTTGTGGAATAGGTGGGGTGAAGAATGTCCTCCAATGGAATTGGGAGAGCGAGAAGTGCTTCTCCGCTAGGTCAGCCGACAAGGCATACTTCATGAGGAAACGGAGATGGCTACGACAGAGGGCGTGTGCAAGCCCCCCCCCCTCCCCCTCCCAATTACCTCTTATTTGCTTCGTTGGTTTCGTGGAATCGCTGTTGGACATCATATCGTTCGGCTAGTAGAGGGTCCCGCATCAAATGAGTTGCCCCTTTTACGATCAACACCGTGAAACTCTGGACCAGGTAGGATGTTGACTTTAGAAGGTTTGGCTGAAGGTCATGAGGTGGGGAGGATCGATTGGGTTCCACACCCAACGAGCTCCTTGGTGGATTGGTTGGGCGATCTTTCCTCTCCGACGATTGTGTGGGGACACGTCCAACGTTCACACCATGATTGAGATAGTGCTTTGAGAGACTTAGAAACACATGAAAATTGTTTTGGTGATGGCGATCTTGCGTGTACTTGGTGGAGAGGAAGAATCTCAACACAATACATGGCTCTTCTATATGGGCACAAAGCAGTTTATGCTCGATGCGAACATGTGGACTTGTATGACACTAGTACACCCCGCGATCGCAGACGGGAGCAAACGCCCGTGTGCGTTATCCCCTATCGCTTACCCTTGGAGAATAAAAAGGCCCATAGAGCCTTCGATGTCTATATTCGCATACGCTTTTGTGTTTTTAACCGTGTGCTGCATATCGCATACGATCGGGTCATTTTGAACGTGTACATAATGCTCACCATCGCACACCATTTATTTGCAAAAGTCGTGTGAAATTGAACCGTCGTATGTCTATACAAAGTTATCTCTATATATATTCCGTGAAGTGTAATTTCAATTGACAAATGTTTCAATTCCATCGTAAATGCAATTACAACCCAGTTAATATTGGCGTTTCTTTCTTTCCCGCTTCCTTTTCCCCCGTTTCGCCGCATTCCCGCCTCCTCGCCGCCCCGCGCTCATGTATAAATCTTGCTAGCTAATAGAAGTACCGCCGGCAGTAGCAATGGCTCGCTACAAGTCCAAAGTCCCCGACGAGATGCGATACTCCATTAGAGCAAGGAAGCAGCGCTTTCGCACGCGTCGTGCCTCCACCTCTGCCGCCCTTCCCTCCTCCTGTTCCTCCTCGTCCGGCGTTCCTCTCGTCCGGCTCATCATCATCTATCCCTCGCGTGGAGAAGCCAGTTGAGCTGGATCGGATGCAGGAGCACATTTTGGTGCAGGAGTCCATCACGTCTTGGCGCGCAGAAGAATACAGGACGCATCGCGTGGTAGATGCCTTGTTCGAGACTCTGCGCCAAGACCGTCTGCGCAGGTGGCGGTGCCTCAAGGTGGAGCTCAATATTTGTGGTGCTCCACCACCGAAGCGGCAGAAGGCCGACCTTGTCGAGGCCTCTGGGTCTTGCAAGCCACCTTCCAACGACGGTGACAACGACGAAGTGGATTATTTCGCCGACGATGAAAACATTGACGAGGAGAATCTCTAGTGTATTTAGTTGGAGTATTAGATACATTTTGTGTACGTATGTAAGGGCTGTAATATTTTAATGGAGCCCCAAAATATTAATGGAATCTCTAGTACTATCACCCGAAAACTGAATGAATTGTGTTGGTAGTATCGCCCACAGGTGAAGTTGCAACAATCGTGTGCAACTGCGTGGTATCACACACGGTTGTCTCTTTCGGAAGCGTGTGCGATGTATGGCTAACTTCACATACGGTTAGTTAAAGTAGACTGTGTGCGATAAGTGCCGTTTACATTTAAATACGGATTTCTAGCCGTTGCTGGCCAGCTGCCCCAGTTCTAGCTGTTCCCGCCCTCCATCCCTCCGTCGTCTGTCCCACCCCTCTCGTACCGCACAGAAACTGTCGTCGCCATGGTCTACAAGATCGAGGAGATCACCAGCGGGGCGTAGCTTCTAGCTTGCTATTTCTTTCATGCTCGGGGTAATTTATATTTGCTTCCAATTCGGTCTATTTGAAGGTTCTTAGATGCTGCGACTGCAAAATGCATGCCAACTTTAAGCTGTCTGTGGAAGGCAAAATGAGCGCACTGTTACAGGATCAGCACGCCGTTGTCGAGGAGAAGAAGAAAGCAGAAGAAAAAGCGAAGAGGCTCGAAGATGAGAAGATGGAAGTGGAGCTGCAACTTGCAGATCTTGTCCACGATAACAAGAGAAAAGCTGAAGAGGCCAGGTTGAAGTTGAAGAAAATAAGAAAATATGTTCGTGACAAGGAAAATCATCTCCTTTATGCTTGAGCTGCTTTAGTTATCCTAGTATCTGTTGTAATTGCACTTTCAGATTTATCGAGATGCATGAAGTAGAGATATAAGTAGCATTCTCTGAATATGTACGCAGATGATTGGAATAAGAAAACCGTATGCGAATGGGGACAATGCACATGTTTTGTGGCCCATAAAGGGTGTGTGAATACTGGGCCCATTTTGGGCCCATGTATTCTGAACCCTACTTTGTCTCTTGTATAAATTGGGACCAGCAGCACCCGTCCGGTCTCACTTCACTCGACAGCCGCCACTCCATTTTTGGAACTCGCCTACTCACCTGGTCGAGTGTAGAAACCTAGATCTCTCGCATTTCTGTAGATTATGTCTTTCTCACGTGCAGATCCATGGACGGAGGTGCCTTGGATACCTCCGGCGAGCCGGGCTCGGCCTCGCCCTCCCCGTGGCGACGTCGTCGTCGTACTTTGGGGTCGAAGGCCGCACGTGCTGTGCATCGGCTCGCCCTCGACCTCATCCTCATCCCTTTACAAGAGGTATCCTGTCACACGTGGCTACTGGTTTTTATATGACTGATCTTGTTTCATTAGCACAGTTAGCAAGTTTTATATGACCTCATCCTACGGATCTAATTACTTTTTTGTTCGATTTTAATATTCATGCTCTAGCCTAGTTTAACATGTGTACTTTTTAGCTTCATTAGTTTAACAAATTAGAACGGATCCATATGTTTAGATATGTTTAGTTCTAGCTTATTTCGTTGTGTTGCACCGGAGGATGTGTTGGACTGGATGCATGTGTACGTTTTAGTTTCATTAGTTTAACAAATTAGAATGGATCCATATGTTTAGATCTGTTTAGTTCCAGCTTATTTCGTTGTGTTGCACCGAAGAATGTGTTGGACTGGATGCATGTGTACAGTTGCCTAATTAGTTATTTTTTTGTCGGACTGGATGCATGTTCTTGTTTTGGGCTGGATGCATGTTCAAGTTCTTCCATATTTAACAGTAGCTAAACTCTTATAAACTCTTATAATAGGGATGTTATTTTGGTGGCACTGTACAAGAATTTGTGGTTGCGCTCTTTGGCTGTGTTATTAGCTAATAACATAGAAACAAAGACGTAACCAAGAGGGGACCAAGAGGGAAGGTGTGCAGGTATGTGCATGGCCGAATATGGCCGAATCGCTCTGCCCCTGTCCCTCTTGAGTGCGACTAAGGATTGCTCTTGAGGGTGAGTCCACTTATTTAGTCTTTTCTGTATTTATGTTCTCAGTTTTTCTATGTTCATATTCTAACACTGGGCATTCAACAACAGCTCATTTATCGACCTCCATTTCGATGGAGTTTGTCCTTCAGCTCAAGATTTTCCGAGCATCCGCCCGCCGCTAAGGATTGCTCTTGAGGTGAGTCCACTTATTTAGTCTTTTCTGTCTTTATGTTGTCAATTTTTCTATGTTCATATTCTAACACTGGGCATTCAACAACAGCTCAGCTATCTAACTCCATTTCGGTGGAGTTTATCGTTCACCTCAAGGCTTTCCGCGCTTCCGTCCAGTGGCGAAGGAGTTCGTGCTGAAACGAGAGTATCAAGGTGTCTCTCTTTCTCATGAATTTCGTGTGGCTGGAAATTCATCAAGGGTGCAGTGTCACGAAGTGGCATCTCTTCTCTAAATAGCAGGGCATTCACAGAGGGGCTTAAGTGCTTCTCTCTCATGCACGGCCCTTTTGTGCTTTGAAAAGAGTTAGTATACATAAATCCATAATTATTTTATATGACTTATTTATCTAACAATAGAACTGACTCGTTTCTTTATACTTGAACACAGGAGTCAGAATGACACAATGCAGTCCACAAGCTGGCCTCACAAAATTTTCTCCTCCAAACCGTCGCACCTGTGATGTTTTGGTCCACTGCATAAGACACTTTTTTAGTTAAGAGTGTCTTGTACAGTGCGGCCAAAATATCACGCTGGTGACGCAAAGAGTATGCTGATGGCTCTAAACAAATTTAAATACTACAAGTGCCAATGCCAGGGTCTTGGGAAGACAGTGGCCATCACGTAGACAAAGACGTAACCAAGAGTATTCTGTTTGTTGATCATTCTCACTTATATAACCTACATTCCCAATGTATATGTACTAATGGGTTCTAAAATGTACAATGATTTATGTGATTGCGATATGACACTGTTTATATATATATGTATATGAAATTTTCAATGAATTATGTGATTCGGATGTGCTATACTGTCGTTTGGATGAAATAATGGAATTATGATAATGACTACACCCAATTAAGTTTTGTTAAACGTGGGAAATTGGACGACGTACAGCTAAGTAAAGCACACATAACACGAAAACATAAACCGTGTGTGATGCTACGTAACGCACATGATTCAACAAAAATAAAGCGTCTGTGATCTTGTCCATATCGCACACGGGCCAGTTAATACGCCCGTCTGCAAAGTTCGCCTCATCGCACACGGTTAGTTTAGCCGTCTGTGATGTCTGCCCATATCACCCACCTATGAATAGCGACGGGCACTATACTCGTGTGCGATGGCCAAAATCGACCGTGTGCGTTTGCCCGATCTATTATTATACTAGTGTGAGTAATATGTTTTCGTTTTGTAATTTTGATAACGTTGCGACGGAGGGATGTTCAGGTGTAACCGGCTCTTATTTTGACCCTTCTTTTAACATATGATACACATGCTATGAGTATTCTTTAAAAAATGTATCCTACACTTTATGCATTAGGTCGTGTTTGGAACAAAGAAAAACCACTTTGTAAGGATTCTAAATATGCAGAAATATATAACATGTGAATCATACGGTCATGCCATGGCGTTTCCTATATAACAAGTTGAAGTTGTTTGGCTGCTCTTGCTGGATTGAGTGCACACCCGAGTCTCTCTCGTTTGTGGAAATAGGTCGCCTCTAGGGCCAGTAGATTTGCATCATGATTCATGTGTTATGTGAGTTCTAAGTGGGTTTTGCAACTGAGTTTTTCCATTTGACCAGTCGATTGCAACTAAGCAATAAGGTTCCGAACTGTTCAATTTGCACAGTGGTTGATGTTGGCCTAAAACGTATCTACAATTTTTAATTGTTCCATGCTTGTTTTATATCAATTCTACATGTTTCAATTATAGTTTTATATCAATTTAGACATTTATTGGACTAACCTGTTAATAGTTACAAAAGTGAACATTGTTATTGTTTTACACTTTGATGTGTAGGAATTACTTGGAAATTGACAAGAACGCAAAATAAGCCTTGTTGGAGGTGGACTCTGATTTCCTGAAATCTGTCCCCACTAGACAGTTTTTAAAGATGACCCCGAACAGGCCTGAAGACGATGTCAAATGGAAAAAGTCAAGTCGCGAAAGTTGTGGGCAATTTTCTGATGATCGTCGTGGACTTGAACATCGCCCAAAACGGAGCCCACACTAGTACAGAACGACACATCGGAAACGGGCCAAAAACCTCATCGGAAACGGAGAAAGGGTCTGTTTCCCCGCCCCCGTGGCTGATGTGAAGGCCCTCATCGGCAACGGAGGCCAAAAACCGGCGCCGATGAGGCTTCTTGTTGGCAACGGTTATTTTTAGACCTCCGTTTCCTTAGTGTCGAGCTCATCAGTAACGGAGTCTGTAATTTACTCGTTTGCATTGAGGTCTCTTCATAAGCCTATTATACCACGTTTACAGATGTCATTAGACACTTAAAATCTCACAGCACAAGCACAAAAATGATAGCAAATTCATTCATAAGGTATAACAAATGTCACCGATTCATTATATCACCAGATAACAAATTACACTTATCTTCATTGTCATGCCTCTCTAAATCTATCATTGACATGTCTAGCTAAATCTATCTATGTCATGCCTCACTAAACTTATCCTTGTCATTTCTAACTTAATTTATCTTCATGACTTGCTGTTACATTTGCCTTACAACTTTTCCAAGTTCATGAATTCAATCTTCTTCTCGGACGGTGTCGCCAAAATATAATCAACTCGCCGCTTTGTCCCCGACCTTGTATTTAGCTCATTTAAATGAACTAAATATTCGGATCAGCACCATGGTCTGCACATAGTGCAATACGCGAGTGCTAATGTACCGAAGGTGACTCTTTATAAAAGGATGCATAAGACAGAATAACAAACTTACAAATCCATTGCATAATTGTTGTGTACCAACAATTATGCCGGACGACAAGCGCACCTTGGCTAAGGACCCGGCTTTTTATGCAGTGTCACCGAAATGTACATATGTTTTGCAAAGGAGTTAAGTCAGCCATGAGTTTCTTACACTACCGATTTGTGCTAGGTTTGTTCTTTTCGAGCGACACTACAAACAGATCGGAGGGAGTCATGTTTAAACTGGTCCTATGGAAAAAAAACCTACACAGAACAATGACAACAACCCTAGTTTGTCGGCACGACGGCCGGTCATAAATAGATGTATTGCCTTTGGATCTGGCGGGAGTACGTAGTCGTCCTCGTCGTCCTCCGGTACGGTAGGTTCCGAGGCAGCTGCTCCGACCGCGGATCGACACGCCATGCGCCCTCCACCTACAGATCAGGCGACGCCGGGTTCCTTCCTCTATCTCGCCGCCCGGGCAACCTCCTACCCCGGAGCGACGAGATCTGCCCGGGTGGAGCGAAGAACGGGGACGCGCTGCCATGGTCGGAGGAGAGGAAGATGCGCGCCGCCACGGTCGGAGGAGAGGTAGATGCGTGCCGCCACGGTCGGAGTGAGGGAGATGCGCGCCGCCACGGTGGAGCTAAGATCTGGTGCTGCTTGGAGGCGCCGCTGAGAGTGAGAGCTAGACTGAGAACGATAGCGTTTAGGGCTGTGGGATTGGCGCATTTATAGCAAAGTAGAACATCGGAAACGGAGGAGATAAACAACCGTTTCCTTTGATTTGTTCACTGACACACTGGGCCTACACACTGGGCTTATGCACAAGCCCGAGCCGAAACGAACTGGGTCTTACTGAAAGTGCATGTTGCCCCATGCGTGGTTTTGGTAATTAATGACAATCCTTATGGACTAATGTTTGTGTGTTTGTGTTGAGTTATTCTTGTAGGTTTGTCCATTGGCATCGCTTGAACTCCATGTGTTGGATTCAAGGTTGTATGCCATCAAGATCATTGATTATAATGGACATATTTGATATGATCAAGAAGATGAAAAGATACAAGGTTGATTAAGACTAAGTACAAGGAGTGGATTCAAGTTGATCAACACACAAAGCTAAATGATATACCATGTGGGATCATGTGATCCAATGGTATGGTAAGAAATTGCCCATATAGCTTTGTGAACTAACCCATTATGTGTGTGTGGCATTCCTTTGTTGGGGTTAGGTATCTCTCCATGGGCTTGCATCAAAAGGAAGATTTCTTATAGCTCATGGAGGATGACGTCAAGTGGTGATCATCATCAAGGTTGAGTTGTGCAAGTTCAAGATGGACATCTAGAAGATATCATATGCTTGAAGCTTGCAACCCATTTGGAGATAATGGTCAAGTGAAGATGTGCCTAAGAGAGGCCCTCCCATCATGGTGTTTGGAGGAGCGATATGTGAGTCTTCACCAAGCAAAGCGTAATCAAGAAAGGTGGTCCACTTGAAGAGATCAAGATCGTCATCATCTAGCTCAAGTGGAATGTGCAAGACAAAGGTATGATC
The DNA here is from genome assembly GCA_947311845.1 of Poa pratensis. Classification (NCBI taxonomy): domain Eukaryota; kingdom Viridiplantae; phylum Streptophyta; class Magnoliopsida; order Poales; family Poaceae; genus Poa; species Poa pratensis. The sequence goes on from CAMZMU010000039.1 coordinate 38,467,471, forward strand.
TTGATAGGATTTCTATTTTACCGGTCTCATGGTGTTAGTGGGAGACCGGGTTATAGGTTAGACGCCGTACTATCAAGAGGGGCTCTCAAATGAGTAACTTGTTCGCATCTTTGTGGAGAGCTCAAACCTTTGCATACTTGACATATCATCTTTCTTGTTTCTTATTTGGCTTTTCTCCTTGTTGGGTTTTGGTGCTTGTTGTGATCTTCATGACAACCCCAAGTTCTTCAAAAACGGATTTCGTATAGAAAACTTGTTGCATTTTCGGGTTGGAAATATTATCGGCTTATCCTTGAGGAAACTTCCACACCTTCCCACGTGTGGCAACTTAACTCTATTTATGGTTCTTAATATTGCAGTTTCACCTAATTTGGAGTCCGGATGAAAAAGATATTGCAGTTTTCGTTTTGTTGTTTCTGTCAGTTTTCGGAAATTGGTACCGGATATTTTCCCAGAACCGGAATATCCGGTCCTCAATTTTTGCTAAAAAACGGCTAAGGACTTTAGCCAAAACCGTTCTGTATACCTTCGGACTTTTGAGACCGGAAATTTGCTGGAGACCGGAATATCCGGTCATCACTTGGACCGAACTATTCGGTCCCCTGTTTCTCCAACGGCCAGATTTCTGGGAGGGGTATAAATACCCCTCCACCTACCTCCAGCCAGCAAGCTTCCAAGCACGAAAAAGCCCCCCATTGTTGACCTTCTTGACCTTGGATTTCTCTCTATTCCTCCATGATTCTTGCCTTCTATTAGAGGGAAAAGAGAGAGGAGATCTAGATCTACATTTCCACCAATCAATCTCTCCTCTAAGTGAGGGGAACCCTTTCAATCTAGATCTTGGAGTTCCATTTGTTGAGTTCTTCTTTGTTCTTTCTCTCTTATCCCCTCATAAGCATTAGTTGCTTTTGGTGGGATTTGGGAGTTAAGGACTTGAGCACTTCTTGTGTTCTTGCCTTTGCTTTTGTGCATCGGTTTGCTCTCTCCATGAAGATTCGTGGAAGTGAAATTTCGTGAGCTTGTTACTCTTGGGTCGTTGGACCCTAGACGGTGTTCTTGTGACCTTTTGTGGTCAAGGCCTTTTGTGGCTAGTTGGGACCTTTTGTGGTCACTTGGGAGCTCCCAATCCTTTTGTGGGTTGTGCCTCAAGATTGTTGTAAGTGACTCGATTTCCGCCCAAAAGGAAATCAATAGTGGAAGGTGAACCGAGCTTTTGGGCGAGGTTCATCGGAGAATAGGGTGAGGCCTTTTGTGTCATCTTGAGTTTGAAACTCACACCCCCCCAACGAGACGTACTCCCCTAAAAATGAGGAATTCGGGAATACATCATCGTCTCCGCGTGTGATACGTCCAAAACGTATCTACTTTCCCGAACACTTTTGCTATTGTTTTACCTCTAACTTGTGTGTTTTGAATACAACTAATGCGGACTAACGCTGTTTTCAGCAGAATTGCCCTGGTGTCTTGTTTTTGTGCAGAAAGTCAACTTTCGGGAAAAACACCAGAAAAGATCGCAAACCTCCTATTTTACCAGAAGACTCACGGAGCCAGAAGGGGAGTCAGAGATGGGCCACGAGTGGCCCAAACCACATGGTGGCGCGGCCTGGGGGCCCACCGCGCCAGCCACTGAGGAGGGCGACTCGGGCACCTCCCCGAGTCCCCCTTTCGACTACTTAACCCTCTCTGACCTAAAACGCGAGGGGGTCGTCCACTTCATCCAGAAACATCACCGTACGCCGCCGCCATCGCGAAACCTATTTCGGGGACCAGAAACTCCGTTCTGGCACTCCGCCGGGACGGGGAATTGGAGGAGATCATCGCCATCATCATCACCGACGCTTCTCCATCAACCATCCATGTTTCCCCCATCCATGCGTGAGTAATTCCCTGCTGTAGGCTGAGGGGGATGGTAGGGATTGGATGAGATTGTTCATGTAATAAGTTATAAGATCATTAGGGCATGGTGCCTAGTATCCGTTGTTAGTACTTATTGATGTTGTTGCAACTTGTTGAGCTTAATGCTTGTCACTAGGGCCCGAGTGCCATGATTTCATATCTGAACATGTTATTGTTTCATAATGATATGCACTGTTTATTGATCATACCTGCAAGTTGTATACACATATTGTTGTCCGGAACCCGAGGTCCCAAAGTGACAATAATTGGGACAGCCGAGGGGAATGGCTGCGATGTGAGGATCACATGTGTTCACGGCGTGTTAATGCTTTGCTCCGGTACTTTATTAAAAGGAGTACCTTAATTACCAGTAGATTCCCTTGAGGCCCGGCTGCCACCGGCTAGTAGGACAGAAGATGTTGTACAAGTTTCTCATTGCGAGCACGTACGACTATATACGGAACACATGCCTATGTTTACTTAGTACTTGGATGCTTTATCATTATTATCTGCAATGCCTATGTCTTGATTATTATATGAGCCATCTTATCCATGCAGCGCCCGTTCATCCATCCCTATGCCTACAGTGTTTTAATCCTACTGTTTACTGCAATCACTACTGCTGTCTCTATTTACTGCTGCTATTATTTCACCGCTACTACTGCTATAAAACTGTTGCTACTGATAATCTGTGTCGAGCAAGACTATTCACAGGTGCAGCTGAATTGACAACTCCGCTGTTAAGGCTCTCAAGTATTCTTTGGCTCCCCTTGTGTCGAATCAATAAATTGGGTTTTACTTCCCTCGAAGACTGTTGCGATCCCCTATACCTGCGCCGACCCCACACCTACACCGACACCAATATCAAAGAAGAGGGGAGGTATGATTGAATTGAATGATGAAACAATGAGGGAGGCCAAGAAGACTCTCATTGAGAAGGGTATTAAATCTGAAGATGTGAAGAACCTCCCACCTATTGAAGATTTGTGTAAGCCAATTCCTCATCCATCCATAATTGAGGTTTACTCTCTCCACAGGTTCGATGAAGGAGATATTCCCTACTCTAAACCACCTGATCAATGCTTAGATGAATTTGATAATTATGTTATTAAGCAAGATAATTTTAATATGAGAGTAGAGAATCATTTGCATGAAAACTCTCAAGCTATTAGTAAGTTGCATGATATTGTGGAGAGAACCTCCAATGATGTTAAGATGCTTATTAAACATTTCCATATGGTTCAAACTCAAATTGATCAACTCACTAAAGTGCAACAAGACATGTTAGCCAATGCTTCTAAGGGAAAATTAAAACCTGTCTATGTTAGCACTAGAAGTGGAGCTCATACTCAGGATCCTTTATATCCTGAGGGACATCCTAAAAGAATTGAACAAGATTCTCAACTAGATGAAAATCCAGTTTCTCCTTCTAAGAAAAAGAAGAAGAAGAAACATAAAAATGTTGTAGAATCCTCTGAAACTGTTAATGATCCTAATAGTATATCTATCTCTGATGCTGAAACTGAAAGTGGTATTGAACTTGATAGTGATAAGGATAAAAATGATGCTCTTGATAAAGAAGTTAGTGAAAAGGAACCTGAAAAGCATACTAAAAACACAAAGTACACTAAGGAAGACTTCATTGCTAAGAAACATGGTAATGAAAGGGAACCTTGGGTCCAAAAGCAAATGCCTTTTCCAACTAAGAAACTAAAATCAAAGGAAGAAGAACATTATAATAAATTTTGTGAATGGATGAAACCCTTATTCTTGCAAATTCCTTTGACTGATGCTATTAAATTGCCTCCTTACTCAAAGTATATGAAAGATATTGTTTCTAACAAGAGGAAAATTCCTAATGAGGAAATTTCTACTATGCTTGCTAATTATTCTTTCAATGGCAAGGTTCCTAAGAAGCTTGGAGATCCAGGTATACCAACCATCCCTTGCTCCATCAAGAATAATTATGTTAGAACTGCTTTATGTGATTTGGGAGCAGGAGTTAGTGTTATGCATTTTTCTCTCTATAAGAGACTCTATCTTGATAAATTGATACCTACTGATATATCTTTGCAAATGGCTGATAAATCTACTGTTGTTCCTGTTGGCATTTGTGAGGATGTCCCTGTTCAAGTGGCTAACAATTGTTTAATTTTGACTGATTTTGTTGTTCTTGAAATGGCTGAAGATGATAATATGTCTATTATTCTTGGAAGACCTTTTCTAAATACTGCAGGTGCTATTATTGATTGTAATAAAGGAAAAGTAACTTTCAATGTTAATGATAAAGAACATACTGTTTATTTCCCCAAGAAAGTTGACAAGATTTATGGAGTCAATACCATCTCCAATTTTAAAACTATCAAAGTTGGAAGTATTGATTGCCCTATATATGATCATCAAGAAGGATATCAAAACATTATGATTGGATCCATATCAATACAATACAAGGTAACATGAGTGTTTCATGATGTTTAAATCATTTGTGTCATGTAAATTTATTTGGTGCCAAGACTTGATCAACCTTGTTATCAAATGTATTTGCATACATGAAAGAGCTAAACAGCATTTCTTTCTTCAACTTTGTTTTACCTCCTGTACTGATAATTAGGTTGCAAAAGTTTAGTTGTTTTGAATTTTAAAAAATAATTTTTCTGCCCAAGTTTTATTAATTTAAATATCCAGATTTCATGCAAATTGAAAGTTTTCAAAAATCTGTAAAAATTGTACCATTGGTCCTATTTTTCAAAGAGCATCATTGGAGTGCCTAGTGCTGACCAAGGGGACCCACCATGGGGTCAAACCACATGGTGGCGCGGCTGCCCCCTTGGCCGCGCCAGCCACTGAGGTGGGGCACCCTAGGCCCTCCAGCAGTTCCCGCACCTACCACTTCTTCCTCTTGCATCACTCAGCTCGTTTTTCTCTCACACACTCGAGTTTTTGCTGTTCTTCCTCGCGATTTCGATCTCTTTGTTCAGCCCATCTCAGCTGCTGAGATTTGGGGCAATTGCTCTCAGGTATGTGACTCCTCCATGTATCCAAGTCGAATTTTGTTTAGTAGAGTATACCTTGAGTATTTTGCTGCTGTAGGTGACTTGTTAAGTGAGTATGCATGCTTGTTCTATGTTGATATAATCAGTTTTGATGCATGTTTAGTCCTCTAGCAAGTCCATATAGTAGTTCCCCTCATTTGTATGCTTCAAAAATCAATTTTTATAATATGTGTCAAAAATTTCAGAGGATGGAGGGAAATGAACACCAACTAAATCAATATGAATTGGTGGTTCCTGAGGTCATGGGGATCCATCGTGAAGAAGGAGTGTTCCCATCCTGCTATCCATGCTTGGAATTCATGAGAAGTTCGGGGATCTTGCGTGATTTTCGTACTCTTGTCTCTAATACAAGATTGAGTGATTTTGTAGAGGGAGAACCCTACCAATATGCAAAGCTAACTGTGTCTGTGGTGCAGGACTTTAGATTTGATTGGTTTTCACCTAACCCTATGGTTCACTATAAAATTTACAACAAAAGTGTCCACTTGCCTTTTGATGCTTTTTGTGCAGCAATTAGGGTGCCGCAATGGGGATCACGAGGGAAGATACATGGGCAACCCAAGCATTTGACGGACCTATACGAGGGAACATGCCCTGCACACAGAGGATGATGGAGAATGGGCGGACGAGGACTCCACTCAGTTTTCCGGGACTGGGGGCTCGCGCCCCTATCCTGGGGATGCTGGACCCTCTGCCTCATCTTCCTCAGCGGAGCCGGATGTTGAGCACGCCCAGTATGACCCGCCGGCTTGGAGTTCCTACCCGCGTTATTATTAGCCTCCACTTAGGCCAAAAGCCTAAGCTTGGGGGGAGGTATATCGACATCTCACTCATTTACATATCATATCTTGTCGATACTTTGTATATCCATGTTGCAGTTTTCTTTCTTTCTTTTTAATTGTTTACCTTTTATTGCTGCATTCCAAAACACAAAAAGACCAAAAATATTTCTGTTGTTTCTCTTCATTTGTTTCTTTAAGTTTCAGTATTAGTTTGCTTAGTTTTAAAATTCGGTTTGTTATTCAAAAATCCAAAAATATTTTGCTTTATTGTTGTTTCTTTTTGCTCTTGTTTCAAAAACTCGAAAACCCAAAAATATTTGTTGTTTCTTTTTGGTTTTGTATAGTGTTTTCAGAGTTGGACAGCCATCCGTGACTCCGATGGAGCTTGGTTTTCATTCTTATCATTCGAAGCAACACAAGTGAAAAAGCAATAAGGATGATCTACAACAACTCGAGTTGGGGTGAGAGGCTGGTATGAACTCTATTTGTTTTCATTTTTGTACATATACTCATCTATGTGAGCATGCTTAGTTGGTTCATGTGAGGTATATGTCATTTAGTGGATGCTTAGTAGTTCTTGTTCTCTCATGATCGGTCCCAATTTATTAATAGTGGTAGCATGTTATGTTGATGTTTGCTTGCATTGTTCTATTCATAGAGGGTATGACATTGTGGTATCCTCCTCTGAATAATTCATTCGAATTGACTTGGCACATGCTCATGCATGCATATGACTGAAAAACAAAAGTCAATTAAGCCTTGATGATTTATTTTGACTCAGAGTTCTTGTATCACTTTTATGTCTCAATTAATTTCATTTTGTCGCAAGCATGATTATGACGGTTATTGCTCTCTTGATTGTCGCTTCCCAGTCTATTGCTAGCCTTCACTTGTACTGAGCGGGAATGCTGCTCGTGCTTCCAAAACCATGAAAACCAAGTTATTCCAAAGTGTCCACCATAAATACCTATGCATGGCATTTCGAACCATTCAAGTAAATTTTCATGTGCTACCTTTAAAACCTTCAAAGTACTTCTCAATTTGTGTCAATGTTTTATAGCTCATGAGGAAGTATGTGGTGTTTTATCTTTCAATCTTGTCATTCAGACTTTCACCAATGGACTAGTGGCATATACATCCGCTTATCCAATAATTTTGCAAAAAGAGCTGGCAACGGGGTGCCCAGTCCCAATTAATTATAACTTTCATCAATAATTCTCTTCACATGTTTTGCCCTGATTTATCAGTAAGCAACTTAATTTGCAAATAGACACTCCTCCATGGTATGTGAATGTTGGAAGGCACCCGAGGATTCGGTTAGCCATGGCTTGTGCAAGCAAAGGTTGGGGGGAGTGTCACCCATAATGAAACTAAAATACATGTGTAAACAAAAGAGAAGAGGGATGATCTACCTTGCTGGTAGAAATAACGTCCTTCATGGGAGCCGCTCTTGAAAGTCTGGTTGACAAGGGGGTTAGAGTACCCACTACCATTCGTTGACAACAACAAACACTTCCCAAAACAATTTTGCTTCTGTTTTAAAAATAAAAAGCTCTAGCACATGATAATCCTGCTTCCCTCTGCGAAGGGCCAATCTTTTACTTTCATGTTGAGTCACCATCCTTTCTTTGAGCACTTTCTCGAGAGCATAGTTGTCATTCTTAGTGTAATGTGCTTGTCCCAGAATGTGGTTAACTGTGATATAACTTTGATGCTTTTATCTTTGATATCTTTGATTCTAGTCTTCCCATGAACTTCAGAGGTGCCTGGGCATTTATGTTTTGCTGTACAAAAACGGGCAAGCGAGATACCATCTTATCATATCCTATTATGAGCATTACAATCTTGTGAATTAATATGTTTCATGTTTGTCGCTATTAGTATGTTGGTATCTTTTCATAGTTTACATGCCTATTGAGTGACATTATTTGCATTTGCCTCATCTTGAATTGCCTAAGCATTTGTTCATATAGTGAGAATATATGCATCATATGAAGCAAATGTGTTCGTGAAAGTCTTTTATCGCACTCAGTTGTTAACTGAATTGCTTGAGGACAAGCAATAAGCTAAGCTTGGGGGGAGTTGATACGTCCAAAACGTATCTACTTTCCCGAACACTTTTGCTATTGTTTTACCTCTAACTTGTGTGTTTTGAATACAACTAATGCGGACTAACGCTGTTTTCAGCAGAATTGCCCTGGTGTCTTGTTTTTGTGCAGAAAGTCAACTTTCGGGAAAAACACCAGAAAAGATCGCAAACCTCCTATTTTACCAGAAGACTCACGGAGCCAGAAGGGGAGGCGGAGATGGGCCACGAGTGGCCCAAACCACATGGTGGCGCGGCCGGGGCCCACCGCGCCAGCCACTGAGGAGGGCGACTCGGCACCTCCCCGAGTCCCCCTTTCGACTACTTAACCCTCTCTGACCTAAAACGCGAGGGGGTCGTCCACTTCATCCAGAAACATCACCGTACGCCGCCACCATCGCGAAACCTATTTCGGGGACCAGAAACTCCGTTCTGGCACTCCGCCGGGACGGGGAATTGGAGGAGATCATCGCCATCATCATCACCGACGCTTCTCCATCGACCATCCATGTTTCCCCCATCCATGTGTGAGTAATTCCCTGCTGTAGGCTGAGGGGGATGGTAGGGATTGGATGAGATTGTTCATGTAATAAGTTATAAGATCATTAGGGCATGGTGCCCAGTATCCGTTGTTAGTACTTATTGATGTTGTTGCAACTTGTTGAGCTTAATGCTTGTCACTAGGGCCCGAGTGCCATGATTTCAGATCTGAACATGTTATTGTTTCATAATGATATGCACTGTTTATTGATCATACCTGCAAGTTGTATACACATATTGTTGTCCGGAACCCGGGTCCCAAAGTGACAATAATTGGGACAGCCGAGGGGAATGGCTGCGATGTGAGGATCACATGTGTTCACGGCGTGTTAATGCTTTGCTCCGGTACTTTATTAAAAGGAGTACCTTAATTACCAGTAGATTCCCTTGAGGCCCGGCTGCCACCGGCTGGTAGGACAGAAGATGTTGTACAAGTTTCTCATTGCGAGCACGTACGACTATATACGGAACACATGCCTATGTTTACTTAGTACTTGGATGCTTTATCATTATTATCTGCAATGCCTATGTCTTGATTATTATATGAGCTATCTTATCCATGCAGCGCCCGTTCATCCATCCCTATGCCTACAGTGTTTTAATCCTACTGTTTACTGCAATCACTACTGCTGTCTCATTTACTGCTGCTATTATTTCACCGCTACTACTGCTATAAAACTGTTGCTACTGATAATCTGTGTCGAGCAAGACTATTCACAGGTGCAGCTGAATTGACAACTCCGCTGTTAAGGCTCTCAAGTATTCTTTGGCTCCCCTTGTGTCGAATCAATAAATTGGGTTTTACTTCCCTCGAAGACTGTTGCGATCCCCTATACTTGTGGGTCATCAGCGTGTCTCGGTTATCTCTATATCCGAGCTCTTTACTTATGCACTTTACATTGTGATAGCCTTCGTGCTTGAAGTATTATATCTTGCTATCACCTTGTCTCTTGTCTTGATTAGCATAAGTTGTTGGTGCACATAGGTGAACCTAGTTTATTTAGGTTGTATGCTTGTTAAATTAAAACACCTAGTTTTATTCCGTATTTATCAAGCCTAAACCGGAAAAGTTTTAATCGCCTATTCACCCCCCCTCTAGTCGACATCCTTGTCCTTTCACTTACTGATCTCTACTATGGAGAATTGATATAAATAATCATAAACATACTTAAATTAATATTATCGATTGTTACATTACATACATAGTACATATTAATAATAAAGTAAATTGCACATGCTGCTACTAGCAATGGCAAATGAAGAACACAAAAATAAATAACTACTCCTCGGCCTCCGCCTTCTCCTGCTCATATGCGAGGAGAGCCGCGTAGTCGTCCGTGTCGTCGCGCGGCTCCTCGCCGACGATGTCATCGCCGCCCGTGCGCCCCTCCCACATCTCGTCGTCGTCGTAGGCAGGATCGTCGCGCAGCTCCGGTGGGAGGAGGAGCCGGCGGCTCTGAAGCAGCTCAACTCTTTCCAGCGGCATAGGCATCATCGCGCGGTTGAGGTGCCAGCCACCGGGGAGGCGAACCTTTGACCATGGCACTGGCCTCCTATATTGCCAGTGCCGCTCCGTGATGGCCAGCCCAACGATGATGCAGTTCCATTCAGGCGGCCGAGGACGAGCGGCTCTCCGCCGTGGCGAACGGCTGCGGTGCGGGCGCCCGAGGATCATGTGTCGTCTTCCGGCGGCATAGGCACCCTCCTGTGGTCAAGGCGCCAGCCACCGGGGAGGCTAACATTTGACCATGGCACTGGCCTCCTATATTGCCAGTGTCGCTGCGCGACGGCCTCCGGCACGATGACGCGGTTCCAATCAAGCGAAAGGAGAGAGGCTCTCCGCGGCGGCGGCGAACGGCTGCGGTGGCGGGCGCCCGAGGAGTTGCTAGGAGTATCCATTGCTGCGGCGAAGTAGCGTACTGAGATAGCAGGGAGATCGTGGGTTTTTAAGGCATAGTGGGCGGTGCCGCTGCGCCACTACGCCATAGCAGTTACTCGGCTCGCATCGAATTCCAGGAAGATGGAACGTGTCCACATTGCACATGGACACCCAGAAGTTTCCATTGCCATAGAGGCATATATCGGAAACAGAGCCAAAATTATGACCGTTGCCAATACTATGGGTGACGGAGATTGAAATTTACCCGTAACCAATGTTGACGGGCCAGTCACGGCCCAGTTCGGTCAGGCCTCAGCGGACACGGTAAAATCGTGATTTTCCGTCGCCTAACTCGTGCCATTTCCATAGAGGGGTATCCAATGTGTTGTTCTGTTCTAGTGCCACAGGCCCAGACGACCCCTGGGCGCGGCCGGAAGTGGGGCCACGCCGGGGTGGCGTCTGGGCGCCTCGTGCATCGCCTCACGCCGCCCTTCAGACTATATATTTGCCCCGTCAAAAGAACCCTAACCCCCAGAGGATTTTTCCAAATACGACTCCGAGCTGCGCCGCCATCCGAAACCCGATATCGGGGACAGAAGTTCCTGTTCCGGCATCTTACCGGGACGGGAAATTGCCCCCGAAGCCATCTTCATCGCTGTTGCTGCCTCCCATGATGCGCCGGGAGTAGTCCTTCATCGGGGCTAAGTGCTCTTGCTGTAGTATGTGGTTATTTCTCTCTCCCATGGTGTGATCTTTATGTGATCATGAGCATTGTTAATCTAGTTGAATTCATATATGGTGTTTCCCCTTCATTATGTAATGGATATGCTGCTCAATTGATTTTATCTAGTATAATTTCCGGAGCCACTGTTGACAACACAAAACCATGGCGACAGTGCGGGTGGCGTGTGTGACTCTATGGTGTTGGATGTCACTATAAAATTGTGGTGTTTGTTTAGTAGTATCTTTGGACGCTCAAAGTGACAGCATGGGGTGTCCCTAGATTTGGAATATAAACTTTAAGGTGTGGTTTTGTAGCCCTACGTGGTGGTCATGGTGTTTCTTATCCAGTGGAAGAACAGTTCCGAGTAGCACCTAATTTACATGTTGAAGAGGAAGTATCATGCATGTGTTTAATTGTGTTAATATTGTTGAGAGTGACCACTACTGAAAATATGATCCCTAGGCCTTGTTTCCAAGCATTGAAACGTCGTTTACTTTCAGTTTTCTTACATGTTTGCTTACTGCCATTTTTAGTCCAGATTACAAATACCACTTGTTACCATCTATATTACTTGCCTTTTACCATCTCTTCACCGAACTAGTGCACCTATACAACTGACAAGTGTATTAGGTGTGTTGGGGACACAAGAGACTTCTTGTATCTTAATTGCGGGGTTGCTTGAGAGGTATACATTTGACCTCTACCTCACTGAGTTCGATAAACGTTGGGTTCCTCACTTAAGAGAAAATTGTTGCTGTCCTACAAACCTCTACACTTGGAGGCCCAACACTGTCTACAAAAATAGAACCGCGTAGTAGACATCAAGCTCTTTTCTAACGCTGTTGCCGGGGAGGTGAGTGCTTGAAGGTATCTTCTTTAGATCTTGCAATTTTATCTTTTTGTTTCTTATTTTTATTTCACTAGTTAGGCTTAATGGAAAATAACAAAAATATGAGAGAACTCTATAAATTTATCTTGAGTTAGGTCATGAAGTGTTTCAAGAGAGAAAATTAAAAAACCTATGAAACTTTATTTGCATGATGGTAGAAATCTTATTACTATGAATTCTTTGAACACTATTATTGCTAATGCTATGGAAGACTTTAAGCTTGGGGAGGTCGGTTTTGATGAAAATGATCTTTTTAGTCCCCCAAGTATTGAGGAGGAAGTTTATGTTGATTATGATATGCCTCCTATATATGATGATTACAATGATGAATATGATATTTTCAGTCCACCTACTCTTGAGGATAAAGTTTATTTTGATTATACTATGCCTCCAATTTATGATGATTACAATGATGGTTGTGATAGTTTTACTCCCACTATTACTAATGAAATTAATTATGCTTGTGTGGAGAGTAATGATACTTTTATGCATGTGGATCATGAGAAGAATGTTTTATGTGATAGCTATCTTGTTGAGTTTATTCATGATGCTACTGAAAATTATTTTGAGAGAGGAAAATATGGTTCTAGAAATCTTCATGTTATTATTTTTTTTTCTCTTTATAATGAAAGTTTTGAGCTTTCTGTTGTTTTGATTTTATATGCTGGTTGCTTTAAGACCTTATGGTCATTATGAGAGAGGGATACATGGTTTCATATATCTCAATTATATTAAGTCTCCTCTCTTTATGTTGAAAGTTTTGAAGTTGCACTTGTTTTGCCTTCCTATGCTAGTCACTTTGTGCTTATTTGAGTTGTTTATTTACAAGATTCCTCTGCATAGGAAGTGGGTTAGGCTTAAATGTGTTTTATATATGCTTCTTGATTCTCTCTTATATGTTCAACTCTTATGCCTATGAGATCAGCATTTAAAACCATTGTGCCAGCTAAAAGGCATTAAAGAAAAGCGCTTATGGGAGGCAACCATTTTAGTTTTACTTTCTATTTGTTTTTGTTTTTCTTTGAGTCAAGGTGGCTGTTACTTTTGTAACACCTCCTTTGTATCTTTTTTGTTTTGGTTTCTTGTGCCAAGAGTAGGCTCTAATGAGAGGAAGTTAAATTTTTAAGTTTGATGTTCAGAAACAAATTTCTGCTCTTTACTGTATGAAAATCAAAACAATCACAGAACATGAGTGTCGGCCAAGTGGAAACCAGGGTACCATGGGCCGGCCTGCCACAGCCCTCGACGTTCTACGAAGAATTCTACTAAGGACCAGGCGCCCAGCCTGGCGAGCCTCACGAGAGACTTTTCCCTTGCGAGGGCTTCTTCACTCTGCTGAGCTTTTCTGCTAACGACCAGACGACGCTCAGCCTGACGGGCCTCGTGAGGGAGTTTTCCCTCGAGAGGGTCTCTACTACCCGGAATATCGCTAAGTCCTGGCGCACCTCTGCGCCATCCTCGCGAGGCTTCCCTCGCGAGGCGTCAAGTACTTCAGAACCTCGGCGAGGATCCCAGCCCTCGCGGGGTTCCTTCAAGTGGAAGCAAGCTCTGCACCCGCTGCAGAGCGCACATGGCCTCTGCGCCCGCTGCAGAGTGACGCGCGCGCCTGCGCGCGATGACGCCGCCGCCGCAGTTGCCATTCTCGTGTATAAAGCAGTCAACAAAGCTGGGGCAAGCAAAGCGGACTCCCAGTATTGCCACTTTGGTGATAAGGGGACCGGCGCCCGCTACGCTCCAAGCCGACGTCACCGTGGGGCGCGTCACGGAGCTCTGCGGCGCCAGCCCATCGTCCTGGATGGACGGTGGCTTTTTCTGCCAAGAAGACGTGCTCTCTGCCATGGACCGCGTCCATGGACAACCCTGACGCCGTGCGCTGCGCTCCACCTTTGCCACCATGTGGAATCCCTTCCCACCTGTTGTTTTCGGGGAAGAGGACCGAGACAGTATAAAAGGAGGCAGTGTACGACCAAGGGAGAGATTCCGCCATTCCAACGATCCCGGGTTCATCGATTCATTCCACACTCAATTAGCTACGTCGCAAGGAAGAAGACGGAGCTCCTTCCACCATAGTCCACCATAGCCATAGCTGTGCCCTCGGCAAGCACATTGTACTGTGACCTCTCCAAGCAGTGCAATACAACATAGCAGGACGTAGGGTCTTTACACCTCGCGGTGGGCCTGAACCTGGGTAGCGGCTCGTGTCCACTCTCTGTCGTGATGTTCCTCACCGAGCTCGACGAGCACCGTCGCCGAGGTTGTTGAGGATTTGTTTGACGTTGTGTTCAGCCCCTTACTCGATTCCTGGCATTAGAGAGACACCCTAGTTCCTTGGGACTAGTCTCCGACATTTGGTGCGTCAGGTAGGGGGCTGAGACGCGTCTTCAACCTCTCCGCGCCATGGTTGACACGCGAGCAGAGCGTCTCACACGACGGACGTCTGGCAGAGCCACGACCGAGCCCGCCGCTAACAACAACCCGCGTGGTCGCCCACGCGCCAACCGCGCTTCAGAGCGCAACGCCGAGCCGCGCGTCGAGCACCCTGAGGACGACGGCGGCAACGGCAGCGGCAACGACAACGACGGCGAGGGAGATTCCTCCCATCACCCGTCCAGGCGCGCGAGCGCCTCCATGCAGAGCCGGGTGGCGCCCAGTCCAGCCACTGCGCTACTCATGGCGCAGGAGCTGCTGCGCTACCGCCCCACGCAGGCGGGCCACGACAACTGGCTCGGGCGCCTTGAGGAGCTCATCAACGCCGCCGCCGTTCCTGCCGCACCTACTCCAACGCCAGCGCCCTCTCGTTCGCTGGTGCACCACTCTGGACGCGGAGGGAACATAGCGCACGTCGCTCCTCCTCCCCCTCCGCCTCCACACCACCTCCTCCTGCTGGAGCTCCGGCGGGGAACCACCGCGCCGCGTCGCACGCATCCTCGCCGCACGACTGCCAAATCGTGCAGCGAACTCCGGCGGATGCGCGCGTGGAAATCGAGCGCCAGCGGGACCGCCACAACCGCGTCATCCAGGAGATTGCAGCTGTGGGCCGCCAGAACCGAGGCGCGCTCGCCGGCGGCGCTGTGACATACGCCACAGGCTGCACCGCCTGCACCCGCAACTTGCGCCGCGTCGTCTGGCCGATAAAGTTCAAGCCTGACCTTCCTCCGCGCTACGACGGCAGGACCAACCCTCTGGAGTTTCTGCAGCTCTACACCGTCTCCATCCAAGCCGCAGGAGGCGACGACAAGGTGCTGGCCAACTGGCTCTCCATGGCGCTCAAGGACTCCGCGCTCTCATGGCTCATGAACCTCCCCGAGAACACCATCGACACGTGGGAGGATCTCTGCAAGGTCTTCGTCGCCAACTTCAAGGGCACGTACGAGCGCGCACTCACCTACAACGACATTCGCGCGGTCCGCCAGAAGCCTGGCGAGACCCTCCGCAGATACATCCAGCGTTTCAGCCAGGTCCGCAACAAGATTCCGAACATCCCGGACTCGCACGTCATATCTGCCTTCAGAGAGGGCGTCACGAACCGCAGGATGCTCGAGAAGCTAGGCATCCACGACACCCTCACCTCAGTGGTGAAGCTCTTCGACCTGGCGGACAAGTGCGCCAAGGCTGAAGAGGGCCTCCTCTTCGTCAAGAAAGAAACGGAGGAAGAGCCTCGTGAGGGGTCCATGAGCAGGAGGAAGCCTGTCGAGAAGCGCAAGACCACCGCCATCCTCGCGGCGGAGCCTGACGCCAAGCAGCCTCGCGAGGCCTCTCCGGCGGCTGTGAGAAGAAAGTAGACAATCGCCCATTCTACGTCTACCACAACAGGCACAACCACGCGACTGAAGACTGCTGGGAGCTCAAGCAGCTCAGCAAGGAACGCGAGAAGAACCAAGGCCGCGGCGGAGGCCGTGGCGGCCGCGGGGGCGGCCGCCACAACTTCCAGCAGAGGGCTCAGGCGAACCCCGCCGGGCGAAACGGCAATCTCCCTGACGAGAACCCTGGGGGCTACCAGGCCCCTCAGGGGGCAATAGCGTGCATCCTCGGCGGGTCTCAGGCGCCCAAGTCCAACAACCACTTCAAGCAGTTCTCTCGCGAGGTCAACGCCGCGCTTCCAGGGATTGAGGCATCCCAACCCCTCAAGTGGTCGCAATACACCATTGCCTTTGACTCCAACGACCATCCTAGGTCGACCATGGCTGTCGGCACCATCCCACTGGTGTGCACTCCCATCATCAACAACATCGCCATCGCCAAGACGCTCATAGATGGGGGTGCAGGCTTGAATGTCATCTCTGTCGAGACCTTCGAACAGCTTCAAGTGCCCTACGAGTGGCTGATGCCCTCCAGGCCCTTCACGGGGGTGACAAGTGGCTCCACCACACCGCTGGGGCAGGTGAGGCTCGCGGTCACCTTCGGCACGCCGCAGAACTACCGCACCAGCAGATCGACTTCGACGTCACGCACATTGGCCTGCCCTACAACGCCATCCTTGGCTACCCCGCCCTCGCTAAGTTCATGGCCGTCACTCACCACGCGTACAACATCATTAAGCTCCAGGCAGCGGCGGCACCATCTCCATCCACGGTCAAGTCCAGGACGCAATGCGCTCTATCGAGACCGCCTACAAGGCCGCTGCCGTGGCATTCCCTGCTGACGAGAACATGGAGCCCCTCGAGAGGCCCGCGAAGAAGAAGCAGTTGTTTTCACAGGAGCAGGCAGCTACGAAGAAGGTGTCGCTGGACGCCAGCGGCTCGGGGGCTAGCGTCACCATAGGCGTTGGCTTGCCTCCCAAATAGGAAAGTGCGCTCGTCGCCTTCCTCAGGGCAAACTCTGACATGTTCGCATGGACACCGTAGGCGCTGGCTTGCCTCCCAAATAGGAAAGCGCATCTTCACCTCCCAGCTTCATAAAAGCTTTTCCCTCCACGAGGGCCATCTCCACTGAGCTCTCTCTACAACGCGTCGCCACAGTCCACGAGAAGCCTCAGCCACTCCATGTAGAACCCCATGCACAGACATGGCGGACGTTATCTTGGCCACGCCAAGTGTAATGAACAATTTCGGTTCACCATGAACCTTTGCGCCTCAGCGCCGTTATGTAATATGCTTGGTGAGTTATTTTGCTTACGTTCATTCGCGCTCACATTTTTCCCCATGCGCACCTCGCGAGCGGGGGCTGAGCACGGTGTCTGTGTCTCGGGAGCATCCCAGCAGCATCGCAAAAACCAAAGGATCCGAGCTCTAACTCGTGGTTCTCCGCCCACGACCGTTATCTCACCAAAGAGCTCTGACTCATGGGCCTGCTCCCATGCACGTCACCTCACCAAGGACCTTGGTGCTTACTCTCCTCGTGAGATACACATGAGGAAACCTATGAGCGCGCATGAGTTGTACAACTGTGCATTGCTTGTGGGTATGCCTCTCTATTTAACGCAGGGAACAGGACGCCCTACAAGGCTGCGGAACTCCAAACCAGCCTCAGGCAACCTCGAGAGGGAAAACGCCTCACCAGGGAACACAACACCCTCTACGAGACAAGCGTCTCGCAAAGCTAAGTCCAGAACTTACGCCTCATGTGCTTTCTCTCGCTGGTTTTGTCGCCCCTCGAGCCTCTCTTTTCTCTCTTACGCCTCATGGGCTGCTTGCACGTCAAAGGGGAGCTCCCGAGCATCGCGACTCGAGAGCTCTTACCTCTCTAAGCCTTACGCACCCCCGGCCTTGTCGAGCCCTGACTCCGGCATACCGAAGCGGCGGTGCTATTGCGCTGAAAGCAGGGTCCTAACGACGTAGAGCGAAAAAGACATGAGGAAAAGATAAAAGGCCTCCCGAGGGGCAATCACACTTGCACATAATAAGTGTCTTTACAAACCATTACAAAGTAAAAACAGCAAGTCCTAAGATAACTGGTGCTCCAGGCACATCTCTCCGCAGGAGCAGCTTAAGCAGCAGGGCTGTCGTCGTCTTCGCTGTCGACAGCTTCGTCGTCCTCCTCCTCAGCGCCTGCCTCGCCATCGCCCTCCTGGGCCGGGTCCTCCTCGACCTCAGTCCTCTTGAAGCGCTGGACTTACTTCTCCACGTCGTCCCACACCGAGGAGTCCAGCTTCGAGGTGAGCCTCTGCTCCAGGGGCTCCGTCATAGTCGTGAAGTCGAAGCTAGGATGGAGATGCGCGAGGTTGGCGAAGATGCGGCCTACCGCGATGCCAAGGAGCTCGCGGCTCTCAGTGTCGACCAGGTCATCGAGGCTTGTCAGACCTCCTCAAGGCTGGTGAGGAGCTGCTCGAAGAAGCCGAGATAGGTGGCGACGTCAGCGTTCCCTTCGACGAGAGCGAGGGGGCCTTGGCTCCTAAGCGGTCTGCGACAACCCGCGCGCGGGCCACCAGAGAGCGGAACATGCGCTCCCGCTGGCGCGACAACACCCGCGCAGCCTGAGCACTCTCCCGGGCCTCCTCGACGAGCTCCACCACCGGCGCCACCTGCTGCTGCATATCGGTCATGTCCTGCGTCAGAGAGGCAAGGTCCTGCTCCGCGCGGGCCTGGGCGTCCTTGGCAGCCTGAAGGCGGGAGTCAGACCGCTTCTTCTCCCGCTCGAGCTCCCTGATGCGAGCATTGAGCTCGTCGTGCTTCTTCATGAAACGCTCCTCCTGCAGCTTGGCCTTCCTCGCGAACTCCTTGGAGCAGTTGTCGCGGAAGAGCTTCTCCTTAGTTGCGGACTCCTCCTTCATCTTCTCCTCCTTCTTGCGGAGGTTCTCGTTGGTCTGCAGGAGGCGCTTCTTGTAGAACTCCTCGTCCTGGGCCACCTTGCCCTCGCGAGACTCCAGGCTCTCCCGCTGCGCAGCTTGGTCCTTCTCGATTTTCTCGACCTGCTCCTCGCGCTTGCGCAGCTCAGATTCGCGGAAGTCGAGGTCTTCCCCGCGCTTCACAATCATGCCTTCGCGAGTGCGCAGGTCTTCGCGGAACTTCTCCAAGTTCTGCCGCACGGTCTCTGCCTCTGCGATGATCTTCGCCTCGCGGTCCACGAGCTCTTGATGCTTAGTGGTGACTGCCGCCTCGCGCGCCGCAAGCTCCTGGTGCTTGGTCTCGGTCTCCGCCTCGAGGGCCTCGTGCTTAGCGTTCAAGTCCGCGAGAGTCTCTTCAGCCTCGCGGATCACGCTGGCGCGGGTCTCCTCAGCGAAGCGCAGCGCCTCCTCGCGACGCGCCTGGGTCGCCTCGTCCCCTCGGCGGCAACGCTCCACGGTCTCCTGGAGGCAAGCCCAGCCCCGCGCAAGCTCGGCAGCTTCTTCCGCCTTGGCGCGGTCTTCCTCGGAGAGCTGGGCCTCGAGCCCGGCGAGCACCTCCCTCACCGAGTGGAAGGCGGCATTTCGACGAACCGCGACCGGGCGCCGATCCCGCAGGACCAAGGCCCGCACATCGCGAGGAGACCCAGAGGCACCAGCGCCTGCTGAGGACCCCAAAACGTCGCGCCTGGGCTCGGAGTGGCCTCGAGGCGCGCCTGGGGGCTCTGGTGAGAGCCTCCCTCTTCATTCACGCTGGGGGCTTTCTGGGGGCTCGGAGCGCCCTCGCCATCAGCCCTGGCGTCCTTCTACCCCTGGGGCACGTCTTGCTCCCCTCCGGGGAAGGATCGGCCTTCTCCGCCGAGGCCGCTCCCGCCGCAGCTGCAGTGTCCACCACCGGCGCCTCGGAGCTTGCGCTTGGTGGAGGTGGCGGCGCAGTGGCCTCCTCCATCTCAACGTCTCGCGTGCCTCCGCCGACGTCGCGGTCTTCACCGCGTCTTCTTCTACCGATGTTGCGGTCTTCGCCGCGTCTTCTTCCGCCGCTCTCTCCTGGCGCGCAGGAGAAGCGCCGGGCCGCGCGGCCGGCGACACCGTCGTCTCAGCCTTCTCCTCCTCGCGGCGCTCATCCGCCTCGGGAGATGAAGCCGCTGTCTCAAGAGGAGCGGTGGCCTCGTGAGGCACCGCTTCAGATGCAGGCGCAGCAGACGCTGCTGTAGCGCTGGAGCCCTCTCCAACCTTCCGGATCCTCCACCGCATCGGCTCCTCGGGGCGCCTGGAGAGGAAAACACTCAGAAATCCCTCGAGAGGGTCACTCAAGAACACATCAGAGAAGAAAGGAAGTACAAGACTTACGCGGCGGTTTCGATCACGGTGTCGATCCACCTTTTGGTCGTCCGCCGCACAGGCGGAGCACTGGGCTCCGCGCCTTCTGGGCCTCTGCAGGCTTGCCTCGGCTCGCCTTGGCACTGGCCTCCGCCTCCTCCCGAGCTCCGGCGTTCCTGTCGTGGATCGCCTTGGAGCGGGGCTCAAAGTGGCCAGATGAGGCCACGTCATCGTCGCTCTCCTCTTTCCCCTCGACGCGCCGTGAGGGGACGACCAAGAACCGGTCGCCGCTGCCCGAGGAGATCTCGTGGATCTCAGCGTCAGGCGGCACGCCCCTGGAGGGGCTCGAGTCTCCCGCCGAGGAATTGGGGCCTCCTGAGGCGCCGGCCGCACCTGCGTCAGACTCCGCAGGCGTCTCCGTCGTCTCCTCGTCGCCATCAGCTGGCGCCGCCTGCACTGCTGACTCCGGGTCTTC
Organism: Poa pratensis; assembly: GCA_947311845.1. Classification (NCBI taxonomy): domain Eukaryota; kingdom Viridiplantae; phylum Streptophyta; class Magnoliopsida; order Poales; family Poaceae; genus Poa; species Poa pratensis. The sequence goes on from CAMZMU010000039.1 coordinate 38,487,875, forward strand.
ACGGGGCCCAACTTGCCCCTCAGGCACCAGGCCCCACTGGTCAAACTCAGGCATCGTCTCCACGAACGCGACGCGAGGCCCAAGATCAAGCTTGTGGAGCGGAACGGTTTTGTCGGTAGGCTTGGGGATGGACGGAGAAGTGAAGAGGACCTCCATGATGCTGTCCACCTCCTTCTGCGTGAAGAGGGTAGCGCTCAGGCGCATCTTGTCCCTCTGGTTTGTGTACAGCCACATCGAGTCCGCATGCATCTGGAGCGGAGCAATGCGACGCCTCACGAAGTCCTTGGCCACCATTTGCCCAGTGAGGCCAGCCTCGCGAAGGTCCGACATGCGCTTCACCGCGGGGCCAAGCGCTGCGCCCGTGAGTGTTTTCGAGGACCAGCTCGCCCTCTTCGTCGGGGGCGCCTCAGGCATCTCGAAGAGGGGACTCTGGCTCCCGACGTCCACGAGGAACCACCGCCTGCAGAAGTCCTCCACCTTCTTCGTCACACTGGTCACGGGATTCTCGCCGGCCCACGCGATGGGGATGTAGACGCCGCCCATGCCATCAGTGATGCGAAAGGACACGCACCCCGACCGCTCGTTGTTCGCCGTGAACCGGAGCGCGTAGAAGCTGCGGAAAAGGTCGACCGAGGGCGGAATGCTGATGTACGCCTCGCAGAGATAGGCGAAGATGGAGAGAATGAGGATGGAGTTGGGGTGGAGGTGAAGAATCTGGATCTGGTAGCGCTCCAGAACCGCCAGGAAGAAGTCGGAGAAGGGAGGCACCAGCCCGGTGAAGAGAGTATGCATGAAGATGGGGTAGAGGCTGCCGCAGGGGTTGTTCGCCGGCTTGAGCACCGTGGCGCCGTGCTCGTTGCTCTCAGAGGCCGCCATGTGACGCACCTTGTCCAGCTGCGCCTCCTTGCCGATGCGGAAGTCGGCCAGAACCGGCTTGCGGTCGCCATCTTGCTGCATCGAGGCAGGCGCACTCGCCTGCATCACCGCCTTGCCCTTCTTGGAGACGGTGGCCTTCTTGGGCGCCATTGCAGTGGGATTGCGAAGGAGGAGCTTGGGGATTGTGCGCTGGGAAGAAGGAGGCGAAAGGGGAACGAATGAAGCAACGGCCGTCTGCGCCGAGCTCTCCGCCTTTTATCGGCTCATCGAGCCGTTGCCAGAACGTGGTGGGTCCCGCCACTACGCCGGTTACTACAGGGGAGATCGTGGCATCGTGGGCAGCAGCGTCTCTCCACGTGTCTTGGGCCAGACAGGCTTATTTGGGCCCGCGACGATTCGCCTGCGTCTACGAAACTCCAGCGTGCCCATCGCGGGCCCGGGGGCTACTGTCGGCCCAGTGGAAACCAGGGTACCATGGGCCGGCCTGCCACAGCCCTCGACGTTCTACGAAGAATTCTGCTAAGGATCAGGCGCCAGCCTGGCGAGCCTCACGAGGGACTTTTCCCTCGCGAGGGCTTCTTCACTCTGCTGAGCTTTTCTGCTAAGGACCAGACGACGCTCTGCCTGACGGGCCTCGTGAGGGTGTTTTCCCTCGAGAGGGTCTCTACTGCCCGGAATATCGCTAAGTCCTGGCGCACCTCTGCGCCATCCTCGCGAGGCGTCAAGTACTTCAGAACCTCGGCAAGGATCCCAGCCCTCGCGGGGTTCCTTCAAGTGGAAGCAAGCTCTACACCCGCTGCAGAGCGCACATGGCCTCTGCGCCCGCCGCAGAGTGACGCGCGCGCCTGCGCGCGATGACGACGACGCAGCAGTTGCCATTCTCGTGTATAAAGCAGTCAACAAAGCTGGGGCAAGCAAAGCGGACTCCCAGTATTGCCACTTTGGTGATAAGGGGACCGGCGCCCGCTACGCTCCAAGCCGACGTCACCGTGGGGCGCGTCACGGAGCTCTGCGGCGCCAGCCCATCGTCCTGGATGGACGGTGGCTTTTTCTGCCAAGAAGACGTGCTCTCTGCCATGGACCGCGTCCATGGACAACCCCGGCGCCGTGCGCTGCGCTCCACCTTTGCCACCATGTGGAATCCCTTCCCACCTGTTGTTTTCAGGGAAGAGGACCGAGACAGTATAAAAGGAGGCAGCGTACGACCAAGGGAGAGATTCCGCCATTCCAACGATCCCGGGTTCATCGATTCATTCCACACTCAATTAGCTACGTCGCAAGGAAGAAGACGGAGCTCCTTCCACCATAGTCCACCATAGCCATAGCTGTGCCCTCGGCAAGCACATTGTACTGTGACCTCTCCAAGCAGTGCAATACAACATAGCAGGACGTAGGGTCTTTACACCTCGCGGTGGGCCTGAACCTGGGTAGCGGCTCGTGTCCACTCTCTGTCGTGATGTTCCTCACCGAGCTCGACGAGCACCGTCGCCGAGGTTGTTGAGGATTTGTTTGACGTTGTGTTCAGCCCCTTACTCGATTCCTGGCATTAGAGAGACACCCCTAGTTCCTTGGGACTAGTCTCCGACAATGAGATGGTTCTAAAAAATTTTGACTGCAAGCATCTGGGTTTTGTCTACCTTTCATTAGTTTTGTTTTTTATGATTTGAGCTACGTAAGTACCTCGAAAAAATTCATCTTTACTCGCTGTTCTGTTTTTGACAGATTATGTCTTTATTTTGCATTGCCTCTTATGCGAGCTTTCTTTGTGGTTTCTTTTTTGTGGAAAGGTGCTACAAAGTCCTGGTATACAGTATCTAATGTTAAAATGAGTTCTTGCAATGTGTCCTTACAGAAACAAAGTGGATTAAATGTTTTGAGTACTAACCCTCTAATGAAGTTTATGAGAAGTTGTGTGTGAAGGAAGTTTTCAAGTGTCAAGAGAGAGGATGATGAAAGAAGATCAAGAAGGGACAAAAGCTCAAGCTTGGGGATGCCCATGGCACCCCTCTGCAATTTTCAAGAAGTCACAACCATTTAAGCTTGGGGATGCCCAACACCTTCCCATGGTTGGTAACTTTACTCTATTTATGGTTCTTAATATTTCAAACAAAATTGGTTTTACCTGATTTGGATTTCGTACGTGAAAGTTATTGAGTTTCCAGTTTTGCTGGTTTACCAGGCCGGAGTCTCCGGTGTGCTCCAACCGGAGTCTCCGGACTCAGGATTTCTTGTCGAAGGACTCGGGGTGGAGAGCCACTGCATAGGGGACCGGAATGTCTACGGAGTCTTCAGTTTCTCAGACCGGAGTCTCTGGTGTGAGTTTCCTGCAACGACTATTTTTCTGGGGACCTATAAAAAGCCCCCCTTCTTCCTCAATATGAGCAGCTCTTCCAAGAACGATTTTCCCCCATCTCTCACCTCCATTGTTGACCTTGGAAAGCTTGCCCCTCTCTCAATTCCTCCCATGATTCTTGCATATCTTTGAGGGAAAAGAGAGAGGAGATCTAGATCCACATTTTCACCAATCCATCTCTCCTCTAAGTGAGGGGAACCCTTTGGATCTAGACCTTAGAGTTACATTTGTTGAGTTATTCTTTGTTCTTCCTCTCTTCTCCCCCCATAAGTATTAGTTGCTTTTGGTGGGATTTGGGAGTGAAGGACTTGAGCACTTCTTGTGTTCTTGCCTTTGCTTTTGTGCATCGGTTTGCTCTCTCCACGAAGATTCGTGGAAGTGAAAGTTCATGAGCTTGTTACTCTTGGGTCGTTGGACCCTAGACGGTGTTCTTGAGACCTTTTGTGGTCACTTGGGAGCTCCCAATCCTTTTGTGGGTTGTGCCTCAAGATTGTTGTAAGGGGCTCGATTTCCGCCCAAAAGGAAATCAATAGTGGAATGTGAACCGAGCTTTTGGGCAATGTTCATCGGAGAATAGGGTGAGGCCATTTGTCGCGTTTGAGTTTGAAACTCACAACCCTCGAACGAGACGTGCTCCCCTAAAAAGGAGGAACTCGGGAATACATCATCGTCTCCGCGTGCCTCGGTTATTTCTATACCCGAGCTCTTTACTTATGCATTTTACATGGAGACCGGACGGAGAGGAGGCCGCCCGCCGCCGGGGAGCCGCGCCGACCGCAGGAGAACAGGGTCGGGCCTCAGCCAACAACGTCCGTCCGTCGGGCCCAACATGGTCATCCGGCGGTGGCGAGGGGAGGGAGGCCGTAGGTGGGTGGCGGCGGCAGTGGGGCTAGGGTTCCCCGAGCCGCCCTGGGACGAAGCGGGGGTCGGTGCTTCGTTGATCGAGTATAATAAAAGTGACACTATGGAATATTCTCTTTGTTTCCTATTAGTTGTTCGATCATGTAGTACAAATTTGTACTAAAATCAACAATAACTCATATGGAAGAATACTTGTTTTTGCATTCATCCCTGACCTACCTTGTCAAATTGGGTATAATAAAGGTGAAACTATAGGATATGTATTGCCCGGAAATTCAGTATTGCCCAAGGTGGCTGGATAAGATCATAACCTGAAAATTATACAAATGAAACACGAAAACAAAATAAGAGCATCCTGGTCAGAGCAATGCCGGTACATGCATGCGTATGCCTTGTAGGGAAACGCATAGACCGCCCCGTACGACATCGTACTAGTACTTGGTCATCGCTACGGTCACTGTCAGTCCAGTACTGCCACGATTTCGCAGAGAATAATCACAAAACCAAGCGACGTCGTAGATTTTTTATAAATATGGCCCTCTGCCGAACGTTTTTGGCAAAAATGCTCCCCTCTCAATTTCATTGCTAAAAATGGCCTGGCGGGAACGTATAAAAACAACACGTGTCACTTCCCTCAGTACCACTTGGCGGGAGGTACTTCTAGCCATAGGAATGGCGGGAGGTCCATCCCGCCACTGTCATTGGCGGGAGGTGGCGGGCCCCACGGACGTAAGCTGGCGGGAGGACACCGTGGCAGTCGCCGCGTCATCCAGCCGTAGGGTGAGGCGGGAGGTGGCGGGCCCCACTGGTGGCAAGAAGCTCGACACCCTAGCCGGCCACAGCGTGTGCATGCATCTATAGTGGCATGCATGATTAATAATAAAATATCCCAGCTCAATGGAATGGCGTGCATGCATCCAGAATGCTACTAATCACTGGAAGAAAAGAGATCACTGGAAGAAAAGAGAGAGTCAAAAGCGCTTGTATCAAAACCATGCAGCCCGAGCCCTGACCTCCCGCCATCGGACCTCGATGGGACCCACCACCTCCCGCCAAACACAACGGAGGAATGCTCCTCCCGCCAGTCTGCATGGCGGAAAAATCCTCCCGCCACTCCATACGGCGGTACGAGACACGTGTCGCCTAATCCTCTTCCCGCCAGGCTATTTTTGACAATACAATTGGGAGGGGGCTATTTTTGACAATGCAATTGAGCAGTGGGCTATATTTGTAAAGAAATCCGACGTCTAGCTGGCCTGGTCGAGCAAGTGGCACCGTGTCGGCTGGGATAGACAAAGCTCTGCGCGGCCCCGGACTACGGGCAGACGGACATGGTAGAGGCGAAGAAAATCCTGCGAGCGCGCGCGCGATCTTCCCGTGATCCGGTGATTCCTTTGCGTGACGTCACTTCTGCTGTATCTTTTCTCACGTCGTCTACTCTACTGGCTGTCTGCTACAGCGATGCGATTCCAACTCCAACAAGCTCAGCTGACCATTTGAAAGATAAATTATGTTTTCATGTGGAGGTTTATGTATTCACAAAAGAGTATTGTGAATAGTACATATCAAAAGAGTGTAAGATGGAACAAAATTCAAACTCACGGAGACGATGATCAATAGTACAGATCGATGTAGAGTTTGTAGTAGAGTGAGATAGCCAAAAAAAATTAGAAAACAGACACCAAGTGCACAGCTTACGGCCAGAGGCACAAGAGTGCTGATCACAGCTTACAACACAACGCAAACCCAAGCACAAATAGTTCAGAAAAGGCAAACCCACCCCCGCGTCGCCCGCGCCTGGCGACACGGGGGAACCCTAGCCGCCGCCGCAGGGGCTCCCGCCGCCGGCCACCGCACCGCCCCCACCGGAGGAAGCGACGGCAAAGCCGCGCGCGACCAAGGATGGTGGCGGCGGGGCCATTTTTCTGCTTTTCCCCGCTCGAGAACCACCATGCAGGCGCGGCGTGGATGGCGAGCACGTCGGGCGGCTGGCGCGGCGCTTGCCGGCGTGGTGCTTGCCGGCGCGGGACTGGCCGACGCGCAGAGGATGGAGGGAGCGCGGTCCTGAGGCGCCAGCAGCCGGCGGCGGGCTGCGCGGGCTGGCCCGGGCTCGATCTGGGCCGAGCGGGCCGCGGCCGTGGCGCCCGGTCGACGGGTGCGGCGGTGCTGGTGGCGTCTGTGGGCCGGCGAGGAAGCTAGGGCAGCGGCCCCAGACCACGGAAGAAGGTGCGGCGGCGACCGCCGAGGCAGGAGGTGCCACGGTGGGCTTCCGGCGCGCAACGGCAGGGCGAGAATCTTGGTAGGCGCTGCCAGCTGACCAGAGGGTGGCACCCAACGAGCACACCTGCACGGAAATAGCTTCGACCAAGGACACTCAAGACGAAGAGGGAAAGCTCGGGAGCAGCCGCTGAACACGAAGAGATCACCACCGCCCCCCATGGCACCACTCACCTACACCACCGGTCCCCAGATGGCGCCTCCAAGAAGGTAACGACGCCCACGCGCCGCCGCCATCCAATCCGAGATGGATTTTGGATTTTCATCCGGGGCAGGGGTAGGGGATGGGGAGCTGGTCAACAACGGCGCCTCCAGGAAGGGAAGCGGTGCCCGAACGGCGTCGCCCCCGTTGTGGTCATGGAGACCAGGGGTTTCCCCCAGACCGGCTCACCGCACCCGCTCCCAGCAGCTCCAGATCGGCGAACGAGGCCACCAACACCAGGAGCAATAGGGAGGAGATAGCCAGCAAAAGGGGGACGGATCTGACCTTCGAGATCTGGTGCTTGAGCCACCGGAGCAGCTCCACCGTCGCCGCCTCCTCCTGCCGCCGCCATGCCGCCCGTGCGGCCCAGAACGACGGCCAGCACCCGCGCACGCCACCTGCCGCTTGGTCGGCGTCGCCCGCCCATCCGAGGTCGCCGCCTAGGCGTCCAAGAGCCCTTCGCGCCAGCGGAGCAGCAGATCCTCGCCGCCACCCTCACCGGTTGGCCACGCGGGCTTGCCTCGGGCCCACCTCAAGCGGCGGCGGGGGAGAGGAGAAGAAGGGAGGCGGCGGCGCGCGAAAACCCTAGTCGGCCCTGAGTCGCCCTCGGGAGGACGACACGAGGGCCGAGAGCGTTTTCTCTCCTGAGATAGCCAAATTCACGGCTTGTTTAAGCCTCCCGGGTACAAAACTCACGGCTTGTTCTCACATGCCGCCGATGTGTCCGATATTCAAGACAGTAGATCGCATAAACTACAAACAAACATTTTTTAACGATCTAGTTTAGCTACTCATCCTCCCTCACTTGATTTCAAACAAAAGGAGAGGTAGATGATCCTTCTTCCACCACGAAGTTTGTAGCGGTATCATGCCGAAAGGTTAGGCGTCTCTACGCATACCATGTAATCCCACATACATGTAGTACAAGGCTAGGTCCAAAGAGGAGAAAGCGAACACCAGGAAAACAATTGACATCAAATTTTTTACTCGGAGGAAGATGATTATCATGCCGAAATGGTTAGGCGAGAGCATACCATGTAATCCACATACACCTAGTACAAGGCTACACTAGTACGAAACACCCCTATAGTCCCGCTTCGGTTGGGCCATCAGTCCCGGTTCCCGAACCGGGACTGGCCAATCGGGACTAATGCTGGTCCTGGTTCGGCCACGAACCGGGACCAATGGGGCTCCACGTGGCCTGTTCTGCAACGAGTGGGGGAGGACTCATTGGTCCCGGTTCGTAATACGAACCGAGACTGATGTTTTGATTTTGTATTTTCCATTTAATTATTTGGGCACTTTTTATTTTGTGTTTTGCACTCAATTCGAACACTTCTCTTTGTCCCGTCGCCCGGCGCCTCCATCCACCCCCTCTCCCTCTCGCCGGTGCCTCCGTCGTCTCCCTCTTATTCGCGTCGCCGACGTGCTCTCCATCTCTCACTCGCCGGCTCATCGAGGCCAAGTTTCGATATTTCTGTGCAGGTACTACTCGCCGGCTCATCTCTCACTCGCCGGCTCTCCATCTCGCACTCAATTCGATGGTACTACATACAGCAATGAAGGAACCACTATTACACATCATCGTCATGAATATATTACACACATCTCATTCGTCATGCTTGGTCGAACACATTACAAACGGTACATGTACACACGAGTTTCATGCATATATACATCTCTTTTACACTCACCCTTGCATTTCAACCTTCCGATAGTATTCTCCCTTCGGATCTAGGACCTCTGCATCTAAGAATCCCGCAATTTCCTCTTGAATTGCTCGTACGCGATCTTGTGGTAGAAGACCGTCCCGCAACCGTTCGATCTAATTTAAAGAAGGGGTCAATATATATGAATGAAACTAAACACAATTGATGGCAATAAACTAAAATTGTGAATATTGTTTACGTACTTCAAGTTGTTCTAAGTACCGGCTGCCCGTCTCTTGGGTCGTCTGGCGAATGAACTCGCAAACGTAGTATCCACATAAATTATTCTCATGTTCCTGCTCAAGCACTTTACGAGAACAGAGTTCAATCAAAATAATAATCAAGCATGATAATGGTATTGAAACTAGAATCAAAGAGATGCGCGGATCTAGCTAGTAGTACTTACATTTACTGGTTCAAATGTAAGCTCCGGTGCCCAAATACCCCTAACCTTGGCGGTGAACCGTTTCCAAGCCCTGTCCGGCAAAGAAAATGAATAAAGGAGTTATATATTAATTACTTGCTACCAGGGAATGAACGGAAAGTTGCCGATATAGTGCCATAATGATTGAAATTACCCTTGGAGGCATTCCTGCATGTCCGCCCACTCCTCAAGGGGTTTACGTTTCGAGTCCATGACTTGTACTACTCCTTTGTCAGGTTTAATGATTAGCAGAATAAAGTGGAAGCTGCGCACGCATAAGTCATCAATTATACACTTATCACGAGTAAGCGAAATAGAATGTGTACAAGACAGTAACACTCACCCGTAGTTGTAAGGAAATAGTATTTCCCTTTTGGTTTCGGAAAACCTTAACGCCTTTGCCAAGTTATTCTCTGTGTCGATGTAATGACCTTGGAGAGTTTTTTGATGAACGAAATATGGGTCAATGAACCCAATGTCATAGATTTGTCCTCTTTTGCATTGGAGAATCTTCATTCTGCATAATTAATATAGTGATGAGTAAGATTATACATGCAATGAACGAGCTGAGCTAGCTAGAGACTTAATTACAGAAATAATACTTACAGACAATAGGCACTGAGGATAGATTTGTCGATGGCGACTTGTTGGTATAACTGAAATAATTCAGAAAATTCAATCATTACCACGCTATCTCCATGCCCGTAATGCTCATTTTTATATCCCACGTAGATCCAGTTTGCCCCTTCCTTTGAGCTCGCATGTACCACTTATGCAATCTTCGCATTTTTGTTGGTAGACCGTTGACTAGCTCAGGTTTGACGAGAGTATACCCGTGCCGGTATTTGTATGCTACTTCCTGGAACTCTTGTAACTGCTCTAACTACTGAGGAATAGACATGCCCTGAGCAGAGGCCGCTTCTCCGTACATTGCAACAAACTCAGGATCGACGTCGACTGCACCTCTGCTCGACCCCACCTCGGTATTGGAAAACACTTTGAGCGGGGGGCACGACTGGTTTTTCTGTTCTCCGAGCTGGGGAACTGATTTCCCGCTTGCACTACTACTCTTCGACCGCTGCTTATTTGCCTCAGCCGACTTGCGAATAGAGCGGTCATAGTCTGGTGTCAGCCTTGGCGGGGTTGTTCAAGGGTCTTCAGCATTTTGAAGACGACGGCTTTTTCTTCTGGGTGGCGGGGAACTCTGGCGCTTTCGGCTTCTTCCGGTTAGCCCACCACTCTTTATATTGGGCATTTGCGATCGCGGCATTTTCCTCCTCCGTATAGTCGTAAGGTCTCATGGGAAGATTCTTATGAGGTACTTTTGGGAGGGGTGACCTTTTACGTTTCGGTGATCGGTTACCCCTCATAGTACCAGCGTGGTACACTGAGCCTCAGTGGGCGGAGACGACTGACGCGGCGGCGGAGACGGCTGCGCTGGAGACTGGTGAGGCGGCGGAGACGGCGCCTGAGGCGACGGCGGCGAAGAGGACTGTTGCGCTGGAGACTGGTGAGGCGGCGGCGAAGATGGATTGCTACTCTGAGGAGTCGATGGCCTTGGCTGCCAGTTTGGAAGCACGATGAATTCCTTTGGCCATAGAATGGTCCCTTTTTTGGCTTCTCCAAGTTCAACCACCTCCCCATCTTCACCTGCAGGGTGTTCCAGCTTCAGCTCCTCAAATTCTTTCATCACTTCATCCACCCCGACAACAGCGTAGCCATGTGGAACCGGAGAGAAATGGAAAGTTGGTTTGGGTCCAATTGGTACGGCATAGCCGACCGCCACCTTCATGGTTAAGTTAAAAACTTTCACATGTAGCTCACAAGGTGTGCTCTCCGTGATATCATCCACTGGGTAGCGACGAAGAGGAGCCATCGTCAGTGCATCATCATTACCATCCCGGAGCTCCGTGGAAGCCACGCTGCTTTTCCGATTCGATGGGCCGCCGGTACCATCGCATGCAGCTTCTACCATGTGCCGCTGAGATTGGCCGCTAGTACCTTGCTGGCTAAGTGCGTCAATTTGATCCTGCTGCCGCTTTATTGTTTCTTCTATATTACGCAGCCGGTCTGAAGCAGCGCCGCACTATTCTCGTCGTTGGCGCTTTCTGCATCACTTGGAAATGCTAAAGATCATCAGTTATATGCAGAGATTGTATTGGGAACTATTCAGAATGCTCGGGAACCATGCTCCTGACATAAAGGTTTAAAACATTACATAGATTTACATGAAATGTTTAATACATTATTACACATCACCAACATTAGGCAGAGATTGTCTTGGTGAAAAGTGGGATGCACTTTCTCGCCGTTGGAAGCAGCGAAAGCATATCCGGATTGTGGCGTATTTCAAGTCATATTTCAAGTCATATTGGAAGTAACATCCGGATTGTGGCGCTTTCTGCATCACTTGGAAATGCTAAAGATCTTGGAGAATGCAGAGATTATCTTGGAATGCAGAGATTTGAATCTTCTTGACAAAGGGGAGATCATTATTAGTACTCCTGAAAAGTGGGATGCACTTTCTCGCCGTTGGCGCTTTCTGCATCACTTGGAAATGCTAAAGATCATCAGTTATATGCAGAGATTGTATTGGGAACTATTCAGAATGCTCGGGAACCATGCATTACATATGGTCACTTGTTTTCTAAAAGGTTTAATACATTACTACACATCACATAAAGGTTTAATACATTACATTGATTTACATAAAAGCCATGAACCCTTCTTCGCGTATGTCCCTTGCCTATGATCGCTTCGGCCGTAACCATGAAGCATCTTCATTATTTAACGGGATGCTTGGGTCAGTTTTCACTGTGAAGGGCGGAATTTCATCAAACTTATTATAATCTGCTGACATGTCTGTCTTGTCCTCGACTCCCACGATGTTTCTTTTCCCTGAAAGAACTATGTGACGCTTTGGCTCATCGTCTGATGTATTCGTTTGCTTATTTTTTTTTCTTTTTTTCGGTCTGGAGGACATGTTCTTCACATAGAAAACCTGAGCCACATCATTGGCTAGGACGAATGGTTCGTCTCTTTAACGACCAAGATTCTTGAGATCCACTGTTGTCATTCCGTACAGCTGGTCTACCTTTACCCCTTCTCCATTCATGTTGACCCAACTGCACCGAAATAAAGGGACCTTAAAAGTAGGTCCATAGTCAAGTTCTCATATCTCCTCTATGTAACCATAGTATGTGTCCTTTTGCCCATTCTCGTCTGTTGCATCAAAGCGGACACCACTGTTTTAGTTGGTGCTCTTTTTATCTTGGGCGATCGTGTAAAATGTATCCCCATTTATCTCGTACCCTTGGAAATTCAATACAGTCGAAGATGGTGACGCGGCCAACAAGTAGAGCTGATCTCCGACAGTGGTGTCATTCATGAGCTGTAATCGCAACCAACTGCCGAAAGTCTCCATGTATTTTTCTTTAATCCAGGAGTTAGCCTTCCCCTTTTTGGAGCGTACATAATTCTTGTGTTCCTCGATATACGGAGCCACGAAGGTGGAACTTTGTAGAACTGTGTAGTGTGCTTGAGTGAAAGAATGCCCGTCCTTACATATCATTGCTTTCTTTCCTGCCGTGCCTTTTCCACTCAGTCTCCCCTCATGCCGCGATTCAGGAACACCAATCGGCTTAAGGTCAGGAATAAAGTCAACACAGAACTCAATGACCTCCTCTGTTCCATAACCCTTTGAGATGCTTCCTTCTGGCCTAGCACGGTTATGAACATATTTCTTCAAGAGTCCCATGAACCTCTCGAAAGGGAACATATTGTGTAGAAATACAGGACCGAGAATGGCAATCTCGTCGACTAGGTGAACCAAGAGATGCGTCATAATATTGAAGAAGGATGGGGGGAACACCAACTCAAAACTAACAAGACATTGGACCACATCCCTCTGTAGCCTTTGCAGACTTTCTTGATCGATTACCTTCTGAGATATTGCATTCCGTGCTTCTGGTGTATCTTTTGTCTTCCATACACGTCCAGTAAGCCTAGCAGGTTCACGCAAAGATTCTTCGTCACGTGCATCACGTCGATTGAAGATCGGACCTTTAGGACTTTCCAATAGGGTAGCTCCCAAAATATAGATTTCTTCTTCCACATGGGCGCGTGTCCGGTAGCGACGTCTTTCGGAACAGATTGACCGCCAGGACCCTTTCCAAAGATTACTTCTATGTCCTTGACCATACCAATTAAGCATCACCATCAGGGAGGTTAGGCTTCTTCCGGTGATCTGCCTCACCTTTGAAATGCTTGCCTTTCTTTCTTACGGTATGCTTGTTTGGAAGAAATTGACGACACCCCAGGTACACAACCTTCTTACATTTTTCCAAATATGTACCTTTAGTCTTATCTAAATAGTGCGTGCATGCATTGTATCCCTTGTTTGACTGTCCTGAAATGTTACTAAGAGCAGGCCAATCATTGATGGTTACGAACAACAACGCTCGTAGGTCAAATTCCTGTTGTTTGTGCTCATCCCACACACGTACACCTGGTTCGGCCCACAACTGCAAAAGTTCATCAACTAATGGCCTTAGGTACACATCAATATCGTTGCCGGGTTGCTTCGGGCCTTGGATGAGCACTGGCATCATAATGAACTTCCGCTTCATGCACAACCAAGGAGGAAGGTTGTAGATACATAGAGTCACGGGCCAGGTGCTGTGACTGCAGCTCTGCTCCCCAAAAGGATTCATGCCATCTGTACTTAGACCAAACCATAAGTCCGAGAACTCTCTCTCGATTTTTCTCCACTGCGACCCATCAGCGGGGTGTCTCAACTTCCCGTCTTTCTAACGCTCTTTTTTGTGCCATCGCAACAATCTGGCATGCTCTTTGTTTCTGAACAGACGTTTCAACCGTGGCATTATAGGAGCATACCACATAACCTTAGCAGGAACCCTCTTCCTGGGGGGATCGTCATCGCCCTCAACATCATCAGGGTCATCTTGTCTGATCTTGTACCGCAGTGCATTCCATACCGGGCATTTATCCATATTCTCGTACTCCTCACCGCGGTACAGGATGCAGTCATTAATTCATGCATGTATCTTCTGCACATCTAATCCTAGAGGGCAGATAACCTTCTTTGCTTCGTTTGTAGTCTCGGGCAATTCGTTATCCTTTGGAAGTTTCGGCTTCATTATTTTCAGTAACTTCTCAAATCCCTTGTCAGATAAACCAGTCTCTGCCTTCCATTTCAGCAGTTCCAGTGTGGTACCGAGCTTTGTGCTGCCATCTTCGCAATTTGGGTACAACAACTTTTTGTGATCCTCTAGCATGGCCTCCAACTTTAGCTTCTCATTTTCTGTATCGCATTCTCGCTTTGCATCAGAAATGACCCGACCAAGACCATCAGCGGGCTCATCTGATGCCTGTTGTTCACCTCCTTCTTCTTCATTGCCTTCCATTACAGTATCACCGTATTCTTCAGGGAACATAGGATAGTTGTCATCATCCTCCTCTTCTTCATTGTCTTCCATCCTAACCCCTCTTTCTCCGTGCTTGGTCCAACAATTATAGCTGGCCATGAAACCTCTCCGAAGCACGTGGCCTTGAATGGTTTTCGAGTTAGAGTACTCCCTGACGTTGCGACAGTCAACACATGGACAAGGCATAAAATTATCCACTTTGTTTGCCTCAGCCACATCGATAAATTTATGCAGGCCTGCAATAAAATCGGAACTGCGTCGTTCGCCGTACATCCATCGCATCCGTGCATCCATCTGCATCATATAATTATGTTTATCAAATACCATTACAATAACATCTTGAATAGTGAAATGACCACCGTACATCGACACATGCAATATTTTTGTATCAATTACAGATGAAAATGATAAAGTTGCTAACCTCGGTCGAGGATATCATTTTGTGTGAACTTAAGTGTGGCTCGGGCATTTCATCGAACACATCTTGTGCGTAGCAAAGGAAAAAAAACTAGCATCCACTTCCCACACATCCAAGCAGAAAAAAACAGAGGAGAGAAGAGGGGGTTACTTATAGGCAGGGAGGGGTATTAGTCCCGGTTCGAGACACGAACCGGGTCTAAAGCTCCGCGGCACGCCACGTGTCCGGCTCTGGAGCTTTAGTCCCGGCTCGTGCCATGAACCGAGACTAATGTCCCCAACCGAACCGGAACCAATGTTCCACGGCCCCTGGCAGCTCGAACCGGGACCAATGCCGTCCCGGTTTTTCCCTGAACCGGGGCTAATGCAAAATTGGCTAAGGACGAAAGACTCATTTTCTACTAGTGCTAGGTCCAAAGAGAAGAAAGCGAACAGCAGGAAAACAATTGACATCGAATTTTTTACTTGGAGGAAGATGATTATTATGAGAGGGTTTTTGTTGCGTTCTGACTTGTCTTGTTATGTCACAGGTTAAATTTAGGTGCAGTCATGGTGGAGATGCCTTTCTGGAGCATCTTCGACCTGCAACCAACCCACTCTCCGAATTTCAACTTGCCATCACGCTGTGTTTAACTTCTGACAAAGGCACGTGAGATACAGCTGATATGAGTGCGAGGAAGCTTAAAACACGCACTCCAGTTTCTCGCTCTGATCGTCCGTCCAATACAATACGCCTATACCCAAGGCACTTCCTTCCTTCGGCACTCTCTACCACATTGCATTTCACAGCGTCACCTGTTAAAGCTACAGAAAAGTACCTGAAAATGGTAAGAAAACCGCTTACGTACCGGAAGGTTATTAACTAAGACGAAATGTTAGTAGTTGATCCGATTGAGCAAAAATGTGACGAAGAAAAGTCTCACAATTTCCTGTAGATGCACGTGGAAAACAGTAGCACTCCGCTCAGTGTACCACATATACATGCTGTGGGCCTGTTTCCAAACGAACCCGATTAGAGCAGGCAAAAAAACATATCCAGATACGGGGAATGCATGCCATGAGCGGAGAGGGGAAGGTCCAAAGAACAATCAATGGGAACAGCAACAACTTGGGACCTCACCTCATAGCACCGTTGGATCTAGTCTAGAGTACTCTGCAAGCATAGTTCACACTGTCCAGCTGCTGCAAAGTGCCAAGGCGACAGCCACAGTATGTCTCAACCTGGTTCGAAATCTAATTGGAGGCTTGTGTTGTGATCTCACGGGCCCTGGATATGCTTTACTACTGAAATCAGTGAGCGCGAGCGAAAACCTGGGGTCCTGAGAACAATGTCGCCGCCGCCGCCGCTGATACACGCCCTAGCCTGCAGGATTCCAGCTTTATTGATAACCGATATTTCAGTGCCTAGTCCTACTGCTGTACTGCACGTCTAAATCCAACCATCTATGCAATAGGCAATGGCAGTATACAATAAAACGAACGCTTCATTCATGAAATAGCATGAGGTACTCAACCCGATCAGGAGTTAAAATGGATAAGATAAGCGCAACAACAACCATCACATGTTCAATCTCGGCAAAAAAAAAAAAAACTCATCACATAGATCCCTCAACCTGCTAATAGCTACTCCCTCCGTTCCCAAATATAAGATGTTTTAGGGCTCCTTTGATTTGAAGGAAAAATGGAGGAAACACATAGGGTTAGGAAAATTTCCATACTTGCTACTATTCATCCATTTGATTTGTAGGAACGGTGCATAGGAAAAGTAGAGGAAAATTTCCTTTGTAGGTCAGTTTCAAGGCAGAACGTACAGGAAATAAAAAATCCAGTCACAGCTCATTTTTGCAATCCTGTGCACAGGGAACAAGAAAGGAATACACTTGCCACCCTTTGCTATTCCTATCCTCTTCCTATTCCTTTGATTTTCCATTCCTTTGAATCAAAGAGGGCCTTAGTTGTTGTCCACATTCACATTCACACAAGTGTATCTAGACATATTTCATGTGTAGGTTCACTTTTTTTTGGTATGCATATAGACAACATGTGTAACACCTAAAACATTTTACATTTAGGAACGGAGAGAGTACTTAGAAAATTGGACAGTACATTAGCATCTACTCACATTAGCATCTACTGTAGTCGAGAAGCGTCACTCCAAATTTCAACGTGATTGCTTTTTTTTTTGTGGGAAAAATCACTACAACATTTAACACAAATACAGGACACCAGCTCTTTAACATGTCCTAAACCAGTTAACCGTTCTTGTTTCTTTTCCAGGCCATTCAACAAAACCCTGCAATGAAAGTGAACTTACGGTCTGAGTGTCTGACAAACTCATGAGTTGTATTTAAAAAAAATCACCCGGAACAGATTTATTGCATTCCATCAAACCAGCAGGCAACCAGACATACTACTGAGGCAAAAAAGATGTTACCAGGCAAAGCGAAAAAAGGGAATTATAATCTGTAAGCCTTCTCAAAGCATTCCCGAGTCCCGACACATCTTTGCTAGTACAAAGGGAGAACCTCTATATCACCAGGAACGAAGAAAACACATGAAAGTGGAAAGGAAAATGATTAGTCAGAGAAAAGATCAAGATTAATACCACCAATCGCCAATTCAAGGAGAATCTTTATCATCGGATTTCCAGTCATGAAAGAGTTTATTCGGCTAACACGTGCTGCACTGAACATTGTGAAAATTAAAAACACATAGTATATGCGATTATGCGGTGGCATGGTCTCATCATAGAGTCGATGATGGTAAGCAGTTTTATTTTCATTGATGCAAAAAGGATAATCCAATCTTGTTGACAGTTTTATTTTCTAACACAGAAATTCAAGCAGGGTGTTATTTTCAAGCAAAAGAATGTAAATAGCCTGTTGGAGGTGTTCACTCCACCCAGATATCTGCTACTAACTAGAAGTGATCACCGTGATACCGTCCATTGTCTAACTACAGTTCCGCAAATTGTCAGTGTCAAGTACTTAAGTTCCTGCCTAACACTTAAACATTGATCAACATGGCCAGATGGACCTCCACCATCCCAACGAACCCACAGTCCTCGAGGAAGCCCAACCTAATGCCACTAATGGACGAGTCCATGGCAGTCAGTCATCACAAGTGTGCCTACAGCCTACGCAAGTTGCAGTATATGCTGTATAGCCTGTATACTTGGCTGCTAACAAACAGATCCAAGTTTTGAAGGATAAACCTACATTTCGAGATGAGGATCTTTAAACTACAGAAGTTGCACCAATATATGCGATGTGCTAATAGTTCTTTGCGATTGCATACAATAAGTAGCCAACTCCATTGTGATCTTTTAAGTTCCACTCTTACATGTGATGCGCTAGGAGTTCCTTATGATGGTGTACATACAAGTAGCAGTCGAGTTGAAAAATGCATCAACCCAACAAAACTATCATCATGATCTAATTAGTTGGCTTTCAAAAGGAAAGGGTGAAAAATACCAGGATGAAAAAAAAACGCGTCGAGGCAGGGTGACCACGGGGGCGACTAGGGTTCCTCCCAGCAGTCACCGCCTTCTCGCCCTCTCCCCTCGCCGCCATCGCCGGCAGCCACCGGCCTACCCGTGACGGCGGGGGCGAGGCCTCCTTATCCTCTACCACCGAGCTTGATGAGGGCATCATTGAAGGTTGGCAGCTAGGACAATTATCATGATATGCAAAGTCTAATGTCTTGTCAACAAGGCCAGCGTGCCACTTGTGTTTCGGCGAGCCTTTCTTAACAGCCAGTTTGTACCTTGGTCGAGTCCAATTAGGTTAGGAGTCGTTTGTGTCTCAGTTTGGGCCTTTCCAACTGACTAGGTGTTGGCCTCCTATATAAAGAGCATGCGGCTAGGGTTTTAGGGAGAGCTGAGTCATGTAGAACTTGAAGTTCAAGGTTGCCTTCGTCCCTAGGGGATCAGCGTGTATGACGGCGTCTCCGACGTTCGTCTAGTTATCAAATAAATTGAGTGTGTCAAGATTATAGTGCGTTGCTGGAAGGTACTTGAATCTGTCAAGGGTTGTCGAGCTTGGCAAGGGGCGTGAGGTTTATCTCCTCCACGTTGCTAGCCAGAATTTGCGTGGATTGGTCCCGTGATTAGAAGAATAGTTATCGGTTGGTTCTTGCAGCGAAAGATCGGGCCAAACCATCTGTATCATCTTGGTATCAGAGCGGTTGATCACCACGAGGTTTGTTATCGATCTGCAGGTTTGCAAACATTGGTAGGTCTATGTTTGATGGATTGCTTGGAGGAAGGGCGGCGAGCTTGCAAGGATTTGCATCTCAGCGCATTGAGGAAGCAAGTTGACGAGTTGGCATGGAGTTGCGTCTCGGCGAGTTGAGGAGGAAATTTGGCGAGATCGGCAAGGTTTTTATCTTGGCAAACTGGAAAGGAAGGCGGAAGAGGTGGCCGTACAAACAGCTAGGGCTACTGCCGCTTGTCTTGGTTTGTGTTGTCTTCCTGCCGCGACACTGTTTCGTTCCGTTTCCTGCATTGAGACGGATCAGATTGGTGGAAAGGAAGGATAAAGAGATACAAGTTTAAAGATTACATATTCGACATTTTCAGCTTATTTGGATCCTTGGTGTGCAGGAGTTTGTCGTGTCGTGTCGTGTCTAGGATGATTTGCATGGTTCGTTTACACGTTGCAGTCCGAAGGATCGTGTGTTTCAGTCAGGTTGGTGGTGCCAAACATGGACGGCGCCAAGAACATGTTGAGCTAGCCAAGAGGAAAAATATGGTGTGGCAGGCCATTAAGACTTGCGGATGAAGAAGAAGCGTGGCAATTTGTAGATTTGACGCAACACGCGCTAGAGAAGACCTTCCAAGAAGGGGAGGCTGATGACGGCATCATTGAAGGTTGGAAACTAGGACAATTAATATGATATGTAAAGTCTAAGGTTTTGTCAACTAGGCCTGCGTGCTACTTGTGTTTTGGCCGAGCCTTCCTTAACAGGCTGGTTTGTATCTTGTTCCAGTTCAATTAGGTTAGGAGTCATTTGTGTCTCGGCTCGAGCTTGTTCAATCGACTAGGTGTTGGCCTCCTATATAAAGGAGCCGACAACTAGGAGTTTAGGGAGAGTTGCATTATGTAGAACTTGAAGTTCAAGGTTGCCTTTGTCCCTAGGGGATCGGCGTGTATGACGGCGTCTCTGACGTTCGTCTAGTTATCCAATAAACTGAGGCACTAAGGGTTTTGAGTCTATCAAGAATTATAGTGTGTTGCTGGAAGGTCCTTGAATCTGTAAGTGTTGTCGAGCTTGGCGAGAGGCGTGAGGTTTATCTCCACGTTGCTAGCCGGAATTCGTTCCAAGTTCGTCAGGTTGCGTGGATTGATCCCGTGATTAGAAGAATAGTTATCGGTTGCGTCCTTTGGAGGCTCTGGTCTTTCGTTTCCTATTTTCCTCTCCGACGTCAAGCTCTGTGCCAATTATCGTGGTTCCTTCGCTGGTGGTCCGATCCTGCCCCTCTTGGAGGTGGCCGTTATACGCAACCCCTTTTCTTGTTTTAGCTTGACCTTGTTCTGCTTTGTAAGAGGTCCTCCTCAACACTTGTATCGTGTGGCCGACTCGCTTTATTTATTTAAAGTTAGGCAGCCTTTTATCTAAAAAAACACTATGAGAGTCAGGCAACTTCGCTCTTCACCATGCGCTCTTCACCACACTCAAGGGTAATTGTTTTTACCAACTATGACATTATGGCCCCTCGGCGAAACTTATCCCATTTCTTGCACATCCCAAAAACTATTTGGAACTCTGGACCCCATGGTCAGCGCCAAAGAAGATGGAGCCCCACTTGTAGTTCACCTCCATCCTCTGTGGAGCCGCCCCATAAGTCTTAGGAAAAACTAAGTGGGCTGAAACAGGGGTTCGACGCCAAAGAGTATGGGGCAGATTCCGAAATAGTTTTGAGAAGGGGCCAGATGTGTGTAAAGTTTCTCAAAGGGCCAGATTTGCGGGGAAAAATCACAATTGGAGTGCCAAGCATCCAGTAACTTCTGTGTACTGGAATGCTCCTAGGAAAGCAGTGAAGCATTTTGACACAGTAACTGCATAGAATTTACCCAGAGGCTATGCTATCTGTTCAACTCTCTCACGCGTGGGGATAAAGCTTTTTAAAAAAGAATTGAAAAAGGAGTAAAACGCTTGGGCGGTCACAAAGTTGCCACGAGTGAGCGCATTGGTCACCAACTCAAAAAACGCTAAATTGTGGTCACATAGTTGTGTGTAAGAGCCTCGTTCGTCACTCCGTCAAAACAGACGTTAAGTTGGTGACGTGGCAGTTTGTTTTTTACAAAATACACCCTGTAGTTTTTTCTTCTTCTCCCATCTATTTGCCCTATTGAAAAAACTTGGGTCAGCCATATTCTCAAGGTTATGGACATCTTCGCCTGCGCTGCTCCGGCGTGCTCTCAAACAGGTTATGGACATCTTCGCTGGTGCTGCTCCGGCGTGCCGGCCGGTCCCCGATGCTAGCGAGCTGCACGCACGGCTGCTGGATTGATTCACCTGCGTGCCTGCTTGCTTCAGATTAATTCGAACGAACGATCGATTGGAGAGCCGGTGAAGCTAGCTAGCTCCATGCAGCCCTCCTCGCACGGATTTGCCACGCCCGTGAGCTCCCCCAACAGCGCCGTCGTGTCGGAGACCTCGCGTTCAACCTTGATTCGCCATGGCCGCCGCCGGCGGAGCTCGCCGGAGCAGCGGGAATGGCCGGCGCCGTGGGTAATCGTTACGGTACGCCAACTGCCTCACCGGACGCCTGCTCGCCGCACTCGCCGGCCTCGCACCGTCCGCGCCCCTGCGCCTCGTGTCGCCGTGCTCCGTCCGAGTACAAGCAGGTTTCCCCGCCGCATCCACGGTCTGGGCGCGCGCCGCATCCTTCACCGGCGTCGGCCCCATCGGCTGCGTGCCCGCCGAGCTCGCCCTCCACAGCCTTGACGGCCGCACACGCGAGCTCGCCAGCCGCGCCCCCGGCCCTGCGCCCCGTGCCCTGCGCCTCTCCGGCCGCGCCCCCGAGCTCGCCGACCGCATAACCGAGCTCCCCGCGCCCAGCGCCTCGCCGGCCACGCACCCAAGCTCTCCGTGCCCACACCCGAGCTCGCCGGCCGCGCCCTGCGCCCCGGCCACCCGAGCTCGCCGGACGTGCCCCGCGCCCCCGAGCTCGCCGGCCGCGCCCTGGCCACCCGAGCTCGCAGGCCGCGCCCCGCGCCCTGCGCCTTGCTAGCCGCATCCCCGCGCCCCGTGCCCAGCGCCTCGCCGGCCACACCCCCGAGCTCGCCGGTCATCACCTGTTTGAGAATATGTCTGACCCAAATTTTTTCAATAGGGCAAATAGATGGAAGAAGAAAAATTATAGGGTGTATTTTGTAAAAAACAAACTGCCACGTCACCAACTTAACGTCTGTTTGACAGAATGATGAATGAGGCTCTTACCCACAACTATGTGACCATGATTTAGCATTTTTTGAGTTGGTGACCAATGCGTTCACTCGTGGCAACTTTGTAACCGCCCAAGCGTTTTACTCTTGAAAAAAACTAGCTGTGAGGTACAGTAAAGGAAGGCTGGATTGTTAAGTTAATCAAAATAAAGCAAATAGGCAGAAGAAGCTGCCAATTTGAGCCTTTATTAGGAGGCTCGGGGAAACCGGGTTTCTGATAAGTAATCACTGAAGCACACGATTCTCTCTACTTCGCACTTGGCCGGGATACCAATCTTGATAAACACATGCATTTATATTCTTGTTAGCTACAATCTTTGTGTTGTTTTACTAGGGAATAGTAGGACAGCTTGGTTTGCCTTTACTTATCTGATAAGGCATAAGCTTGCTATGTGAAAGCTAGCAGCAGTAGTTCAAATTTAGTTTTGCTTGCAGCAGCAGTAGAACCCATCTAGACATCAGTTGTCTAGGTTGGTTACTTTAGCACATGGTCACTGTAGCACCGACCTAAAGTCCTCTATATACAGAGACACACCCCATATGGAAAGAAAAAAAAAAAAGAGTTGCAAGCCAAGAGGACGTAGAAAGGCTGTGTGTCAGGTTGAACCGTTGAAGCACATATGTATGTGTATAAGCTAGTGGAAGGATGTAGCTCCTCATATACCTGTAAAAGTGCATATGTGTGTGTCATATGTGCATATCTACATGAGAGAAGAGTGTGTGTAAGGATGTAGCCTCACAACATGTGTTGCTGATGAGCATGATGTGAAAATGCACTTGTTGCATGCCAAGTATGTGTTACTTGTAAAGCATAGGTTGCTAAGTCTGTAAGCGTTCGTTGCTGTGAGTCGGGTAGCATTATTGTTGCAAAAGCTCATAGAAAAGGAAGGCATTTATTGCCTAAAACATACTATGTGTGCTCCTCTGTTTATCTGCACTTGCTAAAGAGAGATAGAAGAGAGAACAGAGAGAGGGAACACCAACAATTCTTGACACTCAATCCTAAATTATGTTCGCTGCTCTATGTGACTCCCGTGACACCGAGGAGTAACCACTCATACAAACTCTAAAAGAACTTAATTTGGTCCTATGCAACCCACTCATTCCGGTTTAATCAAATTTGATGGCAAAAGCTGGCAATTAAATAGTATTGAAATGTACTTAAAATCCATAAAGATGTAAACGATGAATATAGCACTTACATACTAAAGCTTAAACTAACATATGAGAAACAAATTCGACACAAACCGTTTGATACAGTCAGTCTACAGAAGCATCCGCTATAAACACATAAGTTCGCACAGATTTGATTTCTGGGTAATCTAGAAAGCACCATGATGTTGGCATACCTATGAAGTATAAAATTACAGATGCATAAGTTTGCTTCTAGGTAAATTCGTCGTTTGGTACAAACACAAAATCATGGCTCAGATATCTGCTACTCCAGCACAATTTTGTTCCTAATAAATCAGGAAATCTAAACATGTTTAGTAAGTCGAGAGCAATAAAAACTGGATGACAGCAGAAGTACTCTCTCTTATCCGTTCCCCTGCTACACTGAAAAGGAGGCGGAGAGAGCGACCGAGCGCTTCGAGGTTTTCGCCGGCGATCCGCTGCTCCCCTCCGCCTCCGGTCGCCGTCTTGGCGTCGTGAGGTGGTGGGGGGGGGGGGGGGGGGAGCCCGGCCCGTCCGTGCGTGTAGATAGGTCTTTGGTTTGTAGTTTTGTGTGCTCAGGCGGCGGCTCCGAAGACGGTGGCGGAGGCGTCGGCGTGTCGAGCTATGTCCTTCCCCTCCTTTCCCCGTTCCGGCGGCGTCGCCGGGGAGGTAGTGAAGGTGTTTCGTCGGGACTCGTCTTCCTGGTTTGCTTCTCCGGCCGTCCGTGGTGGTTTGGGGAGGAGCTGGTGGGTGGTGGTGTTCTGCTTTTGGTGGAGGTGCGTTTGGTGGTCCTCTTCGGCGTGTTTGCTCCGGCCGGCCGTGGTGGCGAGGGGAGCGGGCGTCTGGAGGTTGTCTGCTGGAGCTGGTGGTGGTCCTGGGTGGCGGCGCGTCGGCGGGAAGTGGGGTGGAGCGGCGGAGAGGGCGCTGAGGCCGTGCACGTTCATCGTCTTCGGTTTTCCGTCGCGCGGCGGCGGACGGCTCAGCGGTCATCTAGAAGGCGTGGAGGTGCCTTCTCCCCGGCGTCAGGAGGTACGGTGGCTCCGGCGTCGCCTAGGAACTTGGGCTGCGGCGGTGGATCCGATTGAGCTTTCTGCAGGTTGCTCGGGGTGCTCTGTGCTTATTCCTGGAGTCCGTTGTAATTTTCTTTCTTTCCTTGGACCTCCTTGTAATTTGTGCTGGGCTTCCTGATTTATGTATCGGATCCTTTCCTCAAAAAAAAAAAAAAAACTGGATGACACATATTGAACTTCAATAGTCCAACCTTATTTACACTCAAGTGACAGTCAGTAAAAGTTCCAGCCAATAGCAAGGTTTTTGAGTCGCAGAGCCAAGTCAAGTCGCCAGCCCTGCAGACTCGGCGATAAGGCCGCGAAAGTTGATGTATACTCGCCATCAGTCCCTGTTTAGTGGCAAGTCGCCCTTATTTCTAGAAAACGACTTGACGATTAGTCGGCAACTATATAGCAACTCAAAAACCATGGCCAGTAGCATAGGTGCCCTTATGGATTTTCCATAGTATGTGCTATAAGGAGTCCTACTTTGAGCGGCACTCGACAAAATGTCTGTGACCGAGCCATATTCACCATGTACTCGCTCTGTATTCGTACCGGGGCATTATCCACTCTGAAAACAACTCTCAATCTGAAAATAATATCGTTGCGGGCATGGTTTCACTAATATTCGACCCTACCTGCTCCGGTTTCACCCCTAATGTTTAGTGATGCTTTTCACCAGGCAAAACGGGAAAATTGTAATGCTTACCGCCTTAAACTATAAATAATATCTGTAAGGATGATATATTGTTGCTAATTATTAAGAAGTAGTTCATGATTACACATGCATAACCCAACCTCGCACATCAGACCACCCGGATGCAGAAAAAATCATCACCGAGCAGTACAAGTGACGAGGTCGCAGTCACATCATCTCATAATACCACTCGATAAACCAATTGGTCACAGCAACTACAGTCGAGTTTTTGAATTTCCATAAAAAACCTCTAATTGCTATAAACTCTTACCGACGATACAGTCATTCCGTATATAATTGGAGGGCAGAAATAGCAACGGGTACTTGAGTTGGGGACTCACCAGTCACGAAGAAATCAAGGACGAAGCAGAACACGAGGAATCAGGTCCGTCACTCCCCCGGAGAGGCGGCGCGCGCAGCTTCTGCCTCAGCAACCGCCGCGTCGCCATGGCAGCGGCGGCGTGACGGGAGAGGACGCCTTTCGCCGGGGCAAATAGCCAACCGTTTTATCCCAGTTCGTAAACACAGCTGCAAAACGTATTTTTACCTACTGGCCCGCTTGTCAGTGTCTCGTACTCCTCCCAGCACAGATCCAAGTACGCACCGGCCAAAACCACCACTTGCAGTCGTCTTCCCCACGCGCTCCCAGATCCAAGCCCTCCGCCGTTGCCGACCCCCGCCATGGCTCCCACGGCGCCTTCGCCGGCGAAGTCCGCCTCCCCGTCCCAACCCTCCGGGTACGCCACCATCCTTCTCCCCCCCCCCCCCCCCCCCCCCCCCCCCCAAAACTCTCTCCCCTCCCAAATCCTAGCTAACCAATTGTGGGCAATTCGAGTTGAGTGTGCAGGAAGAGCGAGGTGACGGATCTGAAGCAGCAGCTGCGGCAGCTGGCCGGGAGCCGCGCGCCCGACGCCGATGATCAGCGCCGGGACGTATTCAAGCGGGTGATCTCCTGCATGACCGCGGGCATCGACGTGTCTGCGGCGTTCGGGGAGATGGTGCTCTGCTCCGCCACCTCCGACGTTGTGCTCAAGAAGATGTGCTACCTCTACGTCGGTGTCCACGCGCGCGGACACCCGGACCTCGCCCTCCTCACCATCAACTTCCTCCAGCGCGACTGCCGCGATCAGGACCCCACCATTCGCGGCCTAGCGCTCCGCAGCCTCTGCTCCCTCCGCGTTCCTAACCTTGTTGAGTACCTTGTTACGCCGCTCACCACAGGGCTCAAAGACCCTAGTGCCTACGTTCGGATGGTCGCTGCCGTCGGTGCTGCAAAGCTGTATCACATATCTGCCACCACCTGCCTCGATGCTGACCTGCCTGCTTCGCTCAAGGCGCTCATGCTCTCGGACCCTGATGCGCAGGTGACCATTCGTGCCACAACCCGTTCAACGCAATCAATATTTTGTTAGATAATGCTATTGTTACTTGCAATGATCGATCAACTATGCCACCTAATAATAATCTCAGCATGCATTGTGTTGATTAAACCTTGAACTGGAAGTTAATCTCGACAGTAGCTGGATAGTGAAGATGCATGTAATGTGAGCTATTACATGGAAGTGAAATAAACTATATTTTGATCTTACTTGTCGATCATATAGTTAATAGCTTGCTACTAATTGTGCTTCGTTGGTTGAACTTCCTGATTACATGTGATGTATTGAGTTAACATATTTTTTTTTGCTGGGATGTCTGACAGATCCATCACATAGAAAATTTCAACCAGTTGATATAACCAATGCTAGTAACTTTAGTATGAATACTTGCAAGTAATTGGTTACATTAACTTGTCAAATTTTCCAAATGAATTTGTGATGGAAAGTACAACTTACATAATCAGCTTTGGTAGATTCTAGCAAATTCATGACTCCATTGATTACGAAATTGCAGGATTAAAGCCTTATAGGACCTAGACACACCTATTGTTTTGTGGCGCCACAGATTCTATCATATCCAGCTAATCTAACACTGAATCTGTTTCGATCTCTGGATTAGATATTGTGATCTGTAGTTGAATTCAGATATATTTCATGGGATGCGAGTACGGATTTTAAGGAAGTGACAGCGTCAGTTTCCAACAAAATCCTTATGAATATCTATACCTAGGATTTTGATTTAAGGATAAAAATGAGGAGATTATGCCGTATCTACCATTGTTGTGAGTTGCCCCACCTGCTGCTTCACCTGTAGAGGTTGTGATGAAGTCTGATATGTCGGTGTTGGTTAATAGAATCAGGTTGACAGTTACTGTGATCAACCAGCAACCGGTGAGGACTGAGGACTCAACTACTCAAGTATGGGTGCCTGCCTTCACATCCTCACTAGGCTGGGAAGCCAGCTTTTTGGGCCAGGCAACCAAGTATTGGCCCTGCTGCCTCTTTTATGTGCCTTCCGAACTTGAAATTTCTTTTCCCTACTCAAACCAGTATAGCTGCACACAATTATTAGAATACTACCTATATGTTTGTGCTTAAAGTTCCGCTCTGTATTTTTATATGGTCCTTCTATATGTTACTCACTCTGCCCCAAAATATAAGGGCCCCTTAAATTTCAATTCAACGAGGTACAACTTTGACCATAATTTGTACTTATAACGTGTTATCAAAATTAGTATAAAAATATATTAAATGAAGTCATTTGCAAGACGAATCCAAAGGTACCATTTATACATTCTCAATCCATATAATTTAGTATATATTTATGGTCAAAGTCGAGCATCAAAGATCAGCATAAAAATAGTGCGCCTTATATTTTGGGACAGAGGGAGTATTTGTTTTGAACAAGGTGATATAAGATAATGTTGTATAAAATGGTCTAAGAAAATTCACTAGATGTTGTAATTACTTGAACTTGATTTTGATTAGCCTCACCTTATCTATACGCTAATAAATAAATACAAACCTTGCAGCTTGCCCATAGGTCCTATTTGGACAGCAGGTAGCCTGTTTCTACACATTCTCATTTTTTCGCGATACTATCAACAATACTTATAAGATAGTGCATCGGGTTTCTATAGTTGCCCAATGTTGATAGGGCACTTCAGAAAATCTAAGTTCGGTAAATAATAAGAAAGAAAAACACCAAATATGCTGACCATTTTAGTTACATTGATGCTAATAGATGCCAACTTTGCCACATATCACTTAAGCATCATATGGTAATGTTTTGTACCATTAATAGCCGTTTTGTTCCATGGACTTAAATTATTGGTTTGAACTTCAACATTTTGTTGATTACAAGCTATCCAGGTCAACAATAAAACCTGTCCTTGGTATCATTTCATCTTGTACATGTATTGGACAATGAAATTTTGATGTTTCCTGGTGAAAATGTACTGAATGGGGGATTGCATGTTTACATCTCGAAAAATGCTTGAACCATATGGTTAACTCATTTCACAGGCTGTTTCTGAATATTCTAAAAGAAAGCTTGTAAGCCTGTTTCTGTTCACAGAGAAGGTATCCATAGAGTGTTTTGTTTGCCTTTCCAGCAGTGGCAGAATACAGCTTGGCCCTGTTTAGATGTAAAGTATTTTTGAAGTGGTTTCTTAAGAAGCTAAAGTTCTAAATACTTTGAGGTTAATTTCGATACATGAAAACATTTAGTTTCATAAACCGTAGAATTACTCATTGTTCT
The DNA here is from genome assembly GCA_947311845.1 of Poa pratensis. Lineage (NCBI taxonomy): Eukaryota > Viridiplantae > Streptophyta > Magnoliopsida > Poales > Poaceae > Poa > Poa pratensis. The sequence continues at coordinate 38,516,435 of CAMZMU010000039.1, forward strand.
AAAATTCGGCCGAATCACCGGTTAACTGGCCGAGTAATCGCTATTCAGTGGGTTACTGAATAGCCGATAAATGCCGATTACCTGACTAATCGGCCGATTAACTGGCGAATAGGCCGATTATTCGCTATTCAGTGGCCGAGCGAGCCGTTACCGGTTAACGAATTCCTGAACAATGGAATTACTGATACTGTACTTTTGTGTTTGGAGTATGAAAGGTTTAAAACATCTACTCCTGACCTCTCTTTTTAAAACCGATAAAAGTCTTACTCATTTACTCATCCTCTTGTGTGTCCATTTCTTCCTTAGAGATACATCTCTTGTGCCACCGATAAAAGTCTTACATGTTTGAGCATGCATGTTGGCAAGGATGAAGTATTATTACACCCCTTTCGATTGATAGCCCTCTTTTTAGATATTGCTTTCATTGTATCCCTTCGGCTAGTCTATGTGCATGTTGGCAAGGATGAAGTATTATTACCGCGGGTCTGTGGCCCTTGTACATATTGTGAACATATTGAACCAATGGAAATGACTTGAGTGCAAATTTTACATCGACAAGTTATATGGCTTCAAGCTTGTAGGTTTCAAAACAATATACACAGCTAACTACTGGATTTGGCAAACACGTCTGGGTTCTTACGAATACTTTAAAATAACTTAGCTTTTGTGAACTGTGCTATTTCACGTGCACATCTTCAAAATTGTGGTTTTAAAAGTACTCCCTCAATTTATAAATACATGTTTTAGACGTTGACATGGACTTTAACACGTCTGGGTCCTTACGAATACTTTAACTTAGCATTTGTGAACTGTGCTATTTCATGCGCACATCATAAATTATATTCTGCAAGTACTTTTCATGAAAAACAACTGAAAATGTTTTTTTTGCCACCAGTATAACAGCTTTTTTTGCCACTAGGATGAGACATATTTACGAATGGAGGTAATAATTTTCACCCTAACAGGGGCCATTGTGATCGGCGTATCTGCGACGTCCAGTTATAATCTTATAGAAAAGGGTTGGAATGTCAGCAAGCCCTTTAAGAGGTCCGAACTTGAGGAAGTTATGACTTAACCTGACTTGTTTCATGGGATATGTTGATTTAACTGGGCTTCGGTTGAACTTACCAGTTCTTAGTAGTTTATATCTTGTAAATGCCATTTTCTTGGTAGCCTAATTATATTGCCGAATCTTCAGGTTGTTGCGAATTGCTTGCATTCACTGCTGGAGATATGGACCCTAGAAGCAGCCAATTCGGAGGAAGCAGCAAGGGAGATTGAGACACTATATAGCAAGCCAGTGGTGTTTTACTTGCTAAACAGGTGAATTTCTTCCTTTGCATTTTTGGTTAACAATACTTCGTGTTTGCATTTACTCGAATTGTTTTATATGGAATTGCAGAATCAAAGAGTTCAGCGAGTGGGCACAATGCCATGTTCTTGAGTTGGCATCAAAGTTCCTGCCGGCTGATAATAACGAAATCTTTGACATAATGAACCTGCTTGAGGATAGACTTCAGCATGCAAATGGAGCTGTTGTTTTAGCAACAATCAAAGTTTTTCTCCACTTGACGATGTCAATGACTGATGTACACCAGCAGGTGCACAGTTTGTTGCACCCATTATATTTCCAGATTATGCAACTCTTTACTCTTGCAGCACAATAGGGCTACTTAAACTAAGTGTGTGGAAGTCTTAGAATTTGTATTGTTATGCAATCAAATACGCTGAAAATATCACTTCACATAACCATTAAACTTACATGAACGCATTATTCTATATTGGAAGTTAAAATGCTCTTCAAATGTCATCATACCGAAGACACTTTACCTATCTGTTTTTTAATACTCCCTCCGATCCGGTTAAACTGTCGCTGGAAAATAACTTAGGTAGTACAACTCGGTATGGTAGCTGGCGACAATTTTATTGGATCAGAGGGAGTATTATATATGCTTACACCAGTGTACTAGGCAGTTTTTCCCCTTGTGTCATTCTTTACTTAAGTCATATGAGATCTTGATTGAAAATCTTTTCAAACCCTGTTTCTCCTTCATTTTAGGTTTATGAGCGCATAAAGGCACCTTTGCTTACTTTGGTAGGTGCCGGGAGCCCTGAACAATCATATTCAGTGCTATGTCATCTGCATCTTTTGGTGATGCGGGCTCCGATGTTATTTTCCACCGACTACAAAAGTTTCTACTGCCAGTTTAGTGATCCTTCGTATGTGAAGAAGCTGAAACTTGAGATGTTGACTGCTATAGCAAATGAGAGCAACACTTACGAAATTGGTATACCAGATTTCAGATGATTCATATCTTGCAAAGTATTTGATATATTGTTAGTCCAGTTGCCTTTTTTCTATGTTCACATGATACTTTTCTTCCTGCTAGTAACCGAGCTCTGTGAATACGCTGGAAATGTTGATGTGCCGATTGCAAGAGAGTCTATCAGGGCAGTTGGAAAAATAGCTCTACAGCAGTATGATGTGAATGCTATCGTGGATAGACTTCTACAATTTCTTGAAATGGACAAGGATTATGTGACTGCAGAGACTCTTGTAAGTTCTCTAATGCTAGTTATTGATCCTTACAGAGGGTAAAATCTTGCAGGATTGCATTCAGCTCTGCATCTTTTTGTGCCTGAGTAAAAATTAAAATGCAGGTCTTGGTGAAAGATCTTTTAAGAAAATATCCTCAATGGAGTCATGATTGTATAGCTGTTGTCGGAAATATTAGCAGCCAAAATATTCAGGAGCCAAAAGGTAAAGCAGCACTCATATGGATGCTGGGTGAATATTCGCAAGACATGCATGATGCTCCATACATTCTTGAAAGTCTTATTGATAACTGGGATGAGGAGCTGTCTCCTGAGGTATTGACAATGCTTTCTTATTTTCATATTTTGTTGTCAGTTTAAGATGCATTAGCCCATATTTTGTGTCACATTACGTTTCAGTATTCTTTGCTTTTTTAATTTCTGTACGAAATTATCTGACTGGCAAATATTATCTTCTGTCACAGAATAGAAGTCATGCTTATGCATGTCCTATATCTATGCTAAAAGTTTATTCTCACAGTGATGGTATGACCATATGATGCGCTCATGATTTTGTCCTGTAGTATCTAATGGTTTGCTGGTAGTTGTACACATGTATAAGATAAAGGCTTAGGCGTTAAGATCAGTTAGAACTGGAAATTGTAATTATTGCTGTCATTTTGGCTTGTAAAGGCTGTATAGTTGAATGTCCCGTTGAGTTAGTGTAATAAAGTGTGGTTTCATGAGTGAAATTCACATCCTTTTGTGTATTTATATGACAGTTCTCTTGTCACTTTTATAATTGAGCCTTGAACCTAGTAGGCCATTTGATATTATGGTATAACTGGCCCATCGTTACGACCTTAGCAAGCAATTAGTTCATGTTGAGCTTCATGTCATTCTTCCAGTGGTATCTTATTTTCAGGTTCGCTTGCATCTTTTGACTGCGGTAATGAAATGTTTCTTTAAGAGACCACCAGAGACACAAAAGACATTAGGGGCTTCATTAGCTGCTGGTTTAGCTGATACTCACCAGGTAAGGATATTTTCTATGATAATAGTGGGATTATTCATTTCGTCTGTATGAAATGTAAAAAGGTTATTACTCCAACTAAGCTGCCAATGCATTGCAGGATGTTCATGACCGAGCACTTTTCTACTACAGGCTTTTACAATATGATCCTGCTGTAGCCGAATGTGTAGTAAATCCTCCCAAGCAAGCTGTCTCTGTATTTGCAGATACACAGAGCAGTGAAGTCAAAGATCGGATATTTGATGAATTTAACAGCCTGTCAGTTGTATATCAGAAGGTACATAGCTTAATCTGGCATTCTTACTAATAATTGTCATCGAACTTTTTATCACTGGTAACTGCATTCACTGATATTTCTATCAAAGTTTGGGCGTTATGATTCCAAACAGAAGTCAAAATTAGCTCATGTTGTGTGTCGCAACATTGAATGGATCTTGGGGTTCTGTATATTCAGAAAATCTGACGATCTTTAAGTGATGAAGGTGCTGATGTTCATGTTTTGCCATAGCACAGCATGAATGGCAAATAAGGCAGTTGCTCCAACAGAAATTCATTTTCTTTTACCAATAGCCAATAGCTCTCAGCACATTTGATAGCAGTAATTTGATAACTACAAACATACTAATAGTTCATGAGTTTTGGTCGGTCATCGCTGTATTAACTGTGTTGCCAGGCAAAATCTCCCGCATGCTTCAGCTTTTAAAACCAAGTACGATGAAATAATTAGTTCGTAGAAAGAACCACGTGGAACTTGGTTAATATTGCAATTTGCAATTTTGTGGCATCTCACCATAGCAAATACTAAGCACTGCCCTGGCTTTGCTGGGTAGCACTCTTTGCTCATACAGCTAGTTAGGAACAGTAGTAGTCAGCTGTCTGAACTACTGCTTGAGGCAAGTTGAGTTACTGCATCCAAAAGAGTACACGCCATGCCATGTGTATATTTCAAGGTTAAGCGCGCGCTCAAGCTCGCTTAGGCGCTGAGTGGACCAAAACACCTGTCGCTCAACTGCGCTTAAATGTGCTTAATTGCGCTTAGTGCTTTAATCCTTTAGAAAAGAGAAAAAAGAGGCAAAACGCTCAATTAGCGCTTAGCGCTTAACAGAACCTTTGTATATTTTTGTCGATTATCGGCTGTATCAACTGCATTGCCAGGCAAAATCAACATGTCTCCCGCATGCTTCAGCTTTTAAAACAAAGTACGATGAAATAATTAGGTAGTAGAAAGAACCACGTGGAACTTGGTTAATATTGCAATTTGCAATTTCGTCGCATCTCACCATAGCAAATATTAAGCACTGCCCTGGCTTTGCTGGGTAGCACTCTTTGACCATAAAGCTAGTTAGGAACAGTAGTAGTCAGTTGCCTGAACTCCTGCTTGAGGCAAGTTGAGTTATTGCATCCAAAAGAGTCCACGCCATGCCATGTGTATATTTTGTGTTTGTTGAGCTTCAAAAGATGTGTTTGTTCATATATTTCTGTTATTAGAAATGCACCACTTCTATGTCTAAGATGGGAACTATATATCAGCATGATGTGCACATATTGTTATTTACAACTGCTAAATAAGTTTATAGCATTTTTTGTAGCAAATCAGCTACTCTAATAGTATAATTTTCTGCATTATTATTTTAACTTTACATGAGAAGTATTGACATCTTTGATGCATTGCAGCCATCTTACATGTTTACGGACAAAGAGCATCGTGGAACATTTGAGTACTCAGAAGATCTCACAAGTTTAACTGTTGGGGCAGAGGCTCCAGAAACCGTCATTTCTGCCCAAAGATACCAAGAAAACGATAATGATCTTCTGCTAAGTACTTCAGATAAGGAGGATAACGGTACAAGAACCAGCAATGGTTCTTACAGCTCTACATACAATGCTCCTTCCGACTTGCTAGGTTTGCAAACACCAGCTGAAACGGCACTAATAAATCCTGGTTGTTCGACGTATCCATCACAAACGAACTTCAGCCTTGATGACCTTCTTGGACTCGGTGTGTCTGATGCCGCAGCACCTCCACCACCACCCGCACTAACCCTCAACTCAAAGCCTGTGCTAGATCCTGGGACGTTCCAGAAGAAATGGAGCCAACTGGCATTATCCTTTTCTCAGGTATGTTGCTTTCAAGTTTTCGTCCCTGCTACGTACCCTCAACTCACATGGCATTTTCTCATGGCCTGATCAAGTTTCTTCTGTTTTTAGCAAAAGTCATTTTCTGGAAGAAAATCTTATGTGCTGCCATTCTTTTAATTTGTGTCTTGCCATGAAGTTCATTTGAGATGCGGAGTCCGAATTTAGCAGTTATGTTGTAGTGATGTTATTGTTCTGGTTAATGATTTTGCTTTGTTTGGGTTGGTATGGGTTTACATTACGCATGAATTTTTTTGGTGCTGCTCTGTGCTCTGTTGTGTGGTTTTTTTGGGTCCTCCCTTGAAATTCATCACATTGATAAGTCTGACATTAGCAGTGCATGTTCTGGAGCTATCATTTTACCCTCCTGATGTTTTGCAAATTGCATGTATTCTACGCTTATATGGTTTTGTGTTTTACAGGAATGCTCTTTAAGTCCACAAGGAGCAGCATCTTTAATGAATCCCCAGTCACTCATTCGTCATATGCAAAACAACTATATTCAATGCATTGCTTCAGGCGGTCAGCCTCCAAACTACAAGTTCTTTTTCTACGGTCAGAAAGATGGGGCTACTGCGTTCTACCTTGTAGAATGTATTGTCAACACAGCATCAGCGAAGGCCCAGCTCAAAATTAAGGCCGAAGATGGGACTACGGCAGAGGCATTTTCTGCTTTATTTCAATCAGCGTTGTCCAAATTTGGGCTTTCTTGATGTCAAAGCAAAGCCTTTCTGGTGCATTTTTTCTATCAGAAGCTCGGAGCAGACCAAATTGCCCGTTCAACTTGCAGTGGCATGCAAATATCGTCAGATTCTGCAGGGAGACGACACTGCCTTTTTGAGTTTTCGTGGTTGAAGAACTTAAGCATTGTACATTACTACATTTCATTTGGTCGTATGGTGAAGAGGCTGATTTGTTCAGGGCTATGGGGGGTTTAGATGGTGTGTTCCCTTGTTACTGGACTGGAGGTGAATATCACCTTCGCTGGATGAGGGAATAGATGAACAGCTACTTTTTGTATCGAGTATGTTTTATATGCAGAGAGCAATAAAGAAGACTACACTTGTTCACATCTATATATGTACACAAACACAAACAGGAGTGAGGTCCGCTGCAAGTTACGCTTAGCGTCAAGTTACAAACAGGACTGGGAGTACATTAAATGATGCCCAAGCAGGCGAATGTCCAGTCTTTGTGCCACTCCTTTTGGGCTTAACCTTATGGAGAAGCCAGTTTATGGGTTCCAGTGAGGAGAAGCTCTGAGAAACAGTTTTTTCTATTATTTTCGGATTATGGAATTTGGAGTATTTGCTATGTGGAGCTGTGAATGTCTGTAATGCCCTTAAACATCAGTGTGTAATGGATAATTTAGAACACTTGAGCATGGAAATATACTTCTCGGGTTCTAATCCAAACTTCAATGTACACACACAACCCATGCTTCATTTTAGAAGTTCACTTGCCATCAAAGTTGTCAACACAATGTAACCAGACAGCAGATCAGGTTAGAGAATTCGTAAAAAGAATCCCTTTATGGCTCGATCTCCTTACTCAACAGATCATCGATTCCGTTTTTCAATCTGTAGAAGGCATGTACAACACAGTACACTTTAGACTGTGTACACAGCATGCTGAATCTTTAGCATCGACTGACTTTTGTACATGAGATAGGAAAAACAAAATCAAGGTAAATTGAATAATTTTCTTGGTTACTAAAATGAACTAGTTCTCTTGGAAATCAAGTGCAAGATATATTTTGCATCTCTTCCAGACATAAGTTCAAGACATCAAGGTCAATTTGATCACCACTAATCAGTTCAACAAATTGACCTAGATGTCAAATTAACCCACGGCAGCAAAACTGAATTGCTATAGTGCCCACCGCTCGACCACATCTTCTCTAGGACCAGCTCCGTTCCCTTCCCTTCCCCCTCCAGGACAAGACAATCCTGGTTGTATCCGAGCTATTGGTTGTCAGCCGATCGGATTCGGAGCAGTACCCTAGGAGGCGGCGGTGCTATCTAGGAGAGAGACGAGGCAGTCAAGACCCGAGGTCGTTCGGTTTGGCCTGGTCGGGCATAAGGAAAATTCAATATAGAGGCTTCTCCCAAAAGAAGTGGCCCTATATAGATGATGATGGTGCTGTATCGCAAAGCTTCAATCAGCGGGCAAGCATTCTCGTGTTCGACTGCTAGCATTGCAACTTAACGAGCTTAAGCACACACATGGACATACAATCTTACTAAGCAGACACCAAATCCAGAGCTAAGATTCCAACAAATCGCTCCAGATGTGCAATGAAGCTATGCAAAAAGTACAGAGCACAACAATAATGAATACGGAGTAGTATTGTACAGGTTCAATCAAAGCATGAGGCAGAAAGCATCATATCAGAGGGAGACTTGCAATTCGAAGAACTAATAATAATAATAACGCAGATAGTTCAACAAACCATAATACTATTAATAGCAGATCAACAGAGCCTTAGGTTTAGGTTTGTAGCCAGATTCGATCCAATCCAGGATCGATCCGACCATATGACATTATTAGACTCATATAGCAGATCCCCACAAGGGGATCAACAACTCAGGCATGACGATCCAAGAAACAGCAAGAACATCTACTCATATAATCTACTAAAAGGAGATGGATCGATCCAATCTAGATTCCGCCGTGGATGGGATCAGACGGGGGAGAGTAGCTGGAACAAACTGGGCTTGGGGTCTCCCGAGTTCATGCCGACGACGATGATGAGCGGGATGAAGCCCCAGTGCGCCGCCACCTTGGCCTTCTTCATCGTCCACGTGGTCCACTCCTTCGCGAGCCGCACCGCCACCGCCGAGGTGGACTGCTCGTCCTCGGCCGCGGCCGATCCCCTCTTCCCGCCCTTGCCCTTCGGCTTCGGCTTCAGCGACGGCCGCGACGCCATGGCGACTCTTGTTGATTTTTCGATTCGCCGGAAGAAAACCCTAGGGTTGTGGACTATGGGGGATGTGTTTTGGTCCGTAGTTTGATCTGATGCTCTGCTTCGGGTTAATATCGGTTGGTTAGTGGGCCAGTCCTTCGTGTAGTCAATTTTGAAACTATCTCTCTCTCTCCCTTGGAGACCTAACAAGGCCTTTCTGCTATTGGGCTAAAGTGCATACAAATTTGAGGCCAGCTTCGATAGAGCTTGGGCTGGTCGTTGCAGACACTAACCGTCATAATCCGTTTTGCCAAAAAACTAAAAATAAAAAACCGATCCGCCACGAATCGAAGTCGTGACGCTTCTTACTGATCGGTTTCTTGACGTCGTCATAGTGTTCCTCCTCCTCCTCGAGTCGTCATCGAAGTCGTTGTCATCATCAGGGTCCACTTCCTCCTCCTCCGACGGGTCCGACGCTGGGTGATTTCTATCCCACCAAGGGACGTAGGATTCCGAGTCGGCGTCGCTGTTGTCGTGCTTGGGAGATTCTTCCACTAGGGTTCGTCCATGACGGTGCGAGAGAGCCGAGATAACCGTGGGAGAAATTAGCACAGAGATTCGAAAGAAATGGGATGGAGACAATAATGAAGCTGGAACCTTTTATCGGTGCAGTAGTGTGTGGTTATTCGGTCGAACAATTAACCGAACTAAAATCGCAGGGAGCAGATCAAGAGGAAGTTGTCTGTGTTTGGAAGTAGAAACACTTTTGCCTCATTTTTTTGTTACAGACACCAATAAAAAAAGTCCCTTGTCATTCATAGCTACATCGCACATGCTCCCTTTGAAGTACCAACGTCAAATCTAGTATCACCGTCGATCTTGGTATAATATTTTGGAGGTTTTTCTCAAACCTCCTTTCTAAATTTGAGTTTAGCATTCATAGTTGGACGGTAATAGTGAAATTGACCTTTGCATTTGAATTTGTTCCCACTAACTCTTGCGGCACCTTTCCCACCACAAGTAACAACTTGTGGTTCCAAAATATGTCGGACGAAGTTAGGAGGCTTAGTCGGTTTTGTAAACAATAGAAACTCCAATACCACTGGCCACTGGTGGAGCGTAGTAGCCAACATAAATCCATTACACCTATCTCCTCTTCGATACGCCATATAGTAACTCAAAATTGGCCCAACTCTTTTTCTGTTTGGCCCCCATCCCATGGCTTCCTTGAAGCTAGCCCAAACTCTGCATGTGCCGCTGGCCCACATCTATCAATTTCACATGCATCTTTGATCAGCAAATCCAATCCAAAGATTGGCATTGCGCGCTAACTTTGATACTCCCTCTGATCCCAAAAAGTGTCATGAGGAGTGTTACGAATTTGTACCTACTCATTTCATTTCCTCGGACACTTATGCCGGATCGGAGGGAGTATGACAGATAGCTATCATGGCACGAAAATGAATAATCCCAAGCATAGTTCTCCACAGAAATATGCATAGATCATACCTTACCCCATACCGTGCGTGGATTGATCGTTGTCTGTTGCTGACCATGGTTCAGCCTTCATACCGAGATTTTGGGCCACAAAATCTTACACTTCAAGCGATGGCAATGGAATCGCCAAGCCAGAAGTTTGATTTACCAATTGTTCATCCCATTAATTAGTGACCGGATCAATCCGATCCCATTGATTAGGGCAGAGTTCCTCTCTGGCCGGTGTCCCATTGATTAGGGCTATGCGAGGTTCGTCTTGGTTGCTACGTCGGGGTGGCGGCCCCGGAGCTGGCGAATTTGGGTGACGCCCTGGTGTTGTGCGGACTGCAGACTCGTCGACCCTGACTGGTTCGACTTCGGGCTATGCGAGGTTCGTCCTGGTTGGTACGTCGGGGCGGCGGTCTCGGAGCAGATGGTGTGTGTCTAGTGTGTTTGGTCGGCTTGTGTCGTGTGGGTGGCGGGTCGTCTGGCTTGTGCGTTTTTTTTTTGCCCTGTTTTCCTCATAAACATGGGATTATACAGGTTGTATGGTTTTTGACCCGGTTTTTCTTATAAACTGGGTCATCTATTCTATCTATTCTGGGAGTGGATATCGACCACTTTGAATAAAAAAAAAAACGTGAAATTCAGTGCAGTACGCCGTTACTGTTACTACCGTTTTTAGATGGTTATTATTCATTCGAGTCGTGTGGCCCTGTAAACGTGGGTCAATTTTACCTGAAGGACCACGCCGTAGTACGTAGTGATGCGTGTGACCACATGCTGACATGCATGCACCTGAACGTAGAGACGATGCACACGCCCAAATTAGCTTCAGTGGGTGGGGGCAGCACATATTCGCTCACAACTCACCTTTCAGATGAATTAACCATGACCATATATTAGTACTCCCCGTCCTCGTCACAGCCCAACCACGGTGTCCTCGGTAGAACCGACAGGCCATCGACACATCGGGAACAGGCAGATTAGACGAAATCGCGGGGGAAAAAAAAGAAAGATTATAAGCGCACGCGCACGGAACCTCACGCCGCCGGTCTCCGCACCACCACGTACTAGGACGACACCGCGCGCGGTTCGCCCACCTGCATCATCTCTGCCGACGCTCACCGCCGTCGCGATCCCCTGGGCACCATTCGCCGAATCCCCGCGGATCCTCCGCCTCGCACCGTACCTAGTACTATCTCGGCGCCACAAAGCGCCCGCCCGTTCACACCTTACACGGGCCAGTCATCATATACTACTACTACCAGCTAGGTCAGGTCCGCACGCCCGTGACGCCGTCGATGATTCCTCCGGTACAAACTCATCAGTAGCACGAAATCACGGTGGGGTCTGAAAGAATCTTCAGCGGCATCCTCAGAATTTTGTCTAGCACCTCAAATTGTGTCCAATTTGGGGTGTGAGACACTTCTCCGGCCATTCCGGTATGCCGCCCACAACTGCACCCCAAACCAAACTAAAATAAAATTGAAAGAAGAAACTATTTAAATTTTTATTTGAAATTTTTTATATTTTATAAGGTTTTAAAAGAAATTTAAACAAATGACCAACCTCGCCTACGACCCCCTAACCCTACTCTTCGTCGGCGTCCCCGTCAACGCTCTCGTTGCCGTCATCGTCATCGTCGAGATAAACAACAGCGGAGGAGGAGGCATCACGGGAGGTGAAGGTGGATGTGGCGTCCCGAGACCTGACTCGTGAAGTGGAAGCACTGCCCCAGCCACCGGAGGAGGACTGCTGAGCCGTGAACTCGATGGTCTTCATGAAGCCTGGTGAGTCCTCCTCGATCTCCGTGGCCAACACAACTAAAGCCTAGCTCAAGCAGGGGCAGTCGACGTCGTGCGTGCTGTCGCGCAATGGCGAAGACACGTGGTAGCCCGCGGGCACCACCTACACCGGTAATTGCTCCTCCTGTTTCAGCCGGCGTAGGTACCGACGGCCATGAAGTGGGAACGCCGAGCCGGGACGTCGCGAATCGGCGGGCGAAAGTCAGGGATCACCGGGCCACCTCGTGGCGCGTGGTGATCCTACGTGTTGCGTATGACGACGCTGCCTCCAACTCCCCGAGGAGGTAGGGAGCGGCTCTCCTCCTTGACCCGGTGGCAGGCGTTTGTCCTGCTACCACCACGCCACACCAGTGGAAGTAGCCGCAATGGGACGGTGCTCGAGAGCGACGTGCTGACGAGCAGCCGCAATGGACGGTGCTCGAGAGTGTTTGTTATACACTAGGAGTGACCGAGGGGCGTTGCGCTGGTATTAAAGCTACGCGTGGGGAAGCCGCAACGTCGGTGACGCTCACATCGTCATAAATGCCACACGTGGGAAAAGAGCAATTAACGTCGCTCAAGGAACAACCTGAGGTAGTGGTCGCGATTTGTATGTATGCCATGTGGGACCCGCGTTGTCCGGCAGCTCCAGAGCCACCATAGGCTCGCTTGAGACAGAAATCGGGTCGAGCCGAACAACAAACACTTGGTAGTGCCAAATGACCGTTCTTCGTGTGCGGCGCTTTGGGATGCAGGGGAGATGCTTGATTTGGTCGTGGGAGAGGAATCGTGGCGCGGCATGGGCAATCACGCACGTGCGGAGTTGGCCGTGGAAGAGGGAAAGCGGCGGAGATCCGGTGCGTGAAAGTTTGACCGTGCTACCGACGCCGACGCCTGGCCTCGCTTGCTTGCTTGACCGCAGGCGTCGTTGGTGACGGGACAAGTGCGCGGCCACGGCCGCTCGTGGTGTGACGGCCGGGTCATCATCATTCATAGCTCCTCGCCCGCCGGGACCGGCCCGCAGCCAGGTTGTTGGCTGGCTCGGGTAGCTAGCTTGGGAATGAGACGGGGGAGTCGTGGGAGATCCTCCATCTAGGTGGGCCGTGGCGCCGGCCGTTTTAAAAGAGGATTTGCTTTGTTTTGTTGACCGAGGATCGGTCTTTTCCATCCTTTTCGATGGGCACTCAACTTTTCGATGATTTCTTCTTGAAAACCTCTTACAATCTTACTTAGCGCTTACTCTTTACTTCAGCCTGCACTAAGTGGTTAGGTTGAAACGTAAACACAATTGGATTTACTGACAATTCTAAACTCCTTTTGTTGTCCAAATTATATTTTCAAGAGACCACCTGTAGAAACTGGAGACAGAAAACAGAACGAGAGATTGGTGGTGAGGAAACTTAAGACACCACTTGCCTTCTATTCCCTCCGTTCACAAAATGATGTCTCAACCTATCTCAAATTTGCATGTATCTATACATAATTTAGTGTGTAGATGCATGCACATTTTAGATAGATTGAGACATCTTTTTATGAACGGAGGGAGTACTACTTGAGTGTCTAGTGAGGTTTTTTTTTGAAAGGATCTACATCTGCGAATTCAACACCGAAAACAACACCGAAAACAAATGAAGCACAGAAAAACGCAGATGTACAGACCAAAGAAGCCCAGCACAACAGCGAAGAACGCTGAACCACCGCCACGCTTGGAGAAGAACCTCATCGCCGGTGAAACACCGGAGAAGAAGACCCCAAGCTGCCACCAACCCCGGGAAGAAGGCACCCCACTTATGTAGAAGCCGCATGAGCCGCCCGCCGCAAGCAACGGGACCGAAGAACTCTGAACGAACACAGCCATGGCGCCAACTCCACGCAACCACCTTTCCTCCAGCTTTCCCTGCACTGAGCTTGAACATGACCTGCCGGAGCCACCGCCGAAAGCCCGCCTTCACCACTGATACGTCTCAAACGTATCTATAATTTTTGATGTTCCATGCTGATATTATATCAATTGCTACATGTTTTGGCTACACTTTATATCATTTTTATGCATTTTCTGGGACTAACCTATTAACAAGATGCCACAGTGCCAGTTCCCTGTTTTCTGCTGTTTTTGGTTTCAGAAAATCTATTAAGGAAATATTCTCGGAATTGGACGAAACAAAAGACATCGTCAATAATATCACGAGGAGATCACGGAGTCCAAAGGGAAGTCGGAGCAGACCCACCAGGGGGCCACGCCACACTAGGGCGCGGCCCAGGGTGGGCCCGCGCCCCCCTATGGCGTGGTGGCCCCCCTCGGCCACCGACGCCGCCTCTTCGCCTATATATTCTCCGCGACGCGAAAACCCTATTACGGTCGATCATATTCCACGAAAAGTTCCGTCGCGGCCGTCATCGTCAATCTCAGATCAGAGGAGTTCTGAAGCTCTTCCCGGCACACTGCCGGAGGAGAGATCATCACCGGAGGGCTCTACATCACCATGCCTGCCTCCGGAGTGATGCGTGAGTAGTCCACCCCTGGACTACGGGTCCATAGCAGTAGCTAGATGGTTGTCTCTCTACCTTGTGCCTCCATGTTTAGATCTTGTGAGCTGCCTAACATGATCAAGATCATCTTATTGTAATGCTAGATGTTGTGTTTGCTGGGATCCGATGAATATTGATACCATGTTTATTCAAGTTGTTTATCTATGTGCTCTTGATCTTGCATGCTCTCCGTTGCTAGTAGATGCTTTGGCCAAGTAGATGCTTGTGACTCCAAGAGGGGGTATTTATGCTCGGTAGTGGGTTCAGTCTCTAGATATCTGGATCAGTGACAGAAAGGTCTAAGATGGTAGATGTGCTGTTGCTACTAGGGATAAAACATTGGTGCAGTGTCCAAGGGCACTTGTATTGATTACATTACACACTTTACTTCATGCAATAATCTGTTGTTAGCAACTTAATACTGAACAGGATGCGGATGCTGCCTTGAAGGTGGATTATTTAGGCATAGATGCTGTTGGAATAACGGTCTATGTACTTTGTTGTAATGCCCAACTAGATTTCATAGTAGACATCTTGGCATGTATTGCATTGTTATGCCCTCTCTATTTGTCAATTGCCCAGCTGTAATTTGTTTACCCAACATGCTAGTTATCTGTTCTGAGAGAGACACCACTAGTGAACTGTGGACCCTGGTCCAATTTCCTCATACTGTTTACACAACCTGCTGCAATCATCTGTTTCCTGTTACTTGCTGTTTTTCCTGCTGTTTTCCACACCATACGTTTAACTCTTTGTTTCTGCAAGACCGGAGAGATTGACAACCTCTCTGTTTCGTGTTGGGCAAAGTTCTGGTTTGTGTCTGTGCAGATTCCACGTTGGTGCAATCTCCCTAGCGACAGGGGGAGTCAACATCAACAACCTTCCAATTGATCGTCAATTTCTACTGGTCCGATTAAATCTTGGGTAGATTATTCAAGGGAAAACTTCTGCTGTCTACATCATAACCTTCCTCTTGGGGTTCACCAACACGTAGCCATCAAGCTGTTTTCTGGCGCCGTTGCCGGGGAAGTACTCATCATCACCATCATCATCATCCTCAAATACTCTCCCGTCAACCAGGCACCAGCTGTTTTCTGGCGCCGTTGCCGGGGACTTGGAGGCTATTGGAAAGGGGAGTCTCTCAGTTCCAATCTCTTTACTTTGTTTTTTGTCTTGTTTTAGTTTTGTTTTGCTTGCTGTTAAAAATCAAAAACCCAAAAAAATTAAATTCCTGCATCTAGTTTATTTCGGTTTGCTCATCATGTCTGGTTCTTCTTATTTTGTTTCATCTCCTGAGGTTGAGGTTCGAACTTTTAAGCAACAAGGGGAGAAAGTTTAAAAGATGCTTGGTACAGTGGGCCTCTCAAGTTTTCTTCTCAAGAACTAGCTAAAATGAAAGCCCCTCTTGTTATGAATTATGATTTATCTGAAGCTTTTGGGAACCTTGATGTTTCTGGTCTTGACAATACTTGATGCATCTCTTCATGCCTAGCTCAAAGGCATTAAAGAAAAGCACTTCTGGGAGATAACCCATGTTTTTATTTGCTGTTTTATTTTTGTTTTCTTGAGTCAAGGATGCTTGTTTACCTCTGTAGCAACTCCTTTGTATCTTTATTTGCTGTTTTGTTGTGCCAAGGAGAGTTACTAATGCAAAGTTGGTTTTTATTTTCGGGACTGCATTGGGACAGATTGCTGTTCGTCACCGTTTAATTCAGTAGAAAATCAGAAAAAATCGAAAAATGCTGAAACTTTTTGTGCATGTTCCTGATGATGTTACGCAACTTTCATTATTTCAAAAGTTTTTCATCTGAGCATCGTAAGTGCCTCGAAAAAATTCGTCATTACAGACTGTTCTGGTTTGACAGATTCTGTCTTTTATTTTGCATTCTCTCTTTTACAAGTTTTTAAGTGGTTTCTTTTCGTGTAAAAGTGCCCACTTGAGCCTAGTAACAGTGGCTAATGTTTAAAATAGTTGGCTTGTGAGTTTTGTCTTTGCTAGAACTTTGAAGTATTATCTTTTAGTGCACTAACCTGCTAATGAGAAAAGCTGTTAAGTTTTGGTGTGAAGGAAGTTTTCAAGTGTTGATAGAGGAGAATGATATTACATGATCAAGAAGAGTGAAGAGCTTAAGCTTGGGGAGGCTTACCTCCCCAGCATATTTCAAGAAGACTCAAGCATCTAAGCTTGGGGATGCCCAAGGCATCCCCTTCTTCATCTACAAATTATCAGGTCATCTCTAATGGTGCTATATTTTTATTGCTTCATACTAGTGTACTCTTCCTTGGAGCGTCAGTGTGTTTTTGTTTTCAGTTTGTTTTGTTTTGTTTGCTGTGCTATACTTGTTGGATCCTAGTATTCATGTTTGGGAGAGAGACACGCTCCACTTTTTCATTAGAATACTCTTGTGCTTCACTTATACTTGTTGAGTATTCCTGTCTAGTTGCTGTTATTGCTGTTAGCTCTCAGTTTTTCATACATCTCTTGTTAGAGCTTTCAGTTTCTTTTGAAGAAAGTACTCTCTTGCTTCACTTATATCTGTTTGGAGAGTTGTCAAATAAGTTGATTGGTGTTTGGTTGGACCAGAAAAATGCTATGCATGTGGTAGTGGTATAAAATGCTTACATGAATCTTTTTAGATCGTTGTCTTGAGTAATTTGATGCTTGCCAATTGTTTTGAGCTGTCAAGTAATTAATGTTTAAGCTTGTGCATCATGTAAGTAATGGCTATTAATGAAGAACTACTATAAGGATTTTCTGCTATAATAATCTGTTGCATAATTGGAAGTCCATAGTAGTCTAGATAATTTTTGGATGAAGGCTATGTGTTAACAAGGAAGACAGTGGGAGTCTATGGTTCGTCAAACCTTGTGTTTTATGTACACTCTTGCTATTCCAGTTGATAATGATGTTTGCTTATAATAACTTTGCTAGCCTAAACTCTGTACTAAGAGGGAATGCTTCTTGTACATCCAAAACCTTGAGCCAAATCCATGCCACCTGTGTCCACCATACCTACCTATTATGTGGTGTTTTCACCATTCCAAGTAAATTTCTTCATGTGCTATCTACTAACTACTCAAAACTGTTACATTTCCTTTTTGTGTCACTACTTGAAAAGCTCATAAGGACGTAGTAGTGAGATTTGTCATCTTCCATGCTAATTAATTTACAAGGATTGGCAGCTTCATCTGCTTCTCCACCTTTTATTTTGCATTAAAGAGCTGGTTAGTCCACCCTATAAATAAATAAATAGACACTCCTCCATGGTGAATGTTGGTGGGCACCCGAGGATTCGGTTAGCCATGGTTTGTGGAAAGTAAATGGTTGGGAGGAGTGTCACCAATAAGTGCTTGTTACAAGTGCAGTCCTAAAAACTCTCGGAACCGCTCTAAAAGTTAGTTAGCCATGGAAGATGACAAGTACCTGCTATTTGATTTGTTGACACCTGTATACACCATTACCTTACAAAACAATATTTTATGCTCTCTATATGCCTTCGGGAACTACAGCTCTAGCACATGATGTTAATCCCTGCTTCCCTCTGCGAAGGGCCATTCTTTTACTTTTATGTTGAGTCAGTTTTCCCACTTCTTTCTGTCTACTTAAGCAAACATCATTGTCAACTCCAGTATAACAGTTTTTACATAACTTTGTGTTTGGTTGATCATATTCTTTGCATTGACATTATCTATATGATATACATGTTGAAAGTTGAAGCAAAGCTGAAGCTATTATCTTCCTTTGTGTTGATACAAACACTTTCATGTTGAGAATTATTGCTGCTGTGAGCTAACTATTATGTTAGACTATTATATCTCTAAATGTTTTATAGTATTATTCATGAAAGTTTGCACTTGTGTGATCACTTATGTTTACTCTTTATTTACTTGCTTGCAAACTATAGACCATTGGCTTGGATCACTTCATTCAGATCATGTGCATTACATTGTTATTTGATCAAAGATTGTGTTGGTAGCATGTCACTTCAAAAATTATCTGTTTTTATCGTTTACCTACTCGAGGACGAGCAGGAACTAAGCTTGGGGATGCTTGATACGTCTCAAACGTATCTATAATTTTTGATGTTCCATGCTGTTATTATATCAATTGCTACATGTTTTGGTTACACTTTATATCATTTTTATGCATTTTCTGGGACTAACCTATTAACAAGATGCCACAGTGCCAGTTCCCTGTTTTCTGCTGTTTTTGGTTTCAGAAAATCTATTAAGGAAATATTCTCGGAATTGGACGAAACAAAAGACATCGTCAATAATATCACGAGGAGATCACGGAGTCCAAAGGGGAGTCGGAGCAGACCCACCAGGGGGCCACGCCACACTAGGGCGCGGCCCAGGGTGGGCCCGCGCCCCCCTATGGCGTGGTGGCCCCCCTCGGCCACCGACGCCGCCTCTTCGCCTATATATTCTCCGCGACGCGAAAACCCTATTACGGTCGATCATATTCCACGAAAAGTTCCGTCGCGGCCGTCATCGTCAATCTCAGATCGGAGGAGTTCTGAAGCTCTTCCCGGCACCCTGCCGGAGGGGAGATCATCACCGGAGGGCTCTACATCACCATGCCTGCCTCCGGAGTGATGCGTGAGTAGTCCACCCCTGGACTACGGGTCCATAGCAGTAGCTAGATGGTTGTCTCTCTACCTTGTGCCTCCATGTTTAGATCTTGTGAGCTGCCTAACATGATCAAGATCATCTTATTGTAATGCTAGATGTTGTGTTTGCTGGGATCCGATGAATATTGATACCATGTTTATTCAAGTTGTTTATCTATGTGCTCTTGATCTTGCATGCTCTCCGTTGCTAGTAGATGCTTTGGCCAAGTAGATGCTTGTGACTCCAAGAGGGGGTATTTATGCTCGATAGTGGGTTCAGTCTCTAGATATCTGGATCAGTGACAGAAAGGTCTAAGATGGTAGATGTGCTGTTGCTACTAGGGATAAAACATTGGTGCAGTGTCCAAGGGCACTTGTATTGATTACATTACACACTTTACTTCATGCAATAATCTGTTGTTAGCAACTTAATACTGAACAGGATGCGGATGCTGCCTTGAAGGTGGATTATTTAGGCATAGATGCGTTGGAATAACGGTCTATGTACTTTGTTGTAATGCCCAACTAGATTTCATAGTAGACATCTTGGCATGTATTGCATTGTTATGCCCTCTCTATTTGTCAATTGCCCAGCTGTAATTTGTTTACCCAACATGCTAGTTATCTGTTCTGAGAGAGACACCACTAGTGAACTGTGGACCCTGGTCCAATTTCCTCATACTGTTTACACAACCTGCTGCAATCATCTGTTTCCTGTTACTTGCTGTTTTTCCTGCTGTTTTCCACACCATACGTTTAACTCTTTGTTTCTGCAAGACCGGAGAGATTGACAACCTCTCTGTTTCGTGTTGGGCAAAGTTCTGGTTTGTGTCTGTGCAGATTCCACGTTGGTGCAAGCTCCCTAGCGCCAGGGGGAGTCAACATCAACAACCTTCCAATGATCGTCAAGTCCTACTGGTCCGATTAAACCTTGGGTAGATTATTCAAGGGAAAACTTCTGTTGTCTACATCATAACCTTCCTCTTGGGGTTCACCAACACGTAGCCATCAACCACAACATCTCCCCTCGCCACCACGGCCGGCCGGAGACAGAGTGAGCAAGACGATGATGAAGCCGAGCGCGCTGATGGAGCCACTCCAACCGAAACCACCAAGGCAGGCCGGAGCAACCAGAGCAGCGCACCAAAAGTCGTCGGAGAACTCCAAGACCCCAC